>CM060939.1:773402825-774646952 GCA_030765085.1 Allium cepa
GCTGCTAGGATTCGTTCACTTTCTTCATTAAATTCTTTGCGGTCGAATTTAACGAATTCATGTTGAGGATTTTCGGTTACCCGATGTAGTTCCCATAATTGGATGGAGGGATAAAGACGTATGTACTGTCTTTCTTCCCAAACGCTCCAAATTCTGAACATGAACATAGTAAAAAATCTGCTTGTGTGTTCAGCAAGTTTTGCTGTACATATTTCTGGAATATAACCCGAATATTCTTCAGGATGGCTTGTGTTTACATAAATTTCGTGTACTAAGCCCTTTTTGATATGTTTTTGATATTTTTGTATTTCAGAAAAACAGACTACAAGCCGTGGTCTTCTGTTGTTATTGAGAATTAACTCTTCATTTTCTAAGAGTTTAACTAATTCTGTGTCTTCTAGCTTTTTGAAGAATAGAAGAAGATTGCTTTCATCGATGAGATGTTGCTGATATAAGGAGATCATATCCTGGACTGTCATTTCAGCCTCCATCTCTTTGGTTTTTGTGTTATCTATCTCATAAAGTCTAAGTAATTCTAGAAAATCTTGAATTCTTAGATTTACGAGATCGGAGGTTTGCATTTGAGAAAATATTGTTTTTAAATGACTGTGTTCAGCTGTGTTATCAGTGAACAACTCTGCTTCTTTCAAATCTAGATCTTCAGATCTAGATGTAAAAGAATGTTGTGACAATTTAGTCACTAGTTTCTGAGTTTCTTGTAACTTTTTCTCTTTCTGGGATATTGTATGCTTCAATCCCAGATAAGCCTTTTCTAGTTGAGTTAACCAGAAATTTGCAGCTCTATGGTCTGCAGCTTGGATGGCTTTAAAACATCCATTGAAATTGTCATATAGGTTAAGATTTGATGCTTTCATGTCTAGATTGTACCAATCTTTGACCACCGCTGAGATGTATGGTCTTTGTATTCCTGTGGGAGCAATTGCTTTTCCTTTGTTCATTGGAACAAATTTCTGAGTTGTATTGGAAGGTGTTGCCTTGCCTTTGTTTGTTGGAGTGGTTTTGGTCTGTTGGACCTTTTCTTCATTTACTCCTGTGGGAGCATTAGTTTCTTCGGATTCCTGTGAAGATGAAGCCTCTGTGGAGGTTTGCTTGGCCTTTTTAGATGATTTCACTTGTTTGAAATCTTCTTCTCTTTTCATGGTTTCTAATAATTCTTTGATTCTTTTTATATCGTCCTCATCCATGTTTCATAACCTGGTAAGAAGATCAGCTGCAAAGTTAGTGTAGCCTGGAATGTATTTGACATCATAGTTGTAAATTTCTAAATACATAGCTAATCTAATTCTTCGAAGGTTTTCTTCTGGATTGTTTACAGTTTTTTTTTTTAAGAATTGAGCAACAGATTTGTTATCTGTTTCTATTATAAACTGTCTATGCAAGAGATAAATTCGTAAACTTTTGATTGCTAATTTAATAGCTAGTAATTCTTGTCATATGTAGCGTATTTAATCTGAGGTTTACTAAACTTCCCAGAGGAATATGCTACAACTTCTTTTTGTTTTGCAATTAATACTCCTGCCCAGAAATTGTCAGAAGCATCAGTTTGTAGTGTAAGTAATTCTTCATCTGAAGGAAAATAGAGGATCTGTTGATCTTTTATTAGGTCTTTAATCTTTTGTATTTCTTCTTCTTCTTGCTTTTGCAAATTCTTCTTTATCAGTTGGTGATACCATAATACTGTTAACTCTGACTTTAGCGTCTTTGTATTGTTCCATTAATTCAATTTTACAATACCGTGGTGCTTTGTCAAACCATTTTAATGGATCGTCTGAATAAAGTGGTTCTAACATATTGTGTATTAATATTTCAAATTCGTTGGTGGTTGGTATATTGTATGTACAAATCTTTGGTTGTATGATTTTCGGTGTTTTTACATGTTCAATCGGTGTTTTTACATGTTCAATTAATGTAACAGGTTTTTCACCACGCTGTGCTGCTGGGGTATAATGCAGTGCAATTGTAGCGGGTAGCGTTACTCGAGGCACAAGAACGCCATCCAGTTCAAAATAATATTTGTTGAATGGAGGGAGATGTCTTAAGTTGTCCATCCCCAGGATGCAATCACTATCAAATTCCTTTGGTAGTAATGCAAAGTCAAAGTTGTATAGTTTATTATTTCCATGTATATCAGGTATTTGTACCTGTAAGTGTTTTGCTTTGTGAGTAACAGGGACTTGTCTTCCCATAAAATCATTTAGCATTCCTTTTTTGTCTAATGGTACCCAGAATTGCTGGGGAATAAATATTTCTTGTAATAAACTGGCTTCTGCGCCAGAATCCAGTAACGCATGTACCGTGAATTCTTGATATTCAGGAATACATATCGTTATTGGAAGATATATATGTAACTGTGCCTTTCTTTTAAGATCTATGGATCTAATCATGATGTTTTATATTTTCTGTAGGAACCTTGATAACCATTCGGTTTGATTCCTGTTCTTTTTGTTTTTCAAGTATTCTCATTGTTCTTCCTTCTATTGGATTGTCATGTTTAAAGCTCATACGATGACTGATGGTTTTTAAGATATCAGGAGTTAACTCCACATCAGACATTTTATTGTATGATTGAGTTCTTTTTAATGTGTTGGATGAATGTGCATTTTCCTCATTATTCTTGGTTATGGTGGAAATGGTATTTCCAGATGCTATAAAATATTCTGTAGGTAATTGAATTCTTGGTTTAAGTGATTTCACAAAAACTTGAATTTCGTTATCGAATTTTAAATGTCTTATGTCAATCAATCTGGGTTGAATTGTTTTTCCTAACCCGACTTCGAACAATTTAACAAATTGTTTGGGTGTAATTGATTTGAACGTAGTAGTATCATTTAAGGCCATACAATGTTCCCATTGTATGCCAAGAACTTTGGATCCTGAAAAAAGTTTTAGTTGTCACAAAAGTTTTGCAGACTCATAACGAATCATGCTCAAAAGAATAGCTTAAGCTTTCTCGGAAAACGAATTAAAAATGGACAAATTGAATTACAACAACACATTTATACTAAAATTAAAGATTTTCCCGATACATTTAAAACATTAAAAGAACTCCAAAGTTTCTTAGGATTATTAAACTACGGCAGAAAATTTATTCCTAATTTATCCGCTAAGACTCGAAATTTACAGAAAAAGCTTACTGACGAACAAGCAAAATATAAACAGCATAATGGAGAACAACCAAGAAGATGGAACACAGACAAAATTCCGATTACCTTGCAAAGAAAGAAGAAGAAGAAATACAAAAGATTAAAGACCTAATAAAAGATCAAAAGATCCTCTATTTTCCTTCAGATGAAGAATTACTTACACTACAAACTGATGCTTCTGACAATTTCTGGGCAGGAGTATTAATTGCAAAACAAAAGGAAGTTGTAGCATATTCCTCTGGAAAGTTTAGTAAACCTCAGATTAAATACGCTACATATGACAAAGAATTACTAGCTATTAAATTAGCAATCAAAAGTTTATGAATTTATCTCTTGCATAGACAGTTTATAATAGAAACAGATAACAAATCTGTTGCTCAATTCTTAAAAAAGAAAACTGTAAACAATCCAGAAGAAAACCTTCGAAGAATTAGATTAGCTATGTATTTAGAAATTTACAACTATGATGTCAAATACATTCCAGGCTACACTAACTTTGCAGCTGATCTTCTTACCAGGTTATGAAACATGGATGAGGACGATATAAAAAGAATCAAAGAATTATTAGAAGCCATGAAAAGACAAGAAGATTTCAAACAAGTGAAATCATCTAAAAAGGCCAAGCAAACCTCCACAGAGGCTTCATCTTCACAGGAATCCGAAGAAACTAATGCTCCCACAGGAGTAAATGAAGAAAAGGTCCAACAGACCAAAACCACTCCAACAAACAAAGGCAAGGCAACACCTTCCAATACAACTCAGAAATTTGTTCCAATGAACAAAGGAAAAGCAATTGCTCCCACAGGAATACAAAGACCATACATCTCAGCGGTGGTCAAAGATTGGTACAATCTAGACATGAAAGCATCAAATCCTAACCTATATGACAATTTCAATGGATGTTTTAAAGCCATCCAAGCTGCAGACCATAGAGCTGCAAATTTCTGGTTAACTCAACTAGAAAAGGCTTATCTGGGATTGAAGCATACAATATCCCAGAAAGAGAAAAAGTTACAAGAAACTCAGGAACTAGTGACTAAATTGTCACAACATTCTTTTACATCTAGATCTGAAGCTCTAGAATTGAAAGAAGCAGAGTTGTTCACTGATAACACAGCTGAACACAGTCATTTAAAAACAATATTTTCTCAAATGCAAACCTCCGATCTCGTAAATCTAAGACCTCAAGATTCTAGAATTACTTAGACTTTATGAGATAGATAACACAAAAACCAAAGAGATGGAGGCTGAAATGACAGTCCAGGATATGATCTCCTTATATCAGCAACATCTCATCGATGAAAGCAATCTTCTTCTATTCTTCAAAAAGCTAGAAGACACAGAATTAGTTAAACTCTGCAGAATTGAAAATATACAGCAACAGAAACTTCCTGCGGAAATAGAAATTTTATTACTATAGTAGATAATATTACAGAACTCAGATACAATGAAGAGAAAGCACGAAAATGAAGAAAATTTTTCTGATGATCTTCTTCAGAGTAGTCCCCTCCTTTTATAGTGTCTTCTCTCCTTTATTTTTTATTGCTTAGGCTGGACATCTGTCTAGTATAGGGCTAATATGTGTCCCTTTTAGGCTCTTAGGCTGAAGGATGTGTCCTTTTAGTTTATTCTTTGCAGAGGATTATGTGGAAAGGCTATGGGATGACTTTTAGACTTTTAGGCTGAGGATGTGTCCTTTAGCTTATTATGTGCAGAGGATGAGTTGGAAAGGCTAGGAGGTGATATGTCACACTAGTTTAAAGGATGCTTCCTGGATGCTGGTCCACCATGCTTCTGTTTTTAATTTTGAATTTCTAGATTGGCTAGAGATTCGTCGTCAAAAGGGTCGGTACCCATAGTATCTCTCATTATAGAGTCTTGTCTAAGTCTTTCTTTTTCCACTTGTTCTTCAAAGTATTCTTCTTGAGCCATTGTGCCAACTGGGCCAATTTTGAGACTGTCTAAAAAGCGCTGAACCTTCATTATTCTTTCTGTTGATGGTTCGAAAGCCGATATGTAGTCTAATAGTAAAACTGTTTTGCCTTCAGTGGCAGAGTGTGATCCGATTTCGCCTTTGTTAATGGCTTCTGAGAAGAATTCTTGTGCTGCTAGGATTCGTTCACTTTCTTCATTAAATTCTTTGCGGTCGAATTTAACGAATTCATGTTGAGGATTTTCGGTTACCCGATGTAGTTCCCATAATTGGATGGAGGGATAAAGACGTATGTACTGTCTTTCTTCCCAAACGCTCCAAATTCTGAACATGAACATAGTAACAAATCTGCTTGTATGTTCAGCAAGTTTTGCTGTACATATTTCTGGAATATAACCCGAATATTCTTCAGGATGGCTTGTGTTTACATAAATTTCGTGTACTAAGCCCTTTTTGATATGTTTTTGATATTTTTGTATTTCAGAAAAACAGGCTACAAGTCGTGGTCTTCTGTTGTTATTGAGAATTAACTCTTCATTTTCTAAGAGTTTAACTAATTCTGTGTCTTCTAGCTTTTTGAAGAATAGAAGAAGATTGCTTTCATCGATGAGATGTTGCTGATATAAGGAGATCATATCCTGGACTGTCATTTCAGCCTCCATCTCTTTGGTTTTTGTGTTATCTATCTCATAAAGTCTAAGTAATTCTAGAAAATCTTGAAGTCTTAGATTTACGAGATCGGAGGTTTGCATTTGAGAAAATATTGTTTTTAAATGACTGTGTTCAGCTGTGTTATCAGTGAACAACTCTGCTTCTTTCAAATCTAGAGCTTCAGATCTAGATGTAAAAGAATGTTGTGACAATTTAGTCACTAGTTTCTGAGTTTCTTGTAACTTTTTCTCTTTCTAGGATATTGTATGCTTCAATCCCAGATAAGCCTTTTCTAGTTGAGTTAACCAGAAATTTACAGCTCTATGGTCTGCAGCTTGGATGGCTTTAAAACATCCATTGAAATTGTCATATAGGTTAGGATTTGATGCTTTCATGTCTAGATTGTACCAATCTTTGACCACCGCTGAGATGTATGGTCTTTGTATTCCTGTGGGAGCAATTGCTTTTCCTTTGTTCATTGGAACGAATTTCTGAGTTGTATTGGAAGGTGTTGCCTTGCCTTTGTTTGTTGGAGTGGTTTTGGTCTGTTGGACCTTTTCTTCATTTACTCCTGTGGGAGCATTAGTTTCTTCGGATTCCTGTGAAGATGAAGCCTCTGTGGAGGTTTGCTTGGCCTTTTTAGATGATTTCACTTGTTTGAAATCTTCTTGTCTTTTCATGGTTTCTAATAATTCTTTGATTCTTTTTATATCGTCCTCATCCATGTTTCATAACCTGTTAAGAAGATCAGCTGCAAAGTTAGTGTAGCCTGGAATGTATTTGACATCATAGTTGTAAATTTCTAAATACATAGCTAATCTAATTCTTCGAAGGTTTTCTTCTGGATTGTTTACAGTTTTCTTTGTTAAGAATTGAGCAACAGATTTGTTATCTGTTTCTATTATAAACTGTCTATGTAAGAGATAAATTCGTAAACTTTTGATTGCTAATTTAATAGCTAGTAATTCTTTGTCATATGTAGCGTATTTAACCTGAGGTTTACTAAACTTTCCAGAGGAATATGCTACAACTTCCTTTTGTTTTGCAATTAATACTCCTGCCCAGAAATTGTCAGAAGCATCAGTTTGTAGTGTAAGTAATTCTTCATCTGAAGGAAAATAGAGGATCTTTTGATCTTTTATTAGGTCTTTAATCTTTTGTATTTCTTCTTCTTCTTGCTTTTGCAAGGTAATCGAAATTTTGTCTGTTTTCTATCTTCTTGGTTGTTCTCCATTATGCTGTTTATATTTTGCTTGTTCGTCAGTAAGCTTTTTCTGTAAATTTCGAGTCTTAGCGGATAAATTAGGAATAAATTTTCTGCCGTAGTTTAATAATCCTAAGAAACTTTGGAGTTCTTTTAATGTTTTAAATGTATCGGGAAAATCTTTAATTTTAGTATAAATGTGTTGTTGTAATTCAATTTGTCCATTTTTAATTCGTTTTCCGAGAAAATCTATTTCTTTTTTAAATAATTCAATTTTTTTAGGACTTAATATAACACCGTTTTGAAGTAATATTTGAACAACTGCCAAAAGATGTTGTTTATGTTCTTCTGCAGAATTAGAGAAAACAAGAATGTCGTCTATATAGACAGATACAAAAGGTAAATGTCCGAACATAGAATTCATCCATTTTTGAAATATTTGTGGTGCGTTTTTTAATCCAAAAGGCATAACTAACCATTCAAAATGTCCTTGTGGGCAACTAAAGGCGGTTAGCTCTATGGACTGTTTATCAGCAAGTTTTAATTGCCAAAAACCCGATTTTGCATCAAATTTACTATAGTATTTTGCTCCTTGGATTTGTTTTGTTAGATGTTCAGCAGAAGGAATAAAATATCCTTCAAACTTTGTATAGCTGTTAAGTTTTCTATAGTTTATTACCATTTGAGCTTTTCCTCTTTTAATTTCAGCATGATTTCTTACTAAGAAAGCTGGGGATGAGTGGGTACTGAAACTTTTCTGTATTAGTTTCAAATTTAAGAGGTCTTTTATTTGTTTTCCAAATTCTTCTTTATCAGTTGGTGATACCATAATACTGTTAACTCTGACTTTAGCGTCTTTGTATTGTTCCATTAATTCAATTTTACAATACCGTGGTGCTTTGTCAAACCATTTTAATGGATCGTCTGAATAAAGAGGTTCTAACATATTGTGTATTAATATTTCAAATTCGTTGGTGGTTGGTATATTGTATGTACAAATCTTTGGTTGTATGATTTTCGGTGTTTTTACATGTTCAATCGGTGTTTTTACATGTTCAATTAATGTAACAGGTTTTTCACCACGCTGTGCTGCTGGGGTATAATGCGGTGCAATTGTAGCGGGTAGCGTTACTCGAGGCACAAGAACGCCATCCAGTTCAAAATAATATTTGTTGAATGGAGGGAGATGTCTTAAGTTGTCCATCCCCAGGATGCAATCACTATCAAATTCCTTTGGTAGTAATGCAAAGTCAAAGTTGTATAGTTTATTATTTCCATGTATATCAGGTATTTGTACCTATAAGTGTTTTGCTTTGTGAGTAACAGGGACTTGTCTTCCCATAAAATCATTTAGCATTCCTTTTTTGTCCAATGGTACCCAGAATTGCTGGGGAATAAATATTTCTTGTAATAAACTGGCTTCTGCGCCAGAATCCAGTAACGCATGTACCGTGAATTCTTGATATTCAGGAATACATATCGTTATTGGAAGATATATATGTAATTGTGCCTTTCTTTTAAGATCTATGGATCTAATCATGATGTTTTATATTTTCTGTAGGAACCTTGATAACCATTCGGTTTGATTCCTGTTCTTTTTGTTTTTCAAGTATTCTCATTGTTCTTCCTTCTATTGGATTGTCTTGTTTAAAGCTCATACGATGACTGATGGTTTTTAAGATATCAGGAGTTAACTCCACATCAGACATTTTATTGTATGATTGAGTTCTTTTTAATGTGTTGGATGAATGTGCATTTTCCTCATTATTCTTGGTTATGGTGGAAATGGTATTTCCAGATGCTATAAAATATTCTGTAGGTAATTGAATTCTTGATTTAAGTGATTTCACAAAAACTTGAATTTCGTTATCGAATTTTAAATGTCTTATGTCAATCAATCTGGGTTGAATTGTTTTTCCTAACCCGACTTCGAACAATTTAACAAATTGTTTGGGTGTAATTGATTTGAACGTGGCAGTATCATTTAAGGCCATACAATATTCCCATTGTATGCCAAGAACTTTGGATCCTGAAAGAAGTTCTATATTTTGTAAATTTACTGATAATGTACAAGCTTTTTCTATATTTTGATCATCAAGACTTATACAAAAATGGGGATGTATAATTACTCCAAATAATCTATTTGCTAAATTTGACTTAGTTCCGCCGATAATACTATTTAAAGGATTATTGATAATTCTTTCATCCATACAAACTATCATTATTGGAGTATCAATTCCGGATCTAAACAATCCTGTTATTTTTAGTTGTATTAGACCTATATGAAGGTATTTCATTTTTGGATATTTGGCTTTTAGTTTTTCTATTTTATTTTTATTTAAAAGGCTTATGGAAGTAAAATCTTCTTCTCCCTTTAACTCTACATTTCCTTGCATACGTTCAAATATATATGTATGTTTATTCAAACATCGCGATTTAAAAGTTAAAGGTTTATAAATATCCTTTTTATCTGAATGAGGGATTGCTTCTTTTAATTTTTCTAAATCTTCGTCTGTGACCTCAAATTGTTCTCCTGTGCTATCTTGCATTTGAGGGTTAGATGTTTCTTCTGAAGTAAAAGTGTTCATGTATATCCTATATTCGTGATATGATTCTGACTCTTTATTCCTTGATGATCGGGATGTAGAACCACTTAATGGGGTAGATAGATCATGATCGTATATTTCTTCTTTTATAATTGGAAGGTCTTCATATTTATGTATAACAAGTAGTCCTAATGGATCTCCTTGCTCTATAATATAGTATTTATCTTCCATACTAGTACTTTTAAATAGTATAGAAGTGTTAGTTTTAGAAAGAGGTTCTATTAATCCATAAGTTATAAAAATATTTTCTTTAGTATGTTTAGGTATATTATAAATTTGTCCATAATATCCGAGTGGGATTTTTATTATTAGATCCAAGAATACTTCGGTTGTGAAGTACCTTCTTAATCTGGAGCATTTTGCTGCATATAATGTATAACCTGGAGAATTTACTTTTTCCTTTTTGGGAAGTATAGCATATATGGTTAACGAAATAATTTTTATTTGGTTATGTGTTTGATTGATTGTGGTCATGTTTATTTTAAAATTATCAAAGGAATCATTAATTTCATCTTCATTTTCAGTAGTGTCAGAATAAATTGATTCAATTTCATATACAGATGAATTAGCATCACTAGAAATATCCTCGATAGTGCCAACATTAATACCGTATTCTTCGATATTTGATATTACGATATTTTGTATATTCGTAGGACATTCATTTGCATAATGTACTTCTTTATTACATTTGAAACATTTGCAGCCTTTACGGAAATTTTTCTTTTTAATAAACATTTTCTTAGAAAACTTGTTTTCTCTTCTAAATTTTTTCTTATATTCTGGTTTCCATTTTTTCCTAGTGATACGATATTTTGGTTTTATTCTTCTTTTGAAATTTCTTGTTTTCTTTCGTTCGAATTCTGGAGGACATCCAAACTGTGTGTTAATATCTTCAGTGTATTTGGTACAACAAGAAAATCCCAGTTTTGAGTTTCTAATTTTATTTTTCATTTGTTTGTGTGCACTAGCTTGTTCACAAACTCTTTCCATAGTATCCATACATGCCTTTTTTAATAAGCCTGTGTTATGATTGTCATCCGTATTACTTTGTCTTAAAATGTCGTATCTTTCTTGAATAATATTATTCCATGGATAAGGTATTTTCGTAAAAAAGCCTTTTACCCAGAAAACTTTCTGGTCATTATTTTTTAAATGGAAAAGTAGGCCTATGTATTTTGCAGCGAATTCTTCTAACATACATATATCGCATAATTGTATTTTTAATAATTGTTTTTCGTAATCAGTATCTTCTAGGAAAATTTCTCCTGTAAAGTCTGCTAATAATAATTTTAATAATTCCCCAAGAGCTTCTTGTTTAGATTGAATATTTCTAATTCTTTGTAATTCATTTGGATTTATTCTTTCAAGGTTTAATAACCAAGCCAAAGCATCTCCTTTCCAATAGCTGGTAGCGTAATGGATGTATTCCATCACATTCATATTTGGAGGTAATAAATAGATTGTTCCACTTATATGTTGAAGCCATGTTATAATATATTTTCTTATTGTTCTATGTGGAAGTTTATCTATATTAAATGTTAGGGTATATGTAGAAGAGGGTTGTTCATTATAAAAATCTTTAAGTTGCTTTCTGGAGGAGTGAAATTTAATCCAATCTGATCTAGTACCATGTCTAAGCATTTCAGGGTACGGATCAGTATGGGGCCTATTATATATGTTTTCTTCCTGTTCTTGATCATCCATAATTATATCAGAGTTAAGATCATTTACAACAGAAGCTGCATCCGGAGGAGGTGGCGGAGGTAAAATTAGAGCACCTCTACTAGATCCGGCTTCATTAGTGTTTATGTTGTAAATAAGGTTATCTGATGTATCTGAATTATACTCAAATTCTGTGGAATTTTCAGATTCCTGTTCAGCATCTTCCAATGAAGAATTTTCTTCATTTGCTTTATATTTAAAATAGTTTATTGCCGTTGAATGATCTTCATAATAAGAATAAAGTTCAGTACTATCTATTTCTCCTACAAGTTCTTTTTCTTGAAGAATAAGATAATTTTTATAGTAGGTGGGATCAATTTCTTCAACATTTATTTTGTTATTTTCTTTAGAAGTATATTTGACCATTCTAATGCTGTTAAGCGAATGGATTGTCGGTGTATTTCGACCAAATCCTAAGGTCGCAGTTTGTTTTTGAAGTTTATTATTGATATCTTTAACTTCTAATTTAATTTCTTGAAGTAGATCAATCATAAAATTATGAATCCCGTTTACTGGGTTTTTATGAGTGGGGATATGAACAACATGCTCATATTGTTCAGTATTTAGATCAAATTGACACTTATGTGTGTCCAGAATAACAATCTTATTATTTTCCATAAACAAGGGTCTTTTGAACATAATTCAATTATGAGTTTATACAAAACATTTGTAAATAGATAAAAGTTTTCATTCGAATAATAAGTCTTGATTCGCAGACCTACAGTTATAGATTAGTTTTGACCCTAAATTAAGCGGCTAAACACGATACCCCTTAATGCTTTCCTAGCATACCGTGGTTTTATAGTAGGGTTAGGCCTCGAATTAACAACCACAAGCCTATATCGTTGCTTCACTTAAGTAGAGCACAGCAATGGTTCGTTTCCTACTCCAGTGCGTAATAATCAGTAATCAATAGGTCGTTGAATTGACTTAAAATTCGAAAAAAGTTTTAGCTGTCACAAAAGTTTTGCAGACTCATAACGAATCATGCTCAAAAGAATAGCTTAAGCTTTCATTTTAAAATTTAAAAAAAATTTGTACTCTTTTTTTTTTTTTTTACTACTTCAGCAGAACATATACAGAAGAGGACATGGTTTCCCAAGTCATGAACTCTACATTTCAAGAAAAATAAGTATCATTTTTCTTACGCTTGACATATCTTTTAGATACTTATTATTTGTTTATTAACGTTAAATTACATTTTTAACTTATCTAATGATACTTCTCTTTTTCCAAGGGGGAGAAAACTATACACATATATAAGAAAAGTACATAGATTCATTTCTTAAGAGAAATATTATATTTAGGGTAAGTTTTTAAAATAAAATATGCCTTTGCTCTTATCTCTTTTTGTTGACAAAGAAGGAGAAGAACATATGCTTTACATATTTTATATTGTCGTTTTACAAAGTTGATGGTAACAAACTTATTATATATAGCATATATTTAGGTGGAGATAATTTTATACTACAAATTTGTATGGTTGTCATCGTCAAAAAGAGAGAGAGTGAAAGAACCATATATATGGTGATTTGATGATAACAACCATATGACAATGCTACTAATGTGTTTATTGAGTTATTTCAAGTCAAAAAAATGGTGGAAAAGTTGGAAAATAAAATGACTAAAAATTTGCAAACCTAGGATTTAAACCTAGGTGGTTGAGAACAAAGCATACGCCTTTACCACCGCACCATACAAGTTTTTGAAAATTATAGTGATTCAGTCAGCTTGAAATAAATCAGTCGACTGAACCCAATTGGCTAAAACATATACAATCGTCTATTTTTTTATGATGGTTTCGAAAATGTTTTTTATACAAGCCCAATTTACTGAATCTTTCTTCTAGTCGACTGAAACAGCTAGTTTCCTGAAGTGGTGTCTTCGCATCTCTTTACATCTACAGTTGCATCTCTTCGCATCTACATTTCTTCTCTTCATTAATGGAAAATTTGAATAGTTGCATCCCTATTTCAGTATCCCTACAATAACTATATATACCCCTAAGCCTTCAAGAATCACAATACAACTCAATGCTATTCCTAAAATCTCAATTCCTAAGGCAATACTCCGAACTTTAGGAGATTCATGTGATTCAAAGATTTCAAATAGTTTGCTTCATCTCTACATTCCATATTCTAGACGAATAAACTCCTTAGCCTCTATACTTCCACTCTATATCATTTGTTTTTGTTATTGGAGTCATTGTACATTAAAGAGACAATTTGTATATCAAGGTACGCTATGTCAGAAAGTAACATTTGTTACACTACTTGTAAGGTTATTGAAGTCTTGTTCGATTGTTCAGACAAAGTTTGTAAACCTATTACTCCGAGTGAAATGAAGGTGTTCTGATCAGTGAAATACCAAAGAGGAGCTTTGGGACTGGACGTAGGATGGAAGATCTAAACCAGTATAAAATCGAATGTGTGATCTACTATACTATTATGATGTATTTACATTATTTATTACTGTGGGCTATTTTCAATCAAGTGCATAGCGACAAACAAGTGCCCTTGGCAATCTATCAATGAAGTTCATCGGTACTTGTTCCCATTTTCACTCGAGAACTTCAAGTGGTTGCATCAACCCATCCGCCTTCACCAACTGGAAGTACGTACACTTCAAGATGAATGTCCCGACATCCATCTTCATTCCCTCCCAATAATATGTCTACTTCATATCCTGGTACATCTTTTAGCCATAGGGATGTATACTCAATCTAGAATGTGGAACTCCAATAGTACCCCATCTCATAATCGAACAACATCGAGAACAAACAATCTCCCATCTTTGTAGAGCCAACCATCTCGGTCGTGTTCGTAGTACTCCATCTAATCAGACTCCACTCCTTTTTCTATCTTTTATACGATCACTGCAAGTTTTATGTCTCGCTTTTGACTAGTATCAATCCTCTTAGTCATAGTCATTCTGATGGTCAAACTATGCAACATTTCTAGTTTTAACTTGCAACAACGCCTAAAGTTATAGCCAGTAATATACTCCAACTGCTTCCACTCTAGGAACATTGCTACTAAACTGGAAAGCCTTGTACTCAAAGCATCAGCGATTGTATTTCTTTTACCAAGCGTATAAGAAATGCAAAAATCATGAGAGGCTAAGAATTCTAACTACTGTTGATGGCGAAGTTGAGGTCCTTCTGGGAGAAAAGTTAATTCAGGGGATTGTGCTCTATAAACAACTCAAACCTTTCTCTATGTAGATAATGCTTAGATATCTTCATAGCAAAAAATGTCACTATCAACTTCAAATCGTGGGTCGGATACTTCCACTCATGTAGTTTCAGTTGTCGAATAGCATAAGCGACAACCATGCCTCTTGCATCAGTACCACACCAAAACCAATACCATAAGCATCGGAGTATAATGTTATTTCCTCATTCAAGATTGGAATGGTCAACATAGGTGCACTCGTCAACCTCTCCTTCTGACTCACTAACTCATGCTCACACTTAGCATCCCATATAAAAGTCTGATTTTTCTTCGTCAAATTGATTGATGGCACTGCTACACTCGAGACATCATTGATAAAACATTTATAATATCCTACCAATCCAAGGAAACTCCACATATTGGCCGCATTCTTAGGTTGGTTTCTATCTTAGATCGATGCTATTTTTGCAGGATCTACTGTGATTCCCTGCTCAAAGATGACATGACCCAAAAATATCACTTCCCTCCTCTGAAAGTGATACTTTGAAAGCTTTGCTTTTAGCTTGTGCTTCCTCAACATTTTAAGAATAATCCTCAAGTGCGACTTGTGTTCCTCCTTCATCCTCGAACAGACTAGAATATCATCCATGAATAGAATTACAAACTTATTTACCTGATCCTTGAAGACATGATTCTTGAGATCAATGAAGTATACTGGAGCATTGGTTAGCCAAATGGCATAATCAACCACTTGTAGAAACCAAATAGCATATGAAATGCAGTGATCAGCACACTCTCCTTCGCCACTCTCAATTGATGAAATCCCATCACCAGATATAATCTAGAGAACACTTTCACACTGTGGAGCTGATCGAACAAGCCATTGATACACAAGAATGGATACTTTTTCTTTATCACCTTCTTCAGCTCACGGCGGTCTACACACAACCTCAGAGAGTCATCTTCCTCCATGGCTAATACTATTGGTGTGCCCCCACTCAGATATACTCGTGTAAATGAACCCTTGGCTCAACAAATAATTCACTTGCACCTCTAACTCCTTCTGTCTTTTGGTGCCATGTGCCCCAAAATCATAACTATTGTCTGGCTTCTTTCATTAATTCTGTACGGAACTCAATCTCTCAGTATGTCGATAATCCGGTCACCTCCTTGTATATGTCCGGGTACTTTCTGACAAAAGGCACAGATGACAACTCATCATATGGAACATCTAGCGAATATAAAAAGCTAACCATAACCCCATCCTATTGTAAGCAACCAATCTCTATCTTCTGCCCATCCTCAGCCCTAATTATCACCAACAGCTTCTCATAGACCAACACTACCGCATACTTTCCCTGCCAGTCCATCCCTAAAATAATCCTGAACCTAACAAAACTAAAAAATGGAATTATAAGCAAAAAAACATCCATGACTCGATAAGACTAAACCATGACAAACCATATAAAGACTAGTAGGGCCTCTAATAGGGTTTATCACTACAAAATGTCAATCAACTTTTTCGGTTCTCAATCGCAATGCGTCTATCAGGTCATTAGATAAAGTAATATGAAGCACCAGTATTAAGAATACACGTATGGAAACACCATAAATAAAAAACTTACCTTGAATAGTGACACCCTTCCTATTCTCCTTCATCGTGGGATCCCTCAACGAAGTCGGAACGTCATCTATAGCAATTTCCTTCATCCCTGCTTCTGCTTCACCGGTTTGGGCAAATATTTTGCATATGTCCGAATTTTCATGGTTATAACACTTCTTTCCGTCGGACTTGTAATCCCTAATCAAGCGGCCCTTATCTCTACAACCATAGCAGAAAGGATCCTACTTTGCCTTCTTCTGAGCATTTCCCCTGAAACCGCTTCCTTTCACCATTTCATTTCTTCTTGGCTACACTGCCTTACTACGGCTTTGGCTTTTCCTTAACTACAGCAGACTTGGGTTTAGGATACAAATTCTCAAGTCAAAGGGATTTCTCAACTACCTTCTCAAATGACTCTTAATATGCCTCAAGAACTTCTCCAACAAATAGTTGTTCCAACATTCTAATTAGCTTTTCATTCTTTTTCAATGGAGTGTTAATGAAAGACATCACGTGCTTTGATAAGGCATCAAATTCAGCTACATATTCGAAGAGAGACATGTCTTCCTTCTTCAAATCTACAAACTTTCTAAACAGCGCCGACTTTTGGGCAGCCGGTATGAACATCTCCTCAAATCTAGTTTTGAAATGCTTCTAAGTAAAGTTGTCCTTGGATGTGGAAAATTTATTAGTGTTCCACCAATTCGTGGATCTCCCATAAAGCTATTGAGACGCCAACCTCCTCCTCATCACATCATCAAACTCCAAGTTGTCGAAAATCCTTTCGCATTTGTCCAACCAGTCCTGCACTTTTATATCCGATTTCATTCCTTGGAATGATTTTCCACCAAGATTGGAAAAATCCTTACTCAACTTATAAAAATTGACTCTGGGCACCTGCACATGAGCACCACCACTAAAAACAACATTAAGAGTAGCCGCTTGGTCATTTTGCAGCATTTTCGCCATTATCGCATAGCTTACATGTCAGGGTTACCAACCCTCGAACCTGCTCCTTCTTCGACTCTAGAGATAGAGTTCTTAGAAGTGTTTCTTATATCTAGCTAATTCTTGATCTGTAACAAGAATGGTCAAGTGTCTCATAAAGAAAACTGCATCAATGGTACTCATTTGCGCATGCGACTTATGTGCTACATATACTACTATATAGTTTTGCAAATCGAATTATATAACAAATATGCTCTCTCTCATATATACACTCTCTATCTAGTCTAGTTTAATAACTCATTTGTTATCTTTATTGGATCACAACATCAACTCAGGTCAACTACGTAGCCTAGAGCTTTGATACCAAATGTGACTACCGCCCTATACCTCCGACACCCAATATATTTGAACTATGCACTGTTGGGTGCAAGTCGATGCAGGATGGTTGCAAACAGTGAAAAGAAGAAAAATAATCATAGAATCTATCGTAAATCTCACAGCACATTAGATAAATTATAATAATAAACATCATAAATATAACATAGGCAAGACAATAATAACTAAATGAACTATAATATCATAGTACATAGATTCACAGAGTTAAACAAGACAGCAATAAAGCTTATACAACTGATAATGAACTCAAAGATAGATCATCTCTAATAAAATAAATAAATACTATCTAGGCTTTACAGTGTTGCACAATGGAATAAGCAATAGTAGGTCCATATATATATGAGAAAGAACCATCCTGCTTATCCTCTGCATAGCCACCGCATGACACCTAAACCTACCATCTAATCTACTCATTTAAGAGTACCCGAGATAATAAGAAGTAAAATATAAAATCATCAGTCAAACAACAGTCTAGTGTGAGTGATAAGAAATCTCAAAACACTACACAAGTCAATATAGTAAGGAACATAGGTATAAGAACCATACATGACCTCTTCCGTATCTAAAAATTTGGTGCATAACAACTATAATATGCTACTCTACTATCATTATAAAGGTGTACTACATCCTAAGTACAATGTTGAGGTGTCTAGGTATCCACATCTACAATACCTATATCATATGACATTCCTAAAGTGACAGACAAGGAGAAAAGCAATCATAACAAACATAACATCCATCAAACAATAATCATTGTCACTGACCATGCCTCGGATATAAGACAATGCATATGACCATTCCTCTGTCAGGGATTAATGAAAAAATCCCAGTTTTCAACATATTCATTCACCAACCTATAGCTGATGCTAGATCTATTCCTCCGATTTACGGTATATGAATCCATTCCTCCAATCTGTGGTGGCAATTCCAAGTACTCGGTAAGTGTTCTCATGATACCACTGCTTACGAGTACATTGGAAAGCACTCGAGTATCAATGTTCCCTTAGCATGCATATCTGAGCCCTCTCATTGACCCATTTTTTTCATCAATCTTTACGGAACCATTCCCCATTCCTCTCTTTTCAATATCAAACCTTTAAACATTCTATCCATGGGTCACCCTTTCTAGAACCCGCCCTTGCGAATAATCATCATCACGACCTCGTCAATTGATTCATCATCTCTAGAACACTCCTAGACATCTACATAAGTCATAGAATCGGTACCCTAAAGTCCTCAAGCCACCACATCGAAGCATACCAACCTTGCTTCATCTATTAGTCTTCATCCTTCATTATGCTGCCACAACATAACCGAATGTCAAATGAATGAACGAACACCTTCAGCACGACCTATAGAACCCCTTCAGCATCCCTAGGAGTTTGGCTAAAGTTGGCTACTCTAACTCATGTCAGCACCAATATGAATAAATTCATGTTGGTATCGATATGAATTATTTAGCCAAATATTTGGCTAAGTCTTTCACACCCCTTAAGTCCTTTAGCACACCCTATGAACCCAAAAATAGGTCAGTATCGATATGTAGAACTTTTCCAAATTTTTGAGTTAGGTCCCCATCTCTATTTCCTTTCCTTCCCCGAAGTCTTTCCCGAAGTTTCATAATTTAAGTCTCGAAACAACCATTATTACCGACCTAAACTACAAAATCCAATGACCTGAATTCAAGCATCTAAATCACTACAATCGATCTACGACCAGAACTATAAGTTCCCTGACCTCTCCTCAACAACATCTCCAAGTTTCATTAGATTTTGGGCTCGTCTAACCTCATTTTGCATAAATCAACAACCACATCCTTAACTACGTTAAAAAGCACTAATAAATGCATCAAAACAGTACAGTCAATCTAAATATTAATAACTAACATCAGTACAACATTTGTAAACATGTTATTAAGGTTATATTAGAGTTTATAAACATTTTAATATGGAAATCATACTTAAATCACCAATTTTAACTACATAAACAAATATAGAATAGTGGAATGTTATTAATCACTCACCTAATACCAAAAATTACCAATTTAATCCCCAAAATCTAAAGTGGACAGCAAGCAATTCAAATCCCCAAGCAACCAAAGTGATAGATCTACAATACCCTTTGCTAATTACCTTTCTAATGATGGTTTAGGTTTGGATTATTATGAAAAAATGTGCTTTTTGATGAAATTTAGGTTGATGGAGGTTTAGAACTTTTTTTAAGAAGTGAGAAATGACTTGGATGTCTCATCGGTCCCAATTAGGCACAATTCCCAAAATGGGTTATTAGGCTCAAGTTTGGGCTTAACTAGTCACTCGCTAATTTGACCTATAGTGGTCTAAACTTAAAACATCCATACCTCATTAATGTTAAGTTTGTTTTTCTATTATGACCACTTTACGAAAAAGAGGAACCATCATTCCGATCTAATTGAAGTGGTTTTAGAACCTAGTTCAACTACAATTAAAAATTATAGGCTTTGTAAGAATTTTTGGGTTCAAACCGTCCAATAAAAATTCTAAAGGTGGACAATGTCCGAAGTAGTTATTTCCTAAAATTTTAGAGTCATACGACTAAGTGTGATTTAAATAATAATATTTTACGATCTTTAGATACATAAAATATAAGATCGTAAAATATGAGTCATTACAACAACTTTCTAACTGTACAAAACCATGTCAAAACATATAACAACAAACATAAGCAACCAATAAACAACATCCATACAACATTCATAAACATTCAAGCAACGTATCCATTTTATCCAAACATGATTAACATATATGATTTTGCCCAGATCTCGTTTTATGCCAAAATAACAATGCGATTGGTAAAAGATGCAAAAAAATATAAAATCTATTCTTATTTTTTTTAAATTTGGCCTAAAACATATCATTAAAGTTGGGTTAAAGCTTGAAAATGTTTAACATCAAAATCATCTTTAAAATACCATTCTTTAACTATATAAACATGCATAGAATAGTGAGAAATGTCAAATCACTCAACTAGACCCAAAATTACCAAATTCTACCCTCAAATATGAAGTGGACAACAAGCACATGATTTCCAAGGCAGCCAAATGATAGATCTAGAATCCCTCATTGATAATTACTATTTAAGATGGTTTAAGGAAGATTTAATATAAAATTGAGAAGCTTTTGATGGAAATTAGGTTAATAGAGCTTTAGACTTGGTTCAAGAAATAGGAAAATTGATCTGATCTATCTCTTAGACACAAATCCCAAATGAGTTAGTGGGCTTAAGCAACGGTTAACTAGTTACCCAAAAATCTAGCCAATAGCAGTCCAAATTTAAATGGCCACATCTCCTAAACAGTATGTCCGTTTTTCTATTATGTCCACTATACGGAAAGAGAAACTATCATCTTGATCTAATACAAGTGGTTTGAAACCCCAATTATGCTCCTATCAAAGTTATAGGCTTTACAAGTTTTTCATCCTCAAAACTATCCGATAAAAATTCAAAAGATGGAAAATGCCCATGGTAGTCATTTTCAAAAATTATGGAGTCCATGATATCATATGTATTAAATAACAATATTTTTCGATTATATGATATGTAAAATACGGGACATTATACTCTCTCGTTTAGGAATTTCACCTCTGAATTACCGAACAAAACTAGGAATAACTAACCATAGTTATTCCGCTTGCCTAACAATTATAAGTAACCATCAAATACCAAATAGGTAGCCATGCAATCAATAGTATCGGTATACCTATCCTAGCATGGGAGATGTTAAACAATCCTACGTGATATCAAAAGTGAACGTAAATACGATAAATTATACGCCTTACTATGCAAAGAGCACTGGATATGTAGCTCTCATACTCTCCTCGGTTTCCCATGTGTAATCACCTTTACTTTACCCCCATTGAGCTTTCATTGACTCCACCGCCTTCCTCCTACGCTGTTTTGTATCATGCCAAAAAATACAAATCGGCCTATGAAGTCTCGAAGAATTTGGTTTAATCTCGATAGCATCAAGTTGCTTCGGTGCAATTGTCATGCCCGAGTTGTGCACAAACTTCCACAAGTGAGAGACATGGAATACATTATACACACCTACTATCTACTGAGGTAATTCGACCCTATATGCCTAGTTTCTAATCTTCTCTACTATCGAAAAAGGACCTACAAATCTCAATGCCAACTTCCCCTTATTATTGAACCGAACAACATTCTTCAATGGAGAAATCTTCACAAACACCATATCACCGACAGAGAACCCTAAATATCTATGTCTCTTACCAACATAGCACTTTTTCCTATCCTGTGTAGTCTTCATTCGTTTTCGAATGATTTCAATCTACTTCGAGGTCTCTCTGATCATATTTGGCCAAAGTATCAGTTTCTTATCTACTTTCCACCAACACGAAGGAGTGTTACAAGGCCGGTCATACAATGCTTAGATTTATGCCATACCGATACTAGGCTAATAGTTAATGTTGTATGCGAACTCCACCAAGTGAAAGTGACTGTCCCACGTGCCTTTGAAATTGAGTACGCAATCTCATAAGAGTTCTTACAATATACAATTCACCGTCTCGGTGTGCCCATCGGTTTGCGGGTGATAAGCTATACTGAAATATAGCTCAGTCCCCAATGCCTCTTTTAAGCCCTTTTGAAACCATTAGTGAATAAAGGTCTCGGTTACTCACAATTCTCTTAAGCACACCATGTAATCACACTATCCATTTCACATACAAATCGACCAATTTGGGTGCCATTCTACTAGACTAGATCGAAATGAATCAGGCACTCTTCGTCAATCTTTCGACTATGACCCAGATGTTATTGTACCATCCTTTAGTCATCGACAATCGATTAATGAAATCCACCAATACTTGCATCAATCTACTCGGCTTCTTCCGCTCTACCTTTACCAACTGGAAGTTCATACACTTCAAGATGAATGTCTTGACATCCTTCTTTATCCCCTCCCAATGATATGTTTGCCACATATCATGGTACATCTTATTACCATCGGGATGTATAGTCAAGCTAGAATGATGGCACTCTCGTATCACCTCATCTCATGATCCATCAATATTAGGAATAATCAATCCCTTGTTCTTATGGAGCCAACCTTCTCGGTCAAGTCTATAATGCTTCATCTCATCAGACTCTACCAATCATTCTATCTTCGCTATGATCTATGCTAGTCTTGTGTCTTTGACTAGTACCAATCCTTTATATCAAAGTCGGTGTGATGGTTAAGCTCACCAACATCTCTGGCTCTAATTCGAAATGAGGTCTGAAGTCATAGCCAACTATATACTCCATTTGTTTGAACTCTAGGAACATCGATTCCAAACTAGCACGTCTTCTACTCAAAGTATCGGGGATTGCATTTCCTCCACCGGGCGTATAAGAAATGCTAAAGTCACAAGAGGCTGATAACTCTAACTATCGCTATTGACAAATGTTAAGGTCCTTCTGGAAGAAAATGCATTTCAAGGATTTGTGGTCCATGAACAACTCGAACCTTTTTTAAAGTAGATGATGTCTTTATTTCTTTAAAGCAAATAATATCTTCGCCAATTCCAAATCATGGTTCGAGTACTTCCTCTCATGAGTCTTCAGTTGTCAACTGCCATAGGTGACAACCTTACTCCTTGCATTAGTACCGCACCTAATCTGATACCACAAGCATCGATGTATATCGTTGCCCTTCATTTTCGCTCATAATGGTCAACACCGGTGCACTTATCATCCTTTCCTTTAGACAAACAAACACATTCTCACACTTTGCATCCTAAATTAAGTCCTGATTCTTCTTTATTAAATTGGTTAATGGTGCTGCTACCTTCTAGAAATCCTTGATAAAACATCTACAATATCCCACCAGTCCAAGAAAATTCCTCACAATAGTAGCATTCTTGGTCGGTTCCCATCTTGAACAGCTGCCATCTTAGTAGGGTCTATTACGATATCATGCTCAAAGCCAACATGACTCAAGAATTTCATTTCCCTTCTCCAAAAGTGACACTTTGAAAACTCCACATTTAGTTGTGCTTCCTCAACACCACTGTAACAACCCTAATTTTTAGGTTAAATAAATAAAGTAAATGATAATTTAAATTGGATAATTTAAATCATTAATCTAGAATTTCGTAATCTTTTATAAAAGATAAATTGCTTTAGAATGATTAATTCTAAATCATTGTGAAAATAAAAAATATTAGTATCTTCAAAGTGTTAGAAATCACTTGAAAACATTGTTAAAATTTTATTTCAATTATGATAAATATAAAATATACTAAATATTTAAAGTGGCATCTAAATAATGGCATGCATTTGTATTGGGTTGTATTAATTTTTATAAAGTAATAATTATAGCCTTAGAAATAAATAAGAAGGGCTTTGGTAAATTCATAAAAGAGATGGAATTAACAGTTTTCTTTTTCTTATTGGGTTTAATTTAATACCCAAGCCCAATTATAGTTTTAACTAAGGAGAAAATTCTCCTCTTCTTTGAACTATACATACACTCTAAGTTCAATAAGAAAAAATAGCAAATCAAAAAGGAAGATGAAACCTAATTTCCTCTCAAACCTATAAGTAAATTAGCAAATTAAATTGGGAATAAATTGCTATAAATTCCATTAAAATCAAGATAATGTTTTTTGAAAAATATTCTATCTTTTAGATTGGTTAATTTAATTTTTTATGATGTATTGATTGGGTATCCTCTATTTTTAGTTGAGAGAGTCTCTAAGGTTTGCTGTTATCCATATACAAAGCTGAAATAAAGGGTTTGGCAAGTCTAAGGGGAATCTAAGGTGAATTAAACCTTAGAAGATCTATCTCTAAACTTCTAACGGCAAGCTTTTGATTTTCATAATAAATGATTAACATCTATGGTGGAATAATTGATTTTAGTACTTAGTTGCTTAAGATTGCAAGTTCTTATTTTAGTAATTCACTACTAATTGAAATATTGCTATACTAGCTTCTATATATGATTATTATGTTCAATTTCATGTGAAATTTTGAGTGTTTATTGTCAAACTTCTATTGATGGAAGCTAGTACATTGTCGAAGATTGCTCCGGCCATCGACTGGAATCGAGAATCTTGAATGTATAGCTCTAGGAAATCACATTCAGTCCACTGAGCCATAGGTTCAGTGGACTGAATGAGACGACCTGGAGCATAAAGCTCTAGGAAATACATCTAGTCAACTGAACCTATGGGTTCAGTTGACTAACCTAAAACCTGGAGCACTATGTTCTCCAGGAAGTTATTTTTCTACACATTTTGATTTTTGCTTTACTTGTATTCCTTCCTCTAATTTCTGGTATTGTTTTAATGCCCTTGACACAACTAAATGCCTCATGTTTCTATACTTTGATTCTTCTATGAGGTTTTGTTTTGTGATGATTATGATTTAAAATTCTTGCCTATTGCTTGAATATATCTATAGTTCCCTTTTAATGGTTTTTAGATAAATAGTTTTGATGATTAGTGTTTTCAAATCATATTACAAATTGATTTGGTCTCAAATACAATTTCAAATAAGTGCCTTCGAAATTACTTAATAATATTACATATAAAAGTGTTTTCAAATTATCAAGATTCTTTTCTAAATAAATGGTTACATATCTATGAATGACTTTTGGAATATAGTTTGTCAAACTCTATATATATATATATATATATCATTTTATGGGATTTAGAGACAATTACGTACATGCATACATATATATGTATATATTGATATCAAATTGGATATATGGCTTATTCTATCAAGTGATAAGTATTTACAGTTGGCAACAAATAAGTTTATGGATTTTAAAATGAGAAGTTTGAAAATAAGTATATAGATAAAGTATTTTGGAAATCATTTACAATATAGATAAAATCCGATTATTTTATTTCAAAACTATTAACTCTTATTGGCTTTTATTGTGTTTTAACCTTTGGCTATTTATATGCTATTTGACATTTCTTATGTGACTTTTGGGATCTATAACTTTCTTGCAATTTTTGCCTTCACTTGAATGAGAAATCTAATTAAACAATTTGGTAATACAAGTGGCCTGGAACATTTGTATTACTTTATCGACTAATTATTAGACTCGTTCGACTGAATATTTTAGTCAATTAGGATTTACAATCAATGAGTTAATATTTAAGTGTTCCAAATGGTTATGGGACATTGGGTGATACTTTAGTTACTAATCAAAAGCTTATGACACTTATCGAGTGGAGTTTACTAACATTTAGTAAATGTTCAAGTAAACCCATATGGTATAGGACACACGGTCTTCCATGAATGAGTACTATTTGGAAGTATATAATACTTATTTTGGCAAGTTTTCAGACTCGTCCTTAAGTGATCCCTTTTATGTGAATTAAATGGGTTTTCAGGCCCATCTTGGGGTATTCGTTTACAAGTGAGTTATGACTTGCGAAGTGCTTGTCTCTTGTGTTGGCGAAGTGCGTGTCTCATGTGTTAACTTGCAAAGTGGTTGTCTATTATGCTAGCTCATTTATTGACTTGCGAAGTGCTTGTCTTATTTAATTAACAAAGTGCATGTCTTCACACGTTGGGCATGCCTTATTGTAGCTTGCAAAGTGCTTGCATTTGTTTTGACTTGCAATATGCTTGTCTTTATAGTTTGTGATTTGTGACTTGGTTTTACGCTAAATCTTTGGGTTTTGACTCGCTTTAAGCGGTCTTATATTTTCTAATGTTGACTTACTTTTACACAGTCTCTTTCGTTCTGGAGATTTTGAAGTTAGTTTCCTTATCATCATATTTGAGATGATTATTCTTGCTGAGCGTGAGAAGATTTGGTGGCATGGTATTTGGTATTGAAGACATGCCTTTTGTTTTATTCAAATTTGTTAGTGGATGATTTCATGGTAAGAACTTATGGTGTTTAGTGCGATGCACTATATAGATTTCTTTATGTTGATGTTCATACATGCTTATTATTATGATCTCACCTTTTTGGATATTTAGAGATAGTTTGATCCACTTATTTTATAATACTCCAGTCAAACCGAGAATTGATAGGTACAGGGACTCAGTGACTTTGGATATGGGCAAGCTATAGTAGAGATATGCATTGTTATCTATGTGATGGAGTTTCATTTAAAGATCATAGTATTATGTATATACTTGTTATATATCAGGTTGTAATTTTGATTTGAGTTGTCATGTATATGTTTAGACATGTCATAGTTCATGTATGTATATGGTTGTATATGTAACTCCAGCTTTCCCATTTGTAGACTTACACTTTGCAGAGATATTTGATGTATTATATTTCCTTTGCGACGTTTGATTCTGTATTGTATTATTATGGAGTATATTGTTCTGAATTATAATAAGCCACTATATTATTTATTTTTGCCTGGATTGTACATGTTGAATCCATTCTTTTATAGAAAAGAGAAAAATATAGTCATATAATTCGATGTATAGATACTCACCCAAAGCAATTTTACGGATGTTCACTCCTAACCGGCTTTATTCTGTGTATTACTCGACATATTATTTGTAATATTCTTAGGGAATATGGGCATAAAGGTAGGGAGTTACAGATGGTATCAAAGAAGGAATTTAGCATGATATAGAATACAAGAAATACAAATCTTGGCTTAGAAAGACTAGTCCCATCCATTGGGAATGTCGGATAGAATTTAGGATTTACTTCGTATTTAAATATAAGTATAAATGATTATTGGGAATAATCACTGGGATGTATTTGAAATAATTTTGAATTACTTTACAAATTATTTTAAAAGTTTAGTGTTGTGTAGTGGTGTCATGATCGACTGGTGATCGGAGTTGCGCAGCAGAAGCTGATAGACCGTTTTCATTGAGCACATTAATTAGTTGTTTATATATGTTTGATTGAATGATGTATGCATGGATGAATGTTTGTACTATTGAATTGCTATTGGTAGATTTTTGTTTGTATGAAAATATAGAAATTGATTAAAAAATACTGAAAATTAGTTTCGTGTTAATTTGCCCGTTGAGTGCTTTAAGAATCTGATCGATGCGCTTGACTAATGCTATCAACAGCTATTCATAAATACTAAGGCAAGACAAATAGACATAGTATTTTGATTTATATTATTTAAAGTATTATAAATAATTGTGAATGTGTTGAAAATAATATTTAACGAGAAGATAAAATTTTAAGTGAGTTAAATATTATTTTAAAACGGGATAAATCTTTATGAAAATAAATTAAGAAGAAAATTTTATCTATTTGTATTTATGTGTTTAATTTTTTTGATGGTTTAGAAAATTATAATAAAAATAGTAAAAATCCACTATATTTATTAATTTTTGATGACGTGTGCAGCCACCAAGCCTTAGAAATAACAGAGGTTCGTGGCAAGGCAATGTTGATTGTATAGTCAATATTGCAACCAGTTGAAAAAGCGATTCGTAATAAATAGATGGCAAGGAAACGTTATTGTATTCTTTGATGTATATAAATTTGTGTATGTTTATAGTTACTAAGACTTATTATGAGTGATGCTTTTGATTTGTTATGTATATCCCATTATGATTTGAAGGAAAGCTAATTATTACATATGAGCTCTAATTTATAAGAAGTTAACATAAAAGATGTAAAGTACTTGTGTAAATAAATTTTGGAATTTCAAAATAACAAAATACTGGAAAAAAGCAAATAAAATTTTATATTTTGATGATTTGGAATCTTAAGGATAAATTATATAAACAAGAATTGGTATAAATAAATACCATAAGTAGCTACTATATTATTTGAAGAATATAAAGTTTGAAAATTATTTTGGAGAAAAGATATATACAAAATTAAAATATTTAAATTTAAAAAAAAAACTGGAAATTTCTTGAAAAATCAAAAGGGATAATAATCAAATTACAAGAATATATTAAAAAGGGGTAGAAATTTATTTCACTTGTAATATTTATATTAAAATCTTTAACTTTGTAGTTATGTTTAAAATAAGTGGTAAAAATTTTTAAAACTCTAATCTTAGTAAAGAAGGAGTAATACGAATTAGATACCGTTACTAAACAATAATAGTAAGATATATAGAAGTTCTTTTGTGTAATGACCCAGGATTTAATCACTTTAAATTTTGATATTTAAACATATTTTTAATATGTAAATAATGGGTTTTATAACTCAAATAAACTCCTTTTAAATAACAACCAATGATGGTGAAATAGTTTTTTAAAAAAAAATTCAAAAATAATTAGTTCAAAGAAAAATAGAAAATGTGTCCGACAATCGTTTTCCAAATTTTCGACATTTAGGTGTCGAAAAGTTGTCGGAAAACGTTGTGCACATTTGTATAATACATACACACAATTTTTTAAATGAGTTAGGAACTTTAATATATAAATATATATATGTTAACTTAAGAAATATAAGACACATGATATGACTTTTTATGTAAATGTTTAAAAAATATAAATGTAGATAAAAGTGACATAAGTTGTCATATCTTTAGAAACAGAAGTACTTAGATAATAAATGTATGTTGGCTTGGAAAAATGAGGGGGGACAAGGGAAAAACGTGAGTTAAAGGGGGCAGACATGCATGATGATGTGGCATCATTAATGTGGAGATTAAGTACCTTAAGGGTAATATGCTAATTTGATTTATGCAATTCATATAAAACTAATTTCCTAATACTTCTCATATTTTTATTTTCATTCATACTTTGTGAATTTTTCTTCATGTCTTGATGTTCATTTTCATGGCGTACAAAAATAAAATCCTAAGTTCTTAAGTTAAGAAATTTAGTTTTCATTCTCTTTAAAAATTTATAAAACCTTGTCCAAACTCATCTCCTTCCATTTCTACGATTCTCTTCCACAAATATGTCCATACACCCCTCCACCTTGTTGGTTGAGCACTAATATCACCAAGGTCGAAACATGTTGTATCCATAAGTCACCAAAGGCTCCATTTTTCCACGCTAGAAGCAAAGACCTAGGACGTGTTCGAGCTATAGAAAAAGTTAGCTTAGTTTCGTTGACTTTTAAAGATTTAAACTTAACAAAGTTTTATAAGCTTAAATATATGCTTGATTTGTTGTAAAAATATGATGTTGTTTGGATGTAAATTGTGTTAGCTTGGATATTAATGTACGTGTTTGGATGAGATGTCAAATAGTTTGGAAATTGAGAATTGAAATGTCAAATTATTTGCAAGTTATAATCCTTACTTGTATACATTGGTTATGACATGATTTGATGCTATGATATGGATGTGATGTAATTATGTATGCTATAATGTTGAATAAAATGATTGTACGCTAAGGAAGTTGGCACCTTTGCTAACTTATGTAAATCTCTTGTACAAAAACTATAATCTTTGGTTTTAAAATTTCAAGATATTTCCAAATTTGTTACAGAATAAAGAGAATGGAGGCAATTAGGGAGAGAACAATTCTATTGAATGAGAGAGATATATATTTACAATACAATCAAGCTCCATATTTATAGACTACTTATGCAGTGCAGATTACAATAATGCCCTTTCATATTTAGCATATTCATCCCTATTATTAATGTATGTTACAACACTCCTCCTTGAATATGCGTATGTAAAGATGATAAGAGTAATTGCCTCATTAAAAACCTTGTTATGAAAAACCCAGTGGGAAAAAATCATAAACAAGGAAAAGAGTACAACATGATTTCATCTTTAAGTAACATATATTTTATAATGTTACTATGAGGGTTGATTCTTCTGGATCAAGATAATGCCTCATTAAAACCTTACTAATAAAAACCCAATGGGAAAAAATATTAGTGAAGGAAAAAGAGTACATTATAGCGTATTTCATACGCTCCCCCTGGATTATAACGCATTATTCAATTAGTTTGTTGATGCAGCCGACGCATACCAATTTTGTACACCATCTTCTGAAATGTTGATTTTGGAAGCGCCTTTGTTAATAAGTCCGCTGGATTTTCTTGGGATCGGATTTGTTTCACTTCTATCTTATTATCCTTTTGTAGCTCATGTGTGAAGAAAAATTTAGGAGAAATGTGTTTCGTCCTATCACCCTTAATGTAACCCGCTTGAATTTGAGCTACACAAGCTGCATTGTCTTCATAAATAATGGTTGACCTTTCCGTTACTGATGGAAGTTGGCAGGTTTTTCGAATATGCTCAATCAGTGATCTTAGCCAAATACATTCTTTACTTGCTTCATGTAGTGCTAGTATTTCAGAGTGATTGGATGATGTTGCTACCAATGTTTGTTTTGTAGATCGCCATGAAATTGCTGCATTGCTGTTATTAAATACATATCCAGTTTGTGATCTTGCTTTATGTGGGTCAGAAAGATAACCTGCATCAGCATAGCCAACTAGATTTGGATTGATGCCTGTGTTAGAGTAAAATAAACCCAAATTTGTCGTTCCACGAAGATATCTCGTGATATGTTTTATACCATTCCAGTGTCTTTTTGTTGGTTCTGAACTGTATCTTGCTAGAAGATTTACTGAAAATGCAATATCTGGTCTTGTGCATTGGGCCAAATATAATAATGCACCAATGGCACTTAAGATATGGCACTTCCGGGCCAAGCACATTCTCATCTTCTTCTTTTGGGCGGTAAGGGTCCTTTTTAATATCTAAAGATCTAACAACCATTGGTGTACTAAGTGGATATGCTTTATCCATTTGAAAACGCTTTAGAATTTTCTCAATGTAGTTTGATTGATGGATTAATATGCCATTAGTACTATGCTCAATCTGTAGACCGAGACAGTGCTTAGTTTTGCCAAGATCTTTAATTTCAAATTCCTTCTTTAAGTAATTTATTGTTTCATCAATCTCTTCTGGAGTTCCAATCAAATTTATGTCATCAACATAAACTGCTAAGATAGCAAATCCCTTTATCGATTTCTTTATAAAGACACATGGACAAATGAGATTGTTTTCGTATCCTTCTTTTACCAAATATTTACTAAGACGGTTATACCACATTCTTCCAGATTGTTTCAATCCATATAGTGATCGTCTTAGTCTTAATGAGTACATGGACTTTGATTTTGCTTCAGGCAATTTATATCCATCTGGAATTTTCATGTAAATGTTGGTATCTAATTCACCATAAAGATAAGCTGTCACAACATCCGTTAATCTTATATCGAGTTTTTCAGAAACTACAAGGCTTATCAAATATCGGAATGTTATGACATCCACGACAGGGGAGTAAGTTTCCTTAAAGTCAAAACCCGGTCTCTGCAGGAAACCTTGTGCGACAAGTCGTGCCTTGTACCTCACGACTTCATTTTTATCATTTCGTTTTCTAACGAATACCCATTTATAACCTACTGGTTTAACATTTTCTGGTGTTTTTTCTATTGGTCCAAATACACCATGTTTTTGAAGTGAATCTAGTTCCACTTGGATAGCATCTTTCCATTTTGGCCAATCGTGTCTTTTTCGACATTCATTTATGCTATTTGGTTCATTATCATCATTCTCATTATTCTCATTATGGTCATGACCTTCAATTATTTCAGTAGCTACTGCGAATGAGAATACATCATCAATTATTATTTTACTTCGATCCCATATTTCTCTGTAGTTCGTATAAAATATTGAGATCTCATTATTATTAGGTACCATTTTATCGTTGGAATCTTCTTTTATCTCTTCTGGGATAATGTTTCCTTCCGCGCTTCTAGGAGAATTGGGATTTTCATTTGAGTGATCTTTTTGATCATTTATAACCTCTTCAGGAGGTTCCTTAATTGATGATTTTTCATTAGACTTTCTTTTTCTAGGCGCCAAGTCTTTTGAACCAATTGGCCTTCCACGTTTTTGTCTTGCTTTAGATTCATTTGCTGCTATATTTATTTTTGATCCTTCAGGGACATCAATTTTTGCTGGTGCATTTGCTGCTGGAATGTGAGATTTAGTTATTTTTGCGGTGTCACTAAATGCATCCGGCAGTTGATTTGCAATATTTTGAATATGCAAAATTCTTTGTACCTCATATTGGCATTGTTTAGTACGTGGATCCAAATAAGACATAGATGGATTATTCCATGATATTTCACGCCGTTCTACTGGAACGGTCTTTTCTCCCCCTAACGGCGGGAAGATTGTCTCATCAAATTTACAGTCTGAAAATCTTGCAGTGAAGACATCACCTATAAGAGGTTCAAGGTAATGAATTATCGATGGAGAATCAAATCCCACATAAATTCCCAACCAGTTGAAATTGTACTTGAGATTGTACCAAAGAATCAATGTCTTTGTATTTGTGAGCTTCTGGCTCATGTTTATAGAGTGAGATTCAACTATGCCAATTTTTGTAAATTATAAACCAGTTGAAATTGTACCAAATCTTTCTAAAATAAGCTTCTGGCTTTCAATTCTAGAAATAACACAAAGATATTCTTTGTTGTTTTCATTTATAGTTTCAATATGGTATCCATTCGTTGTTATATCTTTGCAACTAAGCAAATTTCTTTTAGAGTTGCTTAAGTATAATGCATTCTGAATAAAGATATGCGTACCATTTGGTAATATTATATGGGCTCTTCCGGACCCGTCAATTATATTAGCAGATCCAGCTATAGTGGAGACTTTAGCTGAGAAATTTTCAGATAGTTCAGAGAAAAACTTCTGGTTTTTCAAAATTGTATGAGTAGTTGCACTATCTAGTAAGCATATATCATCACCCAAATGGTGTTCCATACCTTAAGAATTAAAGGCAATAATTTGTCAATCATTAAAAATTTGTATGCATAAATAAATGTAATGTAAACAAACAAAGTAATATGATTAAAATAGGCTATTGATTAAAAACAACATCCAATTACTCATTACTAGTACTGCAAAGGGAAATACAATTAAACGAACACAAACTTCAAACTAATTTATTGATGCAAGCTAATGAAATAAAATGAAAGTCACATAACAAACTTCAAGACATTTCTAATTAATCAACTCGGTCATATCATTGATCACTGCACTTAGATTTTCATCATTAATGAAATTTCCATTGTCATTTTCGAAGAAATCATCTAACTTCAGGTTAGTGTTTTCAGGTAAATTTTCGGCATTATTTGCCTCAATATTCTTCAAGCGATGATATTTTTTTTCAATTGTTTTCTTTGATGGTCTACATGTACGTGACCAGTGACCAGATCGTCCACATCTATAACAAACTTTCTCATAATGCCTTCTATTTTTCTAAAGCTGAATCATTGTTCTTTACAGACTTAATTTTCTTTTGTTGCTTTTTAAAGTTGGTGGTTTTGTTACCTTTAAAACCATCATAACCACCTCTGCTAGAGTTATATCCATGTCCATGACTATGTCGTCTACCTCGACCTCGACCCCTACCTCTTCCAGAGTGGGCAAAATTAGCATTAACTTCAGGTAATGCAGTTGAACCAGTTGGTCTTGAGGAATGGTTTTTTATAAGCAATTCATTATTTTGTTCAGCAATTAGTAAGCATTCTATGAGTTCAGAATATTTTGTAAAATGACGCTCTCGATATTGCTGCTGCAGGAGTATATTCGAGGCATGAAATGTTGAGAAAGTCTTTTCAAGCATTTGTGCGTCATCCACTTTTTCTCCACATAATTTCAGTTTAGAAGTGATTCTAAACATTGCAGAATTATATTCTCTTACGGACTTAAAGTCCTGAAACCTCATGTTCAACCACTCTTATATAGTGTTTGGAAGTATGACCGTCTTCTGGTGGTCATAACGCTCCTTCAAGGAGTTCCGTAAGTGGAGAGGGTCTTTTCCAATCAAATATTCTGTTTTTAGATTGTCATGGATATGGCATCTTAAAAATTAGAGCCTTTGCCTTGTCCTGCTGGGACATAGTATTGCCATTTTTAATGACATTTTCTAAGCATTGAGATTGCAAATGAATCTCAACATCCAGTATCCATGATAAGTAGTTGTCTCCAGATATACCCAAAGATTTAAATTCAAGCTTGGCGATGTTTGTCATTTTGTGAACTGTTCATAAAATAAATTGCATAAGGTGAAAATATTCGCCACAACAGCATTCACTATTTGTTTGTTTCCAGCTAAAAATAAGAAAAAAAATGGAAAGTCTTCATTCATGGTATCAAACAACTATACCAAAAAAAATTGTATCAACAAAACCAAACATTTGGATTTTGCAACTTTCATGTATTTATCAAATAAGAAAGGAAAGTCAGCTTTTGCGTATATTCCATTTCAAACTTTTGAATTTTATTTGGCAATAGATCCGCAAAGGGAATAATAATAATAATATTGAATTTAGAAGCCAAAGAATAAAAATAAGAGTGATACAAGAAAAGACATGAAAAATATAGAAGCGAACCCCAAACTAGCATGTGCTGACTTGATAGCTTTATCAAAAAAAAAATATGATATTGACAATTACCTTTTTGGAGAGAGGAAAAGTAACGAGTTTATAAAGAAATGCAAGAACAATTCCTTTACCTGCTGTTGTAAAGGAAATAAGAAATAGAATGTATGTGGATATATTCTAAAAGACTCGTCTGCACTAATATATATAATAGGATATTGAATATAAATAGCCTTAGAATTGGAATGGTCAGAAGAGAAACGGTCAGAGTAATTAATATTTAATTACTTGCTGAGAAGTTGGAAAGTTTGAAGGTGAATAGGTTTGAGGTCAATAATTAATTCGCATTCCTTCGTGCTGATAACGTGTTACAGAATAAAGAGAATGGAGGCAATTAGGGAGAGAACAATTCTATTGAATGAGAGAGATATATATTTACAATACAATCAAGCTCCATATTTATAGACTACTTATGCAGTGCAGATTACAATAATGCCCTTTCATATTTAGCATATTCATCCCTATTATTAATGTATGTTACAACAAAATTTAAAACTTTCTTGAGTTTTCAAGAAATATACCATCATATTTTAGTAAATTTTTCCAAGAGTTAAGGTTTGGAAAAGATTTAAAAAATAAAATTTCAAGTTTTAAAAATTACCAGTCGTATAACGATAGTCGTTGTATATGCAGTTCAAGATATCGAACTCCTTTTGGAATCTAAAGATGTTTTCACTTAGAAACCTTTTTGCAAAATGTTTTAAAACTTATACTAAGTAATTAAAAGGTAATTATTATTTAATTAATTGTTTACTTAATAAATGATTGTTTAATTATTTAATTAAGTAATTAGTACTTAATTATTGGTTAATAAAGGTAATTAATACTTAAATGTTAATTAATTAAGTTAATTTTAATTGGTTAATCAATTAAAGTTAATTATTATTTAATTAATAATCAAGGGTTAATTATTTTAAATTATTTATTAAGGATTATTTATTAATAAATTGTTGATTAAAGGGATTTAATTAATTAATAATTAATTATTGATTAATTTAAATTTAATTAAAATGTTAATTATTATTTAATAAAGGTTTAGTTTGTTATTTAATTAACCAATAAGGATTTTTAATTTAAAAATCATTTTTATTTCAAAATATCGGTTTGTTTTAAGACTGTCTTTCTTTTTTTTCAAAAATGTTTTAAATCAAGTGATTTCTTTATCGTTTAGCCTTAAGTAGCCTTAAGCAAATATGAAAACCAATGTTAATGTGGTGACACATTTATGGGATGTGAGTCAATTCATAGTCCGCATTAAAAGCCAATGAGTAGGTTGATCCTCTATCTGTGAGATCTAAAATTTATTTCTAGGCGCGGGATAGGGTAAGGTCGAAATATTGGAAAGGTGATGGATATGGAAGGGCTAATTCCTATTAGCATGTTATGTTTAAATTAAGTACATGGTTATCCATATGCAAACTCTATATAATTAACATAAGCAGCGGATTATCCGCTATTTATAACTTGACATGTTTTAACCCAGGAAAGTATGTTGTGTACATTAGAGTTCCTCGGTGAGAACTTAAATAATGATTACATACTTCCAAAAGAACTGGAACTGAGTTTGCTGGGAATTATCGGTTAGTTTGGAGACACTGGGTTAACCTAGCTGATTATTCTTCCCATTCTGAAAATACAGTTATGGGTCAACTACAATGTGAATATATACATATATGAAGAAGTAAACACAAAAGCTTGGTTAATCCCTTTAACCTTTTAAATCAAAGAAAATTTCTTCAAAAATTCCTTTTCAAAACACTTTATTTATTTACGCAATGGTTTTCTTTCAAAAATGAGATTGGGCTATTTTCTTCGAAAACTAAGGCTTTCGAAACCTTCAAATCCTTGCTTTTGACTTCACTGGATGACCTCCTTCGAAAGCATATAAATATGTTTTCAAAACATTAGGCCCATGCCTTTCGAAGAACTTTAAAACTTCTCTTTCGAAACCTTTCGAATGCAATAAAGTAATGCTCATGATCTTTTAGATGCATACCTTCGAAACAATTGAAAGTGCCCCTTTTGAAACCTTTGAAAATACCCCTTTTGAAACCTTTGGAAGTATCCCTTCCGAAACCATTGAAAGTCCCTCTTTCGAAGCCATTGGGTTTATACTTAAAATATCATCTAGGTCAAAGTGAATATAAAAAAAAGTATCTCATTCGAAACCATCCTTTATCATATAAAATATTAGGGAAAACTTGATGGCGTCGGCACCATCCCTTTCGAAAGCGTCAAATCATTTAAACAAAACATCGAAGGATAGCGTCGAAACCTCCTTTCGGAGCCATCACCTTCGAAACCCTTCCTTTGGACCTTTTTGAAAGCATTTAGGAAGTGTCTTAAAACATATTTTAAAAAAACTACCCTTCGAAGGCATTGATGACTTCAATATACTCGAAAGGAAAAAAAGCGGAAGTAAGACTTCAACTAGGTCAGAACCCCTTCTTTCGAAAGCATTATTTTATATGTAAAGAAACCCATTCGAAAGCTTATTCTTTAAAACATAAGATGGCAACCCCTTAGAAAGCCTTTAGAAATCCTCTTTCAAAAACATACGATTCGACCCCTTCAAAGGCTTTAATAAAACAAAGGCAGGTGGTTCATTTTTTGAAACAAAAAAGGTATCAACCCCCTCGGAAGAAATGCTTTTGACACCATGCCTTCCACCTTTCTGCTATCCACTGCGTACCGTCTAAGTGATATCTTGTATGTTGGTTTCGGACTTAGTGGAGTTTCGACTTGATTGAAGGCGGAAGCTCTGAGTCGGAAGGTACTTCTATTAGAGGCGGAAGCTGTTTTTAAAGCTGACTAATGCCACTCAGAGCAAACTTTATCTAACTAATCTGCCACGTGTAAGCCTGTAATTGTTCCTTTAGCTTTTCAAATTCTTTACCAAAATAACTACTGCTTAATTTCTGATCTAAATCAAGGTTAATTTAGAAAATAACCCCTTTCGTTAAACAAAACCAATATTGCAAATAAGTCCTCCTAAAATAATTTAATTTTTCATATCACTTGGGAAAAATCCCCAAAAATTATAGAAATTCACTTTCATCGTGTTATCTTACATATCAAAATTTCAGGCCTATATTCCCAATATAATTTTTGAAATAAATTTCCAAACCCAATTAACCATTTTTTCTTTGAAAATTCATATGAATCTTTCCATAGCTTGGAAAATTATCAAAATAAAAATCCAACTCCAAAATCATGTTTTACATAACTTAAAATTTTTCTATGGCATTTAAACATCAAAATCAATCGGTTTCGCCCTAAAACTGCATAAAACCTCATTAGAACAATCTTTTCTAAACTAAACAAATTATAATTCAAGCATATCATCATCAAAATCATCATAAAAATGAATTTAATCTTAAATCCAAAACATATGATTATAAAACAAAATGGAGATGGTATAAATTATTATTCACCTTGATTAAGATAAGAAGATTGGATTGAGATTGAGATTTATTCCGCTAGCTTTAATCCTTAGCTTTTCTTTGATTTCTCTTCTCTTTTCTCTTTGACTATGGTCGGCTCCTCTTCTTTTACCTTTTTTTTCAAAATGACGTTAAATGGAGAAAATGAATTGTGAATGGAATATATATAAGGGTAAGGGTTATATGCGGCTATTTCCCAATATACCCTTATGTAGATTAATTAACTTATAACCCATTCTTAAGCCTATTTAATTAGTTAATTGAGCATGGCCTAAATTTATTTATTCAAATATCAATCCCCTTATAGCTTAACATTTACATTATTCTATTTAATTTATCAAATCTTATGAATAATGCTATCAAAAATTAAGGGTGTTACGGGATCTCCTCCTTAAAGAATTTCATCCTCGAAATTCAGTAAGGATCAAATACGAAATATGGAAATCATCTTTAACGACTCCTACCAACCATACTAGTCTACTTAACAAGCAATTACCTATATAAATCCAGTATAAACATACCCTCAAAGAAGATCAGGATAAGTATCTCGAATCCTATCCTCTATCTCCCAAGTACAGTCCTTCTCATTGTCGCTCCATTGAACTTTTACTAACTTGACTGTTTTGTTCCTTAATCATTTCTCATCTCTTGCTACAACCCGAACTGGTTGTCTAACAAAAGTCAAATTAGGCTCTACTACTAAATCTACCAACCCTATCGGAGGTAGTAGTCTCCGCATCATGCACACACTTGCGAAGATGAGACATATGAAATACATTATGGACACCTGCCATACTGCTCGGCAACTCTACTCAATATGCGAGCTTTCCAATCCTCTCTATAATCTAAAATGGACCAACATATCTTGGTGCCAGTTTTCTTGACTTTCCAAACCATACCAAACCATTTATTGGTGATATTTTGATGAAAACCTTATCTCCAACTGAGAAGTCTAGGTCTTTATGCCTCTTATCTGTGTAACTCTTCTATCTGGATTGAGCTTCCTTCATTCTTTCTTGGATCAACTCAATCTTCTTTGACACCTCCCTAACAAAATGTGGACTTAAGACCAATCTATCTTCTGTCCCCAGCAAACATACTGTTGATTTGAATGCCTTCCATAAAAAGCTTGAAAAGGCGTCGTTCTTATACTCGTCTAATAAATATTATTATAGGAAAACTCAACCAAAAGTAGGTGATCCTCCAGGATCCACCAAAGTCCAATATACAAGCTCTCAACAAATCCTCGAGTATCTTATTGACTCCCTCTGTCTGCCCATCCGTGTGAAGGTGATATGCAATACTGATCTTGAGCTTAGTGCCACTCTTTCAGAATTCACTAGTGAACAAAGCACCTCTATCGCTGACTATGCTACTAGGAACTCCATATAGTCTAACTATGTTCTTCATGAACAACTTAGCTAAAACAGGTGTCGTCCTGGTTGACTTTACTGGAATGATATAGGCACTCTTGGTCAACATGTCCACTATGATCCATATACTTCCATTTCCCCTTTTTGACCTTGGCAACCCGTCTATAAAATTCATAGATATTGAATCCCATTTCCAGACTGGAATCTCTAGAGGCTGAAGCAATCCACTCGGCTTCTGATGTTCAGCTTTCACTTGTTAACAGTTTGCACACTGCCTAAACCACAAGCCAACTTCCTACTTCATACCTTCCTAATATAAACTCATCTTCATATCATGATACATCTTGGTCCTTCCAAGATGAATCTTAAACTTGGACTGATGACATTCCTTAATTACTTCTTTTCTTAAGTCCTCGATATTTAGAACACATAATCATCCCTTCTTTCTCAAACATCCTCTCCGGTCAAGACTAAAATCCTTTAGATCATCGATCACCATTCCAACCTCAGGCCTTCTAATCCTTTCGGCTAAAACTGGACCTCTTTCTACTTAGAAGTAATTCTCTCGATCAACACTAGTCGAACTTCTAAACAGGACAACCTGGCAGTACTCTGACTAGAACTAGCAGTCGATCTTAACTGCACACTACAGGTAGTCAAAGCTTCTAAATCTTTACATGCTGCCAACATAACTAACACCACATTCTAATGTCTTCCGCTACGAGACCCTCTGCTTTGTTACCCTTTCCCTGGTGTATACTCTACCAAAATCATAAGCAACCAAAAACTCCTGCCATCTCTATTGTCTCATATTCAACTCCATCTGAGAGAATAAGTATCTTAAAGACTTATGATCTGTGTATAGCTCATATCTCTCCGCCAAGAGATAATGCCTCCAAATATTCAATGCAAAGGTCATCGCAGCCAACTCCAAATCATGAGTAGGATATCTTACCTCATGCGGTCTAAACTGTCGTGAAGCGTAGACAATCACTTCACCCTTCTACATCGACACAGCTCTCAGTCCAGTTCCACATGCATCAGTATATACCACCAACCCTTGGTTTTCATCAGGAACCACTAACACTGGTTCATTGATCAACAAATGCTTTAACTTAAGGAATGCTTCCTCACATTTATCGGACCAAACAAACTTCACCTCCTTCCTGGTTAGTTTAGTAGAAAGTCCTGGTACCCGTAAGAAATCCTTGACGAATCTTTGGTAATAGTCAGCAAGTCCAAGAAAAATTCTAATCTCAGTCATCGTCTCTAGTCTCCTCCAATTATTAACAGCTTCGATCTTATCAGGATCAATTGACAACCCTTTCTCTGAAACCACGTGACCAAGAAACTTAACCTCTTTCTTCCAAAAATGACACTTAGAAAACTTCGCCTTCAGCGATGTTGCCTCAGCTCTCAAGCACAACTCTAAGATGATCTTCATGCTCTTTTTCATCCTTAGAATATTCTAAAATGTCATCTATAAACACCAACATGAATCTGTCCAAATACTCTCGGAAGACTTGGTTCATCATATCTACGAAGAAAGCAGATGCATTAGTTAACCCAAATGGAATTACTAACCACTCGTACAAACCATATCTAGTTCAAAATGTCGTTAAAGGAATGTTATCTTCTACCACTCTTAACTGATGGAAACCTGTCGCCAAATCCAACTGGAAAAACACTCTAACTTCATACAACTGATCAAATAGATCATCAATTTTCGACAAAGGATTCTTATTCTTTATCATTCTCTTGTTCAACATATGATTTTCAATACACATCCTCAACGACCCATACAGTTTCTTGACGAATACTGCGGTCGTCCCCAAGGCAAACTGCTTGGTCTAATAGAATTCCTTCCTTCTAGATCCACTAGCTGCATCTTCAATTCCTTCATCTTAGTAGGTATCATCCAGCTAGGTGGTCTACTCATAGGATCAGCTCCTAGCACAAGATCTATCCGAAACTCAATAGCTCATTTTGGTGGTAGTCCTATGACTAGCTCAAAGACATCTGCAAACTCTCTTGCTACTCGAACCTGACTTAGTTCTTCTCCTACTTCCATTGCACTTAACCAAGCACAACTACCCCAGTCAGAATTCCCTACTGAGAATATAATTCGGTAATGACTATCAGGGTGTCCTAGTTATATCTCCTCATCCTGGCAAAATATCCTGGACTCGTACCTTCTCAACCAATCCATACCCAAAATGATTTCGAGATCTATGAAATCGAAAACATACAGACTGCATGCAAACTTGACATAACAAATCAAAGTCAAACCAGTCACATCTCAGCCACAGAGTTGCATACCCTCCGATTGGATTCACAGTCCTTAAGGAAGTGACAAGGTATATGGGTTCTAAGCATAAGCTATCAAACAAACACTGTGATATAAATGAATGTGATGCACCGGTATCAAATAGTATCCTAACTCGTATATTCTAGATCAAAAACATACCTTCCATCATAGTCTTCCCTTTATCAGCTGCAGTTGGCTTAGCAGATGATGGTTCAACAACAAAAACCTTTCCCTTGTCAGCCCTAACTAGTTATGGACATTGGTTCTTATAATGCTCAACTTGGTCACAATTGAAGCCTTTACATTCTTTTTGTCTGCAGCCTTCTTTCCCTTTCCTGACCACCACCGATTTTCATTATGATCCTTCTTGTCACACTTACAGCAAACTAAATCAGCATTTTTCTTCTTGGCAGCATCTCCCTTCCAGGCTTCCTTTTTCTTAAAGAACTTCCTCTTCTTTCCCTGCGAACCTTGGGTTTCAATTGGCTTCTCTCTAGCACAAATAGTAAGCATCTCTTCATGGTGAATTTCCATCTCCACAACCGCATTACAAGGATTAAGGATACGTGTTAGGGTTGCCGTAGTAAGCTCAGGCCTCAGTCCTTGATTGAACCTCTCATTACTTCTGATGTCTATGTCTATAGTAGCATACCGATATCGAGACAGCTCATCAAACCTAGTGGCATAATCAATAACCGACATCTCTCCCTAAACTAGATCCATAAGTTTTCTCATCAACACTAACTTAGGAACCTCAAATAAAAACCTCTATCCAAATCTTTTTCTAAATTCAAGCCAATTCAATTCTTCCTCCGGAACCCATGCAGTACATTAGTGCTAACCTTTGCAACTGTCTAGAGGCCAACCTTCTCTTCTGCTCATCATCTAAACCCAAATCAGCAAAGATATGCTTACAATGCAAAAGCCAATTCTCTACCTCTATGACATCCTTCGTTCCCGTAAACATTTTCCCATCTAGACTGGAGTAATCTCTACTCAACGTAGCATAGTTATTCCCAACTGGAGCCATAGTATTAGCTCCTCCTACATTTCCAATAACTCATGCTTACGTTACATTGACGAAGAACTGATACATCGCTCCCATATCTACTGTTGGATTTCCAGCATCGATATTGACATCAGCACTTTGGTTTGCATTAGCCATTAACCTTGGTTCCTCCTAGTATTAGGTCGAGCATTTTCATTAGTTGTGATGCTTCCTCCATCGAAATTTCCTCTTCCTTTTCCCACATCCATATCTTTTTTTCTCGTAAATCTGCATACGAGTCTTAGTAAGATACAAAAGAACGGTCTAAGAGAGAGCGGACTATGTACTTATATATAACTATATATCAAATACAAGTGCGTTACTATAGCGTTATCCTAAACCCCGATCATATTTCCAATTTATTGGATTATGTTTGAAAAATATTTTAGGTTTAATTTCTTTTAAGTTTTCATAAACCTATGCTCTGATACCAACTTGTAACATCCCCCTACTTAGGTCCCAAAACTAACGGCTACAGATGCTGCAGTCATCCATGGTTATTAATCTTCGATGGCCAAATACAGTGGTGTTAAATATATTGATACAGAAACACATGAATATGGAAAAAAATTTAATACATCAAACAAGATCAAATTCCATTTAAAAGTATATCCAATTCATTACATAATCCCACAATCATTAACCATGTTTAGAGAAAACATATTTATTACAATATACACCAAGAGCGGCATATGAAGATGCTCCCTGGATGATCAGATTATACATAGGCAATTTAACAACTTTATCATTACAAACAACATGGAGGAATCAAAATAAAAGAGAACTCTAGATAGCTATCATGCCTCCTGCACGTCTCCGGAAACTTTATTCGTCTAGTGAGGTACAAGTAAACCTCAATTCTCAAACTACTCAAAATCAATTGAGTACCTGACAGTTTAAGGGGAAAACATAAACTTCGAGTTAGACATAAAACATGGTATGAATAATAATCTACCATCTCAAATTATTTAGATATCTAGTAGGACCATGCCGATTAGCGGAATGGGTTTTCCACTCACTAGTATCCTAAAATCTTTACAAAACCATATATTGTGCTCCTACATCCACAATGGTTAAATCAATTAAAAACAGTATGATATGATGATATGCAAACATGTGAATCAATTCTAGATTACACATCCCCATTCATTTTGACCATCTATCTCAGTTATAGTTTCTAGGATTACTACTAACCTAATAGTTTCATGGGTTGACTAATAACCGGTAAAATGTTTAAGGACTACTTGTCCAATTATATAGTTTTCAAGGGATCACTAAGAACCTTTTGGTAACTTCAATATCTGTATTATTATCCTAGTTTTCATGGGTTTACTAGGAACCTATTGGTAACTCCAATATCATCTCTTCTTATCCTAGTTTTAATGGGCTAACTAGAAACCTATTAGTAACTCCAATATCATCTCTTCTTATCCTAGTTTTAATGGGCTGACCAGGAACCTATTAACATCTATCAATATCTTAATCCGGATATAGTTTTCATGGACTTACTATAAACCAATTAGCCCCTGCCAATACCAAATCATAGTTTTCATAGGCTAACTATGAACCTGTCTTTTTGACATCTTGAATTATACATAGTTTTCATTGGCTTACTATGAACCTATTGGTCCCTGCCAATATCTTTTCCTACACGCAGTTTCATGGGCTAATTGAGAACCTATTAGCCGCTACCAATATCTTTTCCTTTAATATTTTATCATCCTATATTATGGTCTTCCTAACCTCCTGGATGCAATTTTACTTATTTAGGAGTTAACTTAATTAATATTCACTACTAGGTTAACCTAGCTGATTATTCTGCCCATCTCCAAAATTCAATAATGGATCCATTAAAATGTGAGTATATACATATATAAAGAAGTAAACACAAAAACTAGGTTAATCCCATTAACCTTTTAAATCAAAGAAAACTTCTTCAAAGACTACCTTTCAAAACACTTTATTATTTATGCCCTGATTTTCTTTCAAAAATGAGATTGGATTATTTGCTTTGAAAACTAAGGCTTTCGAAACCTTCAAATCCTGCTTTCGACCTCACTGGATGACCTCCTTCGAAAGCATATAAATCACTTTTCAAAACATTATGCTCCTGCCATTCGAAACACTTTAAAATTTTACTTTTGAAACCTTTCGAATGCAATAAAATATTGCTCATAATTTTTTAGAAGTATAGCTTCGAAACCATTGAAAGTACTCCTTTTGATACCTTTGAAAGTACCACTTTAGAAGCCTTTAGAAGTATCCCTTCCGAAACCATTGAAAGTTCATCTTTCGAAACCATTGGGTTTATACTAAAAATATCATTTGGGTCAAATTGAATATAAACAAAAGTATCTATTTTGAAACCATCCTTTATCATACAAAAATATTGGGGAAAACTTGATGGCATCGGCATCATCCTTTTTGAAAGCTTCAAATCATTTAAACAAAATACTGAAGGATAGCGTCGAAACCTCCTTTCGAAGCCATTACCTTCGGAATCCTTGCACCCTTTTGAAAGCATTTAGGAAGTGGCTTAAAAAATCTTTAAAACAAAACTACCCTTCAAAGGCATTGATGGCTTCAATATACTTGAAAGGCAAAAAAAGGGCAGCAGGGCTTCGACTATGTCGGAACCCTGTCTTTTGAAAGCATTATTTTATATATAAAGAAACCCATTCGAAAGCTTATTCATTAAATCATAAGATGGCAACCCCTTTGAAAACCTTTAGAAAACCACTTTCGAAAACATATGCTTCGACTCCTTCGAAGGCTTTAATAAAACAAATGCAGGCGCTTTAATTTTTAAAACAAAAAAGGTATTAACCCCCTCGGAAGCAACGCTTTCGACATCATGCCTTTCGCCTTTCTCCAATCCACTACGTACCATCTAAGTGACACCTTTTATATTTATTTCATCTTATTAGGGTTTCGACTTGATTGATGGCGGAAGCTCTGAGTCGAAAGGTACTTCTAATAAAGGCGAAACCTATTTTTTCGAGTAAAAGCTGATTAATGCCATTTAAAACAAACTTTATCTAACTAACCAGCCACGCGAAAGCCTATAATTGGTTGTCTTAACTTTTCAAATTATTTACCAAAATAACTGCCGCTTAATTTTAGATCTAAATCAAGGTTAATTTAGCAAATAAGCCCTTCCATTAAACACCCAATATTGCAAATACGTTCTTCTTCTAAAATAATTTAATTTGCATAGAAAATCACTTAGGAAAAATCCCCAAAAATTATAGAAATTCAATTTCATCATGTTATCTAAAGTATCAAAATTTCAAACCCAAATCTCAATATAATTTCTAAACTCAATTAGCATATTTTCCTTTAAAAATTCATAGTAATCTTTCCATAGCTTGGAAAATTATCAAAATTAAAACCCAATTCAAAAATCATGTTTTAGATAACATAAAAATTTTCCATGGCATTTAAACGTTAATATCAATCGGTATTTTAGTCGAATAACCTAAATGGCATTACTAACCACTCGTACAATTCAAGCATATCATCATCTAAATCATTATAAGAACGAATTTAATCATAAATCCAAAAATATGTTATCATAAAACAAAATAGAGATGGTATAAATTATTATTCACCTTTATTGAGATAAGGAGACTGAATTGAGATTGAGATTTATTCCCCTAGATTTAATCCTTAGCTTTTCTTTGATTTTCTTCTCTTTTCTCTTTGATTGTGGCTTGCTTCTCTTCTTTTACACTTTTGTTTTGTTTTCAAAATGACGTGAAATGGGTAAAATGAAATGTGAGTGGAATATATATAAGGATAAGGGTTATGTGCGGTTATTTCCAAATATACCTTATGCAGATTGATTAACTTATAACCTATTCTTAGTCCCATTTAATTAGTTAATTGAGCACGGCCTAAATTTATTTATTCAAGTCTCAATCCCCTTCTCACTTGACATTTACATTATTATATTTTATTTATCTAATTAAATCTTCTAAAAAATGTTATCAGAAATTAGGGGTGTTACACAAGGGGTGATCATATTCGGTGCTATCCAGTAAGGGATAGGGCCGGTCCTAAGTAACTGAGGTGCAACGGATAATAGGTATATAATCCATACACCTCTAGATACATTTATCTAGAGGTGTACGAATAATAGGTATATAATTAAGTCTAAGACTTGTACATTTTATATTGAGGTGTATGGATTCTGTGGGTAGATCCTTACCCTTTCATAGTTCGAATCCATTTTCCAATACGAGTCTTCAGACTTGATTGAATACCTATAATGCTAGAATTTAATAATGTAACAATTTCGGCTATGATTCCATATTTATTTTAAACCTAGACATTATGATAATATCAGAGGATTTTATTTAGAAATGTTTTGGTTATCCTAAGCTAAAAACCCATCCGTGTTTATGTGTGGTGTGATCTTACGAGATACCTTTAATTTGAAGGTTTTAATAAAGTTAAACTTATGCTTTACTCATACAAAACGCATGTCTGACTCGGAGTTTTATTTCTTTCCCTTAAATTCTTGCATACTCAAACTTTTATGAGTAACATAGTAGTCAGGTTTCTTTACATCATTTTGAAAAGTTGTATGGAGCAGAAGCTTTCATTGTATCTAGTAGTTATGTTTATTCTGTTATGACGATACATTATGTATTAGTAATTTAGGTAGGCTGATATAGTTGTCCTTGTTGGGAATAGTACTTATTGTAACAATAATGTAACATTTTGGAGAACCATATATACTATTCTGTGATGATGTATATGTAACTCTGTCGTTTGTGAGAAAAATTTATGTTTATTTCTTTGTCTTTTATTTTCCTTACCCCACGACCTGTCTTTCGAACACTTAGATGATCAGCATATGAATACCGATGATGTATTAAGTGTCATCTTTGGGTGTAAGAAAGGTGGATCATTACATTTTGTATGCGAGTTTTGAATTTTTAATATAAGGATATGACTTATACTAAACTAAGTTTTTAAAGTCATGGAAAGAAGTCTACAAAATGAAGTTGGATAAAATAAATATTCGAGTGAAGAAAAAGAAAATTCTTTTGGTTTATTTATAATAGATAACTTTTTATTAGGATTCGATTTTCCTAGTTTATAAATTTCAAATATAAGAATTTGAATTGAAAGGAATTAAAATTTGAGTTTAGGTTGAATATTTTCAAATTTTCATATTATAAAAAATTAATTCTTGGAGAAATGATTTCTTTTCAATAAAATGAAATTGAATAGTGGGATTTTAATATGAAAAAATGTAGGGCATCTTTATATTGTCTTCACATTCTTATTTTAAGAGATTTAAATAAGACAGATATTTTTTAAAAACCTAAAATGTTTACTATTCTAAACTATAAGAAAGTGTTATATTTTAAAAGGATGTGAAATATTGGTGTGAGCTTGTTTTTAAACAAGAAAATATGGAGGAAAGATATGTTGGTTTTAGTAAATTGATATTTAAATTAAATTTATGTTTTATATTAATGAGTTTAGTTAGTATAATGTTTTCTTCTAGTTGGGTGTGGTTGAAATTTAAAGAATGAAGAAGGAATCAAAAAATGAATTGTTGAGAAACATATATATATTTATATTATAGACTTTTTGTTGAATTGGAATTGAAAGGACGCAATGTCTTTAAAAGGGGAAGTCTATAACAATGTTGATTTTTCAATTAATTAAATAAAGTAAATGATGATTTAAATTGGAGAAGTTAAATCATTAATCTAGAATTTTGCACTCTTTTATAAAAGATAGATTGTTTTAAATTAATTCTAAATCATTGTGCAATTGAGAAATGTTAGTATTTTCAAAGTGTTTGAAATTACTTAAAATTTTATTAAAATTTTATTTCAATTATGGTAAATATAAAAATATAAAAAGTATTTAAAGTGGCATCTAAATAAAGGTATGCATTTGTATTGGGTTGTATTAAGTTTTGAGTTTTATAAAGTAATAGTCGTAGCCTTAGAAATAAATAAGAAGGGCTTTGGTAAATATATAAAAGAGATGGAATTGATTGTTTTCTTTTTCTTATTAGGTTTAGTTTAAAACCCAAAACCAATTACAATTTTAATTAAAGAGAAAATTCTTCTCTTCTCTGAACTGCACGTACACCCAAAGTTCAATAAGCAGAAAATCAAAAATCAAAAAGGAAAATGAGACTAGTTCCCTCTCAAACCTAGAAGCGAATTAGCAAATTAAATTGGGAATAAATTGCTAGAAATTCCAGTAAAATCAAGGTAATTTTTTGATACCTATTCCGTCTTTTAGATCGGTTGACTTCAGTTTTAATAATGTTTTGACTGGGTATTCTCTTTTTTATTGTGAGAGTTTCTAGGGTTTGTTGTAATCCATATACAAAGCTAAAATGAAGGGTTTGGGAAGTTTAGTTAGGAATCTAAGCCAAGTTAAACCTAACAAGATACATCTCTAAACTTCTAATTGCATCTTTTTGATTTTTATAATGAATGATTGAAATTAACGGTGGAATGATCGATTTTAGTACTTAGTTGTTTGAGATTGCAAGTTCTTATTTCAATAATTCATTGCTAATTGAAATGTTATTACACTTGCTTCTATATATGATTGTTTTTTTACTGGCATGTGAAAGTTTGAGTGTTTATTGTCAAATTCCTATTGACGGAAGCTAGTACATCATCGGGGATTGCTCTATGCATCGATTGAAATCGAAAACATAGAGCGTACAGCTCCATGAATACGCATTCGGTCGATTGAACCATTGGTTCGGTCGACAAAAGGAGATGACCTAAAGCATATAGCTCCAGGACATACGACCTGTCGGCTGAATCATTATGAGCTCTAAGAAGTTTCTTTCCTATCCTTTTTTATTCCTGCTTTGCTTGCATTCCTTAATCTAATTGCTAGTACTGTTTTGACGCCCTTGACATGACTAAATGCCTCCTGTCTCTACACTTTGATTCTCCAATGAGGTTTTGTTTTGTGATGAATTTGGTTTAAAATTCTTGCATATTGCTTGAATATATTTATAGTTTACTTTTGATGGTTTTCAAATAAATAGTTTTGATGATTAATGTTTTCAAATCATATTACAAATTGATTTGGTTTCAAATACAATTTCATATGAGTGCCTTCGAAATTACTTAATAATATTATATATGAAAATATTTTCAGTTTATCAATATTCTCTTTTAAACAAATGGTTGCATATCTGTGTATGACTTTTGGAATTTTGTTTGTTGAACTATATATATCATTTTATCGGATTTAAAGACCACTATATATATATTTGTGTGTGTGTGTGTGTACATATGTATATATATTTATTTTGACATCAAATCGGATATATAGCTTATTTTATCCATTGATAAATATTTATAGTTGGCAACAAATAAGGTCATGGATTTTAAAATGAGAAGTTTGAAAATAACTATATAGATAAAGTATTTTGGAAATCATTTCCTGTATGGATAAAATCCTATTATTTTCTTTCAAAAACAATAAACTGCTAAAGCCTTCTATTGTGTTTTAAACTTTGGCTATTTATGTGCTATTTCGGCATTTCTTGTCTGACATTTGGGATATATCACTTTCTTGCAATTTCTGCCTTCATTTGAATGAAAAATCTAATTAAACAATTTAGCAGTATTGGTGGTATGAACGGTTATATTACTTTATCGGTTAATTATTATACTCGTTAGATTGAATATTTTTGTCAACTAGGATTTACAATCGATGAATAAATATTTAAGTATCGCAAAGTGGTTACGGAACATTGGGCAATACTCAATTAGTTACTAATCGAAAGTATATTACACTTATCGAGTGGAGTTTACAAACATTTAGTAAATGTTCGAGTAAACCTGGGTGGTAAGGGACACACTGTCTTTACCTAAATGATTACTATTTGGAAGTGTATAACACTTATTTTTGGCGAGTTTTTATACTCGTCCTTAAGTGACCATTTTATATGGATTAAACGGGTTTTCAGGCCCATCTTGGGATACTCGTTGATAAGCTAGTTACGACTTGCAAGTGCTCGTCTCTTGTGTTGGCGCATGAAGTGCATGTCCCTTATGTTAACTTGCGAAGTTCTTGTCTATTATGCTATCTCATTTACTGACTTTCGAAGTGCTTGTCTTATTTTACTTGCGAAGCGCTTGTCTTATTCGACTTGTGAAGTGCATGTCTCCACATGAAGGCCATGTTTATTATAGCAGCTTGGGAAGTGCTTGCATTTTTTTGACCTGCGATGTGCTTGTCTTTATAATTTGTGATTTGTGGCTCGCTTATATTCTAAATCTTTGGGTTTTGACTCGCTTTAAGCGGAATGTAACGATCCAGAATTTCGAACACATCGTATTTAAATATCTAAATTATTTAAATATTTCAATCTTGGATTAAATGTTACTAAAATGATTTAATAAGCTTTTTAGCCTCCATTTAAATCATAATTAATGATGATAAACTACTCTTGGAAAAATTATTGAAAAAAACATTGGAAAAAATGTCTATAATATGACCGAAAATCGTTTTTATCGGTAAACGGCTATTTTCTCAATGGAAATCATACAAACTTTTTACACGTCTAAGTAATCATTATGAAGGTAATTAGCAACCAAAAATATTTTCTTGTTTATGGCTAACTAAATAGGAAAATAAGAAAATAACAAAAACGAGCAAAAATGGAAATAATTAACTCTTGAGCTAATATATAATGAACATATTAGCCCCTAATTAAACATTCTCCTCTTCGTAAAGCATAGAATGTTCAAGATAGTTCTGTTAGGATAAGATATAATATTATGGTAAGGGTACGATAGTACTTAGTCAAAAGGAGAACGACATAAAGTAAAAGTAAGCATAAATGGAAATACTTAAATGTTAAGCAAATGATAAAGTAGATGCGATTTGAGGTCAGACTTACAAGGGGGTGAAAGTAAGCTTATGCTTCACCATTTGAATCCTATAAATAGAGAGGAGAGGTTTACTTAATAATCATAAATAAATTCCTAAGCTTGAGATGAAGTAGGAAGGTTGAAAATGGTGAAAGTGCTTAAGCACTAATCCACTAATTGCTCTCTATTTTTTTTCAAAAGTTAACCAAACCTTCTCTAATCTCTTTCAAACTTTAGCTTTGGGCCTAAGACATCATGTAAGGCATGATTAGAAATTAAGAAGCGGGAGGAAGTGAGAGGAAGAGGAGGGTCTTGGATAGGCCGTGAGCATGGTGGAGGAGGAGGAAGGTGGCTTTGTTTTGGAAGTGCTAAAGGTTGGACCTTTAGGCTTGTGTTGATGGAAGGAGGTGGTTCTTTGGGTCATGTGGCTTTGTGCTTGGGATAGGCATGGATCTAAGTGAGTTATCTCATTATCTCTTAAGTATATATATTGTGTGTGTATATGTTGTATGCAAATTATAAAGTTAAAGTGACATTAACTAAGTAAAGTTATGAACTTTGGACCCTCTTGCTTATGAAAGCTAATGATAACTTTATATTATATAACCTCACTAATATTACCCTCTTAAACATGTGGCATGGCCTTGACTTGATGTTTAAATGGTTTTTTAACTCGTGCGTTAAATCGAAGTAAGTTTGAAAGTGTTTGAAGCGAGAATGGTCGCTATGAATGCACTTCCACATCCCTTGTTTTTGAGAATTTTTATAAATAAACCAAAGGACATTCATAGGGATTTCTTTCCATGGTTTTTATGTATCTTATTGATAATACTAACTATAAAAATTTGAAGTCTTAAGTTATTTGTTTAAGTGGTTAAAACTAGTCGCAAAGATTGTGCTCTTCAATGTTGTTTTAACAAGGACTTTTAACAGTACTTATGAATGCTGTAGTAAGTTGCTTGTAGTTGTAAATGTTTAAAATACAACGTTTTGACTATTTTTTAATGATTTAAATGGTTTCTTAATTCTTTTCTTTAAAAATCTTTTTACGGAAGTTATATAAAATGTATTTGAGTATGAAAAAAAGAATGGAAGTTTAAATATAGTCTTAATGATTATTTATGAATTTTGAAAGTAAAGTGCTAAAAAATGTAAAATATGTTTTTAATCAAACTTCTAAATTCGTTATTTTTAAGTAATATTTTACATAGATATTTAAAACCTATTTTCAAGTATTTCTAAAGTGTTATTATATATATAAGTTTTGATAAAGGTGATTGACTATGCTTAATACAAATAAGAAGATGAGTAAACTTTCATGTTTGTGCGATTCAAGAATGAGGTTTCTAGGCAAGGCTTAGAGCAACCAATGCCCAAGCTTACCTGGCTTCACTATTGAACGGGGAATAGTGTAAGTTGAAATGTCGAAAAAGTGTTAATCTAGTTGTTTACTTATTTAAAAAAGGTAATTAAATTTGCTTAACTCTAAAAGCCGATGAAGTAGGTTTATCTATTTCTAAGAGTTGAAGACTGATGTCGAGTAGGGACGGAGAAATAGAGCTCAAACATACTGGGTCTCCCTCTTGAATGAGGAATAGTTAAGTTGGAAATGTTAGAAACGAGTTAAGTCTACAAACATTGATTTGTATAAGCAACCATTTTAACAAGATACGATTAATCGACTATCAAACTTAACTTATTATTAAACTTAGATCTTTAAAAACATGTTTTAAAGGCAGTAACAAGTAGTTTATTGTGATAGTGTCTTAATCATATTCGTCCTTAGCCCTTTCCAATTATACTTAGGGATGTGAATAGATCTTTAAAAGTATGTTATAAAGATAAGCATAAGTGAAATGGTTTTGGATTTGTTGTGACAATGTGTTAATTACATTCATCTTTAACCCTTTTTTATTATACTTATGAATGTAAATAGATCTTTAAAATATTTTTTAAAAGATAAGTATAAGTGAAATGGTTTTGGGTTTGTAGTGGCAATGTTTAAATAACATTAATCTTAAACCTTATTGAATGGATTTGTGAAAGAACTTAGATCCTTAAAATGGATATTTTAAAGATAGAAAAAGTAAAGGTTTAAAGTAAGAAATCTTTTTAATGATTTGTGAATGTACTTATACCAATTAGGATAAGTATACGAATAATTTTTGATGTATAAAATGAGTAAAGATTTAAAGTAAGAAACTTTGTCAATGATTTGTTAATATACTAATACCATTTGCATTAAGTATATGAATACTTTTTGAAGTATAAGAAGATTAAAGGTTTTAAGTAAGAAATCTTGTTAAGAATTTGTGAATATATATATACACCATTTGAGATAAGCATATGTTACTTTTTGAAGTATTGAAAGAGTGTAAATGAATAGTAGGAATTCATAAACAATGTTTTATTAGATAAGAGAAGTTTTACTAATAAAAGGATTCAAATTAATAAATATTAATTAAACAAAAAGAGGATGATAAGTCGTTTATATGACTTGATCATGTTTGTTTGTTTCGATCGTGCTTTGTGTGTTACTGCTTATGGACAATATACTGGACTTGGTTTTCCCATATGTGATTATTCTCATTGTATTAGACTGTTTGTTTATTTGATAGCTAAATAACCGACTATCAAATCTTGTCCAGAATATACTCTGGAAATATTTAGAAGAAATATTAGGATTATATGGTATAGTTATCTTTAGTGATGCTGTATTGTATATATAGACTCGTTTTGCTCTTCTAGGACAAATGATAAGAAAATCTGTTTGCTTAAAAGGAGGTGATCTCCGATCTTATGTATTATCTATTTATTTCCTAGAGAACCAAGATTGAAGTTCCCGAGAAATCGATCGATTGGTTTTGGAGCACCTAGTAAGCGGGGGAGTGTACTTATATGAGACGACTTGAAACTGTAACCACTTCTAAACCATATACATATTTTATGCTTTCTAAGATGTTCGTGATTGCATCGTGATGCTAGAATCTATGTGGAGATTCAAGATCTATTTGAGATGCTCAAATACATGTAGTTACACGTGATCTATTCAGGATATGGAAATCATATGTGATTCCATGGCCTGTTGAGGTATGGGAATCCATGTGTGATTCCGAGATCTGTTGTGGAATCCATATGTGGTTCCATAATCCATTTGAGATATAGGAATCCATGTGGGGTTCCGTGATCTGTTTGAGTTGGAGCTCGTGTTGAAGACCTGTTTGGGTGGTGACTTGTGGGCCGGAATGTTAGACGTATCCTCATCATCAGTATGGAAAAACCAAAGATAGGAGATATAGCCAGCAGAGTTGGCAAACTCATATGGTGCATGTGACTCCACTTCTAGAGATACTTATTGGGGCATGCATGTGGGTGCGATGCATTAGGTCTTAGTAAGACCAGCTATGGTTTTCCTGTGGTACATTCACTAAAGATGTATGATGCTTCAGAAGGATATCTCTGATCCTTATGCAATAGTTTGGATTCGGCTTCCTCGAAGAGATCTACGTAGGAATCCTTCACAATTAGTGAATGGGCCTTCGTAGTTATGATTGTATATCTATTATTATTGTGATGTACACTCACTTGCATCGCAGCTAATTTGTATTTCACACCTTAGACATTATTATATTATCATTGAATTTTATAGTAGAAATGGTTTGGTTATCGTAAGATAAAAACTCATCTGTATATATTAGCGGCACAGTCTTACAAGATACCCTTATTTTAAAGGGTTTCAAGATATAATAAATCTATATGATTTAAGTTTCACATGCTGGTTTACCAGACTGATCCGAGTGTTATTTTCTTAATGCTCAGGCCAGCCCGAGTATGTTTTCAAATTTAGCTGTGATTCATTATAGCTCCTGGAGAGGAACTGAATAATTTCTTAGAATATTTAGTTTTCGCTGCATTACTTGATTATATCTACCAACATTTATAAGGACATGTTGTTATAACTATCCAGACTGATGATATATTAGTTTTCTCTTATTATTGTATGCATATAAAGGTTTCCTTTTTGGTAAAGACCTTTTGAGATATTATATTTTATCATTCCGCATGTGAGATTCTGATACTGTGTTCTCTTCTTTCTTTTTCTATTTCTTTTTGCTTTTATTTTACCCTAAAAATTCATCTTTTTGGCACTTGGGTGCTCAACACGTGAATGTTGTAGATGTATTAGTGTTAATTTTTAGGGATCGAAAAGGTGGATCATTACACGGTCTTATATTTTCTGGAGTCGACTTCTTTTTACATAGTCTCTTTTGTTCTGGGGATTTTGAAGTTAGTTTCCTTATCACCATATTTGACATGATTGTTGTTAATAGGCATGAGAGGATTTAGTGGCATGGTGATTTGGTATTGAAGACCTGCCTTATATTTTATGCAAATTTGTTAGTATATGATTTCATGGTGAGAACTTATGGTGTTTAGTGTGGTGCACTATATAGATTTCTTTATCTTGATGTTCATGCATGCTTATAATTATGATCCCACCTTTTTGGATATTTAAAGATAGTCTGAACCATTTATTTTATAATACTCGGGCCAAACCGAGACTTGATAGGTACATTGACTCGGTGACCTTGGATATGGACTAGCTAGAGTAGATATATGCATTATTGTATGTAATGGAGTTTCATTTGGAGATGCTAGTCTTATATGTATACTTGTTGTATATCCAATTGTATTATTACGAGATATACTGTTTGAATTTTAACAAGCTACTGTATTATTATTTTTCATGGATTGTATACGTTGAATCCCTTCTTGTAAGGAAAAGAAAAAAAATTAGTCACATAATTCGACGTATAGATACTCGCCTAAAGTAATATTACGAATGGTCGCTTCTAACCAGCCTTATTCTCCGTATTACTCGACAATATTACTTGTAATATTCGTGGGTAATATGTGCATAAAGGTGGGGGGTTACAACTTCAAGCACAATCCTTAAGTGTGTCTTGTGTTTCTCTTATGTCTGGAATAGACCGAAATATCATCTATAAACACAAGCACAAACATATTCAAATGATCCCTGAAGACACGATACATGAGATCAACAAAGTATGTCGAAGCATTGGTTAGCCAGGATGGCATAAGCAACCACTCATAGAAACTTGATGGCATACGAAACATAGTGATCGGTAGATTCTCGTTCCCCACTCTCAACTGGTGAAATCTCATAGCAAGACTCAAATAAGAGAACACCTTCAATGTGGATCTGGTCGAATAAATCATCAATATGCAGGAGTGGATACTTGTTCTTCCTCGTCACCATATTCAGCTCATGGTAGTCAACTTACAACCTCAGAGAGCCATCTGCCTTAATGGCGAATACTACTGGTGTGTCCTACTTGGATATACTCCTACGAATGCACCCTTACCTCAATAAGTCATTTATTTGTGCCTCTAACTCCTTCTACTCTCTGGGTGACATACGCCTGAAAGGAATAACTATCGATCTGGCCTCCTTCACCGAGTCTATATGAAACTCAGTCTCTCGGTCTAGCAGTAATCTTTTGACCTCCTTGAATACATTTGGATACTCTCTAATGATAGGCATATATGACAAATCATCCTGTGGGCCCTCTAGTGAATATAGAAAGCTAACCATAACCTCATCCTCTAATAGGCTGCCAATCTCTACCTTCTGCCTCTCCTCGGCCTAACTGTCACCAATATCTTCTCGCAATCCACTACTACCGCATATTTCTCATCCATTCCATCCCTACATAATACTAAATCCAAAGAAACCCAAAACTAAGCAATAAAAAATAAAAGGACATCCATGAAGCGATAAGACCAAACCACAAAAAACCATATAAAGCTAGTGGGGCCTCCAACAGGTTTTATCGCTACTAAAGGTCAATCGACTATATCAGGTCTTAGTCCCAATTTTTCTACCAGGCCACTAGATATAATGAAATATGAAGCCTCGGTATCGTATAACACGTATGGGAATATCATAAATAGAAAGCATACCTTGAATGGTGACACCCTTCCCCTTCTCTTTTTCTGAGGGAGCACTCGATGAATTATTAACGATGTCCAAAGTATATACCTTCACCACTTGCTTTTGCTTCACCAATTCAGGACAATATGCCCCATCTTAGCACAATTATAATATTTCTTTCCCTTAGAGTTGTAGTCCCTACTCAGATGGCCCCGATCACCACAGTTACAGAAAACGTGGTTCCAGTTTACAGTCTTTTGAGAGTCTTTCCCATGGAACTACTTCCTCTTCCCATTCAATTTCTCCTTGACTCCACCGCCTTATTGCAGTTTTGACTCTTTCTTAGAAATAACAACTAGTCTGGACTTAGGGTACAAATTCTCATGGCATAAAGCTTTCTAGACTAGTTTCTTAAAAGGCTCATCGATGCTCACCAACTTCTCTCCCAAATAACCATCTAAACTCGTAATAAACTTTTCATTTTTCTTCAATGGAGTATCAATGAAAGACATCTTGTACTTAGATAAAGCATGAAATTCAGTAATACAATCGAAGACTATCATATCTTTCTACATCAAATCTACAAAATTCCTAAAGAGTGGCAACTTCTAGGAAGTAGGTAAGAACTTCTCCTCAAATCTAGTCTTGAAATGGTCCCGTATAAAGTGATCCTGGAGAGTAGCAACTTTCATAGTGTTCCAACAATTCATAGCACTACAATAAAAAGACCCTGTTACAACTGTATTTTTACAGCAGTCACAAAATGTCAGTTGTAATAAAGGTATTTTACAACACTTTTTTTAGAAAGTTGTAATAAACTTACTTCCAAAAACTCTTTTAGCCAATGATAATAGATGTCTATTACAACGTTTTATTTTTGCCAGTTGTAATAGATGTTTATTTTTAACAGCTCTTCTTTTTTGAAAGTTATAATAGATTCCTATTACAACTTTTTTCGTCTGCAAGTCGTAATAGATGCCTGTTTACAACAATTCTTCTTTTTTTCCAGTTGTAATAGATGCATATTTATAACAATTCTTCTTTTTTGCCAGTTGTAATAGATGCCTATTATAAACTTTTTCATATGCCCGTTGTAATAATTAGTTAATAATTATAATTAAACAATAATGCTTAATAATTAATAATAAAATATTAATAAAGAAATTATTAATTATTGATAACTACTATTAAACAATAATAATTAATAATTAATTTAAAAATATGAAATAATTAATATCAACAATCACTATTTAGTAATAATAATTAATTAATAATAATTATTATTAAATAATTAATAAGTAATAATTTATATTAATAATCATAAAAAGTAATAATTAAGGAGTAATATTTAATACTTAGTAATTAACTTTGATAATTAATAATTAATAATTATGATTTTTTTTTAAAAGTCGTATAAAATTATTTTCAACAACTCTGTTTTTACTAGTTGTAAAAAAGCCCAAATAATAATATTATTAATAATAAATATTTTATAGTTAATAATTATGTATATTAATATTTAATCATACTTAATAATAGCTACAAATTAATAGTAATTAATATAAATAATTAATAATTACTATAAAATAGTTGAAACTTACTAATTAATAATTACTAATTATTTTTTAAAAATTAATATTAAATATTTAGTAATTAATAATTGGTAACATATACATAATACTAAAAATTAGTAATAAATAATAATTACTATTAAACAATAATAATCAATAATTAGTTTGAAACATGAAATAATTTATATTAATAACTAGTAGTAATTAGTAATTAACAAATCAATGATCAACAGTAAATAATAAATATTTAATTAATAAGGGTTTTTAGGCTCAAGGAAAAAATTGAAGAAAATTTAGTTTTAGGGACAAGAAGTTTGCTTTTTAGGCTGAAGGATACTTTTTACTGTAAATCACAGAATGATAGTTGTAACTATCATTTTCTGTTTACATCAAAAGTGTCCTTCAGACTAAAAATCAAACTTATTATCCCTAAGACTTGCAACTTCTTCCCTGTGTCTATTTTCCTGTAACTAATAATTATGAATTTATAAATAATAATTACTATTAAATAATAGTAACTTATTGCTATTAGTAATTAATAATTCCTATTAATAATAAATGATTAATAATTTATAAATAATAATTACTATTAAATAATTAATAATTCATATCACTAATTAGTAATTAATAATTAATTAATTATTATTATTAAATATACATAATATTAGCATTTAATAATTAATATTCAATTATAATTAAGAATTAATAGGTAACAATTAATAATTAGCAAATAATAATTAATATTTAATAATTAACGATTAACCATTAATAATTAATCATTACTATTAAATAACTAATAATTAAGAATTAAGACAAATATTTAATAACTAATAATTAATAAGTAACTAATAATTAATAAGTAATTTATAATTAATAATTAAGAAATAATATTGATTATTTGGTATTTGATATTTAATTATTATAATTAATAATAATATTTAATCATTATAATAATTTTTTTAATAAAAGTTTATAATAAATAATAATGTTCATTAAAATCAAAAATAAAAATTTATAATTTCATACGCATCTAGATATTCTCTTTTATGACCAATTTCTTTGACATATATAGGTATTTCTATTGGTTTAACCAGTGAAAATTTTGGCTCCATCCCTCTAAATTTTTAGCTCCAATCCTCAAATTTTTTGCTCCAATCCTATTTTCATTGTAAACCTCCATCTTCGTAAACAGTTGATTAAAAAAATCACTGCTCCAAAAAAATACTTCCGCCTCAAAAGGCTTCTTCTCCTCAACTAAACAATCACGGCGGGAATGATTTAAGAAACTTTCAAGGTCTGAAAAAAATCAAGGCTTCTTGATCTGGAAGCTTCTCGGGTTGCATTGCTTATGAAATCGGCGCCGAGAAAGTCAATAATGATACAAATGTCTTATCGCTCGTTTTAGGTAATCGATCTTCGTGCTTTGTTTCAAATTTGAAATTTGAGTACTTGGTAGATATTGGGGTTTACATCACATTTGTTTCTACTAATTTGCATCGCTCAGATTGACTTGTTTATTCTATTCCTTCATCGCATGATTCATGCATGTCTGCTTGTTTTTTAATTTTGGCATTTTGATTTCAATACTCAATGGTAATGCATGACATAATAATTTTGTTATGAGATAGGCGTATGCAATGCATTGATTAGTTAGAGTTTTTCTAGCTTGATAGTTGTTGGTTGGATGATTCAAATTCAGTGATACAATATGTCACTTCTACATTTTACTATATGCAGAAGATGTATTTATTGATAACCTTGGTTAAGTTATGAATCGGAGAAAAATGTGATGAAAATAATGGAAGAATTCAACAACGAAATGTTACTTGCTATTTTCAGTTTCAACAGTTGTCATGCGTGCTTGTGTCTCAAAATAGTTATTTTTCACTTGACAGGGTTCCACAGATGTCAATGAACATTTCATTTGCTTCTCATGCGTTGGTGGTATATTTACCTTTTAACCTCATTTATTTTAAACAAAAGAGTTTGTTATCAATCAATTATCTACAAATGGAGTATTTTTGGAGCGCTGTATCAGCTTGATGGAAGGAAATCCTAGGCAATATCTTATGGTCAGTCATCCCCTAAGAGCTTACTGAAGGTAATATACATTGTCTCTTCTTTTCGTACAGACACATAATCTACATATATCCTATGGTGGTACAAATTGATGAAATATGTTAAACCACAAAAACAAATGAAATAACCAAAAGCAGCAGTTAATTATTGGTTAGCCAAGTTTGGCAAGGTTTACTATGCTTCTCTATAAGTTCTTAGCTAAGCCGACTTCTAGCCTTTTTCACTACATTAATTTTGTTGGTTGGCTTTGACTAAGTTTATCGGATTGATGTTGTACAATAATGGCAGTAGTGGTGGTGGTGATGATGATGATGCGCTTTTCATATAGAGTTGCTAGCTTTCTTTATTTAACTTCCAGTTCATGCTAAATACATTAAATTTGTTTCCTTAAGTTAGATCGTGCTGTCTTCATTCAAGTCAGATCGTAGTTACTGAAGATTAGATTTTCTTATTCATTTATGATCATCTTTCATAATGATTTCATAAACTTACTCATATTTTGCTAATAGGATGCTGCAGGAGTCATTAAGAGCATGATTCAGAAAAGACCAAATTCATTGAACTTCAATGTCATGGCACTCTCAAAAAAATGCTAAGTAACATTCTAATCAGGGAAGCATTGGAGTGTGCTTTTCATCATCACCAATGTATGCTTTTAGACTATTATTATTATTACCATTCATCATCAAATCCAAGAAATAATTAAATAATCTTTAAAAGAAGATACCAATATGATATGAGAACATCTTCAATAAATGTTTGCAGACCACCAAGTCACATTTTATTGTTTTTTACCCATAATCAACTTCGCTTGTGCTATATGCAATTAAAATTCAATTAAATTTAGCTCATAGATCTTCAATTCAAAGTATCTTCTATGTATTACCGACTATCAACTACAATGAGATATAGATCAGAGTAGATGTTTTTTCTCGATTACAGAATAGGTGATGCACATGTGAGCTACAAAGTCATGAGCTCAATAAAGTTGCTAAACATAGGCATGTAAAACCGACAGAATGTAAAAATGTTGTTGAGCGTAGGACTTGAATACCGAGCTTTTTTGTGCAAGGCTGAAGGCATAGAAACTCCAACAGCGTTTTGAAATGTTGTTCATGCCATTTCTTTTTGTCAAGCCGTGATCATTTGAAATAACATTGGATTATTTTGTTGCATTTCTGAGGTACAAAAAATAAAATGTATTACAATTTGATTGAAATATGACAATGACTATAACTGCTTTGATTTGGTTATTTGGTTTATTTAATATATTAGTTTTGTAAATAATAATAATGTAATGTTTGAATTGCTTACAATATTATTTTTATTCTATTATTTATGCTTATCTGCTTCTTGTTATAATTGCAAAATGTGTGTAGAAATTAATTTTTTTCATTTTGTATTTTTTTACCACAATTGCTAATCACGGTTGTAAAATAGTCTTCTACAGTTGCCAATAGTAGTTGTAAAATATTTTTCACAACTGCTTAAAGTAGTTGTAACAAAATTTATACTACTGTCGTTTTACAACTGTCGAATACAGTTATGAAATAATAGGACTCTATTACAACTTCGGATATAACGACGGGCAGCTGTCCATTGTAATAGACCTATTACAACTGTTTTTGGCAGTTGTAATAGGGTATTTTTGTTATAGTGCAACTCTACCTTGGAGTTGTCAAGAAGCCAACCTCCTCCTCGTACCTTCATCTAACTTCGTGTCATTATAAAAAATCCTCACGTAAGTTTCCAACTAGTCCTGCACTTCCATCGTCGACTACTTTCCTCGAAACGATTTGCTACCTAGGCTAGCATAATCCTTATTTAGCTTCAAAAAATAGGTTTTGGGCGCCTGCACTTGAGAACAACCGGCAACATCAATATTAGGTGCAGCTATTTGAGTATTTTGCAACATGTTTCTCATTATAGTATTGATCATTGCCTGCAAATCGGGATTAGCGGCTCCTAAGCCTACTCCTTCCTCAACTCTAGATAAGGAGTTTCTAACGCATCGTTTCTTGTATGCTAGCTCATTCTTTATCTATAACAAGAATGGCCAGTCTCTCATAAAGAAAACTGCATCATTGGTACTCGTGTGTGCAATGCAACTTCTATATAAATATATATAGACACACACTTATATATAGTTTCGAAAACAAAAATATATGATAAGTGCGCTCTCTCTCATATATATACACACACACACGCTATCGATCTAGTATAGGGTGATAATATCCACCCCATCTCTATTGGATCACAGTATTAACTCGGATTGACCATGCAACCTAAGCTCCGATACAAAATGTGACAACCACCCTTGTGACAATCCACACCTTAATTGGTCCGAATTTTCTCTAAATCAAAAATATAAGCCCACTAAAGTACAAACCAATGGTTTTCTTATCCTGCGAATAAACAAATTCATATCGGAGCATTATCGATACAAATTCATAGCAGAATAGTAAAGTATAATAAAACATATAGATATTGATCAAGGTTGATACTTCTGACATCTAGCATCCTTGTTAGTGTTGAGCATGCACTAGGAAAATCTGTCCTTCCACCGTTCCCACCTTGCACCAACACATGTTCCTTTAAAGCTATCATGTGGGTTGTAATAAGGAGGGAGGCGTGTTTTAGTGATTGGTAAATTACACACTTTATACATAACACTAGTTTATATCGATTGTCTCCATTACATGTTATGTCTTTTATTCTACATAATCGTCTCAACTCCACCTACCATATAATAGGCCCCATCTACTTAAAGTAGATAATAACTACATATGTGTGTGTATATAAGTATAACAGTCTCCTTTTGGACCAAGATACTTCCCCGCTAGTATCTGTAACTCGGCACCTCGTTGGGATCCATCATCACCGTAGTATCATGTCCTTATCGTCATGCATACCAAGGAACTCTTGTAATACCTAATAACGGCGTTACAATAGTTTAGCTATATCCTATTCGTTTTAAAGACCTCCATGAAGGGTTATCTAGCCTTTCCTTATAACAAATAAACTAACAAACAACTGTGGTGGTGCATGACCTAAACGTGATCTAAACTAGTAGGAGGTGTAATTCATTTAGGCGTCACCCTCATCTTGCTTCTGACTGTTCTAGATCAATGACATTCTCGACCTATGAAACAGCTCCTACCTCCATTTATGGCACCAATCTCGTTGTCATAGCACCGAGCATTGCTCACCGTCCCATTTAGATTGCCTAATGCTAGGCAATACACATTTGCTACTTAATACCCCATAAAAGGTTGAAGTAGACTCTATTAGTCCATTGACACTTCGATCAAAGCGAACCATCATCCTTGGTATTCCCTTCTCCTGTACGTGAACAAATAATTCCACGGGTCCAATAGTTGGATATGTCCCACATTAATATAATGTACATACAACTGCTGGTAGCCTTTTGCAGTGAGCATACTTATGTTGTGTAACACTACTGACCACACATTCCAACTTATTTTAATGACGATGTCATTCTTATTTAATCTAAGCTATTAACTACATTTGATAGTTCACACCAATCATAAACGCATATTTGAAGTCATATTTATATTCATACTTATTTATTTACAACATCTCCAATGTTCAATTGTTAATATTTAGTTATTTTGCATAACTAACTCCTTGTTTCATTAATGTAAATTTTATCGCTCACTTTTAACTTAAAAGATTTAGATATCATCTACTGCTTCCTTTTAATTCAGTTGATTTATCATCTTTTATTACTTAACTTCTACTTGATATTACTAAATATGCCATACTGTTCCTTTTTAAATTCTTACCATCTTCCTTTGGTTACTATTTTCTCGTTTCATTTCTTTACCTACATTTCATTCTTTATTACATTAAGTCTAACTTTTTTATGCATACATCCATTTTATAATTAGATTGTTGTTATTATTTCTACTTACAATTATTTAGTTTATACTTAGGGACTTCTGCATTTTAATGCATCGGAATTACACTTTCCCTAAAAGGAAATGTTAATACTGTAAATTTCTATTACTTATTTAAAAGGGAATTTGTGTTACATTTGAAATTACAAAGAATTATCCTTTTTTTACTATTGAAATAGAGGGTACAAAATATGGTAAACATCCCTATTTTGTACATCCCTTTCTTTTAGGCATATTCCTTGTTACTTCAAACATTACGTTTTATTCATATTTATAAAACTAGATAATTTATAAAATCGACACACTTCATTCTGATGAATTAAGAAACCTCTTAAATCCTAATTCAATTTATAATAACTTCTATTCCATAATAACTAACATATGCCATTTAAATCCACAAATCTGGAATATCTACAAAATCTTGTTAACTTAGGAACTACAACTTACACCCTTACTTTCCAGATTCAAGTTAACAGTTTACATAATATGTAGGCATGTGCTTAAATTTCATTATACACATATAATTAAGCCTACAACTGCAAATAATTATATCCAAGCATACATGATAGATTTATAACTAAATAAATCAAATATTATATAAAATGATATAATTTCCCACTCACCTTTTACCTTCCAAATCTCTAGATCTAATCCATGTTATTCCAGTTTGACCCCCCATTTTCTTCTTATCAAAATACATATACCACAAGCGTACATGTATCTGTTAGAAATTTAGATCTAAGAAGAGATTTGGATTTAATTTAAATTAGGATCTGGATTTACAATTTACCTTGGCTTTGGCGATTCAATTCAACCCTATTCTTGTTCTCTATTATCATATGCTATTCTCCACTTGTATATAAACATATAAACTATAGATTTATCTAGATTTAAGAATTTGTGGAGAAGTAAAAATGACAATGCTTCGCTATTTCTTTATAAAATATAAGAAGAAAAGCGAGAGGCTAGGCCCGTATTTGTAGGGGTTCGAATCAATGCTAGTCATTTGATTCATTTATTTTAAATTCGAGTCATTCGGCCTAGCCAAATTCACCGTCACTGTCCTCCACCGTCGACCGTTATGATGCCATCGATCAACCGGTCCCATTGAAGTGGTCAACCGATTTATTTATTACGTCAATTAATATTGACATTTTGTTTAATGCCATTTATGTTGATTTAATTCTTTATATAACTTAATCAAGATAAGTTGTTTATGTTATAATTAAAGTTAACTTTACTTAAACATTAACTAATCGGTAATGTTAATAAATTTATTTCCTTAATGACATATATAATTATTCACAATCTGAAATATTCTAATGTTAGTAATTTTTTCTTTTGAACTCGAATCGTTGAACTTTATATATGAAAATTGATAAGAAAATAACCATGAACGCAAAATTGCAAGTTTCGTGACCAAATTATGACGTTTGTAAAAATTCTACTTTCTATATTACTAATTATTAATTAATTTCTTTTTAATTAATTATTGTTAAATTGATGGGCTGTCACAGCCCTACACCTCTAGCACCCGATATAGCCATATAGTGTGCTGGTATGGTGTCAGACCGATGTAGGATGATTATCAAGGTTGAAAAGGTAGATAAAACAAAAACACAACTTGTCGTATATCTCACAACGCATCAAATAAAATATAATAATTATTGCAGAAATAAAATAGGCAAGACAGTAAAAACACTAAATGAACCACAAAGTACATAGGTTCACAAAGTTACATAAAATAGTAGTTAAGTGTATATAACTGGAAATAAAACTCAAAAGATAATTCTCTCTCTAAATATAATAGCTAACACTGTCTAGGCTCCATAGTGTCGCACAAAAAAAAAAGAAATAATAAGCCCAAATATAACATGAGAAAGCTCCATCTCTTGCTCGTCCTCTACATAGCATTGCATATCACCTTAACCTACTATCTAGTCTACACATTTAAGAGTATCTAAGAAATAAGAAGCAAGCATAAAACCTTGAGTCAGATAAAAGTACGATGCGAGCGATAAGAAAATCTCAAAATACCATACGAGCCGATATAGTAAGGAACAATGGTATAAGAATCATACCTGATCTGTCCCTACATTCAAAGAGTTAGCACATACCGATGATATCCTACTCTGCTATCAGCATAATGTATACAAGCATCTTGGTATACTATCGAGTGTCTAAATATCGATCTCCTAGAAACCTACGTCATATGAACATCCCTAGTGTTACAATCAACAACTATAGTAGTCATGGTAAAGATGGCATCCAACAAATAATCCTTACTATTACTTAGTGTGCTTCGGATATATGATAAACCATATAACCATCCTCTACCAGGGATTAAAGGAAAAATCCTAATTTTCTATGCACCGAACATCGAACCATAGCTAACACAAGATCCCTTCCTTGTTCCAAGGTATACGGATCCCTTCAACGATTCGCGGTAGCCATTCCAAGCACCTAATGAGCATCCTCACAATACCCATGCTTACGAGTACATTAGAAAATACTTTGAGTATCAATGATCCCTTGGCATGCATATCTGAGCATTCCATCACTCCGTCAATTTTTATTCAGTAATTTCGATGATAGAACCCTTTAACGTTCTATCAATGAGTTATCTTCCTTGAAACCGCCCTAGTGGATCATCATCATGACTCAATCAACATCGAGCCGTTGTCATCGAAACACAAATCCATCATCAAGTCACCATCATAAAAATCTCAAAGCCATTACGTCAAAGCGTCACAACACTGCTTCATCCATCTATCATCGTACTTCGCAACCGAATATCGAACGAACGAACACCTCCAGCATGAGTTATAGGACTTCCATAGTACATCCTAGGAGTTTGGATAAAACTGGTCAACCCTCATTCATGTCGATACCGATATGAATCCATTCATGTATGTGCTGACGTGAATTACTTAGCCAAAACAAGCTAAGTACCTCAAGCCTTTACTTCCTCCTTTTTTTCTTGCCTAAATCCCGTTCTTTCACTACCTTAAAGTCCTTGCTCCATATTCTTGCTCAAAAAGATGTCGTTACCGAGTTGAAAGATGTTGGTACCGAGTTGAATTTCTTCTCCAAAATTGAAGCTAAGTCTTAAAACCTTATTCCTTGGTGTGCCTCATGCATGTCCCAAAGTTTACTTGCCCTTAACCCGAAGTGGTTAGCTAACTTCATTCCACCAACACGAATCAGACCACCACCGACCTAAAATGAGGTTTGTCACCAACATGATTTTGACAAACTAAATTGCCTTTAAACCACTTGTGACCTGATTTGTAGGCTTCCCAGACTCCCCACAATAATATGTCCAAATAGCATTTGATTTGAGCAATCTTGCTTGCCGAATCGCTAATACAAAACCACTTTCTAACTATACAGAAATATGTCAAAATACTAAGAACAAACATAGGAAACCAATACATAGTATCCAAACAAAATTCATAAACATTTAGGCAACACGTCAAATTTATCCAAACATGATTAATATATATGATTTTTCCTATATCCAATTTTATGCCAAAATAACAAGATGATTGGAAAAAGGTGAAAAATGATTTAAAATCTATTCTTATCTTTTTAAGTTCTACCTTAAACATGTCATTAAAGTTGAATTAAAGTTTGAAAATGATTTAACGTCAAAATCGTCTTTAAAACACCATTTTTAACTGTATAAACATGCATATAATTGTGAGATACGTCAAATAACTCACCTTGACCTAAATTTTCCCAATTCTAGCCTTAAATCTGAAGGGGACAGCAAGCACGTGATTTAAAAGGTAGCCAAATGATAGATCTAGAATATTCCCTTTCTAATTACTCTTTAACGATAGTTTAGGCTAGATTTATAATGAAAAAGAGAAGTTTTTTCGATGGAAATTAGTTTAACGAAGGTTTAGACTTGCTTTCGGAAATGAGAAAATGATTAGATTTATCCCATAATCTCCCATTAGGCACAAATAAAATAGGTTATTGGGCTTAAGTATGGGCTTACCTAATTACCTACTAATATGGCCAACAACAATTCAAAATTATAATGGTCATATCTCCTGAACGGTAAGCCTATTTTTCTATTATGACCACTCTAAAAAAAACCATCATCCTGATCTAATGTAAGTAGTTTTAGACTCCAATTCACTCTTATAAAAAAATATAGGATTTGCAAGATTTTAAAAGTCAAAACCGTCCGATAAAAATTCAAAAGATCGAAAATGCTCTAGTAGTCATTTCCCAAAATTATAGTCATACAATCTCAAATGAATTAAATAATAATATTTATGATCATCCATACATAAAATATGGGTCGTTACACCTACTAAATCAATGCTTTTTGGCATTTCCTTTAGTAATATTAATATACAAAGATTAATTTGACTAGTTCTCTTTTAAACCTAATCAACAAAGTTATGGTAAAGACGTAATTTTAAGGCATAAATGCTTAATATATGTCTGAAATCTATTGTAGTCATCAAATATAGTCTACATAAATCATGATATCCTTCGGTTTTGTTACATAAAATTAAACAATATTTCTTTTTCCTGCAAATGATGTGAGAATGAGAATAAATTAACTCTAAATGTTTGTTTTTATATCTAATGATGCTTTATGAACCTTTGTTATTTTCTACTATATCCCCCTATAAATTTTTGCACCACTATCGTTATAGGTAAGCAAAGTTCTTTAACTGCATAGATCACTACAATCCCCACCTTGATGCTATATTTTCATAAAACAGTCCAAACTGCACCTACAATCCAAGCTTCAAGTAATCTCCAAAATCATCAGGGAAGAAAATGTCTCCATCTCCAAAATGAAAAACTTAACTAACCTCCAAACTACCTAACTATGCATGCCACTTATCGAACATGCGTATCATCAATGAACTAGAAATGATTGTAATACCATAAAGGCCTCCATGCGGACTTTAAGGCTTTTCATTGATGGCTCCACCTTGATTCAGAAAAAATTGCATCTCTAACACAACTTTGAGAAGTCCCGCCATTCTTCACCATATTTTCAAGTAATTTATATCGTTGTTGCTTCCCTACTTTGCACGCTACAGCTCCCTATTACCCTTTCAAACCCTTGTGACTTCACCTTGAGTTGAAAAGTGGCAACATTTTTCTTTCAACCGTCCTACTGTAACAAAATTCTTCTTAATTTCTAAGGCATAACTAACTCCCATAAGCTTCACCTCCTTTCCATCAGACATTTTAGCCTAACTGAAGTTATGCCTTCAACATGCAACTATCTAGCATTAGCAAATTCCACATTGTTTTCTTGCTCATTATAGCCATTAATGCTCCCTTTTGGTTGCATATATGGAAACATGCGCCCAAATTAAGCATCCAATCTTTTTTTTCCTTCCTCAACATAGAGCACATCATTATTAATAACAAACTTCACCTTATCGATATTGTCTTTCTCAAGCTAGCCTTTGCCTTTCTTTAATGCTTCCATCTTCCCTTTATCCCTTTTTAGCTTAGTGCAGAATCTCAGTTGGTGACCATGTTTTTCATGGTAATAGCAAAAGAAATCTTTTTCCATATTTTGTTTATTTGATTGCCTTTCTATATTTGTGATAGAGTTAGTGGTATGCCCTAGAGGCAATCCTATAATCTATTGTAAAGTATTAACTTGGTAATAAAATTTCCTTCAAAATAAACTGTATTTTTCTTTTTATTATATGCTTGTTATAATTTTGTATTTTAATTAATTATTTAATTTAAGTATATTTAATGGAAAACCATAAATGGTGTGTTTCATGATAGTAACTACAATGTGTTGTAATCACGAGCAATTTATCATAATATAATAAACACATTCCTAGTCGAGATATATCGAGACTGGAATATCGATACATCTATTGTGCGTAACACTCTCCATATGTTAGGTAGTGTATTTCTCATAGCTGCTAGAGACACCAAAGTGTTATGTACTGATAATTATTAGATAACTATGGAATAATCATTCGATAGTTTTATGTTGGTTAGTATAACTAAGGTAAAATAGAAAATATCGATGTTATAATATCACACGACACTCTCGACTTGAGAGTACTATTGAACTTTAATATGGAAAGAATGCTGTAATTATAGGTAAATCATGGAACGACGTCTATCAAATGACTATAGTTGGGTTGAATTGAAACATAGGAAGTGAAACATTATTCAATAGGGATTCATCTCCTCGGTTATATAAGATTATTATCACAGTCAACTGAAGTCAACTCGATGTCAAAGTCTCCAGCTAGAATAGTCTGGTTAATAATAATCGTTATTATTGAACCAAGGACATTCTGTTTGGGCTATACAAATTGAATGTGGATGATGCTGGAATTTTGATCATTACCAAATTTCATAAGTCCTAATGTGATATAGTTTTATCGTAGTGAATTAGTGTAAATAATTGCCACTAGCAAGACCTCTTAAAATAAGTAAATTTGGATTTTACTGAAACTATGTAAACGACAAATTTGGACATGATGTCATACCACTGGCTATGGTGACGTGTTAACGTTAATATTCAAATTGTTCAATATTAATCGCTGAATTACCACCTACGAGTCGCACATCAAAAATGTTAAATACTCCAACTACCACTCGATTTAATTAAATTATAATTGTTATAGATTAATTAAATTAATTGCCAAATATGCGATTTTAACTATAAAATTTTATTTAATTTGTGTTGATCAGTATTGAAAATAGTGTATATAAAAGTCATATAAATACGTATCGATATACGATATCGATGTACGTTTAAATTTTATTTAAATGGGAATTATCTGATCTGGGATGAAAATGGAATGGAAGCCCAAATGGCCTAGTTGTGGCCGACCATAGCCATAAAGGAGGAGGGGTTAATTTTGATTAAGTGAACTTTAAATTAGTGGAGGAAGGAGTGGATTTAGATCCACATCTTACTCTCTCTTATGTAAACATATGCTTCCGACAAGCAAAAAAAACATTTTTCTTCGAATTTTAAAATGATTTAAAAAGGTTTTAAAGAAAAGTTGAATTTAAAATATGTAAACATATGTATATAATATATATAAATTTCTTATCAAATCATACACATATTAATATTTCAATTTTTTTATATGTTTATATATTTATTTATAAAATCCTGTGTATACAGTAAATTAATTTTAATATATATTTATATTCTAATATACACAAAATTTGTATATACATTGTAATTGTAAAATAAATTTTCAAAGAGTAAAAGAATTGAAATTGTAAGGTTTTAATTAAAAAATGATTTTGTCAAAAACATTTTTGGTCCAAATAATACATGAATATACATATACACCTATTTACCTGTTTATTACAAAATATCATTTTAATTTGTTTTCTAAATATCAATTTATAATATATATATATATATATATATATTCATTGTAAAAAAATAGACTAATTCCATATACGCATATTTGTTTTATTAAAATATAATTTATTACAAAATTAATTTAAAGACATTTTCATATCTAGATGTAGAAATTTGAATCTTAACTATCTATATTTATTCATAAATATTATTCCATATGTATATATAAGTATATATAATTAATATTATTTCTGGTAAAAATATATGTATATATATATATTAATTCAAATGTAAACATAATTTTATATCAACATTAATATATATCTATATAATAAGAAAAATAAAAATTAGATAGCACATATGCATGTAGATAGGCTAACATATATGTTGCGGTGTAAATCCTAATACTTAAATACAGGCATACTAAACCATGCACACTGTATATGTTGCATGTGCATGTACATGTGTATATGAGACGTATGTACATAATATATAATATAAATGTAATATAAAACTGAACTTTTGTTAACAAATAAAATAAAATAATGATTTTATATAAAATTAATTTAGATTAAATCTAAATCAATTTAGACTTTAAAGGTCCAATAAAATCCAAAATGGTAAAAAATAATTGGGATTCACCCATTTAATCTGTAACATGCTGCCGAAATCCAGTTATAGTATTAGAACTAAATAAACTATGCAGTTTAAATTAGTCATGTTATGGCAAACTAATTAAGCTTACCCATTTAGTATATGTCTAGAAAATTAGCGTCTAAGCTGAATTTTGGTAACCAAGTGTCCTGCTCAACTTGGCTATTGACATAGCCCGATAGACGAAGTGAGGCTAAAGGCTATCCCTAATAGGAAAGGCTCAACTTAATTTTGGGCCTTGGGTTAATTTTTGTAATGACCCCTAATTTTCGGTTTAAATTAGTTAATTTAATAAGATTTTTAGTAATTTAATTTTGAAATTAATAATGATTAGGGATTTATTAATGAAACAATAACTAAGATGAAACATAACAATGGTAATTAAAGTTAATTATTAATAAATTGAATGAAATTCCAATCAATTGAATGACTAAAATGTATGACTCGATTATAAAGTGAATATAGGAAACAAATGTAAACATTGATTCAATTTACGAAATAATATATATTTAAAGGTAATTGAATAAAATCAGTGTTAGGAAAGTAATTGTAACATTTGGTTACAAATAATAACTTATTAATGTGACTAAAAGTAGAAATGGTGACAATCGTTATTTGTTACCAATTTAATTAATTAATTACAAACAAACGTCATTAACTATTCATTAATGTGAGTAAAGACCATAACTGTAAATTGTGAGTGTAATGGGATGAATAGAAATGTTAATTTTATCCATAAGATAATAATTGACTTAATAAAAAGAATGAATCCAAGAGAAATAAATTAATTGGGATTTAAATTTTTATTAATGTGTATAAGTGACAAAAATTCAACAAAATTGAAATATAGTAGTTAATCCAAATAAAAGAAGGAAATTGAAGAATATCAACGTAATGAAATATAAAAACAATGTTAACTACGTTATTAGATTTATAATTGACTAGATATAAAGGCTGAAGTCAAATTTAAACAATTTATTGGCATTAAATTACAATTAATTGGATTTAATTATAGATGAAATTGAACACTGTAATTAGTAAAATTTTAAACACTGAATTTATATGTAAATTTGTTCTGAATTATGATAAAAATCTAGGTAATCAAAAATGACAAAATTTGTTAGTTAATTATACATTTCTACGAAATTTTGACCACTGTCTTGGATTTTGACGAAACTTGTTTCATTGGATCCATAACAGTGAATTATTGTAGGATTTCAAGTTTCGTAACGATTGTACAGACTCGAAACACCTAGAAATCAATTTTAAATAAGCTGATTTTAACTTAACTTCTTCATACGATAGAACTTGGACCTGAAACCTGTTCCATCGAGTTTAAAATGTCGAAAAACATCTATTTTGATATATGGGATGACCCATTTTCGTTTCGGAAACGAGACGGGCTTTTCGGGTTGTTATTGTCTATTCGAATAAATTCAGTATACGTTTATTTTTCTTATCGAGCTTCAGTAATATAAATAGATCCTTATAAACCCTAGTATCCTTTCATTCCTCATTTCTGTATGTACATCAGCTTCTACATGTTCCTCTTTCTCAAGTGGCAGACACCCTAGTTATATCATTCAATTGCAAATCAAAATCAAATCAAAAAAATTCAAACTCCTCCAACTCAAACAAATTATATACCATTTCAAAGCTCTCGACTAGCGCATTTCACTGGTGGTATTCATTTTTAGATTCAGATCATCGTTTACCCTGAAACCACGAATGAAGCCCAGTCATCCATTGTTAGGGATCCACGTGGACGGTGGATCTTCGACGAGGAGTTGATCAGGGGATATTGTATCGTAGAGGGCTTCGAGAAACGTTGATCTAACAGTTTCGCTTTCGCTAGAAGGGCCAGGATCGCCTAGAATCGCATCTGGAAGTTGGCAGCGAAGGTAGGGCTATCCGACGCCGAAAGAGGTGTACTTAGGCCGTAGGGTCGGCCTGTGACGTGCTTGAGCATGGCAGTGTTAGATCGAGGCGGCTTCACCTCTGGTGGTCAGCATCCGCAAATATAGGTCGATGGCTGCTTCATGTCGGGTTCATGTATCAGGCAACTAGGGTTTCCGCATGTGTAAAGCTATATGGTGACGTGGCTTATTATTATTTCTTTTTTTTATTTACTTTATAATTTGATTTTCAATTTGTTCTAATACCCATAATTTTTGCATATGAGGTCCGATTCATGCGCTATTTGTTTTTCAAGATCATATTGAAATTTCAGACATTTTGACGCAGGTTTGGACGAATTTGAAGACTGTTTGAATTTTTATTTTAAATTGGATTTTAAATCGATTTAAATTCAAATGTGAGTGTTTTAACCCACTCACAACCTCTAGAATATTTCTTATGTTAGTTAGATTAATTTATGATGTGATTAGAAATTTAGTTATGGCTGTTTGGTATAGTTAAATCGTCGTTCCAGTTAATTTGAATTTTTTGAATTAAATTGTCATTTAATTTATTATTGAATTTTAAATTGCTAGTTAATTACCTGTAAATGATAACCTGTTATCTATTGATGATTATTGATTGATTTGGATGGTGATTGTGATGAATGTTCGGTTGTTTGTATTGGATGAATGGATGTTGCAATTTATATTGTAAAACTGCAAGTTCCCTATGGGTTGAAATGATACATACCCGAATAATCTATAGATTAGAAAAAAATCGTTATATGTTGAAATGATAGACTCGGGCGATTTATGGATTTTATTTAATTCGGGATTGCAGTTTGAAATGATATATAACCATAAAATTTTGAATTATGGATTGAAATGATAAATATCCATATCACTTGGCCCTAGCGTAGAGAATTATGTACTGACAATGGGTTGGTTAAATTAAATGATTTTTAAAATTCTTAATTCTTGAATTCGGTTAGATTATATTTTGAAATAAAATTTGATTTATATAAATTGAATTATTATCGAATTTCAAGTTTTATGTTAAATTTGGAAATGTTTTAAAAGAATTGTTAAAGGAATTAAATTGAAATTTTGAAGTTGAATTTGAAATATAAGTGAAATTTACCAGAATGGAGTCATTTGAATTGTTTGAAATATAACTTTGAAATGTATTGAAATTGGAATAATTTAAGTTGATATTTTCAAACTTGGATTGAAATTGAGATAAAATTAATTTTTTATTGAGAATTTAAATTAAGAAGATTTGAAATCGAGTTTTGTTGATTTGGAAATTGAAAATGGTTCGAATGCGTTGAAATGAAATAAATAGTTTAAATTGATATAAATTTCAAATTCATATTAATATAAACTGTTTCAAAAGAATATATTAAATTAAAAATTCTAATTATTAAGATTTCGAATTATTAAACTATTTTAACCTATATTGACCATAAATTATTTTAACCAATTTTAAACCAATTTAATTTCTTTTAAACTATTTAAACCACTTAAATTTTATTTTAAATCTAATTAATCCATCTTAAAGCTATTTAATCTATTTTAGTTATATTTAATCTATTTTAAATCTATTTAACTATCTTAAATTATTTTAACTATTTGTAACTATGTAAAACTATTTATAACTATCTAAACTTTCTTTTTAAAATTTCAAACTAAATTAAGTAGATGTGGTTACATTTTAAATCCTCGATTTTAAAGTGAATAAGGTTAAATGATATTATAACCTAAGTTGGATTTAAATTTAGATATTTGATTTGAATATGAAGTTTGAAATGAGGGTTGTAAAATATTTTGAAAATATGATTTTGAAGGTGAATATAGTTTGGAAATGAATATGGTGTCAAAAGAATATGATTTGAAACTGAATATGATATTTTTGATATAAACTGTGAATTGACTTTTGAAATGTAAAAGAACCGTCCGATGTGAAATAAGTGTTTGGTTGTTAAAGAGACCGAGATAAGATATTGTCATACTTTCTGCCAATACCGAAAACCACTTTGACAACTGTGCACATGGTGGAGATTCCAGAAATGAAGTAGGATGGTTTGGTGAACGATTTATGAAAGGTATGATGTGACCCTGACTCCCATAAGTCAGCTAAGATATGACTAAAACAGGAGCCATGTCGGACCAAGTGAGGTCATTCCTCCTATCAAACATGCTTCTTCGATACCATTTCTATTGCTTTATGATTGATTTGGTGGCCACCCTCTAATTTTTGACTTGGGAATGTGTTCCAAGGTGGGCGGTAGTAGCTGCTATGCGTTACCACCAGTCCGGATCCACAATTGGTATATCCACCCTGGCATTTCCTCGAGTGTCGTGTTCACATGCCTTAGAGCGCCTTTTACGAGTTTGTTTTGTACCATACCTATGAAGTGCCCTCTGATAATCCTCTAGTTCACGGGGGGAGTTACGGTACTGTATAGATTATGGGAATGTATAAAATATGTTAAGGGGAATACAGGTAATGCGTTAACGCTATTTTAATATTTTACTTTACTGTAGACATATTATAATAGCGTATCATACTACATAGTAAATAGTTTAAAGGATCCTCAGGAGATATGAATCCCAAACATCTCCTAAGTTACTGCACTCACGTTAGACACTGGATAGGAGATGTCAAACCCCATAAACATCTCTGACGCTGTCACACTCATATTTATCGTTGATTTAACTTACATAAGTTCTTTTAGCTCTAACTCGAATGTTTTGTCTTTTCAATTCGCTCAGGTCAGCCTAAGTATTTCAGGGTTGAAGACCTCATTTCTGGAGGACGAAGACGAAGATTTGTACTAATATTAATTATGATATGTATTTCCACTACATCATGTCATTTCGCTGCATTTATTATTTGTTTATTCTTATTGTCTGTAACTCTGATTCTGTATTGTATATGTATAATCAAATTTATTTGTAAACAGTTTCATGAACTGTAATTTGATTATTATATTTTGTCATTCCGCTGCGAGATTTTGTATTTATTTTATTTCTTTCTCTTTTTCTTATTTACTCCATAACAATCTGCCCTTTTGAATGGTTTGAGTTTGACATGTGTGTCTACTTAAAACGTCCAAAAAGGCAGGTCGTTACAATTTTCAAATTATATTTTAAAATTAAACTAAATTTTAAATTTAAAATAAGAGAAATATTATAATATAATTCTCAAAAAAAAATTAAATTTTAATAAGTAAATTTTGAAAATTTAAAAATTATTGATTAGATGAATGAATTAGTTAATTAATTAAATTATATATAACATATACAATGATATATGTTATATTATCTTAAATTGTTTAAGATGATGTAAGTGTACGTTGTACATAATTTTCAAAATTAAAAATAAATAATTAAAAATGCTTAATTAAATAAATTAATTAAAAGTTAATTACTAAGATAATATATAAAGATATATGTGTATAACTATAAATGTTGTATTATACATATTCAATATAAAATATTTAATTGAGTAAAATATAATTAATTAAAACATTCATTATTTAAATAAATAAATTAAGATTTAATTAAAAATATTAGTATAGTGTTATACATATTATATAATTAAATTAAATTATAAAATTTATATAACAATTAAGACTATGAATGTCTAATAAAAAGTGGAATGATAAGAAACTCTAAATAGACTTAAAACGTATACCGTGATTTCAAATATTTTCGACATTTAAATCATAAGGGTATTTCATAAAAAACACATTATTTCAAAAATCAATATCACTCAATTAGTTATATTAAAGATTATTAACCTTTAATATAAATTTGTCCTTTACCATTTATATTAATAGAATACTTGCATACTCCTTAGTTGTTGATATTCCTCAAGCTGAGGATATTATGTATAGTACTATTAATATATTGAATGGATGAGGTAAGATATATGTACGTAGTTGTTGATATTCCTTAAGGTACGTGCATTTATACTGAGATCGTCATGAAATGGTATGTATAAGTGAATAATCTCTTTCGATTTATTGATATTCCGCAAGGTCGAAATGAGACTAGGACAAGGAACCATGGATTAGGAGTTGTATATGATGAAATCAATGATATATTATCCATTATTTGCAGAAGTATTATTTGTTGATATTCCTCAAGGTCAGAATCCCAAGGTAAACGAGTCAACACTCACTAGTGAAGTCAAAAGACTTCTACATTTTGCCACTACATTTTTCCCTATGGTTTAGAGAAGCACAAAAGATTAGTGGGATCCTATTAATAAAATGAAATGTAATGTTTAACCTTAATAATTTCTAAGAAAATCCACTATGAACAATGTCCTAATCTGTTAAATTAAAATTTGCAACCACCTAATTTGTTTTCTAAAAATGACAAACTCACCGGACCTAACTACATAGAAGCTAAGGGAGATAAAGATAATTCTACCATACAAACGTCGATGGTAGTCGGTAACCAAACCTCCAAGGGTTAGACCTAATAATGATGCAAACCCTGAACTTAGATTAGTCTATAACAAATGGGTCTTGAACCTAGAGATCACCTAAGTTTATGTGATGTCTACCTTAGACGAACCATTGCAGGGACAACATGAAAACATGAACCTCCTTCAAATCTTTGATAGCCAAAAAATTTTGGTTAAGGAACGATCTCATTCCACAAGGTACAAACTTACAAATAAACTATTCAATACGAAGATGATGAAAGGCATGAAAGTGAACAATTATGTCCTAATGATGAAAGGCTATATTGATATACTTGCTTAATTGGATGTTACGATTGGCAATGAGTTGCAAGTGGATCTGATCTTAAGGTCTCTTACACCTAATTTTAAGTCGTTCGTATTAAACTAATATGAAATAGTTGAACGTAAGCCTCATGAAGTCTCTCAATATGTTGAGGTTAGCCAAGTCTGCGTGCAAAGATTGGAATGTGATGTTCGTTGTTGAGGGGAATACATCATCTTCAAAAGGTTTGAAGAAGAAGACAAGGATAACAAGAAGAACAAGAATACTGCTCCAGCTGACAAAGATGAACGTCATCACTGTCATAAGAAGGCTCACTAGAAACAGAACTTTCTTGAGTACTTAAAGATTGCCAACAAGAAGAAGAATAATAGTTCTGCTGCTTCTACGGGTATATTTATGATTCAAAATTGTTTTGCAATCAATAAATTTTTTTGGATTTTAGATACAAGATTTAGAACTCACGTCTATAATTCGTTACATGGTCTTAGGAAAAAATTTCATGTGGCAAAGGGAGAGATGAGGCTTCAAGTTGTTGATGGATCTCTAGTAGATGCAACGAAGGTTGGAGGTTATCATTTAAGTTTGCCTAATAGACTAGCTTTGATATTAAATAATTTTCATTATGTAAAAGATTTTATTTGCGGTATTACTTCCATGTTTAGATTGTCTAAGACTGGTTTTATATTATATTGTTCTAATAATGTAATCCATATTAAGTTAGATGGTAATAAAGTCCATGATGGTGTTTTAGATAATGCCACTCATGTGATCGATACTAATTATGTTTATATAGTAAGTAATTCTTCGAATGATGATATAATTAAAAGTAATTTTTAGCATAGTAGGCTAAGTCATATAAGTGAGAAACGACTACACAAATTGAAAACTGAGGATTTTCTACCATTATCAGATTGCGAATCATTTGATACAAGTGAATCATGCCTAAAAGGTAAAATGACCAAGCACCCTTTTAGTGGGAGCAAAGAAAGAGTTAACAAACTCTTAGGTCTTGTACGTAGTGATACGTGGCCCGATGCATATAGTTACTAAAGATAATTTTTTATTTTGTAACTTTTATGGATGATTACTCGAGACTAGGATATGTGTATCTTATGAAGAACAAATCCGATGTCTGTGAGAAACTTGCTGAATATAAAAATGAGGTTGAAAACCAAATGAACCAAAAGACTGTAATACTTTGATATGATTGACGAGGTGACTACGTCGGACAAGAGCTCCAACACTACTTAAAAGATAATAGGATTATCTCTTATGTTTCTCCGCCATAAAATTTGCAACACAAAGGTGTTCCAGAACAAAGGATTATTAGATATAATTAGTTCTGTGATGAGTAAAGCTGAGTTACTTATATCCTATTGGGGTTAGGCACATGAAATGATAAGAGAATCAACCCGACATCAATTATTTGATGGTATAGGGTTGTCCAGCCTATGTTAAGAACGTCGGTCCCAATAAACTTGAGGTAATGTCGGTCTTGTGTAAACTTGTAGGATATCCCAAGAATTCCATAGGATATATTGTCTACAACACCAAGGAATAGAAGGTCATTGTTTCTCAATATGATGTTTAAAAAAAGGGAATTTCCATCAAAAGAAATTTACAGTGAAGTTATGGAATTTGTTGAGATTCGGGAGTCTAACTAGAGACAGAACCAGTCAGAGAACCAAGTTCACCCGTATAAAAAAAACACATAACTTATTAGAAGTGCACTAGGGAAACTCGCGCACCAAAGAGGTACTACAGTATTCTCGTGGAGGGAAAGAAAGAGGATTGCGTCATAGATAATGACACTCCTCTATCATTCCAACAAGCATTGTAGATTAAAGACTCTCTACTTTATCTTGGATCTATGAAATCTGAGATAGATTCCATATATGAAAATGGAGTTTGGACTTTGGATGACATACCGAAAGAGATAAAACCCATTGGCTACGAATGGATTTTTAAGAAAAAACTAAATGTAGATGGATAAGTGGAGATTATAAAGTAAAGCTAGTTGTAAAAGAATTTCGTCAAATTCAAGGTGTTGGTTATGATGAAACTTTTTTTCCTGTAGCAATTCTTAAGTCCATTTAGCTAATACCAGCTATCAATGCATTCTATGACTATAAAATATGGAAAATGGACGTAAAATGACATTTTTAAATGCTGATTTAGAAGAGACTATCTATATGTCAAAGCTTGAGGATATTTGAGGTCATTGGGAGTGAGGGTAAGATTTGCAAGTCGTGAAGGTGCATTTATAGACTTAAACAAGCTTCAAGGAGTTTTGATAAGTGTTTTGATAAGGTAATCAAATAATTTGGTTTTTATCAGAACACAAAGAAACTGTGCATATGCTAAAAGGAATATGGAAATGCTATCGTGCTATTAGTTTTATACGTTAATGATCTTTTTTTGATTGGCAATGATGTTTGAATATTGCAATCAGTTAAAGGTTGGCTATCTAAGAATTTCTCCATGAAATATTTAGGGGAAGCAGCCTATATGCTAGGTATAAAGATCTATAAAGATAGATCTAAGAGGCTTTTCAGATTATCCCAATCCTTGTACATTAATACCATACTAAAAAGGTTCAATATGGAGAATTCCAAGCATGGAAATGATCCTATGTAATCTGGAATCGTCGAACGCTCCTCAAACTAACGAGGACAAAGAGCATATAAAGATGATACATATGCTTTGGTAATTGGTTTCATAATGTACATTATGCAACGCACTAAATCGAATGTGGCATATGCATTAGGATGCATAAGCCAGTACTAGTCTAATCTTAGAGAAAAACATTGATGTAGTAAAATGCACACTAAAACAATGGAGACCTCCTTATGAAGGGGCATACTGACTCTAGCTTTCACACTGATATTGATGATAGTAAATATGTGTCATGTTACATCCTTAATATAAGCGGTGGGGCTGTCAATTGGAAAAGTTCTAAATAGGGAATGGTAGCTGATTCCATAATCGAGGCCTAGCACATTGTGCTCAATGAAGTAGCTAAGGAAGCGGTATGGATGCGCAATTTTTTTGGGGAGCTAGAAGTGATTCCCAACATGGAGAATCCAATAATAGCATTTTGTAACAACAATGCAGGGATGCAGATCGCAAAGTAGTCTAGAGCACGCATGAAATCATGATACATTCTTTGACAGTTCCACGTCATTTGATAATTTGTTGAGAAGAAAGAGGTCGTGATACAAAGAGTAGATACAAATGATAACATAGCAAATCCATTCACCAAGGGACTAGCTCGGTCAGTTCTTATCAAGCTAATCGAAGGAATATGATTGAGATTCCATAGTTGGCCTTAAGTCCAAGAGAGAGATTGATATAGTTAGAGGTACGCCCTAGGGGCAATTTTATAATTTATTGTAAATTATTAACTCAATAATAAAATCTTCTTCGAGATAAAAAGTGTTTTTATTTCTATTATGTACTTGTTATAATTTTTTATATTTATTAATTATTTAATTTAAGTTTATTTAGTAGAAAATTCATAAATGGTGTTTTTTGTGACAGTAATTACAATGTGTTGTAATCATGAACAATTTACCACAATATAATAAATATATCATTTTAAATATTCCAGATCGAGATGTATCTAGACTAGATATCGATACATCCATTAAGATTAGAGTATGTAATGCTCTCTAAATGTTGGATAGTGTATTAATCATGGCTACTTAGGGCACCAAGGGGTACTTACTGATAGTTATTAGATAGCTATGGAATGAACAACTCAATAGTTTTATGTAGTTTGATATAACCAAGGTCAAATAAAAAATATCATTGTGAAAATATTGCTCAATTATCTCGACTTGAGAATACTTTCGAATTGCAATGCTAAAACTCCGCTTTGATTATAGTTCAATCACGGCACGACGGTCGTCAAACGACTATAGTTGGGTTGAGTTAAAACTTTGAGCGCGAACACCATTCAATAGAGAATTCATCTACTCAGATATACGAGGTTAGTATCACGGTCGAATAAAGTTAACTTAGAGTTAAAGTCTATGGCCATAGCAGTTTGGTTAATAGTAATTGTTATTATTGGACCAAGAACTTTATGTTTGGAATATACAAGATGAATATGGATGATATTGGAATTTTGACCATTACCAACTTCCATAAGTCCTATTGTGATATAATTTTGAAAAAGAGAATTAGTGTAAATAATTTTTTCTATTGGAGACCGCTTACAATAAGTAAAGTTGGATTTTACCAAAACTATGTAAACGATAATTTTGACCATAATGACACACCACTAGATAAAGTGATGTGTGAACGTTAATATTCAAATTGTTCGATATTCATCATTGATCGAATTCACACCTAAGAGTCACACAACCAAACTGTTAAATACTCCGACCACCACCTGATTTAATCAAATTATAATTGTTATAAAATAATTAAATTAATTGATATTTATTAAATATTAATTATAAAATTTTATTTTATTCGTGTTGATAAGTATTAAAAATGGCGCGTATATAAAAGTTATATACACATATATCGATATATGATATTGACGTATATATAAATTTGATTTAAATGGAGTTATCTGATATAGTTTGAAAATGGAATAGAAGACTATAAGGGCCTAGTAGTGGCCGGCCATAGCTATAAGGGAGGAGGGATTAATTTTTATTAAGTGGAGTTTGAATTGGTATAGGAAAGAGTGGATCTTGATATACCTTTTACTCCCTTCTTTCTCTCTTATTTAAACACCACCCCCCTAACTTTTCTTCGATTTTTTAGCTCTTCTCTTTGCTACCTCTGGAAGAAAGTACTTGGCTCCTCCTCTATTCATTTTTAAAGTTTAAAACACAAATTCAAGTAAAATGGTGCAAATGTGTATAGATCTTTTTGTCGGATAGAGCTTTCTGGAAGAGATTAGATTCAAATCCAAAGGAGTTCTATAGATTCCCTATTCAATACGTAATTGTTAAGCCATAGTCGAGGTAACATTTTAATTTACACACACACACACACACACAAACATTTGATATCACGTTGATTCATATATGGTTAGATTAGATAATGATATAATGGATCATTATATGTGTGTGTATGTATGTATGTATGTATGTATATGTGTGTGCGCGCGTTCTTACCCTAAAATATGTGTATATAAATATATTGTTATTTATAATACATACATACGTACATATACATACAAACATATAAATATAAGGTTTTTAAATAAAATTGAATTTTAAATATGTAGACATATATATACAACAACAATAGTAATGACTAAGTCATTATTCCTAAGCAAGTTGGGGTCGGTTAAAGATGAAACCCAAAACATTTTTTTATGTAAATTTCCTATTAAATCGTATACACATTAATATTTCGAAAATAATTTTTTTACGTTTATACATTTATTTATTAAATCCAAATATATATATATATATATATCATAAATGTAATACATTAGATTAATTTCAATATATATATTATAAATACATGCATACATAATCATACGTATTGTGTGTGTGTTCTATTATACACAAAATTTACATATACATTGTAAAATTAAATTTTGAATAATGGATTATTTTTTATAATTTTCGTATGGAAATTATTTAGATAAAAACAATCAAAAACTGTAATGTTTTAATTAAAAAAATTGGATATGTCAAATAAAAATTTGGTCGAAATAATATATGAATACACCCATACTTATTTACCTATTTATTATATTGTATCACTTTATATTTTTTATATATGTGTGTGTATGTGTAAATATAGTAATATATTTTCGTTTTAAAAAATTTATTTCCGTATATACAAATTTATTTACTAAAATATAATTTGTTACAAACTTAATTTAAATTTAAATTAGAAGACATCCTTAAACCTAGATCTATTTTAGAATTTGAATTTGAATTTTAACTATATATATTATTTATAAATATTATTTCATATGTATATATAAGTATATGTAATTAATATTGTTTTACATTAAAATATATGTGTGTGTGTGTATTTATTCCAATATAAAAATAATTTTATATTACACTAGTGTATCTATGTTTGTGTATAAATTAGACAACACATATGTATTCGAAAACGCTAACATGTCCGTTACGGTGTAAATCGCAGCACTTAAATACATGCATGTTAAACTATGCATACACTATATATGTTGCATGTGCACGTGCATGTACACATGTAAGATGTATGTATGTATGTATATAATGGTTTGATATTATGTTTATATCATATATTATGTACATACATACATATATACAAACATACGTACGTACGTACACATATATATATATGTATGTATGTACATAATATATGATATAAACATAATATCAAACCAAACTTTTATTAACAAAATAAATAAAATAGTGATTTTATTAAAAATTAATTTAGACCAGATCTAAATCAGTTTAAACTTTATGTGCCCAATAAGATACAAAATGTTAAAAAAGTGAAAATCACTCATTTAATTTGTTACGTGCTGGCCCAGATGCAACAATTTGGACGTTTAACCCTCCTTGCAAGATGCACATCTTCAATCAGATTTCATTTTTCCCTTTCTTCATCAGCCTTCCATTAGATTATCCTCTACATCTCCTTATTCAGAAGATTACTGACCACTTATCTCATAGAAACAACTCCATCTGTATTGAGTTGTTTAATACACCACAAGTATATCTAAACTTTTTGGTAATGAACTCATCAACACCAAGACTTGTGTGTCATCATCCAGCTTGTAATTCATGTCCACCAGTTGATTCGCAATTGTTTGAAAATAATAAAGATGCTCTCTAATTGGCCCACTTTTCTTAAGCTCAAATTTATCAATCTTCTCATTAGAAGAGCCTTGTTTATTGTATAGTTCTTCGCTTAGATCCCTTCCAATTTCTTTCAAATTTCATAAGACGACGTTTTATTAGCAACAATATTAAATACCGTATTCTCCAAAAAGTGCAAAATGGGCGTCATAGCATTCTTATCCAAAATTTTCTAATTTCCTTTAGTTACACTACTAAGTTTCTCCTCTTTGTTCTCCAATGGCTGGTGAAGATCATTGGGTATAAAAAATCCTCCATCTTCGCCTTCTATAAGCCCCAATTTCTCTCGTTGATTTTTTCAACACTTATCTCCTCCACAACCAAACTCTTTTCAGAAAATTTTGTATGCTAGGCTCTGATAGCAACTATTATGGTTATCCTAAGGATCCCTACATGATTAGATTTTGAGAAGAGATAAGAAGTGAAGAAAAAACAATGGATAGATAATTTTCTCCAAACAAACTATATTAATTCTTCCAAAGGATTACAAGAGAAAACATTAAAAATGAGAAGAAATCTCAATCCCTAAAACCCTAGAACAAAACCATTTTCCTCATACACTACAATTAATTCCATACAAGCCAACTTATAGATGTCTAAAGTAATCGCAATCATTGGATAAGAGATACGCAAAGATCAACGGTGAAAACTCCAAAGTACTCCAAAAATGAAAAATTACCCATGAATCCCAAACTCAAAGTTGCAACAAATTTCCCAATCGATTGCAATTACCATCAGTCGACTGAGAAAGTGTTGGAGTCAACTAAAACACAAATGTGTTCTCGGGTGCATATTGCTCCAAAATCCAATCGAATGGATAGGTTTACCAATCGAATGAAAAGGGCTCTGGTCTACTGGTAGCCTTTTCCGGTCGTCAAAATGCATGTAGCTTATGCTATAGCTCTCTGGTGCTCTAACTTTCTTCTTCATCTTCGATGCCCCTCTTTTATAACTCCAAGCGACGCCTTTGTACATTGACCTAGAAATATTGTATCACATATCATAACACCAATGCTCTAAAAATTGCCAAAAGGGCATGTGTTTTATTACCTATAGCTTTTAGGCGTAGGAAACTTTCTTACAGCTAATGTTTATCCCATCTCTTTTATTTTCTCCCATTTTTTATCTGATAATGTATATTTCCAAATAAATACTAAATAAGAATAATAACACTTATCATCAGCACAGACAACATTAATATACTAATATTGAATTTACATAAATAGATAGAACAAAACTAACATCACTTACTACACAGATAAAACAATGTACCAACCAACCATCATGACTTTTATTATATTCTCTTTTTTTATTTACCATAATATTTTGATGAGTTGGACTTCAATGGTTGAAGTCGGAGCTAAAATAACAAGTTCAATTTGTTCTCCAATGATTTCTTGAGCTTGAAGGTTTTTTTATCTTTCGCTGAGTTTATAAGTTTTCCATGGAGTGGACAATGGAAAAAAGGATAAGTAGATATCTAGGAAGTAGAGAAAAATTAAAGAATTTGTAATTTCTGTTGAAATATTTATTAATTTAATAAACATTCAAGACATAAATCAATAGATCTCGTTGCAACAAGAACATAAAACTAAAACAAAAGAATCGCCTAAAGTATTACAAAATAAGGAGGATAAAGGAGGATGGAGGCTTTGGAAACCTTCGTGAATGAAGAAATTTACATTAAATCAATGAGACAAAAAGAATCTCTCTTAGATCTAACACCGCCATTTTTCATTTCTTTTTAAAAAGTTTAATAAAATTAAAGATATGCGGCTAAGGTTGAAACCCTAAATGTTCTGTTAGGGTGGATCGGGTTGTAACCCAGTTTGTTTTTTCTTTATTTTTGTTGGGTTTTGGGCCTATTTACCTGTTTTAGAAAAATATCAGTTTGATAGAGTGGAAAGAAAAGTGGTTCCTTTACTTTCGACTTCTCAAAAACAAGATAAAAGTTTCTCGCTTTATCATAAAAGACACATGTATTATGCGTCTATTCATTTTACCCAACTTTTTGAAAAAATCAAATTTAAAAGAGATACGTCATGTTTTATGTAAGTCCCGCTAAGAGCATCTCCAACAAAGATAAACTCAGTCTGAATATTGCGAAAATCAAGTTCAAGCAACTACAACGAATCGAATTACCTTTAATATTAAGTGTAATATTCAAGGGCCAATTCAGAATGCTGAATTGTCCCCGGGCGCTAATTAAATCAGCGTCCGACGCTAGAAGCCGACTTAATCATCCTCCAGTAATGGGTGCTGATTTAATCAGCGTACAATATAAGGCACTGATTAAATCAGTGCCTAGAGGTGTAGCCGTTGAAACATAACGGGCGCACCCCAATGGCTCTTCTCTTCCACCCAACGACTATATTCCTCCTTTTCAACTACTTAAAAATACACTACGTTTTACCCTTCATTTTCACACAAAACTCTTCACCACTTCCTTCTCTAACTTGCATTATCTTCAAATTCCTTCGTCGTTTGGAAATTTTACGCATCCTTCCAATTCTTAAAACTACATTCTCGAAGATGACAACGAGCCATAACCAAGTACTCCTCCGAGTCAGCATTCATCAAGCTATAGCGAAGCGACGAGAACTTCAACTTATGCAATATCTACTGTCGTTGTACCAAAGACTCGATTAGGGTAATGATCAAAGCGGCGACAAGTTTTGGAAGAAAATAACGAATACCTTCAACCTCAAGCATCTTGAAAACACACGATCTTTGTCGGCGATTCAAGGTCGATTCGAAAAAATCAATCGTCAAACTCATTTTACGAATTGCGGATTTATAAAATTAAAAAGTGAATCTTAGCGGAATAGGAGGCAAAGAGCATTTTATATGATTTTTTATTTTACTACTTTGTCGGTGTTTTAACTTATTATTAATTTATTTCTATTTTGATTATCAGAAAGGAATGGCGAACTAGGAATTCATAAAGCTTTTTGCAAAGGAAAATGGTGCTAAAAATACACTATTATCAATTCTCAAATTATTATGAGTTGCTAACGTGCACACCAAAAAAGGAAAGAACAAAGCATCAAAATCATCATACTCATCTAGTCTAGGAGTTTCATCATGTAAAGGAACCCAATTTGACGGAGAAAACAAGGCAGATGTGCTCACCTAGAGAGCCGATGAAGATTATAGACCAATAGGCATCAAAGCATCAAAGAGAAAGAATAAAGTTGATGCTATTATGTCCGCTAAATTGAATGCCGCTCATGAAATCTGCAAAACAAGACATCATGATAGAAGCAGGCAAGCAGGAGAAGATCGATATAATGCATAAGCTTGCAGATATTGAGTAATAAAAGTTGGATATTGAATGAGGCTGGCAAGAAAAATGATTATGGATAGAGATTTAATAGGAATGGAAGAAACTCAAATGCAATATTGGATGGAGCGCAAAAGACAAGTACTTATATCTAAGTTACATCAACTGCATTTGTTTTAATCTAAGCATTGTATAAGTTGTATTATATTCGATGTACTTTGAGTTAATGTCAATCTATTGTATTTGGTTGTTAATTAATGTTCAACTATTTTTTTCATTCATATAAAATCTATAACCAAGCTAAATAAGATTTTGGAGGAAATGCATTATAGTTGATAAGTTAGCTAAAATATCAATACAAGACAAATGCATATACACATGACTAATTAGATGTAAAATTGAACTAACAATATCCAAAGTAATCCAAATATGATTAATACGACCTTTTTGTAGTAAGTTGTGAAGTTGTGCGTTGATGTTTCACGTGAATGTTGAAAGCTTCTTCGGCTATAAGCTCGAAATTTTCTAGCATTTGCACTACACCATCATATTCATAGTGACGGTGTTCTTCATCCATATCTTTTTCTTCTTCAATAATCATATTATGCATAATATACATGCAAACATGATTGTGACATTTTTCCTCGAAACCACTATCGGTAGGATCACTAGTCATTGTAAATGTGGATTAAAGAATGCCAAAAGCTCTTTCTAGGTCTTGTCTTTGTCCCTCTTGCATCGCAACAAACTTTGCTTGCTTTGTTGTTATCGGGTTTGGGCACATTTTCATAATGGTGTGCCATTTTGATAAATCCCATCACCAAGATAATATCCATAGTTGTAAATGTTTTGCATAAGAATAAATGTCACTGGAGTTACTCAACCAAGTGCCAAATCATTAAATAAGTCTTACCTCTTAATAACATTTAAGTCATTGTTAGATCTAAGCATTCCAAAGATCGCATGCCATATCCATAAATCTTACAAAGCAATGACTTCCAAAATAATAGTTGATCTTCTTTCTTTACCATTGTAAGCTTCATGATATTCTTTGAGATAGTTCTTCCATTTCTAATGCATACAGTCGAGACTTCCTAGCATGTCAGGCCATCCTTTGCTCTCGTGCATTTTCTAATCTGCACCACATCATCCTCATTCAAAGATCTAAGTACTCAGTTTCGAAAACTCCACCATAGCTTGGTAGAATTGTTGAGGGTTTCTAATGCGGTACTTTCTGCAATCCGATATGCATCGTCCAATGCATCTGTGGGGTGGCATAAGTTAACAATCTCATTGCGGAAGTCATTTTTTGTTCGTCGCTAAGACCCTGTGTTTTTGCAGCATTTGGTTTTTGAATAAAATATTTATTGTTGTTTTGAATACCTGCTAAAATTCTCATAAACAATTTTCTTCTCATTCTATATCTTCTCCTGAACATATCTGGTCCATAGATGCAATTTGGATTGAAGTTATCTTGCATAAGACTTTAATGAAAGAAAAATTGATTACGGTTTACATGTTTTAACTGATGACCGATCTGCCATGTTTTCTGGATGTGGAATTATAAGCTTCATGGCATATATCAACTATTTCATGCATCTCCTCGGCTTCCTCTCGTAGGTTGTCATCCTTCTCAGAATCACTATTGAACACCATAATAAATCTGAGGAAAGATGAAGTATTCTGAGAATTTGTTGTAGTATTTAATTTTATTCTACGAGAGAAAGAAAGAAGAATATAATGTGATATTTGCAATGGATTGCAGTCCTCATATATAGTGAAATGATATGTGCATAGAAACAAGGAGTAGGTGGCCACAATTATTTCATATAATAATGAGTGGACAACATTGATTCAAAGTTTAGTCATCTCAACTGTAGCAAGTGGCAGACAAAAAATTCAGAGTATTCTCATCTCAACGTTAACAAGTGGCTGACAACATTAATTGGGAGCGTGGTCATCTCAACTGTAGTAAGTGGCAGACAAAGACTTCAGAGTATTGTCATATCAAATTTAAAAAGTGGCAGATAGCATTAATTGAGAGCATGGTCATCTAAACTGTAGCAAGTGACAGACAAAGACTTCAGAGTGTGTCATCTCAACTTTAACAAGTGGTTGGCATCATTAATTGAGAGCATGGTCATCTAAGCTGTAGCAAGTGACAGACAAAGACTTCAGAGCATTATCATCTCAACTTTAACAAGTGGCGGACGTCATTAATTGAGAACGTGGTTATCTCACTTATAGCAAGTGGCAGACAAAGACTTCAGAGTGTTTTCATCTCAACTGTAATAAGTGGTAGACAACATTATTGAGAGCATGGTCATTCAGAATTATTGTTTTTAGGTGAAAATTTTATACGTTATGAAGAAGCAAACACACTTGTTTTTGTTTCTCCATAAGTTTATGGATGTCTACCACATGGTCGTTTAGATCACACTTGATTCGAATGACGTGGATTATGAACTGCCTATTTAAGTGAAAAGTTTACATTAAAAGTTTTCAAAAAATTCAATGGCAAATGAAAGTTGGACTTAACAATATTTTTTTGGTACTAATCAAAGCGCACATAGAAACTGATACAAGACACATAAAAGAGGAATTGAAGCAAGATTTTTGGATTACACTAAACGAAGCATTTAATAATCATCCTTATTCTATATTAAGTCGAAGGATTTTCAAAACTTAAAGTACTTATGTCACATTTACTAGAACTTGTCATAGATGCAAAAGCGTGTCATAGTGGAGGAAGAAGACCTATTTTAGTTAACACGAGCTATGTTTGATTTAGAATATTTGTAGGAGTATCGAACTAATTTTTTTGGACATGTTGCATATACTTTTTATCTTGGCTATATTAGACAATTTGAATGATGTTTGGGTTAGCTATTTATATTAATTAAGTTCTATGTACTTTCAGTAAGTTCCATGTGATTTTGAATTCAACAAAGGTAATTAAGTTATTTATAGTAATTAAGTTTATGTACTTTCAATATTAATTAAGTACTTAAGATAAGAAACTAATAAATACTTAATTCAAACATTATAAACAACATGAAGTACTTAAGATAACCTGATAATTGAAATGATACAAACAATACAACCTGATAATTGAAATGATACAAACAAGACAACCAACACTGAAATAGATCTAAAACAAATGCACATACTAATCAAAAAATTGTCTTTAACCACTGATAATTGCATTGAACCAAGTGTCCTCCAGAGCATTTCAATTTTGTTCTTTAAGTTCATTTGCATACACAACTGCTCAATGAGGTAAAGGATCATCAAGCCATTTCCAAAAATCACTGCCATTCGAAAAATTTGCAGCATCTATAGTGACGTCGATCGATGTCAGTTCCGTTTCTTACAATAATATACAAAACAGAAACTCCATAGTTACACTATATGAGTCCAGAGTCAGCCTCTTGATCTATCTAATTTACTTGGTGGTGGGTATCATCCTTTCTTTGCCTTCTGCAATTGTTGCTACGCCCCTCCGCTCTTGTCTTCTACCATTCTCTAACAGCCTCTGCTCTTGCAAAACTCTCTCATGCTCCTTTACATCCTCATAGTGCCTTTCCTCCATTTCAGCATACCACTCAGTTAGTGGTTAGGGGAAAACGTATCCAGCATAGTATCGTCTCTTAAAGGACCTTCATACGAGTATAATAAGGGCAAAGAAGTATGGTTGTAATCCAACATTTTTTGTATTACCGGTGTGATATTATTGAACAACATTATGGAAAGAAGTCAAATATAAATAGAACTGAGGTCTTCTATCTCCACTTGTCAAGCAGTGCAACTTTAAAAGCAGTGCAATGTTAAAAGCAATACAATATTAAATGAAGTGCAAGCATTAAAAGCAATGGGTATAGTGTTCGATATGAAGGGACACTATGCCACTTTGTATTTATTAAGTATGCTGAAATTTGAATAAAGATGTGCAATGTGAATAAAGATATATAATGTGACAGAACAATAGTAACATAAATATAATAGTACAATCAAACAATGGTAACATAAATGTATTAGTACAGTAATCGATCATCCTAAGTCTACAACACTATCACTATCATCGTCATCGTTGTTCTCATCATCCGCTACATCATCAAAATCAACATGACTACCATGATCAAACTAGAATGCAGCTAGATGATCTTGCAAATCATCAATCTGTCCCTACGTTGCCTACTGATTGAGCATCTGAGTATAAATGAGTGTCATATGCTGAATAGTGGCAATATACTGTCTATGCTAGTCTAACCGGCCTGCATATTGTAATTACATATAATATATTAGTATACGTTTTCTTTAGTAATACTGTACAATGAATTATTAATACATTGTATTACCTCCAAAGGTGGGTAAAGTCCAGCAGTAGGGATACCAGCAATCTCATGAGCTTGTGCATAAGCTATCGGCTACTCAATAAGTGTACCGCTGATATCATATGCTTTATAATAGGTGCAAGACCAAAGTCCATAGGCTACTGAGAGTACTAGGATGGAGTGAGACCAAAAGAAAATGGAGGTGCCTGAACTCTACTAGTGGCTATATGTGGACCTATATGATCGGATTTCACTCCTCGAGCGTAGTCAGGTAATATGTACCATCGAGAAGAACCTCTAACCCAGTATCTATCAAAATCCACATCAGTTAGGAAAAATGCCAAAGCATCTACCCATTCGGTCTGCCTCAATCCCTGTATATACTATGATCCAATGGTTCAACGTATGCCGAACATGTCATCAAAAATAATGGACCTCCAGGGATACATAGCCCCCGGTTGTCTGCAACGAGCATCTCTCCTCCAAATACGCTGGTGGGAATAAAACAATTCTCCATGACACAAATGATACACAACAGAAAGAGGATGATCATCATACATATAGTCCGCCTATGTCATGGAGATCCAATATAAAGCCCACGATGTCCGTAAAAGATTAGCCCTGCATCTCAAATCAATCTGAGTACGGGCCTCCATCAAGTCATTCCTAACCCTTGTAGACGCACGAGAAACTAACTAAACACGCTTCCATCATCTCATGTATGGAAAATATGCCTCTGGTGCATGACTAGCTGCCTCAACAATGCGGGAATGCATGTTTGTTGTGTACTCATAGTACCAGCACGACGAAATATACTAGAATCCAAACATCTGCCTAACCTTCCCGAGAGCATATGAATTAAGAGAGGTGTACAAATATCCAAGTATAGAGGTACCCTAATCTACTGTATGAAGCTGATCTAGATCGGCTACCACTATAAGATAATCTAATCTAATGGTACTCTTTTGGTTTGAAAAGAAGGTTGAACCAAATAAGTATACGAGAAAAGCTTTAAATACAGTGTCACTCATAACATGGGTGGCCATATAAGCTGTAATTACTCATGTAGATATGTCAAGGGAACAGTGCTGGATCAATCATGACCCTTTTTAACCTGTGGTAGATATATATTGAAAACCTCAGGTCTCTCATATGTATGATCAAAAGGAAAAGGTATTGTAACATCCATTATTTTGAGACCCGAAGCTAGCCACTATAGATGTTGTAGTCATCTATAGTATTAACTTTCGGTGATAAAATCCGGTAATATTAATTGTATCCATAATATTAGAAGCACATAAAACATGAAATAAAATCAACACAGAATTCAAAACAGCTTTTCGGGTTAGACTTATTCGTATTCCATTACATAATCCCGAAACAATCACCAGGTTTTGATCAAATATAAATATTACAAATATGCCAGGAGCGACAAGTGAAGATTCCCATTGGATGATCAGAGTACTAGAAAGATGGACATATCAATCATAAATATATCATAGCGGAAATGTTACTAAATAACTCCTATATAGCTAGTTTTGCCACTTGCACGTCTTCGGAAGCTTATTCGTCCAACCTATGAAACCTGAAAAGTCCTTAATTCTCGATCTACTCAAATTAGATTTTGAGCACCCGAGAGTTTAAGGGGAAAACATAAACTTCGAGTCAGACATAAAGCCTGGTGTGAATAATTCTATTACGTCTCCATTTAATAATATTAAGTGAGACCACGCCGCTTTGCAGAACCGCTTTCCCCTCACTAATATCCTTTTTGAAAGCATATATTTTGCAAATCAAAATCCTATAATCAAACTGATTATAACAACAATGGCAATAAAATATAAGCATATAAATCTAGTAATTTATGGACTATTTGTCCGAACATTATAGTTTAATCTAGCTGACTATTAATCACTGGCTGACTCAGGCTTACTAGACATAATAAATATTCTCACTTATGTTAGACACAATATTGGATGGTTTGTCCTTAACTTACTTCTTCTATGGTCAACTGATCCTAATGTTTTGCAAGCTCACCAATAACCTACCTCTACTTTGGGTATCCCTTCTTGTGTGTAACATCATTTTAGTCTTACCTGTGATAAAGCCCCCACACACTGGAATTTTGGACTTATAATAGCTAGGGGCTACTAGCTAAATTATACGGCGTGACCCCATACCAGTCCTACTAATATCTAAGTCATATACTTTGGGCTAACCACCCTATTCAATTTTCCTTGAAAACATTTCTTTCAAATTGATTTAACGCTTTTAAATCATCATTAAAAAAGGAAAATATACTCTTTGCTTTACTCAAAATATCTAGCCATGATATATATTTTATACAAAACAATGTTGATGAAAACCTAAAACCAATAGAACTTCGAAACAAGTTAAATACTTTAACCTTGAAAACATTAGGCTAAAAGCTCAAATCTTCCTTTCGAATGTATTGAAAATAGACCTTTCGAAATCATTACTTAAAATCTTAGACATCCTCTTTCGAAACCATTAAACATATCTTTCGAAACACTTGGAAACATTCTTTTCAAAAAAATAAAAAACATATCATTCGAAAGCATTGGGTTCAGGTAAAAAGTTATGAAAGCATGGCTTCAAAACAGATTAAAAGTACTTTTTTCGAAACCATGGTTTGAAAACAAAACAAACTACAAGGTAAAAAAGGGACACATCCAAAAGCTATCCTTGTGAAAGACCTAGGGTGATGGCAACATGCTTCTACATGTATACTTATATCTTAAGCAAAGTATTCTCAACCATGTTGGAAGGTATAGGTACGACACCTTCCCTTTCGCATGAATGGGTTAAAGCAGCTCAATGGTTGCGGAGGGGTATTGATTCGAAACCTACCATCTGCCCTCATTGATCTTAAGGTAAAAGTATTAGTGTGACAGCTAGGGTATCGAAGGGGTTTAAAGTGGCAACCCTTTGGAGACACTCTTTTAAACAAAGGCAGGACTAAAGATTTGAAAGCTTTGAAAGACAACTTCACCACTTTCGAATGCATGCCTTCGACATCATCTTACCTTCCACCTATCTCCAACACACTACATACCAATGAATTAATGCCAGTGTGTTGGTTTTGAATGGATGTGAATGGTCTACAAGTGGGAGTATGGTGATAGAAGCGAGCATATGGAAGCAGCGAAAAGGTAAACTATTGCAAAATAGATTTTATGCTTTACAGAGTAACACATTTTCACCTAACTTTGACAATTGCTTTACCAATTTCTTTATGAAATTTACCGCCGTTAGTCATAAAGTTAAATATTAAATAATTTTACATTTATCCCATTTCAAATAGGAAAATAAATCATTCTTCTTAATAAAACGTTTAAAACATTTAAGTCCTCCAACTTAAGTAATTTATTAACCATAGTAAAACACTTAGGAAAAATTCAAAAACAATCACAATAATTCACATTAAATATGTTCTAACGTATATAAATTTCAGACCGGTAAACACAACCGAATCCCCTTAATTAATTAAAACCTAAAATTAACTATTTTCTCTCATATAAAATTTATAAGAAATCCATAATTGCTCAGAAAATTATGAAACTTGAAACCCACTTTTAGAATAATATTTTTGACCATATTCAAAACGCAACTCATTTGGATGTCGTGTGATAGGTTTTCTAATCTAAACATATCATAAAATCTTATTAAATCTCTATAAATCATCAACTCAAGGGATATAATTGTAAATCTCAAATAAACGCCGTAGAATGGCAAATCTCAAATAAATGCCAAGTGTTGGCAAACTTAAATCTCAAATACAGAACTCGATAAGGAGTTCAAGTTTCCAAAGATTTAATCGCCATATACAATGTCTCGAATGGCTCAAATGACCAAATATGTAAAAGGCGATACACTTGGAAAATCACAACTAACCAGTGAAATCTTCTCAAAGATATAGCACGTGCTTATGGCCAAAGCCCGCCAAGTACTATTCTCTCAAAATAAAGCGACAGTCTCTTAGACAAATGTCCCAAGGACAACACCCCGATGGACAAATAAATACGTCTCTTAGACAAACATCCCGAAAGACAAATACATCTCAATGAACAAATACTTAGACAAACATCCCAAAGGACAAATGACCCGAAGATCCAGTACTATCAAATACGTCTCTTAGACAAATGTGTCACAAACTCTCAGATAGTGTAAGGACCCGATTCTTCGACTTCCGAAAACCGACATCAATACGTTCACTGTATCAACTGCCGAGCACTCGAAGGCCGGAAAACCGAACACTTAGGGTTTTAAGAAAAAAAAAGAGGTAGAAGAAGAGAGAAAAGATAGAACATAACAGAAAGAAAACAACAGAACAATATCAGAAGCTCACAATCGCAGCGGAACAACATATAATATATAAATGAATAATCTTTAAACAAAGAACTATATCAATTATTACATTTCATCATATTACATTACATTATCAGAGTGTACAACAATCAAACAACAACAAACAGCGGAAAAGAAATACTATATACTAGTAATACGCCATGCCATCCAGCTTGCCTCCAGAAACTTCTGAATTCCAGAATATCCTAATAAACCTTAACTCTTGACTGCCCATGTGGAAATTGGTGGGCACCCCGAGTTTAGGAAGGAAAACAATAAACTCCGAGTCAGTCATGTGACTGGTGCGAGAACTAAAACAGTTTATTTTTAAAACAAAGAATAGGATAATTTTAAAATATATTTGCAATGCTTTTTAAAAAAAATGAGACTACCAAAAGGCCTCCCGCACACACACACACAATGCAAACGCGGAATCGGAGGAGATTTCTCCTTAAGATAGTCAAAGATGCTTGATACACATTAAAAAAAACATTTGATATTATTACTAGTGCATAGTGTAGAAAAAATCATTTTGAAAGTAAAGATATAAATCTTAGCCAGCATAGGCATTCCGCACTTATGCCTACTATAGCTACCATCCAAACAGTGGGGCGCCACCATAAGTGAATGATAGGTTCTACAACTAAAACCGTACAAGATCGTATTGTTTCTTTGGATTTCCAACAAATGGTCAGGCCAAGGAACTTCCCATTGCCACATGGAAACGCCTCTGGAATGACGTCCCGAGAACCAAACCGGATCTCTGCCAACACAAGGCCGGGTTACCCCAACTGGGTAACTACTGACACGAATATGTCATCCCCCCATCATAACCGATCTACGTCCGAGGATCCTCGATTTCCAACAACCACAAAGTAATAAGTTTGCAGCAACAACATAGGTTAAGTATCTGGGCTCCATACCATGATACCACCTCTATCCAGAAGGAATGACATACACTAAAGGGCGCTACCCCTAATAACCTTGCCGCATCTTTCCTGTTTTGACCATTTATGGGGTGTGAGGTCCGACGAAGTCTCGTCCACAAAGCCACGCTTTGGTACAAAGCCATGCTTTGGGTCAACAAATGATCAAAGTAATGATCACAAAGATAAATGATCAAACAAATGATCATTTCACAAATGATCAAACAATGATCATTTCACAGCAACACTCAGCATGTCACATTACCAAATTGGGAATATATCGCTGATAATCATCAACTACATAACCTCTGAACTCGTACGTCTCAGAGAAGGGTGTTAATCTAAGAGAATAAATTCTCCGCCACCAACAGAAATATATTTGAAAGAAATCAGCTTTATATCTCAATTTGTAATGTCAGACATACTATCCATACAAGTCTGTTCCGGGATCGAACAGAACCGAAGGCACTTACAAAGAAGTCCTTGCAATCCGGATATTCACTAATCACGACCGGACTTCCCATCACATATGGAGTCTCTATACCAGGGACCAGTCGATGCAAAGACATTCGACGAGTTGTCCTTTCGCTTTTGAAAATATCTGGTCTTCTACACCGGTCTTCAAATGCAATTCATAACGACGTATCACATATTCGGAATGGGTTATATGACCCCAAGGTCCTTTCTCGGCTAACTCGAATAGTGAGCGCTTATTTAAAAATCTGTGTGGCATTCAAATTCAAGCGAATCACAACAAATACCCATTCAAAGGTAAATATTGATAGTCGGTTATTGAACTATCAATGGATATGCACAGCATCACCAGATTCCAAATAATTTTCCAAATTATATATTTTCCAAAAATATCTTTGCAAGATCAACCATTTTAAAACAATTTTCAAATCACTTTTCACCTTTACCACTTTTGAAAACAAATTTCAATCATTTTCCTTACGCGGAAATACTTTCATTTCAACATGGTTCATTTAAACCCATTAAATAAATCCTTAACGATTTACTTTATATTTACATTCCAAATCCGTAAATTTATTCCCACACTTCAAAAATAAATCAACGTTTATTTTTAAACAATTTCCCTTTCTTTTATAAATTCCATAGTGAATTTATATTTCTAAAATCTATTGATATACGATGTCAATTATTCATTTTCAATTTATCTTCAAAAAGATAAATTCTCAAAACGTTTCATTTCACATTGGAAAAACATTTCCATGCTTATTTATTAATAAGTAATTCAAAAATCTATTTATTTTCAACCTTTGGAAAATATTCAATATACTTAAATCGAAATTAAGTATATATTTCATTGTTTAAGGAAATCATTCTCTTAAACATATTTATTTGGGCCAAAACGAATGTTGCGTAAAACATCGTTACGACAACACAAAATCGCTAGTATAGGGATTCGAATTTAAAATAGATATATAAATCCCAATACTATACAAAACATTTCCTTTCGTAAATCATTTACTATAACAACAATGTTATAGTCCACTATTTCCTTCTATTTCTCGAAAACGTCTATTTCAACAATGAATGTTGAAATCTATGGTTTCGAATCTTAACACATTTTAAAAACATCGTTAGATCGTTTTAATTCTATTTAAAACATCACATCCAAAACATTTCCTTTAACATATTATTCACTATTCAAAAACGTGAATATACTTCGTTAACCAATTTCATCATTTCTATACATTTTATTTTAAAGAATTATTCACTGTCTAAAACGTGAATATAACTCCATTAATAAGTTACTTATCAAAATAAGCCGTTTTGCGGATTTATAAAACAATGTTTATAAATTCCATTTCTATTTATTTTATAACAACTTCCTTTTATGAATCTCCTTTATTAAGCTATTTCAATTTATAACTCAATTATATACCAAAAGTTCATATTATAAGTTAAATACTTATAATTTATTTGTTCACAAAATTGTTCTTTTAAACTTCCCAAATTATAAATCTTATAACTTATAAGATTCATTTATTTACCCAAATTTATTCTTTTAATAACTTTACAAATTTTATAAACCTACTGCTTATAAAATTCCATTTATAACTTCACCGTTTATAATTCTATAAATTTCATTCATTTATGAAATTCATTTACAATTCATTCTAACACTTATAAAAACTCGTTTTATAATTCAAATATTTTTAATTTATAAATATCAATTTCATAAATCTTTTATATAAATCAATTTATATTATTATTTTAAAAACGTCTTTAAACTCCTTTATTTCACCATTTTGACTTATAAAATAATCAAATTTCATAAATCCTATATTTAAACTTTTTATAATATATTCAAAAATCCCGATTTAAACTATTTTATAAAATCATTAACCCCATATTTTCAAAAATCATCTTTTAACTATATTTCTCAAAAATCATAATTTTTATAGCATTAAAATTATAACGTTTATTTATTTAAAATGAATCGGTTCAAAAAATATTTTATAAACGTATACTTTCAAAAATCATTTTAAAATCATTCTAAAATTCCAAAATTGGCCCAATGATGCTACACACCAAATAGTCAATCACGACAACAACGACAACAACGACATCATATATTTGTATATGATAATCATCAAATATCAAAATATCTGAAATCAAATAAATTCTATTGAGGAATCCAGTTGGATCCCTCCAACCTGTTTTCCTGCATCCAAAGATGTTAGCACAATACCAATTCCGTTCCAGTACGAAATTATCGCGGTATATGGGATTTAAAATATTATCCGCTTAATAGACGGCGCAATAGGGTCTCATCCGCTATATAATGCGGGAAATCAACTCCAAATACATAAATAATACCAATTTCACTGTACTGTGAAATATTCACGGTATATGTTTTTAATAAATAACCTCCGCTTACTAACGGCATATAATGTCTATTTTAACAATCAATAGATAACAATCATCATTCAAATATACATTCATGAATTTTAAATCTAACTATTTAAAATAAAAATCGAAACCGATTCGATTGAGTGAGAAGTTCTCACCTTGATTTCAATTTCGTTTTCAGCTTTTATTTCGAATAAAATTAAATGAGCGTTTAATTTTACCCGAAATTTTTTCTAGCTCCAAACGACTCCAATCCAATTCCATAGCGTAGTGCTCGTCCATACGAACCCAACGCAACTTGTTTCGTGCGTTTTCGACCTCGTATGAAAAAGATATGAATTTTTAAAGTTTTACACGAATTTAAAACATATCAATTTACAACATATATTATATTTTCTAAACCTAGCAGATCCAAGCCGTCCATCTCACCACTGCAAATCATGGCCGTCCCTTGCTTCTTCCATCTTCCCCCTTTAATAAAACACACGTACGTTCTCAAACCCATAGCCGCCCCCTAGGGCTTGATGCCGTGACCACCACAAGCAACTACTCATCGATCAAAGGTCGCCATTCCCTCCGCCTACGTGAGAGCTACCCACGGCCCCATATCAAGAAGCTTGGCTCCCTTATGGCCTAGAAAACCGTGCGCAACTGGCCATGGTTCAAGCTCCAATTGCCATCAATCCGTAGCTTGAAATTTGATCTTGACCGTTGGATACCTTCGTCTCGACGAGATCTACATTTTCCTAGTTGAACGTTTCTTGAAAAAATGCTTGGATTTGAAGAAAATGAGGGAGGAAGGAGAGAAGATTTCGGCCATTGGAAATTATGAACGGCGGCTGGAGCTTATTTCTAGGTTTTTAGAATTATGTTGAAAGTTGTGAATATTTGGGGGCTTTTATAGAAAATTTCCAAATTACTATTCACCAAAAATTTTCCGAACTCCAAACGAAGCGTGTCGGTTGGCATTCCTAAGGTTTACCCCGCGTTCTGAACACAACGGAACGTGTTTCGGGAGCTAATTCGATCATCTGTGCGAGTTATGGCAATAAACGTTCGATTTTAAATTAAATCGGTAAATCAAATTTCTAGGCGTTTTAGCTTGCCCCGGACAAACGGTAAATCCAATTGACACGAAATTTGAAACCATACAATAATATCATATTACAGATCCGATGAAACTGGTTTCGTCGAAATCCAAGACTGTTTGAAAAATGGCTATTTTAACTCGTTAGATAAATATTAAAACAATTTCGATGCGTTTCGAGCTGCCACGGTCAAATGAAAACTCCAATTGCTACGAAAATTGAAATCCGATAATAACAAACTATTACTGATCCAATGGAACTAGTTTCGCCCAATTCTGAGACTGTTCGAAAAGTGGCTAATTTCACTAGTCGATTTAAATATTAAAATATTCAATTTTCACAAATTAACTTTTAGTTCGATTTTAAAAGTTCTAAAATATCATTCTAACTCCAACATGATAAAATAAAATTTTACAAATCATTTTCAATCATATTTAACCCAATTTTCAATTATTTCTGTATTTTCACATATTAAATTATCGAATTAATTATCCAATTAAATCTAATTATTCGAAATAAAATTTATTCGACTTATAAATTTCACTTATTAATATTTAAAATTAATTAAATATATAAATTTTAATTGACAGAAATTCTGGATCGTTACAGATAGGAACCCAAAAAGTGTTAACAGTGTATCACATACCACACTTTCTCACTAGTTAATTTAACCGCTAGCCAATGTCACACCAGTAGGCAGTAAAAATATTTGCTTCATCGACAAATACGACCCGAAGGTTAAAACGATCAAACGGAAAAGTCAGGAATTAACCGAAAAGATAAATGCATGTGTCCCATATTATGTGTTTCACTCAATCGTTTGATTCTCCTTCTCATATGCTCGAATAGAGTAAAAACATGTATTTTATGTATAAAATAATAAGTTTGAGAAAACAAGTTTTTAAAACAATTTTCGAAATCGTTTTTGGAAAACATTCTTTGAAAATTCCCTTATTATAGAGAATATATAGATTTTATAGCTTAAAAATAATAAAAAATATCATATAATAATTATTCCAAAAGCCAATTTGTTTTAAAAATTATTTCAAAATTATTTGAAAAAACCCGTGCTCGAAATCAAATAAAACATCGAAAAATTACCAAAAACCGACATTCGAATTCATCTAAAAAACGATTCATTTTGAATCACAAATTCTTCAAAATATTGGCTAGCCTATTGATAGGCATCAAAGCCTTCAAAAAGGTTTAGAAATATCACAAATACAAGATGCAAAATCAGAAATCGGATTGAAAAAGAAGGCAGAACACAAAAAAATACACAGGCAAAAACAACACCCGCTACACCATATTAGCAGTTGGAAGATTCACAACGGCTCCAAGCCGTTGCTAAATAACAACGGTTCAGAGCCGTTGCGAAATTATTAACAACGGCTACCGGCCGTTATAATTTTACGGTGGCTCAAAATCACTGCCAAGTTTCCCTATTTTTTTTAATGGTTCCATACCCACTTGCACAAACCCCTCATTCCCAAACTAATACGCTTCTATCACAGTTAACTTTTGCAAAAAAATGCCGCTTGCCCTAATCTGATTTCTTATTCCCAAACCAGATCATTCTAAACCACACTGCTAAATTCACGATCAACTACAAATCCAATTTACTATTCTCTGTTCCAATAAACAGAAATTTCAAAATGAATCTTATCATATTGAAATCCAAAATTCACTGATCTCTGTTCAACACTAAGCCTCGCCTGTCCCCAGATTCGAAATTTTGAAAATTTTACAACTAATTTGTATGTGGTTTTGTGGGAAATTTTATGGACGATGGGTTACGGTCTTGCTTCTTGGAATTGGCAGAGGCGAATTGCAGTTGGGGTAAGAGGAGGAGGTGAAGTTGTAGAGGCGATTGGGGTTTGTGAATTCATGATGGTCGACTATGACATGGTCGAAGTTAGAGGAGGTCGGTGGTGTTTGTTGTGATTTGTGGATATGGAGGAGAGCTGTCAATTTGGATTGTTCAATTTGGGGGTGACTTCGGCTTTGAGGAATTTTATTCAAGCGCGATTGAATTTGGGGTGATTTCGTGGTAGTGAACTGGAAGTGGGTGGAAGCGGTTGTACGAGTTGCAGTTGTAGGTGGTGGCGTGCAATTGTTTATGGATGGTGATTGGGTTTCGAAGTGAAGGTTGCAGCTACAGGTAGGGTTGCTCTGGAGCTGGATTGAGAGGAGATGCTTGAACTATAGAAGAGGTGGTAATGTGTTGTAGCAGATGTTTGCTGTAGGCACAGTGAACTGGAAGGAGGTTGCAGGAAGATATTGGTAATAATGGTGAAGGCTGTGAGCAGAGGGGTGCAGAAGTTGATAATGGCTGTAGAATTGGGAAGTTAAATGATGGGTAAATGTTTGCAGAGCACAGTTTGATGTTTATGATGTGAGTGGTATGGTCAGAATAAATGGCCAGAGAAATGAAGTATGTGCACAGTTTTGTTTAACTGTATTATGTGCACAATTATGGATGGTGGGACAGTGATGAAATGGTCAGTGATGGTTGAAGATGAAATGAGAGTGGTATGGTGTTTGAGGAAGGTGGCTGGAAGTTGCTTGACAACAAAGGGTGAGGCAGTGGTTGTAGCAGTTGCTTGTGAAGGAAGTGATGTTGAAAACAATCGATCCAGATCCTAATGAGGTAAAATACTGAAATTTATTCATTTATTACTTTAACTAGGATCGAGTTTATATTAGCTTGATCTTGTCTGCTTCACTAACGTGTTGAGTTGACCTATGATGTTTCCATCAAAGTCATCATCAATATAGTGTTTGTTTAATATTGTTTGGCCAAGCATCGTCATTGTCATTATTTATCATATTTCGTTTCCCTCCTATGTAAGCCCTACTTGTAGGCGTAACCAAATGGTGATGCATGTATTCATATGAAAGAGGTGAATTTCTGATGATCAGATGCTTTCTATTCTGTTTTATTTTTTAAAAGAATAGCTGAGAAAGTTTTTGTAAGTATTGAGTTATAGAAACCGACCAAAGGAATGGATGAACTGTTTTTGTAAACTGCTTATGTAAATTTCATGGCAGCTTCTAATGTTGAAACTGAAGGGATATGGACTGGAGCTTTTCTTTATATGGTATGTTATGAAATTTGTCAAACAATACATTCATGATCAGTGAGTTTTGTTTTCACTTTACTATACATCTGGAATTGATTGATTTTGAATTTGGCATATGCAGGCTATATCTATACTGGAGTTGAATTCTACAAGCGTTTATGTGGAGTTTCAATAATCAGGAGGTACCAACATCCATAAAACTTGTTTTATCTAATGCTTTGTTGAGTCAATATGGCTAACCATTTCAAGTAAAAATCCCAGGCAAATATAACTTATAGCTCAAGCTTTATCTACCATGAGTGTAGACAATTAATCCGAGAAATATGATGTGTGAACTTAGACACTGTATTCACTCATTTTACTTTTATTGCCATTAATTCATTGAACAGATTAATAAATGGATAACTAATCATAAATGAGTATTTGTTAGACAACTTATGTTTGATACTAACATGAATTATTAATAGGCAAGTTTTAAAAAAGAAACACAGATAACTAAGAAAAATAGTTGAAGTTGCTGACACTGGGTAGTATACATTTTCATTACGTGTATTAATTAAGAGATACTTTGATGGACAATATATATTTAAATATCTGATAGGAACCTGCATTTTTTTTTTTGAAATGTTGTTTTTGAGTTTCTTTTGTACTGATAGGAACCTAAAAATTATATCCATAGTAGATATGTATACTAGGAACCTGCAAACTGAAACTGAAAGAAACCTGCAAATTGAAACTATTAGGAACCTGCAAATGTTACTTTGATGGACAATGTATAATTGAACCTGCAAATTGAGATTGAAAGGAACCTACAAAGGATAATTTGATGGATAGTTTACAACTGAACCTACTAATGGACAATGTATAATTGAACCTGCAAATTAAGATTGAAAGGAACCTACAAAGGATAATTTGATGGATAGTTTATAATTGAACCTACAAATGAAACTTTTATGGACAGTGTACAAATTGAAAGGAACCACTTTAAACATCACTTGTACTGCTTAATGATATTCATATTAGTGACATGTATGCTTTTATCCATATAGAATTATGACTTCTGTTTCTAGTTATGAAATTCAAAGAAAAAGCTTTTGAAATATTTTTTTAAGAATAAAAACAAAATGCATTATTGAACTTTCTCTTACATTTCATCTGTTCTCCATCCAGTAAATTCAAAGCAAAAACTTTTGAAACTTTTTTCATTTCTTCCTTTTTGAACTGGTGACGAAGAGAAAGGCATCTGAATTCAACATCATTTGAGCTTAATTATTATTAGTATTAACATTAACTCGATCATCTTCTTTAGGCCCAACTGGAACGAATGAAAATTCCAAGTCATGATCTTCATCTTCTTTCTCTATGTTAAGGTCGGCACTGGTTGCAGATAAGTTCTTGAATTCTTCTCTTATCTGCATTTTTATATATTAAGCTTTGTAGGTTTTTTTCTTTTCAATTCGCTGTTTTGCTTTGCAATTATATATTGTAGGAGAGTATAGGGTTTCTCAGTGCATATAAATATTGCGTTAATATACAGTATGGTACTGAATAAATGCACATTAGATTTTATACTTAGCCTGATTACACAGCGTCTATGTTGTGGAATATAACAAAATTACGATAATATATCTACTTCTGCGATATTAAATAATGCAATGAACCAGACCCACTCCCTCACATCCATACATACATTCTTTCAAACCCTGAATCATGATGTATGAAAGAGACGGTGAAGTGTATTTTCAGGCAGAGGAGATGTATGAAATGTTGTATGGAATGGAGTTTGCTGTAATGTAGGAGAAGTGAATGGCAGAGATGTGTAACATGAAAAATATGTATTGCAATGGCAGAGGGTATGGAGGTGTAGTTTGTTGTGTTGTTATTGATGAAGTATGGGTTGCAGGCATTTAAAAGGTGGAAGGTTTGCTTGGTCGATTGAGGGTTGTTTCGCAGCGAAAGCAGTGGATTAGAGTTGTGAAGTGATGTAGGAGGTGAATGTGTTTGTGGTGAAGGTGAACAGGGATAGTGCAAATTGGTCTCAGGTTGGGGTTGGTTGGTCCAGGCGTGTTGTAGCTTGTTCTGGTGGTTTGTGCTTGGTGTGTGGTGATAAAGGAGGCTGAGTACTATTGTGTTGGAGTAATGTGGCGGAGCAATGGATGATTTCGGCAGTTTGGCAGAGTGGAAGTGAAGTTGTTGTTGTCGATGATTGCTCGATTTTGGTTGCGGTGATCTTGTATCTGAGTGGTTGCTTCTGGAGTTCAAGTTTGATGGGTTGATGCTGGCCTTCGGGTTCGAATTGGGGAAGATCAGCTTTTGAACTCAGGCGATTTGTAGGGCAGTTTGTTTTGATTGGAGGATGGTCATACTATGGGAATGTTGGTCAGTATGGTGACAGGTTGAATGATGTATGTCTGGTGATGGTTTTTGAAGCTGGAGTAGGTGTTGCACTGGTAAGTGTGTTGCACTGGTAATTGTTGGAGTATTTGTTTGGAAGTTTGAAGTTGACAGACCGAGTTGTGAAGTGTGGTGATTTCAACACAAAAGAGTATGCAAAGTGTGGTGATTTGCAGTTGCAAGCTAGTGATCAAGTGGTCGGGGCTTATGCATAAGTGAACAGTTTACTGCGGGGATTTGCAGTCGCAAGCTAGTGATCAAGTGGTCGGGGCTTCGTGTGGTGACATAAGGGATTTGATGATGATGGTGCACTGGTGCATTCAGTTTTGATGTTTGTGAATTTGGTTGTGAAGGTGGTTTGATGGGACAGTGGTATGGTGAAATTTGAGGAGGCGATTGATAGGCAATGAAGGGGCTGTGCACAAGCACAGTGCACATGATTGTGGTCGGGGGTCAGGGGTTTGAATGCAATGTAAGTGTGAATGTATAAGTGATGTAGGCAAGTTGCTGATGGTCAGGGAGATTGTGGAAGTGGCTGTTGTGCAATTCGGTGACAGGGAGTTGAAGATTGATGATGTAGTGGTTTATGTGTAAAGTTGAAGTTGAAGTCTAACAGAAGTATATGATGTACACAGTTGAATGTCATGCTCGGTTGAATGGTAGGAGCATGGATGTTTGTGCACAATGCAGTTTTGGTTATGCAGTGCACAGTTGGAGTATTTAGGTCAGAAGGGGGAATGAATGGTTGGTGGTGATGGTTTGGCTGTGGTGAGTGGTGTAGCACAGTGGAGGGGATGGCACTGGTAGCAGGCAGAGGGGAAGCAGCAGTAATGTAACAGTTTGCAATGTTTGTTGGATTGATGTGCACTGGTTGATGTAACAGTTTGAAGTTTGCACTAGTAGATGTGCAGTTTCTAGTTGTGGTTGTGAAGGCAAAGTGTATGTGAAGTAATGGCAGTGTAATGTTTGTAGGCAAGGCAATGGAAGCAGTCTTGTAGAAGTTAAGTATTGCAATGTGCACTGAATTGATATGCACGAGAATGGTTATGTGAAGGAAGAGAATGAAGCAGTGGATAATTGTGCAGGAAACTAGGTTATTGTGTTGATGTTGTGGGTAGATGGTAGATTGTAGGCACTGAACTGTTGGTTGGATGTGAGGAGGAGGAATGGTTGCTTGGAAGTGCTGTTTTGATGTCAATTGCTGCATCGAAAATAATTAACGGGAGAAAGTTGGCATAAGCAAAGATTCATGGTTGAGAAACCAATTAACTTGATAGCTCCCTTTAAATACAGTCGGTTCCATTCATTCTTTAGTTACACACTTCATGTTAATCTCTCGTAAATCAGTAACCCGATCATCACTGTAGAGTATGTCCTTTAGTCACACCTCAACTGTTAATTAAGTGTTGCCAAATTATTCTTTTAAAAAAAATTATACGCTTTTTAAGGAAATTTACTTTTGCTGTAGAACTCATCCACGATGAACTAAGATGTTACAGACTTCATAACTGAATCTTATCATTCAAGTATGAGTATCTCTGCTCCTTGTATAAGTGATGATACTTTATTAGTTTCAGTTTTACCTTGTTTTTATGTACACGTGAATGATCGGTTATGCCTTTTGAAGCTGATTTCTTATACTGGTCTTTTAATACAAAATATAGTATAATAATGCATTCCTAGTGGAAGTCTTTGTTTATACTGTTATGTGCAATTTTGGTGGTATTTAATTCATATTAGTGCTACACACATGATTTGGAAGCAAAATCTGGCACTTGCATACATATTATGATCAAGTACTCCTGTATCTTGATGACTGCAGTTACTCCTGTATCAAACCACTCCTGTTTCATATTAATATCCTTCTGGTTGATTTTTGTTATGTGCAGATGATATTGATTTTCCAGCACTTGTAGTTGAAGAGGTTATGTGCTCACTTAGTGGAGGGACTCCTCATATGACATATCTGATTTGTTGTTTTGTCCTGCTTGTGAAGAGGATAATATTTGTATTTGTGCGAGAACTCATAATTTGTATTTGTGCGACATAAGACTAATCAACCAAGGCAGGTTAAACATAAGATTGCAATGTAGTATTATGTAGTGATTCCGTTGTTGTACTATATAGTGGTTTGTGTTGATGTTGAACATTATAATTCAAACATTTGTTATATTTGGTTTGTGTTGAATGTATGAAAAATATTTGGTTTAATAATCTTTCTTTTGTGATAGTGTTAAATTTGCAAATTTTTGTATTAATTATGATAATGAAATGACTGTCACTGGAGCAGAGAAGAAATTTCGATTTTTTTTAAAAAAAATTAGTAATTAGCAACGGATTAAAGCCGTTGCTATTAGTTAAAACAACAGTTATATGTCTACATTTAACAACGGCTTTAAGCCGTTGCGAAATAAAATCCGAAACGGCTATGAGCCGTTGCTAAATAAGATTCTGCAACGGCCCTTAGCAGTTGCAAAATTATATTTCGCAACGGACAAGAGCCGTTGCGAAATTTTTACCACTGCCCATTTCGCAACGGATCAAAGCCGTTGCGAAATCATTTTGCAACGGCTTAAAGCCGTTGCGAAATGAGAATACTGGTGTAGTGACCCAGGTCTGAAATCTTCTCTGGCTTCAACTTCAGACATAATTTGAATAGCTTAATTAACTCGGAATGGTCTGCAATCTGAAATACACAAAATATAACAATTTATCTATGAACTGAAAAAAGATTCACTGAATTCCGACATGAAATGGTAAATATATGAAATTTCGGACATGGACTTATGCCATGTTGAATTCTGCCCAGATCCGAAAACCCTCTTGGATTCAACTTTCAGGCATGCAGAAGGTCAAACAACGTCAGATTGAACTGAAAATTGATATGCACATAGTAGAAAACTTTAACTTTCAAATGGAAAAAATCAATGAATTCCGACAGAAAATGAAAAAGATACTCTTACAGAAATAAAAATAAATTGGAGATTTAAAATTGTTTGTTTGGAATAAACAATGGACTTAAATATAATTAATTTAAAATTATCCTCACAATTAAAATGGTTATACTACATAAATGGTTCATTTATCAAAACAATTCAAATTCACATTTCCACTTTGTCACAAAAATTAAATTTCCAACTAATTATCAATATAAAACTAATTAAAATTGATAATTAATTCAAACTTGTTTTCCAAAATGATTTCAAAAATTGTTTTAAAAGCTTGTTTCCTAAGAAAAATTATTTTCTATGTAAAGATACACGTTTTTGCACTCTTCGAGCGTATGAGAAGGAGAATTCAACGGTTTAGTAAAATGAAACAAACCATTTTTCATCAATTTTATGATCAAAACTTACATTTAAATCAAATTTCACCTTTTTATTTAAATAAACAACATATTAAACAAATACTTCCTTTAAAAATTATTAAAAGAAGCATTTGTTTAAAATGTTGTTTACTTAAATAAAAAGGTGAAATTTAACTTAAAAATAAGTTTTGATCATGGTTTGTTATATTTTATTACACAAAAATAATAATCGGTTTACTAATTGCTAGCTAATGCCATACCAAAAAGCAGTAAAAATATTTGCCTCATCGTATCGACAAATACGACCCGAAGGTCAAAACGATCAAACAAACAAGTCAGGAATTAATCGAAAAGATAACGCACGTGTCGCATACCACATGTTTTACCCAATTGTTTAGTTCTCCTTCTCATACGCTCGAATAGTGCAAAAACGTGTATTTTAGATGTAAAATAATTAGTTTGAGAAAACAAGTTTTTAAACAATTTTCGAAATCGTTTTTGGAAAACAATCTTTGAAAATTCCCTTATTATAAAGAATATACAGATTTTATAGCTTTAAAATATTTTAAAATATCATATAATAATTATTTCAAAAGCCATTTTGTTTTAAAAATTATTTCAAAAGCCAATTTGTTTTAAAAATTATTTCAAAATTATTTGGAAAAACCCGTGCTCGAAATCAAATAAAACATCGAAAAATTCCCAAAAAACCGACATTCGAATTCATCTAAAAAACAATTCATTTTGAATCATAAATTCTCCAAAATTTTGGCTAGCCTACTGATAGGCATCAAGCCTTCAAAACAATTCAAAAATATCACAAATACCAGATGTAGAAGTCGGAAATCGGATGGAAAAAGAAGGCAAAGCACAAAAAAATGCATAGGCAAAAACAATACCCAGGTCTGAAATCTTCTTCGGGTTCAACTTTCAAACATAATTTGAACGGCTTAATGACCTCGGAATGGTCTGAAATTTGATATATGCAAAGTAGAACAATTTAACTATGAACTGGAAAAAGACTCACTGAATTCTGACATGAAATGGTAAAGATATGAAATTTCAATCATGAACTCAAGCCATGTTGAATTCTACCCAGATCTGAAAACCATCTCGGGTTCAACTTTTAGGCATGAAACAGCAGAACAAACGGCCTCAGATTGAACTGAAAATTGGTATGCACATAGTAGAAAACTTTAACTTTCAAATAAAAAAATCAATGAATTTCGATAGGAAATGAAAAAGATACGATTTCTCAAACATGGACTCGGGCCATGTTTGCAGCAACTAAAAAAAGGGAAATATGTACAGGCCTGAAAACCATCTCGGGTTCAACTTACAGGCATGAAACAGAGGACCAAACGACCTCAAATTGAACCGACATTGGTATGCATATAGTAGAAACTTTAACTTCAAATAAAAAAGAATCAATCAAACTTTATCTTATGCTTCATATTATCATTTCTCTTACTAAACTGATGTTTTAGCAAGACTGACCCGTGTATAAAATACTCGGGTCAAACCGATTAGTTTTAGTTAGATATCTGCTTTTGGACTTAGCTTGCCTTTTATGCTTCTACTTAGATATTAGCTTATCCCTTTTGGAGTAGTTTTGTAGTCTTTTTGACTGACTCTGATATGTGTCTATATTTTGACTCATTGTATATAGTATGGTCCTAGTACCACTTATGATGTATCATTTTGTATTGTACTGGGGATGTATCAGTGTATATGTATATATATGTCTGTTTGCTGTTCAGTGATGTGTTGTACATTTCATTGTTGTATTTTGTTCTGCTAGATCTATTAGCCATTATAGTTTTGTATTAAGCATTTATTGAATATGTTGATCCACTTGAGAAAGAAAAATTAGAGGATTAAATCAAAGTATTTAATAGATGTTTAAGACAAAGCTATAGATGGTCGCTCCTAACTAGCCCTATACTCTGCATTAGTAGACAGTATTACCCAGTAATACTCTTTGTTATTGTCGGTCTCGAGGTGGGGCATCACCGCTCTGTAATCACTATAACCTATCATATAACTTGCAAATAAACAAATTTATCCTTTAAAACCGAAATCGTTATCAAAATATGAAATGGTAGATATCATTCACCTTGGCTTTGTGTTAAGAAGGTCGATATTTTCCCTTAGATTGATTTCTTCAAGCTTTCTACTTGAATCCTAGCTTATCTCACATTTAAATTTTCTTAATGGTTGCCAACCTAAGCTTAGTATTGTTTTTGTTAGTTTGTGAATATAGAATGAATGAGGAAGTGGAGAGAATGGAGGATTTAGGGGTATAAGAATAAAGATTATTCCCATTTATTCTTATCATATTCCTCCTTAATTATGTTTAGTTTTCCTTTTTTTAACATATTCATTAAGGCACGGCTCCTCCTTAATTTACAAATCTCAATCCCTTAATTTTTGCATTATTTAATTTAATTTACCAATTAAATGTTCTAAATAATGTTAACTAAAATTAAGGTCATTATAGACTCCCCTCCTTAAAGAATTTCGTCCTCGAAATTACGATAAGATACACATAACAATCAAACGTAAAGGTAAAACATACCATCAAACAAGTTAGGATAAATGTCCCTAATCCTACTCTCGGTTTTTCAAGTACAGTCTCTCTCATCATCACTCCACTGGATCTTGACTAATCTGACTGTCTTATTCCTTAGTCTGTTCTCATCTTTCTCAACTATACAAACTAGTTTTCTAACTATAGTCATATCTGGTTCCACTACAAGATCTTCTAACACAGTCGGTGTAAAAGTAGTCTCTGGGTCTCGAATACACTTCCTTAGATGAGAAATACGGAAAATATTGTGGACTCCTGCCAAATTATTCGGTAACTCTACCCTATATGCGAGTTTCCTGACCCTTTCTATAATAGGAAATAGTCCAACAAATCTTGGTGCCAATTTTCCTGACTTTCCAAATCTGATCACACCTTTCATCAGTGACACTTTTACAAAAACATGATCTTCAACTGAGAGCTCTAAGTCTTTCAGTCTCTTATTAACATAACTCTTTTGCTTAGACTGAGTTTCCTTTATTTTAGCCCGAATTAACTCAATTTTTTCTACCGCTTCTTTAACCAAATATGGATCAAAAACTAATCTATCCCCGGTCTCTAATAAATAAACTGGAGATTTTTATGGCCTTCCATAGAAAGCTTCAAACGGTGACATCCCTATATTAGTCTGATAACTATTATTATACAAAAACTCAATTAAGTGTAGATGGTCTTCCCATGATCCTCCAAAATCTAGCACATAAGCTCTTAACAAATTCTCTATGACTTTGTTAACTGTCTCCGTTAACCTAATTGTTCGTAGATGATAAGCGGTACTCATCTTGAGCTTGGTACCTAAGGTATCTTGTAGACTATTCCAAAACTCACTAGCGAATAAGGAATCTCTATCACTTACTATACTACGAGGAATTCCATGTAGTCTAACTATATTCCTCATGAATATCTTAGCTAAATCTGGTGCTGTCCTGGTCGACTTAACGGGTATAAAGTGTGCACTCTTAGTCAATCTATCCACTATAACCCAAATATACTCATTTCCGCTATTCGACCTTGGCAACCAGTCTATGAAATCCATTGAGACAGAATCCCATTTCTAGACTAGAATATTCAAAGGCTGAAGTAATCCACTCGATTTCTGATGCTCTGCCTTTACGTGTTGACAGTTCAAACATTGCTTCATGAATAGGCTTACATCTATCTTCATACCTTCCCAGAAGAAACTCCTTCTCATATCCTGATACATCTTCATTCCTCCCGGATGAATAGTGTACTTCAAACGATGGCATTCCCTAAGAACTTCCTTCGAAATGTTTCCCACACTATGAACACATAGTCGTCCTTTCTTCCTCAACCATCCATTATGGTCAAGACTGAAATCTTTCAAGTCATCGCTCTCTGTTCCATTCCTTAATCTTCTGATCTGCTCAGTTAATAATAGATCTTCTTCTTGTTTAGAAGAAATCCTTTAGATTATCATCAGTCGGACTTCTAAACATGATAACATGGCTTTTTCCTTGACTAGAACTAGCCTTAGATCTCCATTGTACTCCGCATGTAGTTAATGCTTCTAAATCTTTTCACTCAGCTACCATTGCCAGTACTTCATTTTGATGTTTCCTACTAAGTGCGTCTGCAACCTTGTTTCCTTTTCCCAGTGTGTATTCAATATCAAATTCGTATGCAGCTATGAACTTTAACCATCTTTGTTGTCTCATATTCATCTCCTTCTGTGAGAATAAATATCTTAATGACTTATGATTGGTAAACAGCTCGAATCTTTCTCCCAAAAAGTAATGTCTCCATACCTTCAATGCGAAAATTACCACAGATAATTTTGAATCATGAATTGGACATCTAACTTCATGCGGTCTGAGCTGTCGAGAAGCATAGACAGTTACTTTACCCCTCTGCATTAGTTAGCTCCTAATCATGTTCCACATGCATTCGTATAAACAACTAAGTCTAGATTCCCTTCTGGAACAACTATCATGGATGCATCAGTCAATATATGTTTTAGTTTCTAGAATGCCTCCTCACACTTATCAGTCCAAACAAACTTCACATCTTTCCAAGTTAGCTTAGTAATCGGTGTTGCTATCCACGAAAAATCCTTATTGAATCTTTGGTAATAGCCGGCTAATCCAAGAAAATCTTTATCTTAGTCACTGTCTTGGGTCTCTTTCTACTATTCACTACCTCGATCTTAGTCAGATTTACCGACGACCCTTTCTCTAAGACCATACGACCAAGAAACTTCACTTCCTTCTTCCAAAAGTGACGCTTCGAAATTTTTTCTTTCAACTGATGCTACCTTGGTGTTACTGGCACTATCCTAAGATGAATTTCATGCTCTCTCTCATTTTTGAAATATATCAAAATGTGGTCTATGAATACTAAGACAAATCTATCCAGATGCTCACGGAAGATTTTTTTTCATTAAGTCTACGAAGATTATTGGCGCATTAGTTAGTCCGAACGACACCACTAACCATTCGTATGATCCATATCTTGTCCTAAACACCATCAAAGGAATATTATCCTCTGCTACTCTAAGTTGATGGAACCCCATTGCCAAATCCAACTGAGGGAAAACTTTGGATCCACTCAACTGGTCGAACAAATCGTCAATCCTAAGTAACAGATATCGGTTCTTTATTGTCTTGTCATTCAGCTTACGATAATCAATACATAGCCTTAATGATTTATTTAGCTTCCTTGCAAACACTGCGACTGCTCCTCAAGGCAAAATTCTTGGTTTGGTAAATTTCATTCCTTCTAAATCCATCAACCGCATCTTTATCTCCTTCATCTCAGTAGGTGTGATTCCACTTGACGGTCTACTCACAAGTTCGGTTCTTGGTACCAAATCTAACCGAAACTCAATGGCTCATTGCGGTAGTAGTCCTATCACAGGCTCAAAGACAATTACGAATACTCTAATAATGAAACTCGATCCAACTCATCTTCTTCGTCCAAAATGCCCAACAAAGCATAAAAATCTAAATTCGGGTTTTCTATAGTGTATATAATCTGATCACTATGAGCAAGGTGTCTAAGTGATATTTTCCTATCATGGCAAAATATCATAGCTTCGTACTTACTTAACTAATCGATACCCAAAATAATTCTGAAACCTACGTAATAAAATACATGAAAACTACAAGCAAATACATGAGCTAATAATTTAAGCTCTTAGTGCTCATCCCAAGAGTCGCATACCCTCCTATCGGATTTGAAACCCTTAGGGATGTAACTACGTATGAGGGTTCTAGGTTAAGCTTATCTACCAAACAATGAGATATAAAAGAATGTGAAACACCAATATCAAAATAACATTAACTACCACATCATGAATCAAAAGTGTACCTCCCAACACAGCTTTTCCTTTCTCCTTTGCTGTTGGTTTTGAGGTAGCTGGTTCTAATGCAAACACTTTGCCCTTTCCATCCTTGGATGTATCCTTACACTAGTTGTTATAATGTCCAATCTGATCACAATTGAAACATTTGTTAGTCTTCTTCCTGATCACCCTCTTTCCACTCTCTAAGTGACATTCATTAGCGAAATGCCCTTTCTTATCACACTTGTAGCATATAACTTCTGTCTTTCCTTTCTTGGTAGCTTTACTTTTTTGAGCTCCCTTCTTATGGAAACTTTTTCTCTTTTGGTTCTTATTACCTTGAGTTTCCACTGCTTTGTTACCTTTAAAGAAAGTGAGCATCTCCTCATTCCTTAAAGCCATCTCAACAACTACATCTCATAGGTCCTTAATATGTGGTAAAGTTGATTTAGCAAGCTCGGTCTCAATCCACGGATGAACTTCTCATTCTTTTTTATAACTGTATCAACCTTAGCATATCAGTATCTCATAATTCCCCAAATCTGCTAGCATACTCAAGCACTGTCACGTCTTCCTACACCAATTCAATAAACTTCCCGAGAAGAGTTGACTTTGCGATGTAAGATATGAATCTTTCCTCAAACCTCCTTCTAAATTCCGCCCAACTCATAGCCTCTTTAGCTACTTCTACAGTAACATTGTTCCGCTAGTACAGTGCTCCTTCCAAAGTAACCAATTCTCCACTTCAATTGCACCCTCAGTCCCGATAAACGGCTTCCCTCCAAGCCTAGCATAGTCTCTGCTCAGTACTTCATAGTTGGTAGCTACTGGAGCTTCCTGATTACCTTCTCCAGCATTTCCTCTAACTAACCCGTTAGCGGCTCCAGCTTGCATCGTGTTGACGAAGAACTGATACGTAACTCCATATCAACTTGTAGTGCTCCAACACCCACATGAGGAGCTTATGCCCAGCCTGGATTCCTTTGAGTATTCGGTCTGGCATTTCCATTAGTTATGGTGCTTCCTCCATCAAGGTTAACTCTTCCATTCCGAACATCAATATCTTACTTCCTTTAAATCTGCATTTGAATCTTTGTAAGATAGTAAGGATAGCCTAGGAGAGAGGGGAGAATGGAGATAAAGTGTATACTTATATATAGCAAATACAAGTACGTTACTATAGCATTATTCCATACTCCAATCTTTTCTCTAATTCCTTAGGATTTTGTTTTCAAAAAATCATTTCAAGTTTAAAATTTCTTTTAAGTTTTCATAAACCTATGATTTGATACCAAGTTGTAAAATCCCTTATTTTGAGGCCCAAAGCTAACAGCTATAGATGCTACAGTCATCTATAGTATTAACTTGCGGTGATAAAATACGATAATGTAATGGTATCCGTAATATCAGAATCACATGAATATGAAATAAAATCAACAATGATTTCAAAACAGCTCTTCCGGTTACACTTCAATTAATATTTCATATTCCATTACATAATCTCAAAACGATTCCCAGGTTTTGATCAAGTATAATTATTACAAAATACGCCAAGAGCGACAAATGAAGACGTCCTCTTGGATGATCAGAGTACTAGATAGATAGACATATCAGTCATAAATACATCATAGCGGAAATACTACTAAATAACTCCTACATAGCTAGCTTTTTCACCTGCACATCTTTGGAAGCTTATTCGTTCAACCTACTAAAGCTAAAAAGTCCTTAACTCCCAACCTACTCAAATTATATTTTGAGCACCCGAGAGTTTGGTGAGAAAACATAAACTTCGAGTCAGACTGAAAACCTGGTGTGAATAATTCTATTACATCTCTGTTTAATAATATTAAGTGAGACCATGCCACTTTGCAAAATGGGTTTCCCTTCACTAATATCCTTTTTGAAAGCATATCTTTTGCAAATCAAAATCCTGCAATCAAACTGATTATAAAAATGATAGCAATAACATATATGCATATAAATCGGGTAATTTGTGGACTATCAGTCCGAACATTATAGTTTTATCTGGCTTACTATTAACCACTGGCTGACTCGGGCCTACCAGACATAATAAATATTCTAACTTCTGTTAGGCATAATACTGGATGTTCTGTCCTTAACTACTTCTCCTAGGATCAACTAATCCTAATGGTTTTGTGAGCTCACCAATAACCTATCTCTACTCTGGGTATTCCGTTTTGTGTGTAACATTATTTTATTCTTACCTGTCACAAAGCCCTACACACTGGAATTTTGGACTTATATTAGCTAGGGGTACTAGCTAGAGTATAGGGCACGACGCTACACCAGTCCCATCCGGTTTCCTAATATTCGAGTCATATACTTAGAGCTAACCACGCCATTCAATTTTCGTTAACAACATTTTTTTCAGATTGATTAAACTATTTTAAATCATCCTTAAACAAGGAAAATATACACTTTGTTTTACTCAAAATATTTATGTCATGATGTATACTTTATACAAAACAATATTGATGAGAACCAAAAATCAATAGGGTTATTTATCCCTTCAAAACAAGTTAAATACTTTAACCTTAAAAGCATTAGGCTGAAAGGCCAAAACCTTCCTTTCGAATGCATTGGAAATAGACCTTTCGAAACCATTACTTAAAATCTTAGACATCTTTCGAAACCATTAAACATATCTTTCGAAACGCTTAGAAACATTCTTTCAAAAAACTTAAAAACATATCTTTCGAAAGCATTAGGTTCAAGTAAAAAGTTATGGAACCATAGCTTTAAAACCAATTAAAGGTACTTCTTTTGAAACCATAGTTCGAAAACAAAACAAACTACAAGGTAAAAAAAGGAGACATTCGAAAGCTATCCATTCGAAAGACCTAGGGTGACTGCAACATGCTTCTGCATGTATACTTATATCTTAAGCAAAGCGGTCTTATCCATGTCGGAAGGTATAGTTGCGGCACCTTCCCTTTCGCATGGATGGGTTAAAGCAGCTCAATGATTGCAAAGGGGTATTTTTTGAAACCTACCTTTTGCACTCATTGATCTAAGGTAAAAGTATTGATGCGGAAGCTAAGGTATCGAAGGGGTTCAAAGCGGCAATCCTTTCGAGACACTCTTTTAAACAAAGGCAGAACTAAAGGTTCAAAAGCTTTGAAAGACAACTTCACCCTTTCGAATGCATGTCTTTGACGCCATCTTACCTTCTACCTATCTCCAACACACTACATACCAATGAATTGATACCAATGTGGTTTCAAATGGATGTGAAAGGTCTATAAGTAGAAGTACGGTGATGGAAGCTGATATATGGAAGTGGCGAAAAGGGAACTTATTGCAACATTGATTTTATGCTTAACAGAGTAACACATCTTCACCTAACTTTCACTATTTGTCAGCACGTGATTGGTTGACAATGGCTTTACCAATTTCTTTATGAAATTTACTGTTGCAAGTCAGAAATTTAAATATTAAACAATTTTATATTTTAACCCAATTTAGTTAGGTAAATATGTCCTCTTTAATAAAACATTTATAACATTTAAGTCCTTTAACTTAGGTAATTTATTAACCATAGCAAAACACTTAGGAAAAATTACCAAAAATCACAATAATTCACATTAAATATTTTTTCTAACATATATAAATTTTGCACCTGAAAACATTACTTAATTGCCTTAAATAATTAAAACTCGAAATTAAATATTTTCTCTCGTAGAAAATTCATAATAAATCCATAATTACTTAGAAAATTATGAAACTTGAAACCCACTGCTAAAATAATATTTTTAGCCATATATAAAAAAACTCATTTAGATGTCATATGATAGGCTTTTTAATCTAAATATATCATAAAAATCTTATTAAATTTCCATAAATCATCAACTTAAAACATATAATCATTTAATCACTAGACATGACATATAACTTGCAAATAAATAAATTTATCCTTTAAAACCAAAATCATTATCAAAACATGAGATGGTAGATATTATTCACTTTGGTTTTGTGTTAAGAAGGTTGAGATTTGCCCTTATATTGGTTTCTTCAAGCTTTCTACTTATATCCTAGCTCATCTTCCCTTTAAATCTTCTTAATGGTGGTCGGCCTAAGCTTAGTATTGTTTTTGTTTAGTTTGTGAATGTAGAGAATGAGGAAGTTGAGAGAATGGAAGGGTCTAGGATATAGGAATAAAGGTTATTTTCATTTTACCCTCATCATATTCCTCCTTCTTAATTATGTATAGTTTCCCTTTTGTTAGCACACTCATTAAGGCAAGGCTCCTTTTTAATTTACAAAGCTTAATCCCTTAACTTTCTACATTATTTTATTTAGTTTACCCAATTAAATGTTCTAAATAATGTCAATAAAATTAGAATTATTACAGGTATCCTCTTTGGGCCTCTTATCTCAATCTCATTCAATATATTAAAATCAGTAGGGGTAATGCCGAGCTCAAAATCTGATGAAAAACATGTGTTGTAGGCCACCACCTCTCAACTACTGAGGTGGTCGAATCTGTAAGAAAAAAGCAAAAGGAATGATCTGTAGCCCATCAGTATACCCTAAAGAAGTCTATCGTACTGTTGTGTTATACGCTTTGCCCAACTACCCCGATAGCTTACGTACTAGGACTAAAAAAATAAATAGTTGTTCGGGATTATTGTACTAGTTGATATACTTTGTAATATCATAGATCTATAGAATAAACAACATTTCATGATTAATGTACGATGAACATAACATCCAGTATTAAATGTTATTTAACATTTAGAATTATACATTGACCGTATTCAAGGCTGTAAACACACGATGTGTGTATCCTTCGGGCAGATTGTGCAGAATCCATAGGTCATCAATCGTCGTCTCAGGGGCAGGAGCAATGAGCAGTGGATCTGCAAGCTCCACTGTCTGCTATCAAACGGTACGTCTGGCAATTTTGGTGACACGTGGCGACATTTCGACAGTTTTTTTTTTTTAAAAGGTGAAAAATAAAGTTTAAAAGAGGGTAAATTGTGGGATAAAATGGGTTGGGCGCAGAGTTTCTAGACGTCCAGTATTGAACGATGATTAAATCAGTGCCCAAAGCTTGGACGCTAATTAAATCAGCATCCTGCTGTTGGGCCACCCCCTTAATATTAGGGGGTAATATTTTAGGATTGAATATTACCCTCTTAAACCGTTGGAAATGCTCTAATATTGGTCGACTTTCGGTTTGCTACCTAGATTTTTTAGCTTCTTCTTAAAGAAGTTTAATACACAATTTTTTCAACCTTTTATGTCCTTACATCTCAAAGTTACTTAAAATCTAGTGGGATACATATACTATGTTTCAATATGGACACGTCTTGGTAAAAGCAAACCTTCCTAGTTCTAGACATCTAATTAGTAAAATTTTGATATAGAGTTTCTCTTGAAGGTGGAACTATTCACATTATCTAGAGGATTCTCTTACTTTCTTCATGTGGTGTTTGCTTTTACTTTGAAGCAAGCATAAAATATAACAAAATCTTGGCAATGATACAAAGTACATAGATAGGCTGTCACCACTTTTAACCTTAAACTCTTCACGCAATCAATTCGAATACAAAATCAAATAAAAAAGCAAACAAATTATGAGTTGTATAAATGTACTTTCCCTCCCCAAAATAGCAACTCTTCTGCCCCAGCTCGAAAGCAGCCTCCTTTCCATTCCATCCATGGAAATCTCATCTCTCCCCTTCTTTATATTTTTCACTCTCTCCTTTCACTTAATTCTTACGCATGTTCCTTTTCTCAACAATAAGAGGGGCAAAATTATAAAATTGGAAAACAATGGGAAGGGGGAGGATTGAGATTAAGAGGATCGAGAACTCAACGAATAGGCAGGTCACCTTCGCTAAGAGGAGGAATGGAATTATCAAGAAAGCGAAGGAGATTAGTGTTCTTTGCGAGTCAAAGATTGGGATTGTTGTCTTTTCCAGTATGGGCAAAATGAGTGAGTACTGCAGTCTCAATACTAGGTATGCTTTTATTCTGTTTTAGAGCTTTAAAATTTGAGATTTGAGTGGTTACTTGTATGAATACTCATTTAGATTTTGTATGAATATTTAGTCTTTGGTTGTTGCGGCATTGATTTTCTAAACACTAGATCGGTGTAGATAAATCTGGAAAACAATACTAGTCATCCTAACTTAGATTTGGATCTTTATTTGTGCTTATTTGAACTATACAGTGGCAATGCTGTTTTTTTTTCAGTGACATAATTTTGTGGATCTTATCCATGACATCACTGTTGATGAAACTTTAATTCAATATGTAAGCTTCACAATCTACATTTATAAGGTAACATAAGAACTATGTAGTGGAATAGAACTTTGAATGATGACATGCGGATTAGTTTTTTTCTTTCTCTGCCTTTCTACTAATCCAGCAAGATCTGCAGAATGGCCTGTTTACATTTATAGAAGTTCAATTGATATTGTTCCTTCAATTTGTGATTGTTCTCGAAAGTCTCTAGCGTTGCTTGTATACATAATTTTTTTTTTTTGTAATGTGAAGTTTTCCATCACTCTTGGAAGAGTATCAACAGCACTCTGGGAAAAAGATTTGGGATGCAAAACATGAGGTAGAACGCAAATAACTAATTTGTTCTCACTTTTCAAAGTGAAGGTCAAGCTAAAGCTGTTACTTTACATATGTTTTATAGAAACTGCAAGCAGAGATTGATAGGATTAAAAGAGAGAATGACAACATGCAGATTGAGTTGAGGTTGTGATTTCTATATGTCCAACTAAAAGCTTCCTTGTCTATTTATAGAAAGAAAAAACAATGCAATAATTAGTTTGTGCTATTGGACGTAGGCACTTAAAAGGTGACGATATCAACTCTTTGCAGCCTAAGGAACTCTTACCTATCGAAGCGGCTTTAGAAGATGGTGTAGCTAGTGTTCGCAATAAGCAGGTAGCATTGGTTTATTGTACTCATAGTTTTGAATTTGTTTTCTGAAGATTAAAAGTAAAGGGAAGTACTCTAAATTTTTTTTACATTGCTAGTTTTTTTCCATGGTAAAGCATGAAAAGATATTCTGATTTTGACCATCATCAAACAGTTTAATTTCATAATATAACCCTTGTCATGTTTTGCTTGGATCGCCTATTGTTTGAATTGCAAAAGGAGTTATGATTTATGAAATAAAGTTCAACTATAACAATCTTTTGCTTATGTTATGATGCAGTTCAGTTATTTTAGATTTGTAGTATCTGAATTGCTTTACATGTAAAAAATTATTTATTCCAATTTGTCACTGACCTGATGATAAGTTCAAAACACAATGCATGAACATTGTTAATTTAGCCTACAGTTTTCCAGCTTCCTGATAATAATATTAAGCAAGAACTGTTATGCACAATATCCAAAAGAATTTCAAAGTTTGCACCTTTTAGTTTTACATTGCCTTGTAATTTTTAACGAAAAAGCTAGGACAGATACAGACTTTTTATTCAGTGTTTACTTTCAATTCATATGACGTGCTATCATTTTGCAGATGGAATATCTGAAGATGCTCAAGCTAAACGTATGTTTCTAAGAGCAAAAAAAAGGCCCTTTTACATTTTTCTTGCTAGCCGTTCATTGTTTTGTCTTTTAAGTTAAAATTGGTTTCACAATTTTGCGCTGATACAAATTGTGCAGGGTAAAATCCTGGAAGAGGAGAACAAGAAGTTGAGCTACGTTTTGGTAACTGATCTCGATAAGTCAAACTTACTCTATAAAATTTTGAGACTAGTCATCTACATACACTTCTTGTTGAATAATTCAAAAAATAAATGAAAGCCTAGTTTATTTCCGGATACTAGGGTAGCTTTCACATGGGTAGCTTTCATATTTGCGACTATCTTTTTTTTTTTTTTTTTTTTTGGAAACTAGAGAACCAACGTGTTAACCACTCGGGCTTCCCATTGGGTTTTCTAAGAAACAATAGAATAATTTTCGAATATTAAACAACAACAACTACTACTAAGCCATTATTCCCAAACAAGTTGGAGAATTTTCGAATATTTAAAATAAATCAAAATTTCCAAAATTAACCTCAGTTTTTTAAGGAAAAATCAAGTATTTAGATAACTAAATAGCATTTGGTTTGAAAATAAATTTTGTATTTTACGTTTTCAACGTTTACTTTAAAATGCACGGGAGAGGAGAAAGGGGTCAAAAAAAAGATCGATTTGAATAATGATTTTAACATATAAAATTGAAAATGATTTTTTTCTTGTTTTCCGCCTTTTGGAAAGTATCAAAAATTATCCCCTTCCTTCCATCTTCCTCCTTTGTTGGAATGACTAGGATTTTCCAACTCCTTTTCTTCTATGCCATTTAACATATATATTGAAAACGCAAAACGCAAAGCTCCTTTCCAAGCCAAACACTGCCTAAACTCGACCTTTTTTTTAATAAAAAACAAGGAAGAAGTGATATTGTCAATGGAATCTTTTTTTTCCCAAGAGAGGTTTCATTTTTCTTTTTTCAAATATTTTCATAAAATCAAATAAATTCAATGTTGTCAGAGTTAAAATTTGATAAAAAGTTTATCTTATCTTTCTTGAAAGTGTATTTCTCGAAAAAGTTTGAAAACTTCTTCGAACATTCTGAAACACTTTTTTGATACTGTAGAAAGTCTTAAAGAATTTGAAAAAATCATAATTAAAAAAAATATTCAAATAATCATTAAAGTGCTAAAAAACAAAAAATTCATAAGAAACATTTCAAAAAATCCAACAAAAATCTAAACCTGAAACTAACTGATTGATGGTTTTAGGAAGGAAGGTATAAAATAAATATTTTATGCGCGATTCCATCAAAGAAGAAAACATAAGAAAGAAAGGCGATTTGTACTAATTCTTTAAATATGTCTCTAAGCCTCTCACTGTATTTTTCTTAGAATTGCTTGAAACAATTAATTCATGGTTTTATTTAATAAACAAATAAAGATAAATTTTGAATATTTATTGCTTTACAGGAAAAAAAAATTAATGAACACAAAGAATATTCTCAATAAATTCAAATATTTTACTAAATCAAACCTTTTTCATAAAATTTCAATTTTTTCATAGAACATAAAAAATTATATCAAAAAATGGAAATTTTTTAAAAGTGAAAGTAGCATTTGGTTTGAAAACGAGTTCTATGTTGCAACAAAATTTGGTAATTTTTAGAAAAGTAAAACTTTCCGAAATATCAAAAATATTTTAAATAAAACTTTATTCCTTGAAATCCAGAACTTTTCTGAATTTTTTTTACAATTTCTTAAAAATCAAAATTAGAATTATCCAAAAAATCTATATTTCAAACAGTCTCCTTCTGAATCTCCGATCAAATTTCTCATGCCGATTTTTTCATAGTTTTTTAACAAACAAAATGAGATAAAATTCATATTCCTAGAGTTTAGAAAATTCAATTCCTTTAAAAGAATCATTTTGTTTTCTCTTCATGAAAATAAAATAATTTAAAGGAGATCTAAACTTTTCAAAACGGTTGAATTTTTCCCTTTTTATAAATTTTCTGAAAAATAAAGCATTCTCTAAAATCAAATTGATAAAAAGTTCAATAAATTTAATTGATTTAAAAATTCACTTATTTTTACTTCATGGAAAAAATTATATTAAAAGATATCTAATTTATTTGAAAAAGTTCCAAGTTTTTCAGAAAAAATCAAATGTTTAGAAAAAAAAAGGTTGAAAAGATTCAGTTAATTTAGAAAATTCATTTCTTTTTTCTTCATGAAAATAAAATATCCAAAAGTAAATCTAATTTTCCCAAAAAGTTCCAAGTATTAAAACAGACAAATATTTTTAAAATAAATAATGATCTAAATTCATAAAAATTACCCTTCCCAAAAAGTTTGCCTTTTTAAAAAGATTGAAATTTCTCATAACATTTTGTAAGATTTAAATTATTTCAAGTAAACTCAACAGTAATAAGAAGTTATAAAAACTATTCAGAAAATATTAAAAAAAGAAGAGGAAATTAGCCACAAGGGCCTTTTTAGCAAGTGCAGTTAGTTTTTATGACATACAACTGAAATAATTACTTTTAAGGACAAAATTCAAAATAATTAGTTTTTAGGACCTAAAAACCTATGTAAATGTCCTTGAAAGTAATTAGATTGCTGATTTTGTCTTTAAAAGTAATTATTCTGCTAAGTTTGGCCTTGAAATTAATTTATGTGGATGTGTGTCCTACATACTAATTGGACTGCAAAGTTTGTCCTTTTAGTGAAATGCCATATTTTGAACATTAAAAACGAAGACCTGTATATAACATGGTATATTATAGTATTTCAACGGGTTGGACCTAGTTTTCGATATGTGGTCAGGAGCAATTCTTTTATTATTCACTTAATCACATGTTTTACACTTTTAATAGGATTAAGTGAATAATAAAAGAATTGCTCCTGACCACATATCGAAAACTAGGTCCAACCCGTTGAAATACTATAATATACCATGTTATATACAGGTCTTCGTTTTTAATGTAGAAAATACTAAATAGTTTTCGTAGAAAAATGTAAATAAATTTCAATTTATGAAAAATTAGTGAAATTGCAGGTAATTACAAATATATGTAATCTCTATTTTGTATTACATATATGTGCCCCAACAAAATTTTACTAAAATATATGACATTATGGATCTTGTTGGAAAATTATAAAACTTTAATTCAAAGGCAAAAATAAAATACCCATCAGATGTTCCATGTACGTGATAAGTGCAAGTGCCCACTGACCATTTCAAAATGCACGCAACTGCAAATGTTTTTAATTTTTGCTTCTTATTGCAAATATTAGTACCATTAATATTTTACTAAACACGTGTAGGAAACATTATGAAATTTATAATCTAATGGAAAAACAAAAACTAGGTTATTTCAAATTTGAGATGAGTACGCATACTTGCAAATGTATGCAATTCCTGCTTTGAATTGTAAACATTTTTGTAGATATTTCCGATAACAAAGTTTTATGGATATGAACATAACATTTAAAGTTTGAATGCAGCATCATCAGCAATTGGCAATGGAAGGAAATCGAAACAGGTTTCATCAGAGAGCAGCAGAATATGTTCCAGAAATGCCGACTGCATCAAGAGTGCAACCATTTCAGCCTAATTTGCAACAGTCCTGAATGTGACTAAATTTATGTATTTATGATTATTTAGTAGAAGTGTGCATGTACTATTTATTAGTTTCATGTGGATAATTGTATGCCTATGATCGTATGTTCCTGTATTCGGGTAGTAGAATTTGATGTCTTTTTTAGGCTCCTTGTTGGAAGCAAATATGAACAAAACTATGTCAAATACAGTGTGCTAATGTAGTATTACCTTGCTTTTCTTGCTTCTCTTTCTTCTATGTCAAATACAGTGTTCAGGATTGAAGTTTTTTATTGCCATTTTTGTGCATTTTCTCTTTAGACGGTCCACTGACTTTGTAGCTGATTTCCTCTCTTTTTTCAAATAAAAATAAAAAAATCAGTTTTTAAAGACAACCATTACATAATGAGGATAATGGATGTTTAAGTAAAGCTGTTGTCAATAATATAGCAAGTTATTGAACATTTCTTTTTCGCTGACATCTTTTACAGTGGAAACTTTTTATTTAGAAATGGGATTTGTTTCAAAATTGTTGTTTTATCATATGCCCACTCAATCAATTAATTTCAATTTTACAATTTATTTTATCAACTAACAAATGATTTAGTTTTACACAATTAATTTTTTAATTAAAAAATGAATGAATGAGATGCTATGGATTATTAAATGTCTCCATCACATCTTAAACATTAATTCTAAATCAAACAAAACAATTAGTTGAATGAACAAGATTATATAGGACAGCAGACCGTGATAGGTTGGGACAGGTCCTTGTAGCACTTATATACTAATCATCTTTGAAATTTCTTTTTTTAGCCATATTTAATTGATATACTAAAATGCAGACCACAACCAGTACAACCGCATATGGTGGAGAATCACCCGTTAGATTACATAATTTAAAAAAGTATTTAGTGTGGTGTTTCATTAATTTTAGTTAAATTTCAGATAATTACATGCTTAAAAAAATTTAAAATTGAAAAGATCTGAAAAGACATTGGTGGAAAAAATAAAATAAATTAGATTGGAGAGATTTAAGAAGGCACAATACAAACACGTTCCTTGGTTTTTTTTTTGCCTTCCTACAATTTGATTTAACAAGCCTAACGGTCGGTTTGATAATCTTAATCTCTACAAAAGCTGTTAAATTCAACAGGTTGCATAACGATGAAGCAAAGAACTGAATCAATCCGTGTATACTTGCAGAATTACATAGAAAATTAGAGACTAAAATTCTGATATTCCACTACAACCCTGATGGTAAAAACTGAATAAATGAACTCTTTGAGTTGAATTATCAGCAAAACCCAATAAACAATCAAATGAAACATTATAGTAATGTTAGCTTCATCAATGAACAACCGTGAACTTTAAAAATCAATATCAAAATGACAAAACATCACATAGAAGGTATAAAAAAATCACATAAATTATCCTAAACTAGACTTGGTGACCTCATAAGCCAAGAAACAAGCAGCATTAGCAGGAATACTACGCGCCATAGCAGGTCCGAACCCTCTATAGAGCCCTTTAACTCCTTCAGAAGCCAATATTTTCTTAAAAGCATCGATAGACCCTGAATATTTAGGACACTTAAAATCATCAACTTGCAGAACACTTTTCACGACATCAGTAGGGTACACAGAACCCCAGAAAGCTGCTCCTGCCAAACCTCCTGCTATGATTAAGGACCCCCGTCCTAAACCTGATGTGTCGGTTCCACCAGCAATGTACTGTTTGATTGCTTCATATGCCCCAAACATAGCAGCGTTTCCAGGTATTTCTCTGGCTAAGGTTGGGACCAGGCCTTTGTATAGGCCTCTGAGTCCGCCTTCTGATTTTAGGACTTGTTTAGCTACATCTAAGGGTCCACCGTATTTGACTGCAGTGCTTGCACTAGATGACTCGGATAAAGCACTTTGAGCTTGTAACCTGCTCATGGTGAAAAACATTATAAACCGATAAATAGCATTCAACAGAGTGTAGTTACCAAAATGAATGTATTTTTAGCTAATAAATTTAAAAAATAAGTTCTCCCACCTATCCCTCAAAATTCAAGAGTTCTTTCTTCTCAAAAAACCATTAGAAGCTCCTTCAGTGCTTGAAACCTTAAATTCAAAATTAAGGTAATTTTTGTTGTTTTTTCTTTTTCAAAATTTGTTTTGGATCTCGATTTGCACCCCTCTATTTACCATAAGTTATGTTTAATCTGATGCAGTTTATTTGTTTTCAATTTTAATTTGGATGGGAGAGGTTTAATATCAACCATGAAGGGGATGCAAGTCGTACTTAGAGTACTGCACATTGGGGATAACTGGTTACTAATAAAACCAAGCAGTCCGACAGAGCAGTTGTACAGGTTACCGCTCATTACTTGTGCATGATTGCACGCTAAGTCACTACATAGTCCTCTTACATGATTAGCTGTGCAATCTCCTAACCGAATTTCTGAGATGTCTTTTTATTTATTTATTAGAGCATCAAACTGAAAAGTAAATACGGAAAAAGAAAATTTTTACCTCTTCCTATTGCTGTAGTATTTCATAATTCTTATAAAAAACCATCTAGTAGAAGGAAGTATTTGAATTTTACCCTAAATTTGTAAACTATGTTAAATGAATTAGTGCATCGGCAGATATCTAGGTAAAAAAGGAGTTTAAAAAAAGGGGTATTTTTTGCCCCTTTGTTTTAAATCAAAGGGGTCAAGTCAGCAATTATATGAATTAAAATAGAGTGTATCAATATAACTTTTCACAGTTAAGTTACCAATTATTAACCGTGAAGTTGAAGATATTAGTGAGATTAGAAGAATAGACGAAAGCTTAATGGGTAATTTTATTTGTACGCTTCATAAATTTCTAAAGAAACATAAAAAGAAAAAAAAATTGTTTATGGTTCTTCATGTCAACTATATCTTTTATACGACTCCAAATTTTTAAGGAAATTTTACAGATTAGTACACATTTCAATGCATGTTGTAAGGGGATTTTATAAGCGCAGTTTATACTTTTTTACTTTCCATATATAGAAAGGAAACAAGCCTATCGATATGCACATTGGTTTCTACCTTAGTTTTATTGTCATATGAATCCATGATCATAAGAAATATAAGAAGGTTAAGGATTAAGCTAATGCATAAACAACTTTAAAGCGGATTGTTTCGCAGAAAGAACTTTGTTACAAGTGTCTGAAGTAAAGTTGTAGCTATGTGCAACAATTTTAATTACAAGACATGGATGGAAAAACCAACTATTTAACGCCTTTTTTGACATTTTAAAATTGTACAAAATATAAACAGTCCTTAACAAAATTTAGCTCCATAATGTACAACCTGCACCTTTATATTTACATGTTAAAATGTTAGCAAACACAATTTTAGAGCAATGGTCCTACATGTGAAAAGAGGTCAGGCAACCGAACTTTTAGTTTCAGCATTTCAGTTAGGTATTTTATATAGCAGTTGTAATTTCAGTGGTGTTCATTATGATGTTTCATACATTATTTGGTATGTTTGGCATCCTCTCCACCTTGTCAAAAATACCTATTGCCTAATCATGAGTTATGAAACCATTCAGAATTTGGTCAAAATAAAGGAATCCCAACCATTTTACCTTTTCTTTTCTTTATCAGTTTTATTTGTTCCAATTTTTTCTATATAAAATAGAACCACAACCGATATTTACGTTTTCAAGTACACTGATATCCTACTTTAATTCATATTATGTCAGAAAATGAAGCTAAGTTTTAACAGAACAAGTGCTAGCTCATGAGTTAACTGCAGAACTGTTGGTTGAGGATGAATTTCTGGTATTTGTCCAAATGACTAAATTTTAAAGTATTAAACAAGTTCGGCTAGTTTCTAACCTGCATTTGATTAACTCAGTTGGACATGCAAGAAAAGAGGCTGCAACCCCAGCACCAGCTCCGCATATGACCTGCTGATTTACAGAAAGGGGGACTCCAGGTTCACTCCTTAATAAAGCCTCCATTTGTCCTCTAACAGTGAACAACAGAGCATTGAAAGCAGCAACAGTAGCAAGCGGTGCTCCCATTCCTTTGTACAATCCTCCTGGGCCTTCACTAGTGATTGTTTGTTTCACTGCATCAAAGGCACCGGCATATTTGGGAAGTTGACCTGGAAGTGGGTTAGGTTGACTTTGAAGCTTAACTTTGATAGTGTCAAATGGATGACCGACAATCAGTTGAGATGCACCTCCTACTGTTCCAGCAGCTAAATCCTTTGCTACTTCCCCCATCTGTGATAGCAAACTCGTAAGTATACAATACAATTCATATATACAATACATGCCTGAATTTCATAAACATTACACGTGGTATGTGAAATTAAAGGAATGAATTTGTTTACACTGTTTTCTTGCAATAAATCATGAATCTCTAGGGGCTGACTACTGGATTATAGTTTTTTCCACGGTTGATCACCAGACTAGCTTAGATTCCATTATTTATTATAGGAGGCAAACTTCTGAAATCTTTGTTTATTTCCCAAGCACAAAAGCATATGGGCGTTAGAGCATCTATAGCAATATGTTCAGAAACTAGTCTATTGTAAAGAAAAAATAGAAACTCCTAGCATAAAATATAGCAAAGCGGAGGTAATCATTGATCGTAGAGGTATAGCTCTAACTGCTGCAATGCGACGTATTGAAAAAATCCGTAACATGATATACAGCGATTACAAAGCTTAATTTCTATAAACCAGCAATTGTTATAAGTCATTAATAATCTTAAGTGAGTCATGTTTGGATCTGAATTGACCCTTTGCATGCGAGAAAAAGGTGAGTTTCTTGCCAATATCTTTTGAAAACCGTGGCAAACTGCAACGGGTTTACAGAACCTTGCCACAACAATTATTTTCTAGTGGGGAAAACGTTGACGACTCCGCATATTTTAGGGTACAACAAGGACTGTTGTATTTCCAACTCCAGCAAAACCTAGCGGATGACAGAAGTTTTCTAGTGGAAGGGACACTGTTGGAGAAGATCTTAGGCTATAGATTATTGGTGCTTTAGCAACGTGAACCATGGTTCTTATTTGAGGCATGTGACAACATTCTCTTCAAAAAATTAATCTCCCCCACTATACAAATGAAATTTTTTAAGGGTTTATAGCGGTATGTTGTAAGTAGTATAGATATATCACTCCAAAGCGCAGTTGGATCATTTTCTTTTAAGAATGTTTTCCCCTATCTCGGATTACGGAGGACTATTGAAAACATGATACAGTGACAAACAAGAAAAACACCCGAAAATTGGATAGATGATGCGTGAAATTTTTTGTTGATTCAGACAGCAAGAAAGAAATTTTTTGTACCGATGACGAACACTAGAAAATTGGACAAATGTCGCCACCAAAATATGCGATAAACTCTGACATAACAAATATGTATAAACATATTTGAGATGTTAGAGAATATTATATATATGCTAAGAAATGTGTTAAGAATATTTTAGGGTTTGTACTTCCCAAATTATAATATTTTCATATTATTTTCCTATTGTATAATTACTTGGGCTCCAAGTAATACAACCATAAATTATGACCGTGTATTGTAGAGCAACAATTAAGTAATTAACAAAAACGTAGCCTTTAAATGGTTATTGTTTTCTTCCTCTCTCCTCCGTTCTTCTTTCCTGTTTTTGTTTTCTTTTATTCAATAATTTCAGCATGGTATCAGAGCATGGTTCGATCTTGCAAGAAATTTTATGGTTTGATTTATTAGTGCAATAACTTCATCTTCTCTAACATCATAAATTAGTACATGTATCCAATCATAAAATCTATAGACTGGTATGTATGTAACGCTGTAGAGTGACCTACACCAATTATTTAGGCCATGCTGATGCATCCCACATTATAATATACACTTTGCAAACTCTTCCAGACATTAGACATGGTTAGAGTTTGAACCAAGGATGCACAAATCAATATAACTATTACGAGGAGATGTATGACGCGGAACCTTTTCAACAGTTGTTTTGCTTTTAGCAGATGAAGGCTTATCGGTGTAATTTGCTTAACCACCATTTATAGCTGACAAGCATCAAAGTTTGGGTGGCATCCATTCAACTGTTGTTCTATCAGCCTCATATATTGATGTCCCAGCTACAAACCATAAGCGATACAAGGGACTTTTGACTTAAAAAAGAGAATGATAACTACAACAAATGCGGCAATGTTAACTTTTTTTTGTTTTCTTCTTCTTTTCCTTAGAGCATTAAAAAACAAAATCATAATTTTAACACCAATTAATTCACATGTCTCATAAATACGTTAATCAGTGTCAGTCGATCAATGAACCACTTTTATTCAGAATCTCCAATATACCCCCTACGTGTAGACTTCCAGCAAATCTAAAATATACTTTGGTTCAGAAAATATAGTAGAAAACAGAAATTAAAATGGCAATGATAATCGATATATTAAAGAAGGTAAAATCTAAAAACAGCATACAAATTCATACCGAATCCGAAAAGGTAGCGAGTCTTTCTTAGTTAGAACAGCGAGAAAAGAAGTTAATAAGAAGAAGAGACCAGGGATGAATATAAAATAACAGGGAGAGATCAAAACTGAAATGAGGATGAGATGGAAAATAAAGACCACTCACTTTCGTTGGTGGAAGAGAATCTTCGATAGCTGCTGGTGAACTGAATGAATGAGTGAATCTGGGAGGAGAATGACGCTAAAAAAGATCGCTAAATACTGAATATTATACTGGGGTAACCCGTTAGATGACTGCGGTGGGCTGCATAAGCGGAATCAAAGGTTTTTTCCTAGGTAGATCTACGTTTTAAAAATATTTCCTTTCCCACCCCGTTAAATGTGCAATTAAAAATGGTAACCTAAAAAACAGAAAACAAAATTAATTATCGTTAAAAAAAATCAAAGACAAAAATGAATATAATTTTCATCACCTCATTTTCACATCCCTTACGCAATACAATGAAGTTTTATTTATAACTCGTGATGAAGAACGAAGACTATAATAACTGACAAGCATCATTGTTCCAGTGGTCAAGTAATTCGACTTTGGTGCGAGGTCATAAATTCAAAACTCGCGTAGCGTGATTCGAACATATATTGACATGTGAGTTGTGATATATTGTCTCAGTGACGTGGTGTATCTAAGTACCATTTCAAAAAAAAAAAAATGATAATTCCTATAACGTTTAACACATTCACCCTTGCCATAATTCTTCGATCTGATCGAGGAGGCGGGTAAGCTGGACATGAATTCCAATGGTACTTAAAAGATAATGGGATTATCTCTCATGTTACTTCATCTTATACTCCGCAATACAATGGTATGTCAGAACGAAGGAATTGAACCCTAATAGATACGGTTTATTGTATGATGAGTAGAGTTGAGTTACATCTGTCCTATTGGGATATGCGCTAAAAACCGCAGTGCATATGTTGAACTTATTGTCCACTAAATCTGTGCTTAAAGTACCATATAAGATGTGGTATGTTAAGAAAATCCAACTCAAATATTTGAAGATGTAGGTTGTCCGAATAAACTAGAGGTAAGATCGGTACCGTGTAAATTTATAGGATATCCCAAAAGCCAATGGGATATATTTTCTACAATATCAAAGAACAAAATGTTATTATTTTTTGACAGGTTTTCTTTCTAGAAAAGGAATTCTGTCAAAGAAAATTAACAGTGATGGATGAGAGTCAAAAAGTTAGCATCAAGCCAAACCAGTGGGAGAACCAAGTTTAACTATATACAAAAATATGCAACCTATTAAAAGGTAATGTAGGGAATCTCGTGCACCAGAGAGATGCTACGGTTTTCTCGTGGATGGCGAGAAAGAGAACCGTGTCTTAGATAACGACACTCCATTATCTTTTTAACAAACATTGTAGAGTAAAGACTCTACACTCTGGTTTGGAGCAATAAAATCCGAGATGAATTCCTTGTACGAAAACAAAGTATGAACTTTGTCGGATGTACCCGAAGGGATAAAACCCATCGGCTGCAAATAGATTTTTAAGAAAAATCTAAACACGGATGGAGAAGTAAAGACTTATAAGACAAGGCTAGTTGTGAAATGATTTCGTCAAATTCAAGGTATTGATTATGACGAAACTTTTTGGTCATTGATGCATTCGATGACTACATAGTATGAAAAATGGATGTAAAATCAGCAATTATAAATGATGATTTAGAAAAAACCGTCTACATGTCGCAGCCCGAGGGTTTTGCGGTCGATGGGAGTGAGGGAAAGGCTTGCAAGTTGCTAAAGTCTATTTATGGAATTAAATAAGCTTCAAGATGTTGGAATAAGTATTTGATAAGGTAATCAAACGGTTTGGATTTTATTAGAACATAGATTAAGCGTGTGTATAAAGAACGGAACATGACAATGTTATTGTATTCTTAGCGCTATATGTCGACGATCTATTATTGATTGGTAATGACACTTCGCTATTGCAATAAGTGAGAGTTTGACTTTTCAAGAATTTCTTCATGAAGGATTTGAGAGAAGCGGCCTATATATTGGGTATAAATACTTATAGAGATAGATATAAGAAGCTGTTGGGATTATCCCAATCCCTGTGCATAGATACCATACTAAAAAGGTTCAATATGGAGAATTCCAAACGTGGAAATTTCAAACATAGTCTGTAATCGTTTTTTTAAGAAGGACGCTCCACATACTGATGAGGAAAATGGGTGTATGAAGAGGATCCCCTATGCTTCAACTATATGATCCATAATGTGCACTAGGCTATGTATTAGATCGGATGTAGCATACGCCTTAGGATGCGTAAGCCGATATCAGTCTAATCGTAAAGAAAAATATTGGAGACCGTTAAATGTATGCTGAAGTATTTAAGAAATACTAAGGATGTATTCCTTATTTAAGGGAATGGAGACCTCCTTATGAAGGGGTATACAGACTCTATCTTTCAAAGTGATATAGACGACAGTAAATCGGTATCTAGTTATCTCTTTACATTTAACGAAAAAGCTGTATGTTGGAAAAGTTCCAAATAAGAAGCAGTAGCCGATTCGATGATGGATGTCGATTATATCGCCCTTAATGAAGCTGTTAAAAAGGTGGTCTGGATGTGGAAGTTTTTGAATGAGCTCCGGGTGATTCCTAATATGGAGAATCTAATAGTATTATACTATGATAAAAGAATGGCAATACAAATCACAAAGGAGTTAAAAGCACACATGAAGTCATGATATTCTTCGAAAGTTCCACCTCATTAGAAAATTTGTTATGAAGAAAGAGGTTCTGATACAAATTATAGATACTAAAGACAACAAAGTGGATCCATTTACTAAGGGTCTAACATGGCCAGCTCTCAAAAAGCCAATCGAAGGGATGAGATTGAGATTCCATAATTGATTCTAAGTGCAAGTGAAGGATTGATAGAGTTAGTGGTATGCTCTAGGGGCAATTCGGTAATGTATTGTAAATTAATTAACTCTGTAATTAGTTTTCGTTCGAAATAAACATGGTTTTCTTTCTGTTATATATTTGTTACAATGTGTTATAAATAATCAAATGTTTTGTTAAATTATATTTAACAGGAAACCCATAAATGGTGTGTTGGTAGTAATTACAAATAGTTGTAATCATGAGTATTATATCATAATATAATAAACACATCATTTTAAATATTCCTAGTCGAGATACATCGAGATTAAATATCGATGCATCCGTTGAGACTAAAGTACGCAACGCTCTCCAAATGTTGGCAATATGTTACCATGACTTTATATGGCAATAATGAGTTACATACTAATAGTTATTAGATAACTATTAAATGACTCACTCGTTAGTTTTCCATTGGTTAATATAACTACAGCAAAACATAAAATATCGATATAATTAGTTTATACGGTTATCTCAACTTGAGAATACTATAGATCTTCAATATGAAAGCTTCGCTTTGATAATAGTCAGATCATTATACGATGTCCATCAAGTGACTATAGTTGGGTCGAGTGAAAGTATTGAAAGTGAAATGCTATTTAAGAAAGGATTCGTCTCCTTAGTTATGTGGGGATAGTATCAAGGTCAACTCAAAATCAAAATCTTTAGCTATAGTAGTTCGATTAATAATAATTGTTATTTTTAAACTAAGGACTTTGTGTTTGGACTATAGAGTTGAATATGGACAATGTAGGAATTTTAACTATTACCAAATTCCATAAATCCAAAGTGATATACTTTTGATGAAAGGAATCAGCGTAAGTAATTGTCACTACAAGGTAATGGTCAACAAAGTAAAATTGGATTTTATCGAAATCAAGTAAGCGATAAATTTAAGCAAAAAATGGATTTGAAGACCATATGGGGCAAAGGGAAGTTAGACCATAATAGACCAGGTATAGAGGCCATATGATGGTTGTAGGCTAGGGTTAGATAGGATATGAGATAGAGAACGAGTAAGAGAAAAGGGTGGATCTTGATCCTGCTTTTTCTATGTAGTATCTCCTCTATAAAAGCATCACAATCCTTACTTTTCCACTACATTTAGAGCCTCTATTTACCCTGTTTCTGGTCGAAAATTATCCCCACCACTCCACTATTTCCAAGGTCAAATCAAATAAAAATAAGCATTATTCGATAGTTGGTGGTCATCAACTCAAGAGCTAGTACCTTGCTAATTGGAATCTAGTTCAATGAGTTAATCTCTTTGTTTCTATGTGTGTTTAATAGGCTTTGGTGAAGGTATGTTGTAACATCGCGTATCTGAAGACCAAAAGCTAAGAGCTATAGATGTCGCGTCATCCATAGTATTAACTTCTGGCGATAAAACACGGTAATGTTAATGGTATCCATAATATAAAAAACACTTGAATATGAACAAAATCAAAAAATTTCAAAACAATAATTTTAGTGCTTACATTTCAGACAAACCATATCCAAGTTACAAAAATCCCAATGTACTCCCAGTTAATGATAAAATATAATTACAACAATACGCCAAGAGCGACATATGAAGATGCCCCTTGGATGATCAAAGTAATATAGACATAAATGTCTTCATACACGGTGGAAACAAATTTAAAATAAAATTCCTAAATTTGGCTATCCATCAGCCACCTGCTCGTCTTCGAAAGCTTATTCGTCAAAATCTGCTAAAATTGAAAACCTAAACCCTCATCCTACTCAAATCAATTTTGAGCACCCCAGAGTTTAAGGGGAAACCAAAACCTTGAGTCTAACATAAAGCATGGAATGAATAATTTCTGTTATATCTCTATTTACTAATATAAAGTGAGATCATGCCGCTTAGCGGATTGAGTTTCCCCTCACTAATATCTCTTTTCAAAACATATATTTTATAAATCATTTACTACAACCAAACTGGTTAATCAACTGATTATAATAATATTATAGCAAGATCCATTATGCTAAAATAGGAAATAAATGGACTATCTATCCTAAATCCGAGTTAACTTCTCCTTTTTGGACTAACTGTCCTAAATCAGATTATATCAAAATAGCAATATCCTTTATGCTAATAATGGACTATCTGTCCATAAAATAGGTTAAAAATGGTGGACTAACTATCCTTAAGAAGTAGTAAGGTCCATTATGCTAACAAATGAACTAACTATTCATATCCGGGCTAACTGCCCTTATGTGTACTAACTGTCCTCTGGGCTGACTGCTCTCAAAATGGACTGACTATCCAAATTTAAATGAGCTTACTACCAGAATTTTCTTTGGGTTAACTACCCTTTAAATTTTCCTTGAAAACTTCTTCAAAATGATTTAGTCCGTCAAATCATATATATATATATATAACGAATATATATCTTTAGCTTTACTCTAAGCTATTTTGTCATGTTATATATACTTTACTCAAAATAACGTTGATGGTATTAAATAAGGATTATCTATCCTTTTAAAATAAGTTAAAGTCCTTTATAACTTAAAACACTTTGGTTATCTGCCTAATCATATTATTTGAATCCTTTGTTTAAAACATTTAAACAACCTTTCGAAAACAATGAATGCAACCCCTTCAAAACCATTAATGAAACCCTTCGAAATCATTGAAGGTAACTCCTTCAAAATTATAAAAAGCCTTTCCTTTATAAGCTTTAAAACATATGACATCCACCTTTAAAACCCTTTAGCCTTTGCCTTCGAAAAACATTTAAAAACCATACCTTTCGACCTCGTCGGAAGGTTTGGGAAACCACCCCTCTGAAATCATTGAAAACCTTTCGAAAGTATTGAAACTTAAACCTTTTGAAGTCATTGAGTTCAATTTAAAATAAGTGGTAACCTTTTAAAATCATTCGAAGATGACTACTTCGAAACCTTTAAAACATTTCGGTTTACAACATTTGGATTATGCCTTCAAGTAGAGTAAAATGATCAGAAAAACATTGGAGTCGAAAGCAACTGCTTCGAAAACTTTAACAAAACCTTTCAAAACCATTCGAAAACATTGAAGTGTTTTTATTGGAACCAACCCTTCGAAAGATATGGAGAGCCGGCATATTTCAGAAAACAAAAGATTTCCTTCGAAAGCAACAGATTCGAAAGGTAGGAAGTGACAACTATACTTCCAACCTTGTCAGAAGGTTTACCTTTCGACTTTGTCGAAAGGTTTCAATTTAAAACAAGAAACAACCCAATCCAAAACTTTTCTTTTAAGCGATTTGACATTGTTGAAAGCTCTTTGTCTAAAGCTAGTAGGCGTGTTTTCTTTAAAACCAAAACAAAGTGTCATCTCTTTTGAAAGCTCTAACCTTTCGACCATAAACAATTCAACTTCTTTCAATTCACTACGTACCAGTTATTTGATACCATGTGCATTAATTATTGATCTAGTCGAAAGGTTTGATACCTTTCAACTTTATCGGAAGGTTTGGAATAGAGGCGGAACTTCTTGCCGAAAGAGTTGAAATAGTGAAAATCCTATTAATTTGTACTTTAAAATGGTTCTTTTATATCCAACCTACCTTATTTGTCTAAATCTGATTGGTTGAAAGATTTATATATTCAAAAATGCTGTCGACTTTCCTTATTTGGAAATTTAAACAGTTTTGAAAAAGCCTATTTCTCCTCTATAATTATATAAAACTTAAATCCTACACTTTAAATAATTTTATATAACTATTAAATCATCTTCGAAAATTCTGGAAAATTCCAAAAAATCAATTAATATGTTCTTTTCAACATATAAAATTTTCAAATCCAAATAATAAATTATTTTCATGTAAATAATTTTATAATCCAAAATACCATTTTCTTCCTTAGAAAATTCATAATAATTCCACAAAAATTCAGAAAAATCTGAAAATTGAAACCCGTCTCTGAAATATCTTTTTAGATCATCAACAACATTTGCAAGGCTAACGGATGTCATTTAATAGGGTTTTCGTCTTAAAACATATCATAAAATCTATATGAACATTCATAAATCATTAACATGTATATATAATCATTTTGTCATTCAAAAACATGGAAAATCTTTGTGAAATCATTCGGATTTGATATTAAATTAAAACCATAATAATTTGAAGATGTAAATATTATTCACCTTTGCTTTAGAGATTAAGGAGCTTGAGATTTGAATGAATTTTGATTTGAATTTGCTTTTCCTTAATATTTTCTTAATTTCCTCTTCCCCTTTCCTTATTAATGGTGGCCGGCCTTGATTTTGAAAATTATGAAATGGAATGAATGTATACATAATACACGTCCTAAGGAAGAAGATATAGGAATGACCTCTTTCCCGTAATACCCCTCATCTAATTCCTTTTAAACCCTTCTATTAATATATTTGTTTAAAAAGGCACGACTATCTTAACTAAAATCAAATCTCAATCTCCTAATCAACACATTATTTTATTTAGTTTAACTAACTAAATGTCCTAAATAATGTTATCAAAAATATGGGGTGTTACATATGTTTCGGATCTATGATTTCATATTTGTGTTCTATCTTTTATATATTATATGACGTTTAGATCGATAAGCAATGAATCTAGCATATTGGTATGTCATCACATTCAAACTGATTGTATGGTTATATGCTTATGTAATTTAATTTTCCTTTAACATACATACATACATATATATGTATGTATGTTTCTTAAACTCAAGGCATAATAAAGCATTTTTATTTAAAATAAATTAAATATTTTCTTTAATTCATATAGTCTCATAATTTAAATATTGTATACAAAATATGTCTTAAAATTTTATACAAATACTTTTATATATGAAAAGAATTTGGCTTTTAAAAAAATACGTGTGTGTGTGTATTTAAATATTATTTAAGTGGATTAAATTTCATAAATTCATAATGTTAAAATATATATCACATAATATATGTTTTAAATTTATAAAATTAAATATATACTAATATGCTTTCAGTTGTAGAAAAATATTTTTTTACTATAATTTAATATTTATATAATTGTGAAAATGATGATTAAGTTTATTAATTGATTTTTAAATTATAAAATACAAGATTATCCCAATGTCATTTATCTATATATGAGCAGCTGCTTATCATTATGCAGTAGAAACAACGGTGCCATCGATAAGGCTCCATGTTCAGGAATGGGTTGCTGCCAAACTTCGATTCCTAAAGCATGATGTTCTGCAATATCAAATTCGCTCCTGGGTTTAATCACAGCAGTGTTATGGATTTTAGTCCATGTAGTTATGCATTTCTTGGTGTTCAGGACTACATTTTCAATTCGTCAGATGTTTATATGGATGAGTTTAACAAAAGGAATGAGAAAGGCATGCATTTGTATCACCATGTGTGACTCGATGAGGAGTCCCAAATAATGCTGGGATAATCCACGAATAAAAGTATTTATTCTTATGACAGACATGCATGTTAGTGTGATTTTAGCACAATAAAAATAGAGTTTGAATCACTGCATATAGCCAGTAAAATTAATTTAGGCAGGAGGAGAGTTGGTAGAAGATTAAGTGGAAAATGAGAGATAGCCTGGTGGCGTGCAAAAGCATTGAACAATTATATTTTTACATAGAAACTAATTAATTTTAAGTAGTCTCACATCGCCAAAAATATCTTAATCGTCAGTGTATATAATCTAGGAGAGGAAGTAATAGGTTGTCACTCCATGCAGATCTATAAAATTGAGTTGAGGCGGAGAGGGTAATTGAAGTGAAGTTGACAGCATGATAATTGAAAGATGTGGTATGTAACACGCATAATGCTTATGGATTTGATAGTTTTAACTTCTAATATGCAAAGGGTATTTTGAGCTTTCGGTGATGCAAAGGGCATTTTCGGAATTTCAAAATGACACGGTTGAAACTAATGGATTGAATTTTCATTATTAATAGTAAAGATATATAAAAATATTTGTGTAATTCAATGTTATTCATATTTTTATAAAATATTAAAAATCAAAATCATATTGTTAAAACTATATTTAAGTTTAACCAATTTTTGAACTGAAATTTAACTTATTAGATTTTTAAAATAAAAATCAACCAATTTTGTCGTGAGCATTATTAGATATGCGTGTGTATTACACACATACATACATACATACATATATATCATTATATATTAATTTATATATGTGTGTGTGTATGTATACACATTATTAAATCATTTATAAGCATATATATATATATATATATATATATATATATATTACATTTATTTAAAAAAAATCAGTTTCAGTTTTGGATTTTGTGAATAAATAAATTATAATATCTTTCTAAATGATTTTACATTTATATATCTATTTACATATACATAATTGTATATACACACACTTATAAATTTCATATACATATATATATATATATATAATTTACAATAAATCATAAATTTATATGTAGATACATAAATTTGTAATATTATATGTGTGTGTATATAAGCATACATTTGGACGATTTGTATTCTAGAGGGACTAATCTGTTTGTTGCGGTGTAAATCCCAACACTTATATATGAGAATGTTAAACTTTACACGGATTACTATGTTACACATGCGTGCACATATATATGTGTATATGATGCATGTATATACAATATAATATAAACTACATAAAATAAAGCTATTATATATTTAAATAAAATAATGATTTTATTTAAAAAAGAAAATTAGAAATGTTCTAAATGAGTAGACTTCATAGCCTAATAAAGATCCAAAATGGTAAATTTTTTGAAATTCACTTATTTTTCCGATGTGGGCTGGCCCAGTTCCAAAAATGGTATTAGAGTTCGGTAACTTATGCGGTCTAAACTAGTCATATTAGGGCTAACTATTTAAGCTTGTCACTTAATACGATGTTTAGGAAGGTAACGTTTAGTATTGTAATTGGATAATAAGGACCCTGTCCTACCTAGTTACCGGTCTGGCCTGGAAGGTAAAGTGAGTCCAAAGGTTACCCTAATAGAAAAGGCCCAATTTGATTTCGGCTTTGGGCTAATTTTCAAAACTGTTTGAAAATTAAAAATATAAGATTTTAAATTTAAATGTTAACTTTAAAATAAGATATATAACATATTATAAAAGTTATAATCTAATTAAAAAAATTCAAAATGTTTAAAAATTAATACAAGTTATTTTTTCAATTTAAAATTTATTAGTAAGGTTAATAAAATATATTAACTAATTGAGTTAATTAATCAATAGATATATACATGTATTACATATTATGATATAAGTTATGTTGTTTTAAAATTTTAAAATAACATAAGTACACATGTATGTATACAAAATAAATTTTAAAATTAATATAATTTAATTAAAATTGTTTGATTAAATAAATTAATTAAATGGTATACATATATATATATATATGATATATGTGTTAGGCTATAATATATAATAAATATTTTGTATAAATGTTATATTAGAATTATATAAATTAGTTAAAGAGTTAATTAATTAAATAAGATTTAACTAATATAATATTATACATAAGAATATTATGTAAGCTAATTAAAATATAAATGTTAAATAACTATAAAACTTATACAACATGAATGTATAAATTAAAGGTGGAACATTATGAAATCGTAAATAGACTTAAGGAATAAATGCATATGAAAATATACGTATATCGTGATTTCCAATGTGTCCAATGTTAATACCTTAGATATTGATTTTAATGACAACAACCATATAAATATAGATGCTAATTTTTTGCCAAGTTTTATAATATATATTCTATAATATTACACAGTTACAGAATGATTAAACTTGAAGACTGATCAATATAAAGATTAAAGTTCAAGATTCAGGTATGATCAAGACTCATAAGTTTAAAGACAAAGATTGAAAGAGCTCAAGACTTTAGTGTATAGCTATGAGTCATTAGAATAAATTGTTAAAGTCCTTGATATCAAATTCTAATCTTTATCATAAATTTCTGATCTTTGATATTTTATCATAATAAATATTTAAAATTCAAAATATATTTTACAAACATTTTATAAAAGTTTTATATGTTCAAAGTATTCAAAAACTATGTTTAAATTATTTTTACAAAAATATTGAAGTTTGAAAACATTTTAAAAGAAAATCTTTTCCAAATGTTACAAGGTTATGTCTACAAACCCCTTTTAGATATGTCAACATAGTGACTGTTAATTTTTTTTCTAAAATTTGAGAAGAGGTGTCTTTTGGACACACCTCTTCAAGAATAGATTTCATTTACTATATAAAGGGGAGTGTAAATGAATTTCCTAACTAGTTTTCTTACTTTCTTCTTACTCCTTACTCCCTTGAAATATTTATTAAAAGTTACTTACTGCATGCTTCAAAACTACGTAGAATCAATCCATACACTACTAGATTGATTTTCTATAAATTATTTATTTTTTTGAAAGTATTCTCTCTATAAACTCAACGATCAAACCGCTATCAAGAGGGTTATAGGATATCATGTATCCTTACAACTGCTTGTATTTGAAAATCAACAACTCTACTCTTATTTGTTTGGGTGTGGTTGTTGCCCATTCAAATCAAGTAGTATTTCTTGGTAGCCTGTACAAATATAGTGGGTGATTTTGTTGGCCGGTAAATCAAGAGAGTTTGCCCTGAACTCATAAGACAAGAGGGTATCTTATAGCCTTAAATCGGGACTGTATTATGGTTTGCTTGCTACCTGGTTAATATTGAAAAGAAATATGTACAATATTGTACGGGACTGGATGTAGGATTGGTTAATCCGAACCAGTATAAACTTTGTAACAACCCTAGTTTTTGGCTATTTATTTCTTTTAATTATTTTTAATTTTGAAATATAATTTATATAAATTGTGTTTAACAATATAGTTTAATTATTTAATTTGGAAATATATTTTATACAATTGTGAATGTCAATTAAATTAAATAATAACTGTGGAAATTTAAGCTATGTTTGAACTGTTAAATTTCGCGTTCAAAAGACGCGTCAATTATAGGGTATAAGCAACGTAATAAAACGTGTGATTTTAAAATGTTATTTTTTTACAGAAATTTTTGATGTTCTAGACTGCGTCTGTTTAACGTAGTATAAAAATCAAGTTTTCAAATAAATTTGAAGAAAAAAATATCAGTCAGTAGTTTTATAGCAAACGTTATTTTAGACCGACAGTTTGATTTTAAATTTAATCTGTATACGTTCTTTCCTAAAGCTTTGCAAAAATTCTTGCCATTTCATTTATTGTTTTCAAACCAAAAATCTAAATGCATAAAATGAAATGAAATTAACATGAAGTAACGTACAAAATTTGTAACTAGACATAAATCACGCATGTTAAAACTTTTGAAACTGATACTTTAAAACCTTTTAGCTGCTTGCTTTTTTTTCCCATTTTCCCATTTGATTCCGACTCAAACAAATCCTTTATCTGCAAACCATCAGTCTATAATCACGCCTTAATAAATGAGAATGTGAAATCAAATATTTCTTAAAACTGGCAGCAGTTTGAATCACGCAAGCCATTTACTCTTTCCTTTATCAAAGCTTGCCATTAATCTGGCTTTTAAAACATCAACAAACTTTCAAGTTGAAACCTCTCGGCTTTGAATTCACACGTGAATTAGGCAAGAGACATAACGTATTGCCAATCAAATTCAATGCCTGCCTTTCCATTGATCGTGCAGAGGATCAATGCGTGTAGCATTCTTTTGTAACTGATGAGAAAATTTGCGTCCATATCAACAATATTAATATCAATATAACTGATACGTTTCCTCTCCCATAAATTTTTCTCACTGCCTATATGTATTTACCCACTCCATCATTTTTCTTTCCTGGATCTCAACTCCTCTGCTTCTTCTCGTGAATCCAGATCAGGTAATATTCACCTTGTTCCTTTGATTCTTTCAGTTTCTTCTCCTTTCTTTGGCAGTTTGCTCGGCCAGTCCACCATTGTTTCACGACCAGACCTGAAATCAAATAAGGTGTTATTGTTGTCTGCATATTTGTTAGGCAGGGGCCGTGAGTTTTAGCTTTCATCTGAAAGAGTATTTGCATAGTGTAGCAATCGGAAAGGCATGTTTATTTGGCATTAGTATAGGAAGTTTCAGTGGTGATTTTGATTTAGTTAGCATGCTTTTGATTTATTTTAACAAAGCCTAGGATTTTCATAACATGAGTGATTATGACTGTTTTTGTTTTTAGAACCTGGGAAGTCCCAATTGTGAAAAATTTTAAAGCTTAGTATTTTTGTTGGACCAAGCCTAGTGAGTTTTCAGTTGCTTTTATGTTTAGAAAATATATATACACCTTAGAACTACATGAACTCAGAGAACAATAGATGATGTGACCAGAGCCGTGCTTTGCCTAGAGTTGCCTGTATATTCATTTCCAATATTAATTTATAAGTTAGTTGTACATATCAGGGATGCCAGTAAATGAAGCAGTGAAGTTTGTTTGCATTTTAAGTCCAAACTTGTATTAGTAGACATTGTAAAGTATGTAACGAGTAGGTGAGTTTCAGATCTGCATTCACATCTTAAGATTAAGTCTGCATATATACAAAAATTTGTAATAGGACATACATGTTGGGTACCACTGAGTGACTTGATACTGGTAGGTGGGAAGCATAGTGAGATGAGTTGGGTCTGCATATGTATATGGGCTGTGCAACTTGGGGTGTTGACTGGACAGTTGAGAAGCTGGGAAGAGGTAGGCATGTTTGATTCTGTGCACACGTGCACGTCTGTGTGCATTCATAGCACCATGGATATTTCAGAGGGGGAAAGTTCTTACTTTGCTTATATTCACATTTTACTTGGTAGCAAATAGGATTGCCAAACCTGGAAAGTAAATTTGAAATGGGACTGGGTAAAGTAGTGTTGAAATTTGTGCATAGGAGTGGGCATGTTTTGATAGGAGAATTCATATATAAGTCTGGAAAGTTGTTTTGAATTAAAGTGTAAAGCAAATATTGTAAGACCAAGTTAAGAACGAGCAGTAGGAGATGAAGTAAGGGACAGTAGCATGATGTATCCATTTACAGAGCAGATTAGGACTAAGATGCGAGTTTTTTGATTTCATTCATGCCATAAGAGGAAGTCTGCATGTTCTTTTCCAGGATTTGTATAAAGTTACAGATGTGGGTGGGCTAGAACTATAGTGTGGAAATTTTAGCAGTCTGCATATTCCATCTAGCCTAAGTGTTCAGTTGAAAATCTGGGAGTAGTTGTGACCAAGTTGCAGTAGGTGTTTATTTGAAGTTTACATATTTTACCCGAAGCTTTAGCATATTTTTCTCGAAGCAACGACCTGTGTGACTCGAAGTAATTGCCTAGCTGTCTCGAAGCACTGTAGTTTGCCTGTTACAGTTTTAGCCTGGGAAGTTTAAATTTAAAGAGGGATTAAACTGTAAAGCAATGTTTTAAAACTAAGTCTAAACTTAAGATTGAAACTGAATACAAGCCGTAAATCTAAGTTTGAAGTATGTTAGGCAACAATAAGATGTTTGGCGTGTGTTCATGTACATGAGCAAGTTGAAATTTAAAGTGTGCACGTGTACATGTGTATCACGACATAGTAGAGAGACGTCCCCATATTTTCTGGTCCGACTTTACGAAATTTTGTCGTAAATTTTTGTGTTAGCACGGTTCACGTATTTGGGTATATGTTGGTCATATTTACACGGTGGAGTGGTCGAGCAAGTCAACCAAATTCTCGTTTTGTTTTAATTTTTCTTTGACCGTAAATTCTAAAGTCGCGTATTCAATATTTTGAATCCTGTTATAGATTTGAATCTAGGCGACATCCGAGAATTTTGATCGTTACCCTCTGTCAGTCTTTACCGGTGAATCGTCGTTTTTGAATTCAAATTTTCTGCAACATCCAGGTGAGTGTTTCTCACCAGACATACGTACATATATTTTGGTAAATTATCGCAAGTGTATGTGTAAAAATTTCTATTTAGATATTATCTGTCTGTAGAATGATGAACCCCATTTTAATTGACACCTCATCAGTTATTTATCTGTTGTATTATTTCTGCAGTTATATTATATTATTGTTTATTTACTGTTTAAATCACCACCGCAAGTTCCCTGTTAATTTAGATTTTTATGGGCTGAAATGATAGGCCTAAATGATTATTATTGTTCAATTATTCTGTTAACTGCTTAACTGATAACTTGGGATTGCGGGTTTGAAATGATAGAACCCGGGGTTTTGTAAATTACGGATTGAAATGATATAAATCCGTATCACTTGACCTAGGCTAGAAAACTATATACAGGCCCGTGGTTCTTATAATATTTTCTGAAATACTTAAAATTATTTTGAAAGTTAAATATTTGATTTAATATCTTTAAAGGATTTTATTTTGATTTTGAATGAGTTATAAATGATTATAAATAAATAAATATTTGAATAAAATTTTGGAATATAACTTATTTTGGAAATTCTGGATTTTTGAAAGGATAAGATTTCAGTTAAGAAATATATAAATAAATAAGTTATAGTTGGAAATATTTATTAAGTAAATAATACTACAGCATTTAAATGCTGTCTTTTTGAAATTGGACTGGTTTTACCCGTAACTTTAGGTAGCATTACATAAGTGCTACAGAATCTAGAATTTGATTGTTTTAAAATTTATGGAAATAAATTTTGGGAAAAATTGTAAATTTTGGAATTTAATATGTAACAAGTTAAGAATTTGTTTTGTGGTTTTAAAGGAAGAATTTAAACTTCAAAATTTGGTAAAGGCTATAAATTCCAAAATGGATTGAATAAATTTAAATGGTATATTATAACATGAAATGTTAAATCAATATTTTGATATTGAAGGAATTCGAAATTTATTTTGATTTCAAAGTATAAATACCATTTTTAAAGTAAAATTTCCAAAATATTATGTTTTGAAGATAAAATTCAAATATTTGGTTTCCAGATATTATAAATTTTAAGCAGTATGGTTTTGGAAAAGAATTATATTTGAATATAACGATATCATATTGTTTTGGGTTTTAAAATGATATCGTATTTATAGTTTTGAAATGGAAATGTTTATTCTGGTTTTAAAGTATAAACTGTTTTTAAATGACCACGGTGTTATAATAACGATGGGTTGGCAAAGAGACCGGGATCGGATATGGACATACTCTCTGTCGATACCGAAAACCACTTTGACCAACCGTGTACGCGGTGGAGATTCCAGAATGAAGTAGGTCGGTGGTGGCGTTTCCTGTAAGGTAAATACGTGGACCCGACTCCCGTGAGTTGGCATAAGGTGGCTAAAACAGGAGCGATCGACGGGTTAATGAGGTCATACCTCTGATCGGACACTCCTCTTCGATATTATACTATGATTTTGGATTGATTCAGTGGCCACTCTATATTTGATTTTGGGGAGTTGTTCCGAGGTGGGCGGTAACTGCGGCTACGCGTTTCCACCGGCCCGGATGCGTAATTGGTATATCTACCCTGGCATTGCCTAGTTGTGCCGTGTCACCTACCATACCGAGCCTTTACTACGAGTTTCTATTTGTGTCGTACCTATGGAGTATCCTCTGGTAGCTTCCTGATCAGGAGGTATTACGGTACTGTATAGACTATTGGCATTATTCCGTGTTAAGGGCTATATGGGTAACCCCTTAACGCTATTAAAAAGTATGTTTATTTTATAAATAGACACTATTATAATAGCGTAATATACTACATAGTAAATAGTTTGACGGATCCTTAGAGGATGGGCGGTCCCAAGCATCCTTTAAGTTACTTGCTCTATATTACAGTACACTTGAATTAGCTTACATTATATAAGTATGTATGTCCTGACTCGAGTGTTATGTTTTATTTTTACGCTCGGGTCAGCCTGAGTTGCAGCTTCAGTTTTTCTTCCGGAGCTAGGTCATCCTGTAGATCACTCGTGCTGCCGGAAGCTTTTCAGTCTTTATCTTATTTGCAATCAAGACTTTGGAAGACTCTGATTCTATTTATGTCTAAAGCTGTATTGCAGATTCTGAACTATGTAATTCTATTTGGTTAAAGTTTTATAGTGGCTTCATGAACCACTGAATATTTTATTTCCGCTGTAAGTTTTGATATCTGTGTCTGTGATTCTGTGATTTATTTACTGTATATTCTGAGTTTTGCCAAATTTATTCTACAACGCGGTATTTTGAACAATTCAAGTCCGACATGTGCGGATGCGAAGGGTTGAAAATACTAGGTCGTTACAAACTTCCTAATGTCATCGCTCTTACTTTACTTTTTGTTATGGCTTTTATATTTTTCTGTGATTGCATTTGTGACTACTTGAGTAGTATAGATCTATTTTGATAAACTGTGATTTGATTTAAATCTCGAAACAAAATTAAAAATTCATAAAAGTTGTAAACCACTATTCACCCCTTCTAGTGTTAAAGTAGCCTTAAGATCTATTATAATGTAACCCATATTTGGTATCAGAGCATTATGTTTTTTAAAAAAAATTAGTTTAATTTTCAAAAAGTATAAGTTCACTTTTTAACACTTTTGTAGAAGGACAATCAACGACTAGACCCTCATTATTTAACGGTAGTAATTGCACTTATCGGTCATTTAGGATGAAGATTTATTTATAGTCTAATAGTTTAGATATTTGGAATATCACACAGAGTGGATACACCGAACCCCAAACTGAATTTTCACAATGGACTATTGACCGAAAGACCATGCACTAAATAATTCTAAAGCCATCAATATTTTATTTTTTTCCTTAGATAAAAATGAATTTAATAGAGTTTTTATTTGTAAGTCTGCATATGAAACATGGAGAACGCTGCAAGTTACACACTAGGATACTAGTAAAGTGAATAGACAAAAAATTTCATGGTAATTAATCAGTTTCAATTGTTTAAATGAAACAAAACAAGTCTGCTTCTGATATGTATTCTAGATTTCAACATATTGTTCATTTTTAGTATCATTGGATAAAAATTTCACTGAAGAGGACCAAGTTAGAAAAGTCTCTTATTCACTCTCTTCAGAGTTGGATGAAAAGACATTAGCAAAAGAAGAGGCTAATGACGGTAGTACTTTAAAAATTGAAGAATTAATAGGTAATTTAATGTCTTATGAAGCACGCAGTTGCAGCGTAGAACAGAAAATAAAACAACAGAAAAGAAATAAGTTGCCTTCAATGGAACAACTGATGATGAGCACTCGAACGATGACAATGATGAGGAGATTACTTTTATGACTAGGAATTTCAAAAAGTTTCTAAAGTATAGAAAGATGAATAGCTTCTGTGGAACCAAAAATAAAAATTCAGGAAACAAAATTGTGATTAGTGTTACAACTGTGATAAACCTGGTCATCTGCTAAGAGACTGTCCATACCAGAGGAAATCAAAGATCATGCCTATCACTGATTCATCCAAAAATTGAAAGAGGACTTATACTGTAACTTTAGATGACTCTGATACAACTTCGAATGAAAATGAACCATACATCAGGAATGCTAACATGTGTTTCAGGACAATATAAGACTAACCAAATCTGAACAAAGGAAAACAAAAAAAGCGGTACTTTTTACATTTAATTTTTATTTCACTTATTTGAAATTATTGAATTTAGGAAAAAATATAGATTAATAATAATGAGTGTGTGTGTGTGTAGAGGAATTTATTGCCTTAGTTTAATTTTTGAATTTTCGACCTATTTGTAGACCTATATGTCGACATAGTCTACATATGTATGTCGTCGTGCCAATCATAAAACCGGAGAATCTTTTCAAATTCAAAAGTTTGAATTTATCTCTCTTTTGTATTAATTTCAAAAACTTAAAAGGCATCTTTTCAACTGAAAAATTCCCGTCCATCCTCTTTTAGTCAACTCATTCCCATCACTTCATTCACTCACACTTTATTTCAAAATTCAAAAGCGGTCTTCGCTTTCCTACCTTCAAAACCATTCAAGAATATCTTCTCCTAACCAAGCATCCTCATCCAAAGCCATTAAGGTTACAAAGAGAACCAAAAGCCATCTTTTTAATGACAAAGAAGGCATAGAAATTTACATTGAGTATGCTACTTTCGAAAAAGCATTTTCGAGAGGGTTTGCAAAGTTTAATGAATTTCCTTCTTATGGTCTTCAAGTACTGGCCTTTGAAAATGATATTCTTGGTTCGGTTGATTCATGTCAAAATGATTTTCATTGTTACCCTGATTTAGTAAAAATGTTTTATGAAAATTTAAATGGAAAATTTTATGAAGGTGAAGAAGGATAAGTTTGCAGTAGTGAAGAAGACATTACTATTGTTTTGGATTGCAAAATTTTAAGGCAACTTCTTTGTTGTAAAAGTAGTGGAATCGACCTCTACACTTTTGAAGTTTCTTATGAAAATCAATAATTTTACATGATATTTTTTTGAGCGATGAAGATTTTGAGTTTAAAGGCAAAATCCTTAGGGCTAAAGCAAGACTTATGAGTCTCATTTTACGATAAAGTATTACTTCAAATATAGGAAATTACAATAACCCAACTCAAAAAAATATAAAGCTTCTTTTGCAGTTCATGGAAAATATAACATGAATTGGGCTCAAGTCATTTTGGAAAATTTTGTTCAAAAGAAAATCTCTAAACATGAAAGCACACTTTACCATGGTGTGTATCTCACTAGAGTTTTCAACTATTTTGATGTTAGTTTAAGAGGTGAAAACATTTTTGCCTTGTAAAGTTTTTGATAAATCCAACATCTATCTCATATTAATCCCTTTTTATTTCAAGCCATATGAAACACTTCTCGGAAAGGATAAAAGAATAGCAAGAGAAGAACAAGAAGAAATTCAACAAGAAGAAGAGGGCGAACGTAATGGAATTGAAAGAGAGGAGGAAGAAGTAGAAAAGGAAGAGGTTGAAACATCTCTTGAAAGTTTTAACAAACCGTCTAGACTTTCAAAAATAGAAATTCCTAAAAATCAAGAGAAGCTTCTTAAGGGCTTTAAAGTTCTTTTAGTAAGAAATTCACAAATCTCTCAAATAACATGGATAGTAATTTGGGAAGATCATGAGGAAACTTATTGGAAAACCCTCTCCATCAACTTTTCTCCAGCCTTATAAGATTATCTTTATATTTCTTTAATTACATTACTCTTATTTGTTTGAATGTGCTTGTTGGCCATTTAAATCTAGTGGAATATCAATAACTCAACTCTTGTTTGTATGGGTGTACTTGTTTCCTATTCAAATCAAGTGGGCGAACTTAGTAGTCCATCTATATCAGGTGGGTGATTTTGTTACCTGATAAATAAAGAACTTACCTTGGCCTCGTGAGACAAAAGGGTATATATAAACTTTAAATTGAGACTATATTATGGTTTTCTTGCTACATGGTTAAAGTAGACGATTGAAGAGAACTCTATACAGTATTGTACGGGACTGGTTGTAGGATTTGTTAATCCGAACTAGTATAAAATTCCTGGTGTCAATTCACTTACTTTACATTTTGTTATTGTTTTTATTTTTATCTGTGATTGCATCTATGACTACAAGATTAGTATGGATCTATGTCGATAATTTGTGATTTGATTTAAATCTTGGAATAAAGTTTAAAAGATTCATAAATGTTATAAAACAATATTCACCCCTCTCTAGTGTTAGAGTAAACTTAAGATCCATTACATCATAACCCACATTCAACACTTGAATCGCAAGGGTACTGTTGAGTCACAAGTTTTATGAAGGTTTTGATTTCTGACAAATAACTAAAGGCGATCGACAAAACAAGGTCATTATGGCTATAAAGAGCTACATATGGTACTCTAGATTGTAGGTTGATTATTTGATATTATAATAGTGATAAACTTGTTAAAATCTATCCTCAAATAATCATGCATTTTCAAGAAAATCAATATATATACGATTAGAATGTAGTTGCACATTCAGTGTGCAACTTTACAGGGATCGGTCGACCGGTCACAATATATGCGGTCGACCGTTCCTGCATAATTTGCACACTGAACGTGCACACATGCACATAACGTATATATATTTGAATTCCTATCTACTTGTCACTTTTTAACCTGTCGACCGTTTTTAAACAGAAAGTAATTTTTCCAAAAGACACTTCTTTTCTCCAAAGGTTGCATCTCTTACCTTTCATCAAAGATCATATCTCTTAATGGCAACTGCTCACAAAGAGTTACAACCATTCTTATCTATATAAACTCATCTAATTCGTTGATTAAAATAACATGATTATATATGCTTTTTACTCTAATCTCTGATCTTACTTTATATATACTCCTGCATTCTAAAAAGCTCTCGATTATTTATTAAATCATTGAAACTATTTCATATCTTTTGATTCAATAAGTAATATACTTTCCTTAATCTTTTCAAAACATCATTCGCATACTTTGAGGATAAGATTATAGGAAGGGTGTACTACTAGTGACAAATCCGTGTTTTCAAGAGCACAAGTTGTCAACAACAATTGTATTTATTATTTTGTTGAAGTCCTCTGTGTTGTAAGAGGCAAGTGTTGAAGTCCTCAGTGTATTAGAGGCGTGAAATCCCATTCGGTTGCTCGGGTGTTGTAAACCTGTTCCTCCGGGTGAAGCGAGGTAGTTAATAGTGAAAATCCAGATAGAAGTCTGGGACTGGACGTAGGACGGTGCTCCGAACCAGTATAAAAATCTCTGGTGTGATTTTTCTATTTTTATTTACTATGCTATTATCATCTATTTCCGCATTTATATTGTAGTCCGTATTACACGATCCGTGTGTACTATATTAGCACATATAATTGTATACACACCGCACTTTCATTTGGTATCAGAGCACGGTCATCATATAACCGTAACACAGTTATTTGATATGTTATAGTAATATGGCAAATAACGTAAGTATTAGCACTCAAAACACCACTTACACGGAGGGTCAATCGATACAAAGACCTCCATTTTTCAATGGTCTTAACTATAGTTATTGGGCAACACGTATGTCATTCTTTATGCAATCAAATAGCTATGATGCTTGGAATGCCACTCAAAGAGAAATAGTGAATCCAACAACTGATTATTCAGAATGGACTGCAGCTGAGAAAACGGCAGCAGCCGTAAATGCAAGAGCAATAAATATGTTATTCTGTGCATTAGACCAAAATGAATATAACCGTGTTAGTATCTGCACTACTGCATATCAAATTTGGCAAACACTAAAAATCACTCATGAAGGTACTAACAAGGTTAAACAAGCCAAAACAGCCATGCTGAAAAGTCAATTTCAAAATTTCAAAATGAAACCAAATGAGACAATCAATGACATGTATTCACGGTTTCAAACTATTCACCATGCACTTATTGGCTTAGGACAAAAGTATTCTGATTTCGATGTTGTTTCAACAGTCCTACATTCTCTGACTAGTGAATGGGAAGGAAAAGTATTAGCAATTGAAGAAGCTAATGACCTTTTCGTCATGAAGCCAGATGAATTGATAGGAAATTTAATGTCCTATGAAGCAAATTTGCAGGCTAGAAAAGAACAGAAAGAAGAAAAGAAAAATGTAGCATTTCATGTTGAGAAATATGAAAATGAATCAGATTCTGAAGACGAAGATTTGGCATTCATTGCGAAAGGATTCAAAAAATTCCTAAAATATCGAAAAGCCAGTCGTTACAATAAAAGGAAACCTGGATCAAATAAACCATCTTCATCTGCTACAGAATGTTTCAACTGCCACAAAAAGGGACACATGTAGAAGGATTGTCCAGAACAAAAGAAGAAGTCAGAAAATGACAAATTCAAATATAAGAAGGACAAATCTAAGAAACGAGCCTTCTCAGTAACATGGGACGATTCAGAGTCATCTTCATCAGAAAGTGAAAGTGATTTAGAGAATGAACAAGCTAATGTTTGTTTTATGGCAACAGAAGATGAGGTACAAATTCCTATATTTGATGAATTACTTGATATTAATGCTGAATTGATAGTCAAATATAAAGACATAAAACGTCAATTAAAAAAAGTCAAAGCAGATTTAAGTAGAGCAGAGTTTGAACGAGATATGTTAAAAGATGAGAAGAAAATATTAGAAGAGGAACTTGAAAATATTCAAGAATCATCATCTAATGTTGACTCTCAAATATCTCTTTTGAGTCAAGAAATAGAAGCTCAAAAAGAGAAAAATAATGCTCTCACTACTGAAAATCATGAGCTTAAAGCAAAAGTCAAAATTCTAGACCTAGAAAAAGCTAGCTTACAAACAAAGTTTGATGACATTACTCAAAATGTTTCTAACTTTAACAAAGGTCGAGAAAATTTGACAAAAATCATTGAAAGTTCACAATCTATTTCAGACAAACAAGGATTGGGATATAACAAACAAGAAACCAAGAAACATCTTGGAAATAAAAGGAAGAAGAAAGTACAAAAAACTGAAGCTAAGAAAAATCTTAGTTTATTATATTCCAAACCAAAACCAGTTGTGAAATTTCAAAAGAAAAATGTCAAGACTATCAAAATATGGGTTCCTAAAACAAATAACAATTTGATTAGGAACAAATACATTCAGCAATTCATGAATACTGTGCATTTTAATAATAATTATATATATAAAGGGGATACCGGACCCATATGGGTTTGGACTCCTAAGACCTAACTCTTAGGACCCTATAAAAAGTGGGTACCATGGACTTAATTCTATTTTTTGCAGGTCCCACTTAAGAAAAGAGGAAAGTGGATATTTGACAGTGGTTGCTCAAAGCACATGACGGGAGACAAGAGCTTATTAACAAATATTACATACTCAGATGGTGGCTCCGTCACTTTTGGAGACAATTCAAAAGGCTATATCATCGGCAAAGGCGATGTGAGAAATTGCGGTACATCTAACTTACCTCTTATTACTAATGTCATGCTAGTTAGAAATTTAAAACATAATTTGCTTAGTATTAGTCAGTTATGTGACAAGGGTTTTATAATTTCATTTTCAAATAATAAGTGTAGTATTTTAGATAAAGACCATAATTTGGTTTTCGAAGGTTATAAAGACAGAAATATATATATTCTGAATATGAATATTAATCATAATTCAGATATATGTCTTGTGGCTAATGACAATGATCCATGGCTATGGCACAAACGCTTCTGTCATATAAACTTCAGAACTATTGACAAGCTAGCCAAAAACAATCTAGTTAGAGGACTACCCAAAATGAGTTTTAAAATTAACAACATTTGTGATGCATGTCAATTAGGAAAATTGACCAAATCATCTTTTAAATCCAAGAAAGTCATATCAACATTACAACCACTTGAGTTACTACATATGGATTTATTTGGACCTACTAGGGTTCAATCAATAAATCACAGTCAATATGTGCTTGTAATTGTTGATGATTTCTCTCGTTATACATGGACAATTTTCTTAAAAAATAAAAGTGACACTTTCGATCATTTCAAATCTTTCGTCAAAAGAATTCAAAAATCAAAAGGGATTAAAGTTAAAAATATAAGAAGTGATCATGGCGGAGAGTTTGAAAATAATGAATTTGAACATTTTTGTACAAAGAAAGGTATATATCATAATTTTTCGTTTCCCAGAACTCCACAACAGAACGGAGTTGTAGAACGGAAGAACCGAACTTTACAAGAATGTGCAAGAACATTATTGAATGGAACCACCTTACCAAAACATTTTTGGGCGGAAGCTGTGGCAACTGCCTGTTATGTTTTAAATCGTGTGTCCATAAGACCTCTTACCAAGAATACTCCTTATGAATTATTTAACAAAAAGTGGCTTCAAAGTCCAATTGCTGTAACAAGATGGAATCAGATGACAAATTACAAGTTTCATCCAGGCTCTTTCATCAAATTTGATGATTTCACGGCTTATGGAGTTCGGAGGTTAGCCAATAATTCCAACATTACTCCATTGATAGATTTTTCAGAAAATAATGTGGAGATAAATTATTTGATGATCAAATTGTTTTACGCCAACATGAATCTCGATGAGTATCAACCTGATAATCCAAACGGAGTCATCTAGTCTGTGGTCTGTGGCAAGCAAATTTTTCTTACTCATGCTAGAATTGCCTCTATACTTGGTATACCAAATCGAGGCGATGAGTTTTCATCTACTTTCTGCGAAGTCTTCACTCGCAATAGTACCAGTCATCAGTTCATAGAAGACAATAGTGATGGCACAAAGTCTGTTGGACTTCGACCCACAGCTAGACTACTTCATCGTGTTTTGATGCATTCTCTTTTTCCTAGACTTGGAAATTATGATGCCGTATATAAAGAAAACTTCAAAGCTCTCTATGCTATTTATGGTGAAATCCAAATCAATTGGGTACACATGCTTTTTGATGAAATTCTCAAGGTAAATAACTCTACACGACCTCATTTCTTCTACAATGAATATATTATGCGACTTTTGTTAGCTTGTGGGGTAAATCCTCCTGATTCTACAACCTCAAAACCAAAATGCATTGATTCCATAACCATCAAACGAATGAAGCTTCCTCCACCTTATCTTGATATTATACCTTTTGAAGAATGGCAACAAAGAGGACCAAGAAAACAAAAAGCAACTTCCTCTCGTCCTCGTTCCGATGAAGTAAAACTATTAAAATCAAAATCATCCACAAAAGAATCACTTGAAACTATTGCGCGTAACCAATTTTTGCTTGAATCACGTCTCAAGCGCATGGACTCTAAAATTGATAAGCGCTTCAATAAGGTCAAGTCATTCTTTGGTATGCTATGGGATGCTATATCATGTTCCACATCCACCTCTGTTCAAGCACAAGACCCAGGAAAACGTCCTGCTGCTCCTGTTTTCACCTGGACATCATCTGACGAGTCTACTGGTATGAGTGGTCATGGACATGGAGAATCATCTAGAGGGAACAATGATGAGGAAGAAGAAGAAGAAGATGATGATGATGATGATGACGATGATGATGATGAAGAGGAGATACGATCTGCTTCATCTTAGATTCTATTATGGTTTAGCACTTTAAAAACATTCATCGACACTTGTACTAAATAGTGTCGTTATTCTTATTTTTCGTTTGACATTATGGTCTGTATTATACTCTGTTATGTTTTGGATGTGTTAATGTTTTATTTTGCTATGCATATCATATTCATTCTACTATTCTAGTATCTGTTACTCCTTTTTGTCGATGACAAAGGGGGAGAAAGGGCTAACAATTGTTTGCAGGAACGTACATATATAAGAATTCAAAGAGAGAGATCACATACTCAGGGGGAGATTCAGATTTGCAGATATATATTGTCATCAATCAAAAAGGGGGAGAATGTTGAGTCACAAGTTTTATGAAGGTTTTGATTTCTGACAAATAACTAAAGGCGATCGACAAAACAAGGTCATTATGGCTATAAAGAGCTACATATGGTACTCTAGATTGTAGGTTGATTATTTGATATTATAATAGTGATAAACTTGTTAAAATCTATCCTCAAATAATCATGCATTTTCAAGAAAATCAATATATATACGATTAGAATGTAGTTGCACATTCAGTGTGCAACTTTACAGGGACCGGTCGACCGGTCACAATATATGCGGTCGACCGTTCCTGCATAATTTGCACACTGAACGTGCACACATGCACATAACGTATATATATTTGAATTCCTGTCTACTAGTCACTTTTTAACCTGTCAACCGTTTTTAAACAGAAAGTAATTTTTCCAAAAGACACTTCTTTTCTCCAAAGGTTGCATCTCTTACCTTTCATCAAAGATCATATCTCTTAATGGCAACTGCTCACAAAGAGTTACAACCATTCTTATCTATATAAACTCATCTAATTCGTTGATTAAAATAACATGATTATATATGCTTTTTACTCTAATCTCTGATCTTACTTTATATATACTCCTGCATTCTAAAAAGCTCTCGATTATTTATTGAATCATTGAAACTATTTCATATCTTTTGATTCAATAAGTAATATACTTTCCTTAATCTTTTCAAAACATCATTCGCATACTTTGAGGATAAGATTATAGGAAGGGTGTACTACTAGTGACAAATCCGTGTTTTCAAGAGCACAAGTTGTCAACAACAATTGTATTTGTTCTTTTGTTGAAGTCCTCTGTGTTGTAAGAGGCAAGTGTTGAAGTCCTCAGTGTATTAGAGGCGTGAAATCCCGTTCGGTTGCTCGGGTGTTGTAAACCTATTCCTCCGGGTGAAGCGAGGTAGTTAATAGTGAAAATCCAGATAGAAGTCTGGGACTGGACGTAGGACGGTGCTCCGAACCAGTATAAAAATCTCTGGTGTGATTTTCTATTTTTATTTATTATGCTATTATCATCTATTTCCGCATTTATATTGTAGTCCATATTACACGATCCGTGTGTACTATATTAGCACATATAATTGTATACACACCGCACTTTCAGGTACTTCATAAGAAATACATTATTTCTATTAACTCGCTTCTTGACCAAAGTAGACTTCAACTAGAATTAGAAGGCCAAAATGAAGATGAGACAGTCTAAGGACTTGGAATCATGCTTAGAAGAACAAGATAATTGGATTCAAGAAGTTTCAAGTAAAACCGAGCTATGTAGACCACTCAGTATCGAGAGAAACCACTCGGCATAGAGAGGAATTTTCTCCTACTTTTGCCTCTAAAACCTTATACACTTCAAGCACTACTTCAACTAGTCATCATCAAGTTGTTCTCTCGAAGATTGGATAATAAATTTCAAAGATTGATGAGCAGAAAGTAACGAAAGAAGGATAAAACAAGTGTTGTCGAAGGAATCGTCAGGATCGAATCAACCTTTACGAATAAGAGTTTGGAATGCTTCATATCAAAGATAGAAGAACAATACAAGGAAAAGTTTAGAGTTTGCAACTAAGTAAACCTCTAGGTACCAAGAGGAACCACTCGATACCGAGAGGAATTTAAGGTACATGGGCCTATGTTCTCACGTGTGCATGGTTAGGCTTTCTCCTGGGCTATGACTCAAGTGGGCTTCTGACTCTATACAGTTTTTTACTATAAATATCAGCCTTATGGCAACCAAAAGAGGATCTTCTTCTCCAGACCAAAGTCTCTAACATTGGAACTTCTTCTTCTTTACCTCTTATCTCTCCTTAATAAAATTACATAGGAAGCTACTATTTGATATTTTAGGACTTAGATCAGCAAATACCTTGTACTAGTGACTCTAAAACACTCTAGAAATTCTATAGTAAATCTATGATCCACTATATTGTTGCAACATCTGATATATTTCATCATATTCCAAAGAGAAGATAGCTAATAATAAAATATAAAGTGGACATAGGCTAGAGATTTTCGAACCACTGTAAAAAATCTTGTGTTTTCTTTGCTTTCTTTCTATTTTATATTGTTTGATTTGGATTTTAATACAACCAATACTTTCATCCAATATTTGGGTGTTAGCGCCATTTTTGATGTCGACAATTCGATAAGTCGATATCACTCAATATAATATATTGAAAATTATGAATCTTCAAGATAATGTTTTCCTCTGGCATATATGTATACATATTAATAAATTACTTGCATACTCCTTGGTTGTTGAGAAAACTCAAGCTAGGGATGTCATGTGTAGTATTATTAATATATTTAATAGATAAGGTAAGATAACTACATGTATTTATTGAGTAAACTCAAGGTACATATACTGTATTTTGGCCATCGTGATAAAGTAGGCATGGTGAATAATTTCATTTCATTTTGTTAAGCAGACTCAAGGTCGAAGTGAAATTAGGACAATGTAATAATAGTTAGGAGTTATACATGATACAGCCGATAAGGAGTTATCCATCATCCGTAGAGCTATGACTCAAACTTAAGGTCAGAATTCCAAAACGGATGAGTCCTAACATCTACTAGTGAAGTTTAAAGAATTTTATGTTTTGACTTAGGGTTTGTCAAAACATAAAAGACTACTAGGATCTTATTAGTAAAATGAAACATAAAGTTCGGCCTTGCTAATATTATAAGAACATCTATTATGATAGTGTCCTAATGATCTTCGAATTAAAACTTGTAGAAAATGATTACTCCAAGACTGTTTTCTAAAAGTGACAAGCTTACTGGATCAAGCTATACTGATGGGCTAAGAGCAATTAAGATAGCATTGACTTTCGAACATCTTTGGTCGGCTACTACATGCAAACCTAAAAGACAACCCACTAGTGATGCCGACCTCTAATTTTAGCTTACTTATGAGAAATAGATTTTAGACCAAGAGAACACCTTAGTTTTCATATTGTCCATGTTAGAGAATCCTCTATAGATGCATCAAAAAAAATATCCGTCCATGAGATATTTGATAGTCTTAAGGTCCTGTTTGGTTTACAGTCATGTTCCACAAATTACAAGCTAATAAAGAAGTTGTTCAACACCAAAATGACTAAAGGGTAGAAAGTGGACGATTAAGTACTGTTTATGAAGGGCTATATAGATACATTTTTGCAATTGTACATATAGATAAGTAATGAATTACAAATTAATTTGATCCTTAGTTCTCTTACACCTTAGTATGAAATGTTCATACCGAATTACAACATGAACCAACTAAATGTTAATCTTGTGGAGCTCCTCAATATGTTGAGGTCGGCCAAGTCTGCATCTATGGAACTATGGGTTTGCTTGCTGTAAAAGTGGTGCATCATCTTCGAAACGTTTAAAAAAGCGAAAAAGAGAAGGTAGGAAGAATAAGAAAAGTAAGAGGACTAATGACAAGGGTGAATGTTGTTAGTCCTTAAGATGATGGCTTTGATGACAACAACCTTAGGACTTGTTATAAAATATAAATACCAACGTTATGGTTTAGATATATATGTATATGCATAATATAAACATGCAGGTACCAAGAATGAAGACTGTACAGTACAGAGATTCAAGACTGGAGATATCAAGATTGAAAACTCATGAGTATCAAGATATCAAGAGTTCAAGATTTTAATAGTACAAGATAAGTATTGAGTCTAGAATTATGCTAAAACTTCTTGAAAGCACTTACACCTTTATTTGAAATTTATCCGTGGAATGGAATCCACTTCAAGCCTGTTAAAAGGATGGAACCCTAGTGGGATGGAACCCATGTCAATATCTAGTAGAACATATAGTCGTCCTATTTTGATATCCACTAATTTTATAAAAATGCTTTTCAAAAGTATATCTCTTGTTTTTTAAAATGTTTTCAAAAATTTCTTTTCAAAAGACATCTCTCTTGGTTTTAAATATTTTATCCTCAAAACTATTTTTATCATTTTTAATATTTTGATTTCAAAATTGTTCTTGTTTTTAAACCATCTCTTGTTTTAAATATTTAGCTTTAAAATATTATATACTCAGATTTGAAATCACTTTATAGATTAAGATTATATATATATTAAAAATTACTTTCTAAACTCTTTTATATGTTTAAACTGTATTCAAATATATATACAAAGTTTAGAAATTGTTTTGACAAATTATAGAAACCAATTTTAACAAGAAAATCAAAACATCATTTTTGCCTTGAGCATGTCGACATCCCTCAAACCCCGATGTCGACATGGTGTCCGTTATTTTCAAATTTCAAAAGAAGTGTCTATTCGTCATATCCTTTCACGAGTAGATATGGTTGTTGCTCTACTATAAATACCAGTAAGTTCTAAATGAATTTTTTTCATATTTCATTTATTTTCTCTCCTCTTCACCTTCCACATTTATTCTAAACATTCCTAAACTATACTCTGCCGAAATACCAAGTGAATCAAACTTAATTATTTCTTTTTTGATCCTCTACCACCCTCTCCATAAGATCTCAGTGTTATTCAGAGTTATATAATCTTTTGTAAATCAAACTGTTGAGCAAAACGTGTGGTTGAGCCTTGAAATCAATTGGTGTGATTGAAGCCCCGGAAATCAATTATTGTAGCCTGGTTAAATCAAGAGAGTTTTTCTTAGACTCGAATACAGAAGGGTATACCTCATAGCCTTGAAACCGAAGGTGTAATCTGGGAGATTAATTTGATAAGAAATCCGTACAAGACTGGATGTAGGGTAATTCCATATCATTATGAAATCATGGTGTGTTCTTTACTTTACTGCTTTTATTTAGTATTTACATCTATGTCTGATTCTGTGATTATATCTGTGTATGTGAATTGCGTTTGTTGGTGATTAAATTACATAAGTTTCAAAAAGATTTAGAAAATCCATAAAACACTATTCACTCCCCTCTAGTGTTATTCCAGCTTTAAGATCCGTAATCCGCGTTTCTCAATTTAGTATTAGAGCATTGGTTTTCAAAGTTTTCATAATTTGAATTTTGAAAAGTTTTAAAAATGTCTACAAATATTTGTTCTGTTAGCACCATCACTAGTTCATTTGTAGAGAGTCAGTCTACTGCCAGACCACCACTCTTTAATGGCAGTAACTATGCATATTGGGCATGTAGAATGAAAATATATTTACAGTCAATAGGATTAGACAACTGGAATATCACACAAATTGAATATTCTGAACCCACAACTAGTTTTGCACAGTGGACTGCTGAGCAAAAGACTATTGCACAAAATAATTCCAAAGCCATGAATATTTTATTTTGTTCACTTGATAGAAATGAATTCAGTAGATATTTGTTTGCAAGTCTGCATATGATATTTGAAAAACTTTGCAAGTTACTCTGAAGGTACAAACAAAGTCAAACAGACCAAAATATCCATACTCACAAATCAGTTTCAATTATTCAAAATGAATTCTAATGAGTCCATTTCAGATATGTATAGTAGATTTCTGGATATTGTGCATTTTCTAATATCATTGGAAATAGTTTTTCCGAAGAAGATCAAGTCGGAAAAATTCTAAATTCTCTTACTTCGGAATGGGATCAGAAAACTCTTGCAATCGAAGAAGCAAATGATATCAGCACTTTAAAGACTGAAGAATTGACTGGAAATATAATGTCGATCAAAGTACAAATGCAAGGGAAAAGAGATAGCAAGGCATTCGAAAAGAATTCAATTGCATTCAACGCATTAACAGATGGATCAGACTCGGAAAGTGATGATGATGAAGAAATAGCTTTCATGACAAAGAATTTTCGAAAGTTTCCGAAATACAGAAAGATGAACAACTTCAAAAAGAATGATCATAGGAATTCTAGAAATCATAATGAAGTGCCAAACCACGTCAGAATTTTCAACTGTGATGAACCAGGCTATCTCAAAAGAGACTGTCTGCATCCTGATAAGCAAAAGTTTCCTATAAACAATGATTATACAAAGAAAAGGAAAAGAGCGAATACTGCTACACTAGACGATTCAGACTCAGACTCATCCTCAAACGATGATGAGCAGAAGATGGAAAATTCAATCATGAGCTTTACGATTATTCCTAATTCTAATGATCTCGAAGATACGAATCTAGAAAAAGGTAAACGTTTTTAATATATTGGTTGAAATTGTTCGCTTAAAATTATTTGATTGTTTTTGAAATTATATGTTGTTTGAATTTTAAATTTTTTATTATTATGTTTATTTTTAATATTATAATATTTTTTAAATGAGTATTATTATATTTAATATTACTCCAGAAAATATGTAGACATTAAAAATAACATATGTATATAGATATTAAAGTATATAGGAAAATATAAGTCACATGAATTCTCTAACCCATGACAACATGGTCCTACCCATGATGTCGACATCCCTATCAGAAATTTGAAATTCAAATTTGAATTCAAATCTTTAAATTTCCCTCCACCTTTTCACTAAACCCTATGTTCTGGAAAGGTATCTCTTGACCAGAGAACATGTCTATTGAATATCTATTTATTTCGATTATCTTATCATACGTTTTCACTTTCATTTTAAAATTCAAACTCTCTTTCACTCTTTCAAACTTTCTACTCTCTTCAAAAATGTCTTCTTCAAGCACTCCATCCACAATGAGGCTGTCTAAAACCATTAAAAAGTATCTTTATAATGATCTGGAAGCAATCAAGGCTTATATAAGCTATGCTAATTTTGGAAAAGTTCATACGGGAAAGTTTGCCATCTTTAGTTATTTCTCTACATATGAAATCAATACTCTTCCTGAAGAGAATCATATCCTTGGTCTTTTTGAAAATTCTCAAAATTATTTTGTTTGTTGCCCAAATCTTGTTAAAATGTTTTATGCGAATTTAAATCGCGGTTTTTTTGAAGGAAATGAAGATGAAATTTGGAGTAGTGTTAAAGGCACTAAAATTGTTTTAAATTGTGAAATTTGGGGTAGCGTTCTCAACTGCAAGAATTCGGGAATAGATCTTTCTACTTTTATTGATGAACATGATCGTGAGACATTTCATCACATTTTCAATGGAGATGACCACTTTGAATTTAAAAATCGTAACTTTTGTTCGAAAGCAAGTATTGTCAATCTTCTTTTGCAACATACTATCACTCCTCGATTGGAAAATTTCAATAACCCGACTTCAAAAGTTTGTAAAGCTCTTTTTGCTATCTTTGGTTACTATGACATTAATTGGACGCAAGTGTGGAAATGGGCGAGAATACCTTGTATCATGGAATCTATTTCACTCGGATTTTTAATTATTTTGTCATTGATTACAAAAGGGAAGAATTTGTACAAGAAAAGTTCTTAATCATGCCAACATTTCACTCATGAAAATTCTTTCATATTTCAACAATATGAATCTCTTGCGAAAAGGATGAAAGATTGGCATATGAAGACATGGAGGAAGAAGATGATGAAGAAGAAGAAGAACGGGGGAAATGGAATTGAAGAAGATAATGAAGAAACCTCCTTGGAAAGTATTGAATATCCTACCATTACTAACAATCCTTCCAACAAAACTCTCCTTAAAATCAAACGGTTATGGTGGAAAATCAACGGATGCTCAAAAGATCCGTTAGTAAGAAATTGGATAGAATGTCCACGAATATGAACAAATTCTTTGCTAAAGTTGGTCGAAAACTTGGCTTATCATCATCCTCCTCATCCCCTAGCAGATTCTAAGAACTAGGTTGTGATATATTAGTTTGTTTTGTGTGAGCTTGTATTGTTCTTTTTATCGCATTATATAGTATCTTATGTATCATCTCAACATTTACAAAAATCATCTGTTTTATGTTTTTCTACCTTGTCGTATATCTAGAATAAGTATTAGTATAGTTATAAGTTTGTATATATACATACTTATTCACAAAATAAATAAGATACATAAATTAGCAGACCCATGTCAACATGCCTCTACCCCCATGTCGGCATATAACTGTCATATTTGGTTATTTTGCAAATTTTGAAATTAAAATGACTAACTCGTGTCTATTCATTTTAAACAAATTTCTACCTATTTAAACACCTGTTTCTTCCATAAATTTGTAATCTTTTCATTTTTACTTATCTCTATTTGCATCTCTTCACACTTATCAAAATGGCTTCCTTTTCTCAAACTCTAGGTGATAATCTTGAAGAAACTCTCAATTCATTCAAGAATATACCTACTTCTATTCTCCGCAATCAAAGGCACTTAGAACTAAGTCAAATGCAGATGATAAAAGAACAAAAAAAGCATTTTGACGCCCTCCGTTGGATGATTTCTTCCCTCAATAAAGATGATCTCGATATCCTGTAGGAACTTTTATTCAAGATAATGAAGATTTGGAAGTTATTAAAAAGAATCCTATCTTTGGAGAAGAAGGATGGGTTGAAGTTCCTAGAAATATTTGATCTCCTTATAGTTTGAATTGCTTGTTTTTGAATCGTATGATTTGATTTGATTTGCTTTGATTTGATTAGAATTAATTTGGTTTGAATGGATTGTACAACATTATATGAAACATAGTATATATTTATTGGGTTTAAACTTTCATATTTGTCATCCAGTATAAGATAAGGGAGAGTTATATTAGTTAACAATAAGTTTTTTTATTGATGACAAATGGGGAGAAATATAAAATAGAGTAGTTAGGCTTGGACTAAGGTGAGTTATTAGTTTTAGGGGGATTTATTCTGAATGAGAAGTATATTTTATAAACATAGGTTGCCAGCATCAAAAGGGGGAGATTGTTAGTCCTTGAGATGATTGTTTTGTTGACAACAACCTTAGGACAATATAAATACAAACGTTATAGTTTAGATACATATGTATATGCAGAATATAAACATGCATGTATCAAGAATGAAGACAATACAGTATAGAGATTCAAGACTGAAGATATCAAGATTGAAGACTCATAAGTGTCAAGATATCAAGAGTTCAAGATTTCAGTAGTACAAGATTAGTATCGAGTCTAGAATTATGTTAAAACTTCTTGAAAACACTTACATCTTTATTCGAAATTTATTCGTGGAATGGAATCCACTTCGAGCCTGTTAAAGGGATGGAACCCTACTGGGATGGAACTCACGATAATATCTAGTGGAACATATAATGGTCCTATTTTGATATCCACTAATTTTATAAAAATGCTTTTCAAAAATATATCACTTGTTTTTCAAAAATGTTTTCAAAACTTTCTTTTCAAAAAAACATCTCTCTTGGTTTTAAATATGTTAGCCTCAAAACTATTTTTATCATTTTTAATATTTTGATTTCAAAATTGTCCTTGTTTTTAAACCATCTCTTGTTTTAAATATTTTTCTTTAATGTATTTATGCACTCAGATTTTAAATCACTTTATAGATTAATATTATATATATTAAAAATTACTTTCTAAACTCTTTTATATCTTTAAACTATATTCGAATATATTTACAAAGTTTAGAAATTGTTTTGAAAATTTATAGAAACCAATTATAATAAGAAAATCAAAACATCAATTTTTCCTTGAGCATGTTGACATCCCTCAAACCCCCATGTCGACAGGTTTGAGTTATTTTCAAATTTCAATTTCAAAAGTAAGTGTCTATTCATCGTTTCCTTTCACGAATAGATATGACTATTACTCTATTATAAATACCAGTAAGTTTTAAATGAATTTTTTACTAGATTTCATTTATTTTCTCTCCTCTTCATCTTCCACATTTATTCTAAAGAATCATAAACTATACTCTGCCAAAATACCAAGTGAATCAAACTTGATTATCTCTTGTTCGATTCTCTGCCACTCTCTCTATAAGATCTCAGTGTTATTCAGAGTTATAGAATCTTTTGTAAATCAAACTGTTGAGTAAAAGGTGCGGTTGAGCCTTGAAATCAATTGGGTGTGATTGAAGCCTTGGAAATCAACTATTATAGCCTGGTTATATCAAGATAGTTTACCCTAGACTCTAATACAGGAGGGTGTACCTCGTAGCCTTGAAACCGAGGGTGTAATCTGGGAGATTATTATGATAAGAAACTCGTACGATTGAATGGGACTAGATGTAGGGTAACTCCAAACCAGTATAAAATGCTGGTATATTCATTCCTTTACTGCTTTTATTTAGTATTTGCATCGGTATCTAATTTTGTGATTATATCTGTGTCTGTGAATTCAATTTGTTGGCGATTAAATTACATAAGTTTCAAAAAGATTTAGAAAATCCATACAACACTATTCACCCGCTCTAGTGTTATTCCAGCCTTAAGATACACAATCCGCATTTCTCACAAATGTCACCACTGCCACAAGAAATATCATGGGGAAAGGAGTTGTCCTCATTACTTACAGATTGCTAGAGGAAGAAAGAAAAATGGTTGTGCGACTTCGTCAGGTACGTTTATGATTTAAAATTATTTTGTAGTCAATAAAATGTCTTGGTTCTTAGATACTAGATCTAGAACTCTTATATATAATTCGTTACAAGGGCATAGGAAATGGCACCGCACGTCAAAAGGAAAAATGAGGCTCCAAGTTGTTAATGAATATATCTTAAATGCCACGACGGTAGGAGATTATCATTTACGTTTGCTTAGTGGAGTATATGAATCATGTCTTAAAGCTAAAATGACCAAGCACCCTTTTAGGAGGAACAACGAAAGAGTTGAGGAACTCTTCAGATTAGTACATATTGATGTATATGGCCCGATGCCTGTAATCACCAAAGATAATAGTTCTTGCTTCGTTACCTTCACTAGTGATTTCTTCAGACCGGGATATGTGTATCTTATGAAGAACAAATCCAATGTCTATGGGAAATTTTTTGAAAATAAAAATGTAGTAGAACACATAATGGACCTTAAGATTAAGACTCTTTTATCTGATCAAGGAGGTGAGTATGTTGGACTGGAATTCCAACAGCACTTAAAAAAATAATAGCATTTCCTCTTAGGTTACTCTACCATATACTCCGCAACACAACGTTGTGTCAGAGCAAAAGAATCGAACCACATTAGATATAGCTTATTCTATGATAACTAAAGCCGAGTTGCCTCTATCCTATTAGGGATATTGCTAGAAACCACAACACATATATTGAACTTGTTACTCATTAAATCTGTGTCTAAAACACCATATGAGACATGGTATGGTAAGAAACCCTAACTTAGGTATTTGAAGGTGCATGGTTGTTTGGCAACGCTAAGAACATTGGTCCGAATAAACTAAAAGCAAGATTGCTATTGTGTAAATTTATAGGATATCCCAGACCTATGGGTATATTTTCTACAATACCAAGGAACAAAAGATTATTGTTTCTCAACATGTGTCTTTCTTAAAAAGGAATTTCTTTCAAAAGAAATTAACAGTGAAATTATAGACTTTGATGAGATCCAAGAAGTTAACACTAACATTGGACCAATGGTGGAACCAAGTTCACTCATATACAAAAACACCCAACCTATTAGAAGATCTAGTAGAGAATCTCACGCACCAGAGAGATACTGTGGTATTCTCATGGATGGCAAGAAAGAGGACCATGTCTTATATGGCGACACTCTTTTGTCTTCCCAACAAGCACTGTAGAATAAAGACTCTACATTATGACTTGGAGCATTAAAATTTGAGATGGATTCCACATACGAAAACAAAGTATGGACTTTGTCGGATATACCGAAGGGATAAAACCCATCGACTACAATTAACTAGGTTTTTAAGAAAAAGCTAAATGCAGACGAGGAAGTAGAAATTTATAAGGCAAGGCTAGTTGTGAAAGAATTTTGTCAAATTAAAGGTGTTGATTATGACGAGACCTTTTCGCCTGTATCCATGCTTAAGTCCATGCTGATTATGCCAGCCATTGCTACATTCTATGGCAACAAAATATGGCAAATGAATGTAGAGGTAGCATTTCTAAATGGTGATTTAGAAGAAATCGTCTATATTTCCCAACATGATGGTTTTATGGTCAGTGGGATTGAGGGAAAGGCTTACAAGTTGTTAAAGTCCATTTATGGACTTAAACGAGTTTTAAGAAGTTGGAATAAGTGTTTTGATAAAGTAATCAAGTAGTTTGATTTTTATCAAAACACAAAGGGCATGCGTATACAGAAAGGAGCAGGGTAACGCTATTGTATTCTTAGTGCTATATGTCGACGATCTATTATTGACTTGTAATGACACTTCACTACTGCAATCAGCGAAAGCTTGGGTTTTCAAGACTTTCTCCATAAAGGATATGGGAGAAGCAACCTAAATACTAGGTATAAATATTTATAGAGATAGATCTAAGAGGCTTTTGGGATTGCCCCAATCCATATATATATATATATACCATACCAAATATGTTCAATATGGAGAATTCCAAACGTGGAAATGTTCCAATGCAGTCTGGAATCGTCCTATTTAAGGACGCTCCTATACTGATGAGAAGAAAGAACTTATGAAGAGGATTCCCTATGCTTCAACTATAGGATCCATAATGTACATTATGCTATGTACTAGACCGGATATTGCATACACATTAGGATGCATAAGCCGATACCAGTCTAAACCTGAAGAAAAATATTACAAGGCCGTAGAATGTATATTAAAGTACTTAAGAAACATTAAAGATCTATTCCTTATATACGGGAATGGATACTTCCTTATGAGGGGTATACAACCTCTAGCTTTCAATGTGATATAAATGAGAGTAAGATAGTGTCTAGTTATGACTTTACAATTAACGGCGGAGCCTTAGTTGGAAAAGCTCCAAACAAGAAACAATAGCTGGTTTGAGGATGGAGGCAGACTACAACGCCCTCAATGAAATAGCTGTTAGCCCAAAAAATGAATCAACACCCTGGTTTGAGTTAGAAAGCACACTCTCTATGCTGACAGAGCAATATTACATATCATAGATATAGAAAAAGAACAGTAAAAGAAAGAAATCAAATAATTTTTATAGTGGTTCGGCTGTTAATGAAGCCTACGTCCACTTTATAGTTTTATTATGATTGATTGATGTTACAAGAAGTGTTTGATTACAAAGCCTTTGATTATCCTTAGCTAGATTGAATCCATAGAGTTGGAATCCACTGGAAAATCATAGTGAATCCCTTTAGAGATTGTTGTGAGGGAGGTAGAGAGTGAAGAAAGATTCTAGCAAAGCTTTAGCAACATGTCCGAAGAAAATCTTGTTTATGTTGCAGGTACGATGATGCTTATAGAGATCGGGAGCTTCTGAGCCAAGCCTGTTCAATGACTATTTGCAGATGGATGCATAACGACCTGGAGGAGTTTGGCAATGATCCAAGCCAAAACCATGGATCGCTAGCAATCCATGGTCCGTGGATCGTTCACGAGCTAATTACTCAAGCACTCTTTCCAGCATTCCAATATGCTAGGTCACATCCAATCAGAGTTCCATATGGATCGCTAGCGATCCACACACTTGATTTTTTTTGTTTCTATCTTCTAGGCTTCTTTTCTTCCTTTGTGCCTTAGCGATCCACTATCTTGCATAGATTGTTAGTGATCCATAGGGTATGGATCGCTAGAAATCCAAGCATTGTGCCTATTTTTTGAGTTTGAAGTGTGCGATGCTTCCATGACCTTGTATCGTTGTTGTTTGCATAGTCTCGTTGAATGTTGCTCCATTTTGATGATGGTCTACTAGCTGTTTGCGCTCAGCTGCTGGTTGGGATGAACTGACGTTGGTGTCTTGACTTAATTGAATTTGTCTGCCGCTTTAGTAATATGAATTGGCTCTCGTAAAACCCTTGTCTTAGCCTTTTAGTTTAAGTTCTAAGCCATTTTGATGTCATGGGATTGTTCTGTTTTCTACTAGATCCTGTTGGGTTAAAAACCCGGATAACATTTGGCCCCCGAGTTCTTCTTTGTTGTAAACAAAGCGTGCTCTGGAAGTTATCGCTTTCAATATATGTTTGTCGAATTCTAAACGATTGCATTAGAGTTTTATGGAAACATGGCAGGTCATGCTGTTGATCACCTAGCTCTGGTCTTGACTGCCATTGCTTGTCGTATCAGAACAAGTTTCATCTTATAGTCCGGTATGCTTCGAAATGACGAATATGTGTTAGAGCTCGAGTTTGAGAAAAAGTTGCCTCCACTCTCATGGGTCGCTAGCGATCCATGAGGGATGGGTCGCTAGCAACCTAACAACTTGGATAAATTTTACTTTCGAAAGATGGGTCGCTAGCGATCCATGATGGATGGCATGCGACCCAATGACTTAGCAATTTTTTGCTTCGTCATTCCATTTGTCAACATATACATGCTCAAGCCGATCTAGTCATTCGTACGAGCCAACCCAGTACATTTTCTTCATGTGACCCAAGTTGCTTATCTTCGTACGATCCAACTCTAGACGATTCAATCCTTCCTAGTGCATCGATCCATAATTTCCACCGATCTAACCTCGTCACCTTCCGTGATTTCTTCCAGATGATTTTTAGACCGTTCCTCACCGAAACCCTAGCTTTTTACCACCTTGGGTCATTGCCGACCAATCTCTTAGCCCACCAGCGGTCCATTTATGTCTCATTGATTCTGCATCTTTGATTATTCCTGTGTTCTAAAATTCAATCAAAGACGGGTCTGTCAATTAGATTGCAAATTACGGTGTTCGTGCAACGATTTGATGGCAAGTTTGTATTCGCGATGTGGATCATGAGAAGTTTGAGTTGATTGCGGCTTAATGGAGGAAGATAGGAAATCGTGTCTTGAGTTTCCTCCTAGAACGACATTTGGGCTTTTGCCCAATGCTTGACGCATTTTGCTATCTTCGTCCATTAGACCAGAATTGACTTGTGCCCAATTTCATAGTTGTTACTGCACGACACATCACTAATCGATCCCGGTTCTTCCAGACACTACAAGAAAATGGTTTATTGATATCATGTGATGATTGCATTGAAGAATGACTTGCAATCATTACCAACTTAGTAGACGTTGACATAAAAATTATAGCTCACTAACACGCAATCGATTAAAACCAAAAGTTAGCGCATCTAACTTTACTCTCCCGGACATATTTCAATCTCTACCCCGAATATCCCATTTCACACTTCCCTCCCAAATCCCTAAATTAATCGTCAATCACCACTGCTCAACCTCGCTTCTCATCGCTCCTTAACTTCCTCAACCTCGTCGCTGCTCCATTTCGTCAAATTCCTCAACCTCACTGCTGCTTCAGTTCCTCGACCTTGTCGTGAACTTTGACCATTTTTTAGGTATATATTTTTCAACTTTTAGATATATACCCCATGATTGATTTCGCTCCACCTGGATAATTGATTTTCTAGGCTGAAAGTCAAGTATTCCTTTTGTTATTAGTAGATGAACTATTTCTCAATAGTGGATTTGCTGCAAGCGGACATAAATTAGTTGAACTAGCTGCTTTCCAAGCTTCCAGCAATTAGTTGACTTCGGTTATACAGAAACGAGGAAATCCATTTTATTATTTTATGAATTTATATTTCTAGATAGAATTTATTTGAAATATGCACTTTATTACTGATCATGTTGCATTCGAAATTTTGAATGTACTAGTTTCCAGTCTAACGGGTTAAATAGGGATCAATTGAGATTTTGACAAACTGTACTTGTTTTAGTATCTGGCGAATAAGTAAGTGGTGATTTTGAATATTAAAACCAGATATAAAATTCATATTTATCAGATGTTATTTAACTTATATATTAACAATAATATTATCGTGCTAAATAGTTTATTTAATGGAAAACTGTATTTTGCAATAGAAAATACTTTGCTTGGGTTTTTAAGTCGATTAACCTAAGAACAAATGTAAAAAAAATTCAGTTAGAAGTAGTGTCTGTAGGGCAGGCTTATCAAATTATTTATTTGATTTAACATATTTGTATGCACCATATAATGTGTACCATGTAACGTATATTATAGAACCAATGAATAAAGCATGGTTGGGTTTTTAGTGCATGGTTCTGATAAATGATTTGCAAAGCCTAAAACTAAACTCTGTGGATCTGTATCTTTAATTTGATTCTGGATCGAATGTTAGGTATTATATTTGTACTCATTTGGTCTGCTGTTATAATAGTGTTTAATTTTGTATTATAAGATAAAGAAAGAGTTAAAGTTATTCTTCATGGTCGATTAGTTAATGTCTAATTTTCAACTTGGTTGTCTCCACTGTATTTCTCGTTGCCAATTGTAGCATGTAAACAACTTTAGTATAAGTTGAAATCTTAATAGATGATGACAATGGGTGTCATTCTGGCATTTATCCTATAGTAAATCATGGGATGAGCTAAGACATGCCATTTTGGTCAGCTGGTCCTGTTACTTAAGGACTAGATAACCCCACGGGGTTATTGTGAAAATACAAAATAAGGGGCACATAAGGTGATGTAAAATAAAAAATCAAAAATTAAACCATGAAGTGCAGATTCAAAGGATCATTCACGTTTGGATGATTGGACATGCTTTTATGTTAGAAATTGATTGTAATAGGTTATCGAATAAGATACAAGTATGTAAAAGCACTTGCTCTATTTTGTTCTATATCTTCAATTGAACATAGGATATCCCTACATATTTTTTGATTGGGTTATTACACTTGGTGAAACCTCCCCTCTTGGTGTTAAGCAGCAGGTAAGCTTTTCACATATTACATACACAGCCTAAGAATGCAATGTTTACTATCATCCATAATGGTATATTCATGTTGCTTACGTTTCAATTTTATAGGGGATATTGATCAATGGACAATTTCATGGTCCTGACATCTACTCTGTCGCTAATGACAGTCTTATAACCAATGTCCATAATAACTTGACGGGCCATTTCTACTCTCATGGTAAATATCTTATCTCATTTCTTGGCACCTAAATCTTTGTTGTTGTCATGGACCTTGAATTCAAATGATATATAAACCAGTTATAATTCCTATAATTGGCAGAACTAAATTAGTGTTCTATGTCGAATGTTATCTTCGCCTTGAAGCATTTTCAATACAAATAATAAAAGTGTTTCTAGAAATTTGTTATGGGCTACAGTATTTTCCCCACTGATGCCATTATTTGGTAGCTGATAATGTGTTTGATTATATACGTTACTCGATTTTTCTGTTGCACTGACATTTATGGTTTATAATAGGATACTTATATGACTGAACTGCTACTATGGCTGTAACTGGCAGTAACCCTTACAGCTATAGGACTATAGTCTTTATTGGGGTATGTCCTCCACATATCAACTAGATCCTTCTGCGTTAATTGTCTATTTTCTTCTGTTTATGCTCATGTATTATTTGTCCTCTAAACAAAGCATCAAGATATTGTTTGAGGAACTACTGGTTTATGCATACATATTTTTGTCTGTTTCCATGTCCTATAATATTTCGACCATGATTATCGCCCACATTTCCTTCTAACTATCAGTCCATAATAGTGGTTGTATGTCTACAGATTATTTAATTTGGGGAAGAGTTGTTGTTGATTTGTGACCCGCTACTTGAACATTACATAGGACAGGGAGAAGGCTTATTGATATGCATGATGATGATTGTCATTGTTTGGTAATTAAAACTACACCTCTTAACCATTTTTCTGGTTGCATCTGTTGACTGTTCACAATTATTTGTTACCAAAAGAATGTTTATAAGTTATAACTCACTAACAATTTCCAACTTGTTTAATCTTGATATTCATCCCAAAAATTACTGCTCGTAGGCTGCAGTACACAGTTGCCGACTTGATTCTACCTTCTTCCTTTGTGCCAGCTTTCCCTGACCTATTTCTTTTATCTCAAAATTATGCTCCTTCGACCACTGCAGGTATTTTACACATTCTTTCCTGTCTATAAATGGTTGTGTGTGCTTGTATTAATTTATTAGCCGCATATTTTTATCAACTTTGCTGCATGATTTAATCCTCTGGGAACATGCCCACTGACCACATGCATATCTGCTATAATGGATACCAATCTCATGTAAAGATAAATCTAGTATTTTTTTATAGTAAATGAAGATGGTATCATTCAACTTTCAGGTTAATATAGCCATAGGTTAGGAATTCGGTCATTACTTTGAAACAGTTTATCACTATAGTTGATGGAGGAATATCATGCTCAGTTTAGTGCAGTCAAATATTAGTAGCAACTGAAGTAATTATTTTTCCTTTTAAAGAATTATCTAAAATATCCACTCTCAAATTGATATTCTGTCATTTCTCCACTATTAGAAGCGAAAAATATATACAACAGTAGTTCAGTAAGCTTTTCGAGTGGTACCTCTCAACTAGATATGGATAATGAACTAATTAAGTTTAAAATTACTTTAAATCTATAATAATTAACTAAATTAAGTTTTTTAAAATTTAATAAGTTTATAAAATTTCTAAGTTTTATATAAATTAATAAGCTTATAAAAATCGACATGCAATTGTTGAGTAAGGTATTTAAAACAAAATATAACATTAACAATGTTATCTAAGTTTTATAAAAATTAAATAAATTTATAAAAATTAACCTACTTTATAAAAAGATAACTAATTTTTATAGAAGTTAACTAGGTTTTATCAAAATTAAGTAAGTTTAAGTTTATTGACTAAATTTATAAAAATAACAAAGTTAACAAAATTTAACTAAGTTTTATAAAACTTGACCAAGTTTTATAATCAAAGACGTCCTAAATGAAAATATAAAATAAATGCATAGATGTAAGATGTCTTCAATTGTTGTTGAGTGGAGGTATTTATAGTGTTCTTTGTCATATAGATTTAGACTTGGTCAAAAAAATGAGAATTTTTTGGAATTAATAGCCTTAGTCCTGCTTTGAACTCTTCCTCCAAAGAAATAGGTCTAGAAAGGTCTTTCTTCGATCATTTCAGAAGCTTCTTTACTTTACATGTTCCATGATGTTCACCAAGTGGGATTCAAATTAGTGACCTCCTAGTGATTGCACATTTTTAAGACCAATTGAGCTACAACATCTATTTTATACCCTTTTGAGTGACTTCTTTAATAATTTCTTCACTCCTTAGAAATCAAGTATTTGCAAAAAATACAACCAAAAATACAAAGTAATACCCTTTTTTATGACTATCAAAATATGTAAATTGGCAGTTTAGAGTTTGATGTTCATCACAATGTCACATAACGAAGCATCAAATATCATTTACTTTCCTCGTCAATCATTACCACAATGATATGAAATAAAAGAATTCAAATGCTAATTATATGAAATTTGTTAAAAATGATTGCCAAATTAGATCATGTAGTAACATGATTGGTTCACCGAGTCCTTATCACAAACAAACTCTAAGCCCTTTCTAAAACAAACTCATCCACACCTAAAATAAAATTTTCAATCAATTGGTTAATGGGATCGAATGAATTGAAAGTATAGTTTTAACAGTATCCCTTTAATTATTCCAACTATATGAATGAAACTCGACTTTATTTATCCCTTTAATAGCTACTGATAACTATGACTTACGCCCAATCTTCTTCAAGCAAATCTTTAGCTCAACGAGTTTACTATTTTATTAACATCCCTTCTCTATAATTCCTTAATGAAGTGATTTATTTTAAATTTTCATATTTTGACTATGAATGTCTTCTCTTCTAGTAATTTAGAAATTCCTTTTACTTATGATTCATATGTAGAGTCACATGCCTAAATGGCATGTAAACAGGCTAAGCAAAAACTTATTTTTTAGGAGGGTGGAATTTCCTTTAGAGGTATATGGGATTTTTTGGTAAAAGGATTGAAAACAAATTATCATCCAATTAATGCTCATCTATACCCCTAAGAGACTTAGTACACATGAAACATTTCAAGACTTTATACTAAATAACCTGAATGAACCCAGTCTACTTTGCAGCAGGTAAAATTGGTATATTTCAAAAGGTTCCCTATTCAAATCTTAACGGGCCTATGAAGTTTATTAACTAACATTAGATCCAATCTAATCATTAAATAAAATCAAATTTAATTTAAAATTATTTCATATTTATTAATTAATCATATTAATGAATTTGATTGAGTGATAATTTGAATATGTCATATACATATTCATAACAGCATATGTGAAATAAAGATATACAAGCATCTGTTTAGTTATACACTCACACACACAAGACACACATAAATATTGAGATTTATATATTATTTAGAAAAATATAACGAAAAACACTTTTGACAACAGAGAAAAAACGCCGTAATAGGCTACGACATCATTTTAAAAAACGCTGCATAACGGCATGCTGAGATAAGTTTCGTAGTTGTAACAGCACAAATAGAAACGCGGAAAAAAGTTGATATTATTATAGCATTGAAAATAAGCTGTCAATAATAAATTTCATAGTGCCGGATAAATGCTGCAGCAGGCTTTAACAATGTTTCAGTAAACGTTGTTTAACAAAATGTAGTAGTAGATTTTATACTGATGATAGCATAAGAAGAAACGCTGTAAAAAGTTAGTATTTTACAGCAGTTGTGATACATTAGGTTTTCCTTTTGCTTATTTCTATAGCATTTAGGTATGCTAAATTATCACAAAAATCTAATAACATTGCACTATTATATGCTGCTAGTATATAAATTATAATTGGATCAGACTCGAACAACAATCACATAAAAATTTAAATTATTCAAGATAATTTGTAAATTTAACTTCCAAGTTTACATGATATCCATAAATCAAATTCACAAATATCCATACACTAATCGTTCATAATATCCATACGCTAAGTTCACACAAAATACAACCACACTACGAAATGCACAAAGCCAAATAAATCATATGCTTACCACATTGAAAAGAACTTTAACCACTTGGACATGCAGTGCCTTGCTAATTTTTGGCACCAAAAGTCTTTAATCACCTATGATGAAGAAATTCAATAGTTAACGATCAATTTGACTGCATGTACATAAACCTTTATTGTGCCATAATGTTCTAACAAATTCATTTGAGCATCTATTTAGAAAGTCTATTTAGCATCATCAAAAACATCAATATTTTCTTTCAATATGTCAAAAATATAAAAAATTAGAAGAAGAAAAAACAAGAACTGAAGTAGGCTGCGCTTACATTGAAAGCGATGAAGTGCCCTTTCTCAGATGATGATAATTCTCTTTGTACGCTTGATGCACATCTCTAATGCATTTTATTGAACTATAGTTAATTAATTGTAATCTGACGAAATGCTCAATGTACACTTCAATTCCATCGAGTTCCTTAGGTGGTATTTATTTGATTCTCATTATATCATCTTATTTCAATGCGAAAAACATTTTCCAACTATAAGTGATTTGGCAAAAGATCATATTCAACGGTATATATTCTAATATCATTTTAATTACAATATTCCACCCTGAACTAAACCTCTTAATCATAATATAACCTTTATAACGTTTTCCCATTTTTGTCCCACTTAAACTAGTTTGCAAGTGCTATTAAACACCAGCAGACACGAATATGTATATTCCAATTTATACACTTCTTAATTCCAATAGTTGTGTTTATCTTAATATGTAAGTGCCAAGAATAATTTTAAATGTTCAAATTACTGGATATCCATTCATACCATGTTCAGGATAAATGATAGATAAAAAAACATAATGTTTCATAAAACTTACAATGAAACAATGAAGCATACAACCACCAAAAATTGCAGTTTCCTAAAACTAAAATACAGAAGTTTCAAGAAGGATAGCATTTCAGCTTTAGGATGTTATTAACTACATCTAGCATATAATGCATACTAATTGCAAAGGAATCCATGAACTTACGTGATCTATCACTTTATTTTGATGAATTGGCAGCAAATTAATTGGCTGTAAAGAGTTAATTTGGTATATATGCGTACATTTATTTTCCATTTACTTAACTGATTTGCATTTGCATGATTATACCTAATATACATGATTACCTATTGTGGATTATTCATGACTTCAATAAATTGGATGAAAATTAATTGGTTGTGGATTAATTAGCTTCAATGAGCTAATTGGTTATACATGTAGGCATTGATTTGCCATTTATTTATTTACATTTACAAGATAATATCCATTATATATGATTAATTATTGTAACTTATATGATTTATGTAAAATATAAATGCATGACCAACATTCATGTTACAGTATTAATAATGTTTCCGTTGCATTTTAGTTTAAATGGCAGTTGTGGATATTAAGAATATATTGTGTTTTTCATGTATTCTATACATGAATCCGATATTTTTCCTTTCACAGCATCACTTATTATATCTACTAAGCCCTTGAGATTTTGAAGGATTTTCATGTTTTCAATAGATAGATATATTAGGAAAAAATGTCCACATGACAACATGAGCAATAATGGAGATGAAATGGTGTTTCACCTGTGTATTATTAACTATTAACTATATAACTTATGTGTTATCAAAAATAAGTTGTGTTTTTTATTGAGTTCCTAAAGGGCAATATATTGTTGGTCGACAAGTATGCTACTATAAATTTCACTTGAGCAGGCCATTACGAGTTTTACATGCATGTTATTGCTGCTTCATATTTATTTTTGTTTGAGATGTTATAAGAAAAAAGAAGATGAAGCCTAAGTAAGTATTTAGCCTTACAAAGTAAAGTTTTTGAGTCCATATGTATAAGCGACGTACATATGTTCATAAATAAAGTGATCGCTTAGTTTTGAAGGCTGCAAAGTGAGAGTTGACTATCATGGCACATTGTACTACAAGTTTTACATTTTATTCAAGTTTTTTTATCATACTCTTTCTATTTCTTTTTGGAAAAATGTTGTCATTTAGATTACACTTTGTTTCCTAGTAGTTATAACCATTTTAGAATTTTTAGCACTAGCAATATGCTACAGCTTCTATGATTTATATTAGTAAACTGCTAACATAATGCTTGTACTATGACTAGGCATGCAACATTAGTGTATCTAGATAAACAAAGGTTATTAGTAATATGCCTACATCTGCTGTTTTACTTCGCATATAAAAGTATTAAGATACAAGTATATTATGCCTGCATTTGTTGTCACACTTAGCACACAAAAGTTAATAGGCATGTAATATTTGCTTTAATACTGTATCATATTATATTTAACTACATTTATATAATTAATCTACTATCAAACTGCCAATTTGGATGAATATTTATTTTTATATTTCAAAATCATATAAGACACCAACATGCAACGGAGGAATAACATAGATTTATTCCTCTCTTTACATTGGATTAGACCATAACCAATAACGTTCTGTTTTATCCATTTTCTCTTATCGCTGACAACTGAGCGAATGGGCGGCTCAACCAGAAGGAGGGGCTAGCCATAGACTGGTTTGGAAAACAACTTATAATAGCAAAGTCTTTGACGTTATAAGCTTGTAATCTAATTCACCCAGCGCCGCCACTTTCATTTTCTATCCCCTCTTCTGTTTTCATTGTCAGCCAAGAACAAGATAGAGCAACCCAATTCACCCTATTTTCCACCCCAAACACCCAGATCTGATTGCATCTAACAAAATTAAAGGCCATTTTTGAGATACATAATCGAAGAAATGTCTAGTTTTCTAAAAAAAATCGCTAAAAATTTCATGCACAGAGAAGGTATTAGCAGCAATGACGATAGGAGTGGCACGGAATAGAATATTGTGTTGTACGGGTAGGAGCCAGGAATAGAAGATTTTCTTTTAACTGTCGAAAATCTCGATATTCAAGGCATAGGCGAAGAAGAAGGCGGTCGTGGAGGTCGTGGAGGTGGTTAAGCGGGTAGGATGCATAGGAGTATGGGGCAGATTCTGCTAGGCTCGTCGAGCTTGACGGATTTTAGGATCAGAACCTTAGTGCGGCGAAATTGCCTATGCTTTCCAACTTTCCTGCAGTTCCAAACGGCGAAGTACATGTTAGCACAGAAATGAATTTGGCTGTAAGTATTCCTTTATCTGATTAAAATAACTACAATATGTTGTTAGGTTAAATATATAGTATGACTTTATTTAACTTTAACAGTCGTGAAATATCCACTCATGGGGTTCGTTAGCAACACACTTAGATATTTCATGCACATTTGGAAAATAAGGATAGTGTCGTCACACTATTACATGGGCTTGGATTCCACCATTTCTTAGTTAATCGAAGAAACCATTTACTTAAAAAACTAGTTAATTTACCATTCCATAATTTAACTTACTATTTAACCTACAATTTTAAGAATCATAAATTTTATAAAAGGTGATGTGCAATTGTGAACGGCTATTGCTTTACCGTGGTATAAAACCACTCATATTTTCCACTTTCCTTGCGGTGAGCTAGGAATTACACCGCATGATTTCTCTATGCTTACCGGCATTAGCATTGGAGTAGCTGCTTTTCCATCACTTCTTTTCGATGATGCTCAATGGCATGATCCTGAGCACGTTCATGGTCCTCTACCTAATTTCAATGCCTCCGCTGCGTCATATTAGGCAGGAGGCGCTATTAGAGTTAGCGCAATTCGTGCTGTCATAGACAACATACTCGCTCATTGCTCTCTTGATGATGATCTGGAACTTGCGCGATTATTTGTCCTATACCTCATAGGTAACCTGTTTTTCAACACATCGAGAAGTAGTCTGGCTGTTGGGTTTATTGATGTCGTATCTGATTTGGATTTCAGCGGTGCTATTCTACAAGACTGGGGTACGCCTATTCTTGCATACTTGTACAGGTACCTCGACATATAGTGCACCATTACAAACGCACAGGTTTCGTTATTTGGTTTCTGGGAGTTATTACAGTACTGGTATTTTGAGTACTCCATGAATTTTCATTTCGTTGCTCTTACTTTTGGTGCGTCTACTTTTTCCCCGTCCGTCATATTAGTGCACGGACAACAGAGGGAATAGGGATAATGAATCCCATCATGTATATTTGGTTGCCTACAACCAGATCGATTTGAGGATGTACAAACACCTGATTATATGGCATCCATGTCATGATAGTGTATCTTTTAACATTGATTTTGTAGAGATCGCTAGGATATTTGCCAGGAGGAGATTCCCACTCCTATCTTATCCCTCGACATTTGGTGCATACTGATATCTAAGTGAGAGGTGTTAGAGATAGTCGTATGACTTTGATGCTATTCCTGCTGATGCAATACCTATCGTTGTATGATTTACCCGTTAGACCAGCTAGACCTGGCGAGGGCAGGAGGTTGGTGTCCGGCCGAGGGCTTTGTTATTACCGGACAGTCATACGTTGACTCCTGGTATGGATGTAACACTGGTTCCACCGATACCATTACCAATGCAGCGACGATAGATTTAGTTGGTCCGTTCGCTATACAGCACGGCATACATCCTCCAGTTGTCGAGGATCTCACCCAGCCCAACCAGGGTTACTGTTTTCTTTTGCTCTCTTCTTATCATAATTACTAGTTTTCCATTTTCCGCTTCTCGTCTATATATACACATACCGGTTCACATATGCTTCTTCACAATCATCTACTCTTTCTTCACTACTATCTACATCTTTCTTACATTCATTTACATTTCACACCAATGCCATCCCGGCCTTCTTCTATTGAGTTTGATATAAGAGGCTACGTGCCTTCGAAAAGTCTACGAACCGATAAGGATCGGCTTATTGAGTACCAAGAATAGCATTACGAGGACATTCGAACGAAGTTCCCCGATCTTGGCCAACTAAACTCTAGGAGGACGTTCAACCTGCATATGAACAACAGGTAGGGCTCCATCCATATGAAGTAGAGATGGAAGTTCCTGCAAACACACACGAATGTCGGGAAGTTTGTAATGAACGGTTTCATATGGAACAGAAAGTTAACTCTCCTCCAGTACTATATTGTGTTTGCGGAGTGTCGGTTAGTATTCCATCATGTGAAGCGAAAAAGACATTGGCCGGCGCCATTACAGGTGCCATAACTTTTTAATTGGTTGTGATTTATAGGAATGGATTGATGATCCATTCCCTCGTCGAGTGGTGGAATGTGCAAACGAACTGGAACAAGAACTAGCCTTGCTACATGACATGCCGGGTGCACTAGAATTTTAGCATGGTGATGGGCATAACTAACATGCTGAAGTATGTACTTTGTTTAGTTGTACCTTTAAGTATGTTGTTCGTTTACGTTAGTCTTTTGTTGTATGTTCAAGTATGTTGAGGTATGTTCAAGTATGTTGAAATATTTCATATGTTGTTGTGCTTTTAAGTACATAATCCAGTCTCCAAATTACATCGAACATACACAAGTCATATTACTATTGATGGACATGCATTAAACTAATACAAATCATAGAATTAAAGTTCCATTAAATTAATACTTCAACATAAGAAGACATAAGACAATTGGATAAACACATAGACATATATCGTTCGTTGACACAGTACTCACTCAAACTGTGTAATATAATTTACCCACAACTCATAAGCAGCATAACCAACAAAGTGAGTTTGATGATCCATAAAATACAGGGAGTCAAAAGTTGATCGGGTCATTTGAAAAATATTGTCGCATTCTACCTCGGTTATAATTCTCCAATGCCTCTTACAAGCTCTTGTAAATGTAAGGAATGTACTTCTAGTATCTAAATTTTATCTTCTTAGCCTACATTCTGGATGGTTGTTGTAAGCTTCATTAGCGGTGATCCAAAAATCTTCATCGACCTCATCTTTCATGTATCTTGTATCGGCAAGAATATAAGCTTTGATTAACACCAAATAATCATTGGGAGTACATGTCTAATTTTCCATTTGCAATCTTACGAACCTCCCATGTCAATACTTAGGGTATAAATAGTAATGGGGAAACTTAGTATAGCCATTATTGTCAAGTCAATCCCAACAGTGCAGCTACATTGTATCCTTTATGGCCTCTGCAATCGTACAGAAAAGCAGTTACTGTCATGTCATTTCTACTTTAACTATATAAACTTCATTGCCTATGCACTTTATATCTTGTACATTGTAGCCAAGTGCACTCATATTACTCCCAAGTCATTATAGCATCTGCATACATATACTTTTATAGACTGTAAACTTTATAGCATATATACTGTAACGATATGCACTCATATTACTGCCAAGACATTATAGCATCTGCACACACTTTATTTTCTGTCTTGTAGCTATAAATAATGCATTATAGTGTCTCGTAGCTACAAATAATGCATTATAGTTCTACACTTGCATTACAGTTCATTGTTTTTTGTCTCGTAGCTATAAATAATGCATTATAGTTCTACACTTGCATTATAGTATGTACAATTTACATTTGAGTTCCATTTTAGTATATCATTTTTTTTCTTTAGTGTGTGCATTCCATTTTAGCATGTACTTTGTAGTTACGTAGCATGGGCATTTTCATAATGAACTAACTTCGATTTTTGTCCTTTAGTATGTGCACTTGCTTCATAGCCTATACTTTATCGGTTCGTAGCTAGTTCACTTGCATTATTTCACAATTATTTATATGCTGTCATGTATGCATTCCTGCACATATACGTACTTGCATTCTGAATTGACTCCAACACACCATTGCAGAAATTTAAAACAACCTACAAACTCAAAATACATACTCCTTGACAATCATGGATTCCAACATGTACCACCAGTACTACCAAGACATGAACCAAAGTTACGACAATGAACAAGAAATGGATTATGAGATGGCAGAGTTACAAAATCAACAATTAGCAGTCAGATATTCTTACTTTTTGGTGAAGGCTCTACGAGCAACCGTCATGGTAGTATACCTGGAAGGATTGATCGAAGATATAAGAGGAAATATGAAGATGGACATGAATGGCCGATAAGGGACTACCTCATTGACAATCCAACCTATGATATTGCTTTGTTCCGCCATCGATTTCAAATGAGCCCAGATGTATTCTTTAAATTTACTTAAACCCCATGAAAAAACTCATATTTTACTTATAGGATAAATGGAGCACTAGAACCTGGACATTCTCCCCAAATCAAAATCTCGTCTGTTTTGCGTATGTTAAGCTATGAAACCGCTGATGATTATATGGATGAATATTTTAGAATCGTAGCATCAACAAAAATAGATTGCATGAAGGAATTTTGTAAAATAGTCATTGAACATTTCGACAAGGAATACCTATGAACGTCTGGACCAAATGATGTAAGCAGGATACTAGCCCGAGGAGAGCTAGAGGTTTTCCAGGTATGCTTGAAAGTTTGGATTGCATGCATTGGGCATGAAAAAACTATCCAACAAGTTGGAAAGGAATGTTCACAGGACACAAAAGGTACCGATAATGATCCTTAAAGCGGTTACTACCGATGATTTACGGGTTTGGCATGCTATCTTTGGCGTATCAGGTTCGTTAAATGATATAAATATTTTAAAATAGTCATATCTATTTTCTGAACTGTCTAACGGAATTTCAACGGATGTTACATATAATATTGGTAATGTCGTGCATCATATTGGGTATTACCTGGTCAGTGGAACTTACCCAAAGTGGAGAACTTTAATAAAAGGTTTTAGAGTGGGAACAAATAAAAAGGAGAGCTATTTCACTGAAAAGGTGGCAAGCTACAAAAAGGACATCGAACGAACATTTTGTCTCATACAAGCAAGGTTTCAGATATTACGAAATCCAGCTCGATTTCATGATGCAAGAGTTTTATCTAAAATCATGTATGCTTGCATAATAATTCATAATATGATTATAGAGTCCGAAAGAGGTGGGTATAAAAATCAAAAGACTAATTACCCTGACTTGTTAAGGGTTCTAACAAAAAATCTGATAAAAACATAAACTCGACGGAGGAATATGTTGCCATGGTATAACATATTGAAGATCAACCTGCACACTTCCAACTGCGTGGCCAGTTAGTGGACCATTTGTGGGCATACAGAGGAAGGAATACTAGGAATCCTTAAGCATGGACTATACCAGTTTTTTCTGCAATATTACTAGTTTTTTTGCGTTTGCTATTTTGTTTATTGTATTATGTTGTTGAGGTTTTATGTTTGCTACTTTGTTTACTATATTATGTTTTAAGATTTTATGTTGACCATTATGTTATATTATTATGGAACTTATTTAATAAAATGATGTCCGACCTTAATTCATAACGCTGTAATACAATTATATCAAGTACATAAACAATACACACATAAACCAAAAGATATTTAGACATACTACAAAGATTCAAGACAAGTACACATCAACCATCACAATGCAACCAAACATCTAAAACTCATCCCTATATGAGCCACTTCCGCTCCCGCTCCCACTGCGTCTAACTTTCTTATACGTTTCCAACTGCTCGGTTACTAGTTCTTATTGTAAAGGAGAAAGCTTACTGAAATCACAAATCAGTTTGATGATTCTTCTCTCGCATCAAAGCTTTCTTCTCCTCATGGGCTTGTCTCCTGAACTCTCGATCGTCCATAATAGCCTTCTGAAATTTAACTCCATTATAGGGTCTCTGAGCTAAAAAGTTGGCTTCATGCTCTCTTTTTCTCTAGCAGAAGTATCTAAATTTCCTAAAAATCTAGAAAATTACGCACTGCGCTGCTCCATCTGAATTGACTTGTTTCTACCAAGAGGTTGTCCATCATTGCTTCTATATAGTGGAGATCTTTCCTACAAACTTAGATCACTACCTGGATTTGATTCGGAGTAGTGCATTCTTCTGGCTTTGTTTTGTTGCTCAAATGCGAAGTTGTTCGCATTCTTTCATTTCGGTGAACTAGACAGATGATCAAAGCACTCTTGAAATTTGAATGGTTGTCCGTATTGTAGCTGATAGGCCTTATGTGATTCTTCAATCTGTAAGACAAATTCAAAAGTGTATGGATATATAAAACTACTCAAACACATTACAGTATCAAAGAAATTTAAAACAATATGGTACTTACAATGTCATAGGGAGTGGTACCACTTTGTTGCCTATTCTACAATCCGGTGAGTATTGCCAAATAGTTTTGGCATGCAACATTCATAACCCGATAACCTCCTCTTAGCGATCCCCATGTTCTCTTCATCTATTCCAAGGAGTTATATAACTCCGCAACTCTTTACCAAAATTTCCGACCTTTCATATTATTACCAGGAATACTATCTTAAGAGATGCATATCCATGATTTTGCAAGTGAAACATACTGTACAGAAGTAAACTCACATTACTTTTTTTTCTACCTTCAGCCGTTGTTCCTTCCTCTTCGACATTTTCGTCCTCAATGTCTTCTATGCCAGGTTCTGTCTCCATTGCAAGTACATCTCTACGTCGTCTGTCAACAATGCCACTTAAGGATTTCCACTTCTTCTTCTTCTTGTTATATTTCGGGCTAGGCACGGCACAACAAACTTTGCAGCTACTTGTTCATTACATTCTTCGGTATTTATTGCATCCGCTTCTTGGTTTTCGTCTTCCTCCTCCTCCACCTCCGAACCGTCAATAGTTTCTTCATTGGTTGGAGAATTGCGTGCATAAGAAAATAGCCTTTGTATATTCTGCATTGCTTCACGGTCATGAATCTTTGACTGTTGCGCATTAAGATGTTGATGTTGCATTTGATCGTTCTGCATCATCAGAGACATGTACGATGAATGATCGTCGTATGCGCCAAATGAAGGACGTTGTTGGTAATATTGTTGCTAGGCACTAGAATACACGGAAGAAAAGTAAGGAGAAGCGAGCGGTTGGTAAGGCTGGCTATAGGAAAAGCTTGAATACGGCGAATATTCATACTCATGAAAGGATGAAGTGTTTGTTGTTGGTATGGTGGGCGTTGGTTGGAAAATCTGGTGGAATGCAGATTTGATGTGGTTTTCTTGGCCATAACTTTCTTGCCGGTTCGTTTGGATGATGAAGACATTTTCAGAAGTAGAGAATGAAGAAGTAAATGATAAGGTTGTGTGTAAGGAGTAGATGGTGGAATGGAGGAAGATTTAGGGTGGTTTTTGAACGTTGGAGTGGAACATTGGAAGGAGCCGTTGCACTAGTCGTTATGGTGAAACTACTATAATATTATAACGGCAAAGCTTTGCCTTTGTATGTTTACAACAACAAAGTCTTTGCCGTTATAAACTTGTAACGACAATGACTTTACTGTTATAAACATATAAAGGCGAAAGCTTTGCCGTTATAATAAATAGCCTCTGTTCAGTCCACCAGTGAAACGACCCGCAAATCCGTACCCCTTGAGTCAACACTATTCTACAACAATCAACTCAAGTTGTACAGAAATACGAACCATTTGGGTAAAAGAAGAAGAGGTAGAAGAAGAAAAGTAGAAAACAACAACAGAATCTAACCATCGCAGCGGAATAAAATATAATAGATAATATATAATCTTTACTCAACATCAAACATTTCTGTTTATATATTACATCATCAGAGTACATCAATCACATCTCAACATCAATATCATACAATGAATACACAACGACTCAGAATACACAGCTCAAACAGCGGAATATATTTATAACAAGTACGACTATACGTATCGCCATCCAGCTCGTTTCCTGAGTTCCACAGCATCATCTCCTGTATCCTATAATACTCGGTCTGACCCGAGCATTACAGTTAAATAATACCCGAGTCAGTCTGGGATTACCAGCGTGAGAAAATCACACCCAATTGATTATTAAAGTTTCAAAAATCCTTTGAAAACAAAAGCATCTCGTAAGACCACGCCACAAATAAACATGTCGGGTTTTTACCTTACGATAGCTAAACAATTTTTATAGAAATCCTCTGATATTATAATAGGGTCTATATACAAATACTTATAAAATAGCCGAAATTGTTACATGATTAAATTCCAGCTACTATCCACCAAAGTGGGTAATACAAACAAAACTCGTACAAGGCTCGTAGGGAAAATGGATTTCCAACAATGACTAGGCACTGGGGTACCACCTGTCACAGTACGGGGCCTAGATCACCGTACCGAGGACTACTCCCTTCATCCCCTGCAACACAAGGCCGGAACCATTCCTTACTGAACAGTCCCGAACAAGATAAACCCCGTGGTTGGCGCGACCAACCACCCACTAAGCCGAAATAATAAAGGAACATCTAGACAGGGGAATTATCTTGTCCTGCTTGGGCATGACCCACCTAACCTTGCTGCATATCCCCTGATTTTCAGTCATTCCCATTTGATGAGGCTTGAGGCTAAGCGTTACCTTTTAGAACGTTTCACTTAGAATGCCCATCGCCCACCTGACGATGTTTCGCAAACATTCATCCATACAAGTCCGTCCCGGGTTCGAACGGAACCGAAGGCACTACTCCTACTACATCCATTTTGGAAATATCCTAAGGATTAGTAGCGACTAGCCCTTGCACTTCACTGCTCCATCTTCGACTCCGAACACGTTTTTCGCACGAAACGTACAAACCGGATCGAAGTGGTTTTCGAGAAATAAATCTCGATCCCGGTCTCTTCGAAACGATCAACGTATTTGTCCAATATTGATAGTCGGTTATTTAACTATCAATTTATATTCACAAACAACCATCAACCAATAAATAATTTTTCAAATTATTTACTTATCTCCAAAAATATCTTCACAAGATATATTTCTATTTTCAATCCTTTGAAAACAGTTTCAAACCATCTTTCTTTCCAGAATCAACTTTCCCAAATATTTTCTATCTCCTCTAAAATTACCAAGCACAAAACTAGATTTTTTTAAAAATAATTTAAAACACTTTACTTTGAAATATATACCTTCGAAACATTTAAATTAAAACTATTTCAATAATTTGTTAAAAACACATATAAAATGAATATTTGAAAATAAGGTTACTTAATAAATATAAAACCAGATTTATACTTTTAAAAACATAATATTAAGGCATTCTTTGAATAATTACTACTATAATAGATAAAAAGAAAATACTTACTTAAGAACTTAAATATTAGAAATAAGAAATTTTCCAACACTTGCTTTTAAATAATTTTTAATCCTTTAACTTATATTTAAAAATTTACTTTGAAAACGTACTTGGTTATCCAGGGAGAATTCCAACTTCAATCACTTAAATCAATTTCCCAAATTGATTTCCAATTTATTCCCTTTTAATTCGGAATCTATTAATTTCAGATTTCATTTCTTGATTACAATTTAAAAATACTTTAACTAAAAATTTCAATTTTTAGATTTCTCAATTGCTTCTTTATTCTTTTAAATAAATTTAAACTTTGAATTTTAAAATAATTCTTTATTTCTTTAATTGATATAACTTAAGTTTACAATTTATTAATTTCATTTTATTAAAAATTACATTTTCTCTTCATATTCGAAGTTATTATTATTTGCATATTACTTCTATTTCTTTTCAGTTCATTCTTAATTTATTCAAACTTTCTATAATTATTTCGTTTACAAATTTACTTCCTTTTAATTTTCTTCAACAATCAAATTCATATATTTTGGTAATTCATTTACCCGAATATCCAATCAAACCATACATTCAATATTCCAATATAGCTCATCATAGGATATCAAATAATCAAAACAGAGAATATTGAATAATTTAAATAAATGTGAGGGGTCCAGTTGGATCCCTCCAACCTGTTTTCCCTGCATCCATAAATGTTAGCACAACATAATATCCATTCCAAAATATACCAGACTAAAGTACATCAATCAGTTCAACCATTCAAACAATTATTTAAATTTAATCACTTAAATTTATTTAACTGAGTGAGATTAACTCACCTTTGGCCAAGATTGCCATTCACCTCAACTCGTCTTGTTTCCATGATTTTTAACCTTGTACAAATCAATTTTACAATTTGTTACTATTCGAAATAAATTCGAATAATTCAAATTACCATTTTAAAATTTTAAATAAGTTTCCTTCCGAACAATTTCCCTAGTAACAAAAATAATGATATGCTTTATTAATAGTCGAAATATAAATCGACCTTGAATAAACAATTTACGATTTATTAACATTTGAATTAATCGAAAATTTATTTCCCTTTATAATTTAATTAGTTAATAATTTAATTTGGGCATAATCACATATTTAAACGAATTTCCTTATAACAAATATTATTAGTAATTAAAATAATTATAGAGTAAATTAAACAATTTAATCACCTAAATAAATTATTTTAAAACAAACTAGTAAATTGCATTTCTTATCCACTTCTAACTGCATATAGAATAATTTTATATAGATTTTATGAAAGTCTAATTTATACATAACTTTCAACAGTTCTGACATTCTTATATATATATATATATATATATATATATATAATTTAAAAAAAAAAACACAGCGAATATGTTTAAATCAAATCTAATCAAATAGTTGCCGCAAATATATACATACATTTCTACGAATTCGAATAGATGAGTAAAAGAAACTCATACCCAAAATATGATGAAAGCGAACGCCAACACCCTAGATTTGCTCGTGAACCCTTGCCACTCCTGTTCGCACGCAAACCATCACGCGGTCCCAAAATCAAAGTAGAACAGCCACGACTTGACGCATCACGAGTTCATCGCCTCTAGTTTCGATTCCGGCGCCCCCCACTGACCGCGACATTGCACGCGAATTCGATCCCCCCTCCAATCGCGAAACCCTAATCGAACGCGGAGCCTCCCAAATCGCGAAACCCCCATACTCGAGAAGAAGCACGATCATTTTCAGATCGTCCGCCGTTTCTTTTTTTTCTTTTTATTTTTTTAGATCGAATGATTTCGAAGAATGAAGACGAGAGGGAAGAGGGTACCATCGGCCATCTTATTTCGATTTTCATTCTCTTTTTTTTTTTTTTTTTTTACCAAGTGTTGTAAGGTTTTTTTTTTTTTTTTGGAAAGGAGAAAGGGGAAACACGTATATAACTCTCGTCCATAAGCTTCTGAGAGAAGACGAGGGTAGCTTGTGTAGACGAGCAAAAGATGCGTATAAGAGAAGCTTAAATAAGTTAAATTAAATTAAATTTCATTAGCTTATAATCGATTAAATTTTCCCGCGTTTCTATCTCGTACACTCACATACAAACTCCGATCAATACGAAATTTGAAATCCGATAATAATTCAATATTACGGACCCAATGAAACTTGTTTCTTCAAATTCCGAGACTGTGCCTCGGAAAGCTATTTTTAAATTAATTTAAACGATATAAATTTTAAAACTGAACAAACCACTGTTAATTTCAATTTTACAACTTCTATTATTCTCAGTACTATTAATATAAATTTTTCAAGCCTTCAAATTATTTTTAATAGGCTTAAAATTCTAGATTCAATAAATTCCCAACTTCAAATTATTTAATTCAAAAATTTAATTATCAATTAAATCGTGATATTCGTAATTTAAGTTAAAATTTCCCTATTGAATATTTAAAATCAATTAAATATTCTGATTTTAAATGCTCGAAAATTACGGGTCGTCACATTCCTCCCCCCTTAAAAGAATTTCGTCCCCGAAATTACTAGTTAGGAAGAATGATCCAATACCCGTTTACTATTCCTAAACCAAACAGTTCAACATCTTACTAACTATCTTTTTATAAAAGTCGTCCCATTATCATTCTTATTAACTTCCAAACCTTTCCCTAGTTCAGACTATACCATTTGTTTAACCATTCAAATTTCAATTTAAAACCAAATTTTGAATTCTCAAAATTTTCTCAAAATTTTTCTAACTCCCTAAATTCCCGAAAAATTTCGCCAGCGTTTCCTTTGCGCGGCTGACTCGGTACAACTACAAAATGGCTCTACGGCCTCCCAAATCCAAAAAGAAAACAAAAAGGCCAAGTGGCTCAATCCAAATCCAAATCCCAATCAAATTCCATACCAAATTTAAATACATACCTTTTTGTCGGGCAATTCAATTTATCTCTCGAATCAAATCCATTTTCCTTTTTCCTTTATATTACCTGCATATCCTGCTTAGCACTAATATCCAAACACAATATTCCAAAACATTTTATCAACTTTCTCACCAATGCCAATATCTATTCATTCAAATATCAACTAGAATCTATTTGCAATATTAAATTTTCAATTTAGAATGCACCATTCATACTTAAGTTAGTATAAGTATTTTATATGTTTCTTATATTCATTTTCATCTCACTACTTTAGTTTATATCCATTCCTATTCCAATTATTTTCTTTCATTTCCATATGAATTCACTTTATCTTAACTCTGCATATAAATTTTATTTGTCATTCATCACTAATTTATATCATTATTCCAATTAGTTTTATTTACTAACTTATTTTAGTTTCCAAGTTGAAATCGTTTTGTCGTTAACAAAATTTTCCAAAATTTTCAAAAATTTTCTAACTCCCAAAATTTCTGAAAAATTTTTGGCAGAGTCTCCTTTGTACGGAGGAGCTTTTGCAATTTGACAAAAGAGATAAATATATATACATCGACCCACACGGTCGGAAAAACCAAAAACAGTTCATATTTCCTATTTTAATCGCGTAGGCGTACCTTATTTAGCATTTTAAGCAAGCAGCTTATTATTTTTAGCAAATAGCACATCCAAATCCAGCCTCACGGCTTCCGGGTACCTGTACTTACTCAATTTAAACATGTAAGTGTCAAATATATGCAGTTTAACTATATTTCACTTATTTATAATAGTTAAAACATATGAATTCTAAAAGAAACTCATACCAAACATTTTTCTGTAAGCAATTTATATAGTTTCCATGCTAATTCAACTGTTCCAATTTATTTATAAACTATTTTTATGCAATTTGAATGGTTTTCAATACATTCATATACAACCTCATCAATTTAAAATGGTTTTAATCTCAATCACTTATATTTAATTTATTTTTAAGCAAACTGAGCTCATTTTAAATTCAATTGCTTTTAAAATCAATTTATTTTGCTCTTCTCACTCATAGAATGTTTAATTACCCCATTTACAACAACAACAATTTATTCCATACAATTTGACGAGATTTAGGTGAATAAATAAGTATTTATGTTTTATAACCAATTTAAATTGATTTCACTCTATTTCCAAATTTATTCACAATCCAATTATCCTCGCTTCCATTTCGGATGTGAATACATTCACTTGTATTTCATTTATTAACCCAACTAATTCATTCAAAACCATTAACAACTTAGGTTCCATTCACATTACTAATTAAATTTTCTTTTTATTTTAATCCCTTCACAATCATTTATTTAGCTCGACACATTCCATTTTAAATTTTACTTACAATTCATTTATTTACATTTCATTCCAGGTTAGTTTATTCCAAACTATTTTATCTAGCTCGAAGACAATCCAAGCTATTTCATTCAATAACCATATTACTTTTCTCATTGACTCCAAGTTAAATGGTTTACAATTTCTTATTTAAGAATTTCATTCCTTTAAAAATGATCGGCAACTCACCGAATTTTATTACAATTAAAATTTATTTTTACTTGATTTAAATCCAATTCACTATTATTAAACTTAATTTTAAGTTGAATGCAATTCAACTCATTTCCATTTTTTTTTTCTATTCTTAAGCTCATTTCCTTTTTGCAATCAAATTTCTCTTTTCAATTCAATTTGATTCTATCTCAATCAAATCTCATTTCAAACTTATTTGATTAGCTATTATAAAATTTAACTGTTCAGATTTAACCCATTCAAATTTGATTTCCTGGCTATTTCCAAATTATCTTCACTTACGGATTTTATTTGCACATTCAAACATTGCTATTTTAATCCATTTACATTTTTATTTTATACATCTCAAATTATATTTACTTTGTTAACACTTCAAGTCTAATTTTAATTAATAACTCAAGTTCTGATTCTATTATTCACTTTTAACTTACCATCCAATTTATTAACTCACCATTCAACTCCATTCTCAATTACTTTCACTTCATCAACAATTTGAATCAATTTTAATTTATAACTTGAGTTTATTTCCAAACTTCATCATAAACTCACTATTCAATTACATTAACTAATTTATTATCTAATTAGTTCTTCCCTTATTTATAATCCAATACTTGAATTTTATTCCAAATATCACTTCATTTTATTTAAATTCAATTTATTTTATAATTCAAGCTTAAATTTTTGTTTCATTTTCGCAATTCATCAAACAATATTTATTTTGGATTTGTATTCCATTTTCAATTTTATAAGTCACAACTTATTATTTACACCATTCCATTCCTCATAGGCTTGAATATATTACTCTTTTATTTTTAACTCAAGCCTTATGTTTTTTTATAACCCAAGCATATTTTATTCATGCATTTTAATTCTTTTATGGATTATTCTGGTTTATTTATTTCAATTTAATTCTTATCCAATTTACTTTCCATTTATTCAGGTAAGAACCTAATTCATTCAATAATTCAATTGAATTTTTATTCCAATTCAGTTTTATTTCAACTCTGATTTATTCAACTCAATTTTATAAGCTTACAACTTTATATCTCATCGGGATTTTTCAACTTCCGGCTTTAGCTTCAAATCATTTTGAAATCTCCAATATCTCAAATCACACTTCTCAAATTTTTAAACCAATCCTGGTTTTATTCCCAACAAATTTCCTTTGGAATTTCAAAAACAACTTGCTTTTCTAAACAAAATCAATTTGGTAGCATTACTTCACTTAGAAATTCGAAAACGAATACTGATGATGCGGCCGTCATCATCAGAATTATTTTCCAATAATCCAAGTGATTTCAATGCTATATCACTTTCAAAATCCATTTAAAACACATTTTCTTTCAGAAATACTTTCAAAAAAATAATATTATTATTCAGCTTCAAATACTTCAAAATCTCCAGGATTCAAATTTTAACTAAAGTGCATTTGTATAGTTATGCTTATACAAATTCCCAATTAAGTATATTACAATTTATAATTACATCTATAACTCATATTTATAAATTTCATTTCATAATGAATTTATTGCCTTAAAATTTGGTTATATTCTCAATTTCCAGTTAAATCTTCACTTAACAATGATAATAATTTAATATTGTCATCTCTAACATCCAAGCAACCATATATTAGCTAAAATAGTTTACAAAAGCTTTTCTTTATATCAAAATATATTTTTGGGTAAAATTATTTCATTCACCCACATTTAAAACAATACCGTGTCGATTGTTCTATTCAAGTGTTTAGAAACCCTTTCGATACAGTTGTCCAGACTGTGCCGACGAAGGTTCATATGCCACTCAATAAACCAATCAACACAATATTAAAACAATTTATATTCACTAACAAGTACGCGCTCATATTTATTAATACGCTCAAACTCATTATAGAGTACTACGGACTCTATTTAAATGAGTAATTCCCGCTAGAGCCAAGGTTATCACCAACCTAAGCTCTGATACCAAGTGAAACGACCCGCAAATCCGTACCCCTTGAGTCAACACTATTCTACAACAATCAACTCAAGTTGTACAGAAATACGAACCATTTGGGTAAAAGAAGAAGAGGTAGAAGAAGAAAAGTAGAAAACAACAACAGAATCTAACCATCGCAGCGGAATAAAATATAATAGATAATATATAATCTTTACTCAACATCAAACATTTCTGTTTATATATTACATCATCAGAGTACATCAATCACATCTCAACATCAATATCATACAATGAATACACAACGACTCAGAATACACAGCTCAAACAGCGGAATATATTTATAACAAGTACGACTATACGTATCGCCATCCAGCTCGTTTCCTGAGTTCCACAGCATCATCTCCTGTATCCTATAATACTCGGTCTGACCCGAGCATTACAGTTAAATAATACCCGAGTCAGTCTGGGATTACCAGCGTGAGAAAATCACACCCAATTGATTATTAAAGTTTCAAAAATCCTTTGAAAACAAAAGCATCTCGTAAGACCATGCCACAAATAAACATGTCGGGTTTTTACCTTACGATAGCTAAACAATTTTTATAGAAATCCTCTGATATTATAATAGGGTCTATATACAAATACTTATAAAATAGCCGAAATTGTTACATGATTAAATTCCAGCTACTAGCCACCAAAGTAGGTAATACAAACAAAACTCGTACAAGGCTCGTAGGGAAAATGGATTTCCAACAATGACTAGGCACTGGGGTACCACCTGTCACAGTACGGGGCCTAGATCACCGTACCGAGGACTACTCCCTTCATCCCCTGCAACACAAGGCCGGAACCATTCCTTACTGAACAGTCCCGAACAAGATAAACCCCGTGGTTGGCGCGACCAACCACCCACTAAGCCGAAATAATAAAGGAACATCTAGACAGGAGAATTATCTTGTCCTGCTTGGGCATGACCCACCTAACCTTGCTGCATATCCCCTGATTTTCAGTCATTCCCATTTGATGAGGCTTGAGGCTAAGCGTTACCTTTTAGAACGTTTCACTTAGAATGCCCATCGCCCACCTGACGATGTTTCGCAAACATTCATCCATACAAGTCCGTCCCGGGTTCGAACGGAACCGAAGGCACTACTCCTGCTACATCCATTTTGGAAATATCCTCAGGATTAGTAGCGACTAGCCCTTGCACTTCACTGCTCCATCTTCGACTCCGAACACGTTTTTCGCACGAAACGTACAAACCGGATCGAAGTGGTTTTCGAGAAATAAATCTCGATCCCGGTCTCTTCGAAACGATCAACGTATTTGTCCAATATTGATAGTCGGTTATTTAACTATCAATTTATATTCACAAACAACCATCAACCAATAAATAATTTTTCAAATTATTTACTTATCTCCAAAAATATCTTCACAAGATATATTTCTATTTTCAATCCTTTGAAAACAGTTTCAAACCATCTTTCTTTCCAGAATCAACTTTCCCAAATATTTTCTATCTCCTCTAAAATTACCAAGCACAAAACTAGATTTTTTTAAAAATAATTTAAAACACTTTACTTTGAAATATATACCTTCGAAACATTTAAATTAAAACTATTTCAATAATTTGTTAAAAACACATATAAAATGAATATTTGAAAATAAGGTTACTTAATAAATATAAAACCAGATTTATACTTTTAAAAACATAATATTAAGGCATTCTTTGAATAATTACTACTATAATAGATAAAAAGAAAATACTTACTTAAGAACTTAAATATTAGAAATAAGAAATTTTCCAACACTTGCTTTTAAATAATTTTTAATCCTTTAACTTATATTTAAAAATTTACTTTGAAAACGTACTTGGTTATCCAGGGAGAATTCCAACTTCAATCACTTAAATCAATTTCCCAAATTGATTTCCAATTTATTCCCTTTTAATTCGGAATCTATTAATTTCAGATTTCATTTCTTGATTACAATTTAAAAATACTTTAACTAAAAATTTCAATTTTTAGATTTCTCAATTGCTTCTTTATTCTTTTAAATAAATTTAAACTTTGAATTTTAAAATAATTCTTTATTTCTTTAATTGATATAACTTAAGTTTACAATTTATTAATTTCATTTTATTAAAAATTACATTTTCTCTTCATATTCGAAGTTATTATTATTTGCATATTACTTCTATTTCTTTTCAGTTCATTCTTAATTTATTCAAACTTTCTATAATTATTTCGTTTACAAATTTACTTCCTTTTAATTTTCTTCAACAATCAAATTCATATATTTTGGTAATTCATTTACCCGAATATCCAATCAAACCATACATTCAATATTCCAATATAGCTCATCATAGGATATCAAATAATCAAAACAGAGAATATTGAATAATTTAAATAAATGTGAGGGGTCCAGTTGGATCCCTCCAACCTGTTTTCCCTGCATCCATAAATGTTAGCACAACATAATATCCATTCCAAAATATACCAGACTAAAGTACATCAATCAGTTCAACCATTCAAACAATTATTTAAATTTAATCACTTAAATTTATTTAACTGAGTGAGATTAACTCACCTTTGGCCAAGATTGCCATTCACCTCAACTCGTCTTGTTTCCATGATTTTTAACCTTGTACAAATCAATTTTACAATTTGTTACTATTCGAAATAAATTCGAATAATTCAAATTACCATTTTAAAATTTTAAATAAGTTTCCTTCCGAACAATTTCCCTAGTAACAAAAATAATGATATGCTTTATTAATAGTCGAAATATAAATCGACCTTGAATAAACAATTTACGATTTATTAACATTTGAATTAATCGAAAATTTATTTCCCTTTATAATTTAATTAGTTAATAATTTAATTTGGGCATAATCACATATTTAAACGAATTTCCTTATAACAAATATTATTAGTAATTAAAATAATTATAGAGTAAATTAAAAAATTTAATCACCTAAATAAATTATTTTAAAACAAACTAGTAAATTGCATTTCTTATCCACTTCTAACTGCATATAGAATAATTTTATATAGATTTTATGAAAGTCTAATTTATACATAACTTTCAACAGTTCTGACATTCTTATATATATATATATATATATATATATATATATATAATTTAAAAAAAAAACACAGCGAATATGTTTAAATCAAATCTAATCAAATAGTTGCCGCAAATATATACATACATTTCTACGAATTCGAATAGATGAGTAAAAGAAACTCATACCCAAAATATGATGAAAGCGAACGCCAACACCCTAGATTTGCTCGTGAACCCTTGCCACTCCTGTTCGCACGCAAACCATCACGCGGTCCCAAAATCAAAGTAGAACAGCCACGACTTGACGCATCACGAGTTCATCGCCTCTAGTTTCGATTCCGGCGCCCCCCACTGACCGCGACATTGCACGCGAATTCGATCCCCCCTCCAATCGCGAAACCCTAATCGAACGCGGAGCCTCCCAAATCGCGAAACCCCCATACTCGAGAAGAAGCACGATCATTTTCAGATCGTCCGCCGTTTCTTTTTTTTCTTTTTATTTTTTTAGATCGAATGATTTCGAAGAATGAAGACGAGAGGGAAGAGGGTACCATCGGCCATCTTATTTCGATTTTCATTCTCTTTTTTTTTTTTTTTTTTTACCAAGTGTTGTAAGGTTTTTTTTTTTTTTTTGGAAAGGAGAAAGGGGAAACACGTATATAACTCTCGTCCATAAGCTTCTGAGAGAAGACGAGGGTAGCTTGTGTAGACGAGCAAAAGATGCGTATAAGAGAAGCTTAAATAAGTTAAATTAAATTAAATTTCATTAGCTTATAATCGATTAAATTTTCCCGCGTTTCTATCTCGTACACTCACATACAAACTCCGATCAATACGAAATTTGAAATCCGATAATAATTCAATATTACGGACCCAATGAAACTTGTTTCTTCAAATTCCGAGACTGTGCCTCGGAAAGCTATTTTTAAATTAATTTAAACGATATAAATTTTAAAACTGAACAAACCACTGTTAATTTCAATTTTACAACTTCTATTATTCTCAGTACTATTAATATAAATTTTTCAAGCCTTCAAATTATTTTTAATAGGCTTAAAATTCTAGATTCAATAAATTCCCAACTTCAAATTATTTAATTCAAAAATTTAATTATCAATTAAATCGTGATATTCGTAATTTAAGTTAAAATTTCCCTATTGAATATTTAAAATCAATTAAATATTCTGATTTTAAATGCTCGAAAATTACGGGTCGTCACAACCAGCCACGAGAACTGCTCCAACTAGTCTCGAACTAGCCACGACGATGTGAACAAGCCACACCAAGTTGCTCCGTGGTTTCTTTAGCAACTGAACAAACCATTGTTGGTTATGCTCTAGCTCTATTATAATATTTCTTTGGATAGTTTGGATACTGTGACACTTCTATATAATATATGCCAAGTGTCCTTATTATTAAGTATAAACAAATTCTTATTCTACAATCGTATTCGGTGTTTTCCTCTACAATGCATATTATATTCAATATCCGGTGTCTATATATAAAACCAATATAACCACTCATTAAATGTACTTTTATTAAAATAAATAGTCTGGTGCCCATCTTATTAGCATAAAGAAGAATGTTCTATTATTGCGATCCACTGAATTAATCGTTCCAAAAAAAAGATAATTTTTGGAGCATGATCCCATAAAGAGTGAATTAAATTCCCGATTTCACAACGTAACTTGGAAGTTCTCTCTTCTCACCATCTTTTATTTCAATTGTTTATTGCTAAGTTGTTATTACTCACTCTCACGTCAAAATCAAATCTTTTATGTATATGGTATTTTACACACAAATCTTGATAACAATACTTATTATGTCAAACGTCAAAATTTCATCATATCTGCCACATTCTCACTCTTTGACATTAGAAAAACAAAGAAGTTGTCCCTTATGGAATGGCTATGACTATAAGGATCTAGTCGGACGAAATTCCGACAGTGCTGTAGGTTCTGTCTTGCGTAGTGTTTATATTACATATTCTAGAAAATGTCGGTGACAACTTAATAACCAATGCAACTATATCTTATAGTAGCAAGCCACATACTAAATCAATATCCATTAAGGTCATTGTTGAATCCATCAACGTTACAAGATTGAATATAGTTGATTAACTTATAGATATAAATTACACACACACACATATATATTATATGTATGTACATATATATGTTTATATATATTTATAAAATTTATATAACATTAATTCATATAATTTACAGAAGATAATTTATAGTATTCGTTTGTATAGATATAATGGATATCAATTATATATACAATCTACATACATGATTTATATATATAGTTTATGTACATATATATTACAAAGTTTATATAATATTAACTTATATGATATTTATATATATTATATGCATAAGCTAGGTATTCCATAAATTCATATGATAATCAAGAGCTATAAATCAACTTGAAAACCACTAGACATTAATCCTTCCATTTAAAGATTCAAAATGATGAGATTATATTAGCTATGATTCAGGTTAGGAAAATCCATCCAAAACTTACTTTAGGACAAAATCATTCGTGGGTTGCAGGAAGGAATTCTTAAAGAAAACGAGTAAGTTACAAAGTTAAATATTTCATTATAAGTTAAACTAAAGTGTATTAACTTGGTTAGAAGTATCTTCATCATCAAGAGGCAATGAGAAAAGCTCAGATGATGATAAAGTGTTAAAATTTAGTTAGATATTTCGAATATTTAGGTAGAGAAACTCTAGCATGTCAAATTCAATTCATAAGATTTTTTATATGAAACTAATTCACAAACTATAATTCTAGATTCTTCTTAATTATAGCCAAGTAGTGAGCTTAAGAAACTCAAAATGAAGCTTAAAACATTGAGAAACAATTTAAAGGCAAGGTACTACACTATATACGATAAAAAATTCACTCGTTATAAATGTCCCTTTAGTATAAAAAAATCATAACATTATGCATCATAGATTATTGAGATAAAGAAACTAAATGTCGATAAGAAAAGGCCTTAACTATTCAATTTGCCGACGAAGTAACTCTAAGAAGAGTCCATGTAAATCTTAAGGAAAAGAAGCCTACAAGCAGTATATGTAATAGCCACATTCTAATTATTATCATTATTATTGTTTTCTTTTATAGCTTGCATCTCTAACAGAAAATAAAAAGGAATATGATGGTATTATAAAGTTTAAAGATGTTCTGTTGAAAGTTGCTAAACTTTTGCATTCTTCTCATGAAATGGTGACGACCGTAGAAAGCTTACAAAACCAGAACTTTGAACAAGGCAATGGAAATAGGTTTGAAGAAATTTAGAAAAGAGTCTGTTTTGAAGTGGAAGGCAGTACGCTGATCGGTGTGATGAATTTTGAACTGCCACAAAACATAATGGATTTCCAATAACCACCGATCAGGAAAAATTCCATACATGTGCTAAATAATGATTTTACATTTTGCCTCCTTGTATTCTTTAAAAATGTTATAACGTATACAAGCAAAGTCATCAAAATGCAAGTCGGAGAAAAATTCGGCTGGAAATAGGATAAAGTTAGCCTATGCTAAGAGTCAAGACTAGGTTAAATATCTTCTGTCAATTCTTTAAGATGACTTATAAATAAACAACTATAATCAACCTGATAAAAGTAAAGAAGAACAATTTCGAAAGGCCCCATCTAGCTTTAAAATTAAAGCAACTATTATTTTCCACTCCAAGTCACCCAAGACAAACTCAAATTTAACAAATTAACTAAACATCTATCACTTTTATTTCGAATAAGCTTCCTATCCTCCTCCCAATACCAGAACTGGTCAAAGAAATGCAGCTTAGGGTCAACATGAAGAAGTTGAGGCACCACACCCAAAGAATGTACGTGAAAGGACATTGAAAATACAAGCGATCTAAATCGTCCATCTTAAAATGGAAGAAAGCACAACAACTATCAATTTTCATTCCTCTGCGAATAAGATGAACTTTGGTTTTAATTCCTTGTTAATAGCCAACCACATATGCAATTTGATTTTTGGGGGAACATGAACCTTCTACAGAGCTTTATAGTACTTCACGGTCACACCACCAAAATTGAGAAAATTATAAACGAAACTGACACTTAGCTTCTTCCCAAATTTCCATTTAGCTTCATCCTTTTCATCAAGTAAAGAGACATTTTCAAGAATATTAGTAAACTTAAAGTACTGAATCAGAACTTCTCCTTCCAGAATTATAGTGAAAGTCAAATTCCATTTAAAAACCTCTTCGGGAAGATATAAATCACTAATTTTTGCACTCAGATTAGCTGAAATATGAAAAGGCACGGAAAATTGATTTTTTCAGAGGAATATTTAATAACCAAGCATTATTCCAAAAAAGAATATTTAGTCCATTACCAGCTTTCTAGTACGACCCCTCATTGAAAATATGCTGTAGCTTTAAAACCAAGTCCAGAACTTTGAATAATGAGATATAACAGAGGTACCAACAGTAAAGTGCCCACTATAATACCGGTTCTCCATCCAATCCTTCCAAAGAGAATTTTCCTTCCCAAAGGGTCTCCAAAACCACTTACATAAAAGAGCACAATTATGATCTTCAAGAGAAACAACACCTAAACTACCCTGCTCTTTTGATTTACAAATATTCTTCCAAGCCACCAAATTCTTTAATGAACCACCACCTCTTCACCCTTTCCACAAGAAATCTCTCGTTATCAAATCAATTTTCCTTACAATCCATTTAGGAAACATGTAAAATGACATCCAATACAAAGGCATAGTTGACATAACCGAATTCATCAATACTAATCTACCAGCTCTAGATAATGAATGAGTTTTTCACCTAGCCAGCCTTGAACCAATCTTATCAATAAGAGGCAACCAATAATCATGCATTAAATCACTAGGCCTAGCCACCACTTCTATGTAGGAAAGAGGAAAATTTCTAAAGAAGAAGAAATCTGATCAATAAGAAAACCCGAATCACCAACAGCCATAACCAAACTTCTGCTAAAATTAATTTTCAAACCATGCATATTCTCAAAACCATAAATAATGAGTTTGAGAGCATTAATGAAATAAGGCAATGGGGAACTAAAAATCATTGTGCCATCTGCGTATTATAGAGAAGAAATACCTCCATTAATGATAGAATTACCAACAGTCTCCACCAACCCAACTCTAGCAGCAGCTCGAACCAACCTAACAAAAATATCGACTGTAATGTTGAATAACAAGAGAGAGGGGGGATCCCCTTGCCTCAACCCTCTTTGGGAAACAACTTACGGCCTTCAATCCCATTCATCGGAAAAGAGGATGTTCCATTGCCCAAAATTCCTTCAATCCAACCAATCCACCTTCATCCACATCCCTAGCTCTTAACACATCAATCAAGAATTCCCAATTAAGAGAATCAAAAGCTTTAGAGAAGTCCAATCTCAATGACTTCAAAGGGAACAATAGCAATATTCTCCATAATGCTTTTAATATTCTTAATAAAAACAGATTGACTATTAAGAACAAAAGAGTCCATAAGTCCACAAGTATGTTTGGCGAGCACCTTTGTGATGATCTCAAAAACACAATTAAAAAGACTTATGGGCCTAAAATCGTTGACATCACTAGCTCCCTCATGCTTAGCTAAAAGAACCACCAAAGCATAGTTCAAACATTTAATATCAAGCCTGCCATCATGTAAATCACCAAACAGAGCCACCAGATCGTCCTTAAGCTAGAGCTAGCACTTTTGAAAAAAGAAAGAAGGAAAATTGTCAGGTCCAAGGGCTTTATCAACAAGTAGATCTTTAATAGCATAGTAAAATTATTCTTTGGTGAAATTATGCTCTAAAAAACCAACTCCAGCCTATCCACATTGTCGAAAACACATTTAAATCTATAGAAACATATTTATGATAGATAGTACTAAACAAAATTTTATAAAAAATAGTGTACTTCTTCAAAATCTCATTTTGATCAAAAATGTCAGTCCCATCTACGCATATATGATTAATGAAATATTCTTTCTTCTACCATTAGCAATTTTGCGAAAATAGATAGTGTTAGCATCCTCATTTTCGAGCCAACTAACTCTAGATCCCTGTCTCCACATATCTCTTCTTGATCAATGATCTTCAAAATCTCTTCTTCCTTCATATTCAAAGACAACAATTCCTCATTACTTAAAATTCCCCTTTCCTCTTTATTATTCAATTACATAATCTCCTTACAAAGCCTAGCCTTTTTTTCCTTTACATTTCCAAAACAGCCATTCTCCCAGTGCTTCAAAAAAATATTCTAACTTTCCTGAGCTTGAAGGTAATATTCTTAGCAGCTTTGGAATTCCCTTTTATACTTGCCCGTTTAACCTTAATCATCTCATCAAATTTATTTTCTGAACACCACATCTTTTCAAATCTAAATCTCCTTTTAATCTTCAACTCATCCCCGGTACCAAGAATAATAGGACAATGATCGGATATGATTCAAGAAAGCCCATATTGATAAGTGAGAGGGAACATATCATCCCAATGGTTGTTAATGAAAAATCGATCAAGTCAAGCCATATTGGGAGACTCCTTACCATCGCTCCATGTCAATTTTTTGTTATTCATAGGCAGATCAGTAAGACAGCAGTCTCCCACAAAATTGTTAAATAGCTCTATATCATTATAATTTCCCTCTCTTCCATATCTCTCCCCCATAAATCTTGTCACATTAAAATCTCCACCAACAACCCTAGGATTGTCAATCTCCACTCTAAAGCTTGAACAAAGTTCCCAAAATGAAGCTCTTTCATATTTATCATAGGAACTATAAACATTCGCCACAAAAAACTTGCTTCCATCCCTAACATTAGACAAGACCACATGCAGCACATTATTACACTTCTTTTCACTGACCCACTTCTAGATTTCACTTCTCCAACCCACAAAAAGACCACCACATCTACCAAAAGAATCCATCAAACTCCATGCATCCAGCAAGTTACCACCTACAGAATTGAAGAAAAAGTCATCAGTGTTAGCAACCTTAGTCCCCTAAAATAAAACAACTTCAACATACAACAAACAAATTAAATTCCTAACTCTAGCCCATTATGGGGAGTGCCAATGCCCTTAATGTTCCACGAGACTATCTTCATAAGTTGATTAAAGATCTCAAAACTTCCAAAGCCTTAATACAATCAATATCATCCACTCCACACCATTATTAAAAATCATACCCATTTTCTAAGCAGTATCATATAACTACATAGATGTACATGAATTAAGAACTGTAGGAACATGTATGCTGCCATAGAAAGGGTGATAAGACTTACTTAAAGAAGCCTTCCAGAGACATAACTTCTACTCTCTTTTCAGCCATCTTCAATATATCTTCCTTCTTGTCGAATAGCTTGACACTTCTTCTAAGTCTATTAGATTCATCAGCATCCTCAAAACCAACCACACCAAAACTATCACTAATTTCCACCACTGGAATAGGATCAGCAACAACCTCCAGCGCCTGCAAACTCTCCTTCTCAGATCTTAAACCACTTTCAACGGGGACAACATTATTAATTTTAGCAGCTGCAAGCCCTTTTGATCTCAGAAAATCTTTAACCTCCTCAAGGTTATTAGCTTGAAACACATTACCTCTAGCATCGTCTGAATCGGTCATAACATCTTCAATGGTGACCTGATCCAAAATGTTAAAGTATTGGTGACAAGAACTTCGGTATTCTCAATGGAATTCTCAGCAACTATAGAAACATTTTTTCAATAGGACCATGTGTGGCAACAACTCTATTAGTACTAACATCCAAATTAATTAAATAGCTCATAGGGATATGAGTTGGAGCCTTCTTCCTTCATAATTGCCTAGGAGCTGGGAAAAAAGTTAAAGTATTCCAATCATCTAAGTCTAAATCCCCTTCCATAAATGTTTCCTTACACATATGCTGTGTAACTAGAATCACTAATAACAATGTCAATTTTTCTGGTGAGAGCAACATCCACATCTCTTATAATTTCAACATCTAGGTATGAGTAATCAGACTTATACCCACCAACAAAATCAACATTCACTAGATACCTACTACCGCTGAGAATATCCTCTAATTGGTTAGCCTCTCAACAGACATCAGGAAGATGAGAAAGCCAAAGTCAAGATCGAGACATCAGATTCCTCTCCTGTTTGCCTTCATCCAAACCCCAAAGTCTAAGCCCAATATCTTTGTTTTTATAATTAATCACATTCTTCATTACATCATCCAAAGCTAATCTGAAACTTGGAAAGAAAACTTTGAACTCCTAGAAATATTTTTTGACCTGCCAGTTATGATTACCAAAATGATAGGTTAGAATTTTCACAATATCACGAAGAGCAAGCTCTTCCCGCACAATCGAAATGATAACCCATCCACGACACTTCTTGTAAGCTTTAGCAAATGAGTCTGAATCATTGTTATCAAAAATCTTAAAATCTCACAATTTAAATCCCGTTTTGAATCAGATCTGTCCTGTCCCGATTCGATTTAGATTCCGATTCATACTCATTTAAAACCGCAGTTGAGAAAAATCATTCAATACATACTTATATATTCAATATGCTTACTTGAATCCACAGTTTCGATTCTAATGTTTCCTAAACAAAATAAAAGTGAAACAAGAGAAAAAGGCTAATTTTTTAGTTTAGAATCTTTAGACGTAAACTTTCAAACGTCATAATCAATTTCAAAGTGTGTACAAATCTTAAAATATAAAACTTTTGAATCTGTGATTTACGATTGAAATCCCATTTCGATTTAAAATTTGAACATTATGATTTACAATTTGAATCCCGTTTTCATAACTCGGTCTGAATTATCTAAGCTGACACAAAGGAATCCACATTACCACCAAAAGAATCAGAAACAGCCCCTTCCTTTTATTTCTTAGTTGTATCTGAGTTCAAAGCCTGTAGCCACCTCTTTCCCTTTCCTTACCTCCTTTCCAGAATTCTTACTCCTAACTGGATTATCACCAAGAACTACCTCCTTCACTTTACCGCCGATTTGAAGCATGAGCAAGACAAAAGGAAGATCTATGCAAACCGATTTATTACACATGTAGCAAAGAATCGTATTTTTACAATCATTTGCCATATGATTTGCTAAACCGCACCTGAAGCACAGATTCTTAGATTTGAGATATTCGAACTTTTTTAAAACTGAGTCGTAAAAATTAAGTGGTTTTTGAACTGGAGCTGTATAGATTTGATTCGATTTAGCAGCTTCGGCATACGTATGATGAACAATCGAACTTTTATTTACATTAGCTTTGTAGCAGGCACATGGTTGAATATTATTGCAGAATTAGCGGTAGAATAGTAAAATCCAAGAGGATTAGGAAAATGAAATGGATGATCTGCATGATAATTGAGATAATTGGGGAAAGAATTAGGGATTAATGGGACTGAGGAGAGAGAAGATTTCGCCATCTTCTCGGAAATTAAAGCATAATACTTTAAAATGATATTAAGTAAAAATAAATAAAGTTATAACTTTTCTAGCACCAACTCATCATCTAAGGTTTATAAAGTTTCACCTTTTCTAGTACCGACTCATCGGTCAAAGTTTCTTAGATTATCACTTCTTAATATGAAAACCATATAATAACTCCCAAAAACTAATCAAAAGTCTTAATTATATTGAGACATAGGAGTTGAAATTGATGACAATGCATCATAGTTTATATTTTAACCACGCAAACTTAAAGGCGTTGGATTACCATTTCAAAATTCAATCTGTTAGGTTATAAAGCAATGGAGTGATTAGATTAACTCGATATTTTTCAAGAATCATAAAGCATAGTCAAGGATTACAAGGAGTAGTATAACAATTTTTTTTGAAAACTTCAAATCAAAGCCATCTAAAATTACATAAACATTCACTTGGGGAAAAAAAGAAAAAAATCTTAACGAAAAGAGATTTTACCAGATTTGGAGATGGATGGGAAATCTGAAAGAATTTGTTGTCTAACAAAAAAAATGGAACTAAAAGGAGGGAAATATGTGACATCACTTATTATTTACTTTGATATATATATATATATATATATATATATATATATATATATATTAAGGTTAAAAACTACGTTTAGGCTTTAAATGCCAACATTGAGTGCTATGAATAGTAAGTTTTCTTGTAATGTGGGTAAACGTGTGTGTTCTTTATTTTTTTCATTTCACATTTTTGCATATTTATATATTTGTTTATTAGTGAAATTAGCTTAAATATTATGTTCACTGCTCTCTAGGGTATGTTTATGATCCTCCAAATGAAAACTAACTAACCATGATTTTATATAAATGTCTGTTAACTGAAATTTTAAGATAATAGTTGTTGCCTCTGGTTCGTTTGAAATATATTCTAAAATCGAATCAATGCAACGTGTCGCACATGGCATCCAGTACAAATGCCTTCTTTACTACATTAAAAATTGATTGATAGGATTATAGTTTGCTCCGTTATTTGCAACCATTTGCACTATCTTATTTTCACCGATTGTTTCTACAACTTTATCCATTAATCATCAAGTACATTCTCTACTTTGGAATTCATTTACGACATGCATCGACTTATTAAATATTGTTCCATCCATGGAGTCATGAGAAAATCTGTAGTTATTCGTCAATTTTGTGTACCCAACCATCATATATTAACATGCAATCATATTTATCCTTGAAATTGTATAAATTTTTAATACATCATATAACTTCTTCTATTTCCATTTTAAGGTATGAATGTGATATATCATATGAATAGGTGGATCAGTTCCACGATCACATTCTACAATCGCATAAACGATTGTTATATAGTAAGGACTATTATAACATTATATAGAATATAATGGGAAAAAAAGAATTTAGAAATTGCTTGACCTTTATGTTTTTTGGCATCTTTAATACCTTTCAATGCCTATTTAATAAACGATTGAGTTTAACCTCCTTTTTTTTTTGCATATATGAGTTAATTCATCCAACAATATGAGATTCAAAGTTACTATCCACTTTAGTAGATTTTCCACACAAGTCGTGCTCTATTTGACTTGGACCACCATGTGATTATTTGTGAGATCCGTGCATCTCTTCATCTCTAAACGTTACTCTACTCTCCCGCATGCATGACATGTCGAACTTCTTTATCATTTTCAGTTTCGTTATCTTCACTGTTTGACTTTTGTTGCAGTCTACTCATAATTCCTCTTGTAAGCAATGTTTATATATTTTTCATTTATTTCGTTCACTTCTGTTTGAATGATATGCGATCATATAAGTTGTTTAACTTTTATAGGGACAATTAGACACACTGATACGTTGCTATCTACTCCTACCAAATTTCTTTTAAACTTGTCACAACTCCACCATTTATCAGTTTATTGCAAAAGATACATTTTAGTTTTCAAAGGTTGTCATCAATTGTAGTGACATAATTCCAACCGATCTCAGTTCGCTTTGCCACAACATACCTGAAATCATCAACGAAATAACAAAAGTATTCATAACAAGATTCAGTGTAGACAATAAACAATACAAAATTTAAAAGTAAGTTATAATTAGTCCATTTAAACATAAGTTAAATTAGTCTATTTACGGATACATTGTTGAATCATTTAGTAGAGCTTGAGTGGTTAAAGGAAAATTGAGGAAATTAACATGAAATTTATTGAAGCAATATGGGAAGCCAATGAATTTAGATTTCACAACAATTGTTAAGAAAGAACTTAATACATAAATTACTAAAAATAGTTTTTCTCATCACTCTGAACCAATATAATAAATATAGAAATAGTATGAAGAACAAAGTTCGTTAATCTTTTAACTTTAAGCACATGCTTTTAATTTTTCAATGAGAAGGGTAAACTTTTCAACTAAACACAGCAGAAGGACAAAAATTCGATGAGAATAACAGTGCTATTGTGTGGTATCAGTTTTATGTTTATTGAATAAAATGAAAGATAAAACGTTATATTCTAATTTTATCATGAATAGTTCATCTTACCTTATGGCAGCATTTTATTTTCAAACAATCGACTTAGTTTCCAATTCGTTAATTCATGTACAAATTTAATTCCATTTACTATGTATTCATATTTTGATTTTACCGTTTATTCCTATTCTATGTCTTTTTATTTTCTGGTTAGATTCGTCTAATAATTCTGAAAATTTACTGTTTTTTTTGTTGTAAGCTAGTAGAACGAGATTTTAATCTAATCTCATTTCGCCATCGGCCGAAACTGAACTGAGGTGGCTGAAATCTCGAGGTTCCGACTGGAACCTTAAATCATAATTTATACATACGTACATTTCAGTATTATTTTTCTACCAAACATTTATGTATTATTTTTCTGTATTTGAAATATAATGAATGCATTACCATTGTGTTTCTGCAGGTTTAGAATGAGAATTCTTTTAATCACTTGCTTTGCAATTACGGCTATCACAAATTCAAATAAACAAGTACATTGTGATTCACATTATCCTCCTTAACAAGCATCTAATTATGGTACACTGAACTATAAAGAACTAAACAAAATTATCATTACGTAGTTCTAGTTCTCTTTTTAATACATTTACTATTAGTAATATATATCAACAACAATGAATTAAGTAATGCACTTAGGAATATTGTGCGTTTTGTAGCAAATTATAAATTTTGAAATGCAATTTCTTATTATAGTTGTTTCAGTGTTGAGTGTTTATACACGTTTTGTTTTATGTAAATTAAGTCAAATGCAAGTTATTAGTTCATTTGTTTGGCGCTTGTTTTTTTATGTTAAAACTCATGTTTAAGTTCATTTAAGGGGAAAAAAATTATGTTTTAACTGACCCATTACTCTATGTGATTATCTTTCAATTCTATAAAGAATCGATGGTTAAATTCAATATCGAAGTTGGTTTTAAATGTTGATTATTCATATATTTGATAGATATTGATTTGAGTATGACCCATGCTTGCAGACATTCATTTAATAGCAGTTTTCTGTTTTCAATATTCTCATAGTTTTATATATAAACCAGTACATAATTTTTGTTTGCATATTAGTAATAAAAAAACATTAAAAAAACATATTATTTTGGTGTTACATTATTTTTAAAGCCATTAAAAAGTAAATTTAGTAATGGAATTTGAGATGAAAACCTTAGGAAAGGAAGTAAGATTTCTGGTACTGAAATCCAAAGAAATAGAAAACTAGGACTTTTGAGGCTCATTCAAAAGGAGTATTTTAGGAAGGTGCTTGCTTGGTTTAGCATGGAAGGAGCAAAGGCAATTAGTACACCCATGACTTTGCAAATTCAGCTTTCTAACATAGTCTCTCCGATATCAAAGAAAGATAAAGCTTACATGGAGAAGATGCCCTACGCGAGTGCAGTTGGTAGTCTGGTATATGCTATGGTGTGTATTGGGACTGATATTGTACAGCCTGTTGGATTGGTTAGTAGATATACTAAAAATCAAGAAAACGCATTGGGAGGCACTAAAGTACATCTTCACATATCTTAGAGGAACTCTAGACCATTGGCTAGTATTTGCTGGCAGAGATGGAGATTTCAGCTTGGTAGGATTTTTCAATTCTAACTATACCGTCGATAGAAATTGAAGGAAGCCAACCTTAGGCTATGTGTTCACTCTTAAAGGGATAACTATTAGTTGGAGAGCGAGGTTGCAGACCGTTGTTGCTTTGTCTTCTGTAGAGACAGAGCTTATAGCTGTTGTTGAAACGGCTAAGGAGGCACTGTATTTAGACGATCGTTGTGTGATTTAGGCTTCGTGTATGATGAAGTAGAAGTGAATTCTGACATTAAAAGTGTAATTTACTTAGCAGAAATTTGGCTTTCAGCTCAAGGATGAAGCACATAGAGGTGAGAGAATCATTTATTGTCTCAATGAATGAAGAGAAGCTAATTTGTCTTTAGAAGATTCACACAGAGAAGAATGCAACCGACGTGTTCACCAAGTCCTTACCTGTTGCAAAGTTCGAGCATTGCTCGACCTGGTCTTCTTATCAAAGTGCTAGATGCAACATGGTAGCATGGAGAAGAGAGAATCAGTAGATATAGAGACATTTTTTTATTAAGAAGATTGATGGATTCTACACGGGAAGGATATGTTTAAACACTTTTTTGGTGGATGATGGCATTGTCGAAATTCGTCGAAAAATATAATGTTTGTGATGACATTGCCTAAACTCCTTGGAAAAGTACCTTTGTGCTTGAGACTGCTCGAAGTATAAAGATGTAAATGAAGTTGGATGACTTTGTTTAAAGATATATTGTATCCAGGTGGAGTGTTAAAATTTGTGATACAATATTGGATTTTGATGTTTTGTTTAGTCCCACATTACATGATAAGTTCAATCTAGAGTTCCAAAGCCAATACTTAAAGGTGTGTGTGTAATAAAAATAAGTTGCATCAATCTCTGTAACCTTCTCTCTCAGGTTATTAATAACATTCTTCTTTCCTTAGTGGTCGTACACTATCACATTGATAGTGGAATCATTTTAATTTTTTTGTACTTCACTTTCACTTAATATTATCCGATTAATTTCACATTGCCTTGTATTTGATTTTTTTCACCATTCTGTATTGATCTTATTTGTTTCCGCATTAGTATTGTTTAGTTATATCCGCTTAGTGGAATAATCCTAACCATTATTTAATTACTGCATGCAGGGAGTGGGATAACCATAAGAATTAGATGTATTTTGTGTGTGCATCACTAAAGTGATGACTCTAATAAATGGTTTGTTCAAATTTGAGAAAGCACAAAGGTTGTTGTAAGTCTGGTTGAAAGCATGCCCGTATGGTACCCACTAAAATTTCTTCCTTATTGAACTGCAGTTGCACAAGTAACCCAACATTCTTACCAAGAATTTGCATGCAATTTTTAATCTTTTTTTAAAGATATCGTCAAAATTTGACTAATCATCATGCCTCCTTCAGTCTGATGACAAATATGGATGTTTGCAAAGACAATTTACTATACAGATATGGATAAATAGATTGTATTTGTTTTATTTTTAGTTATGCCTTGATATTATCTCCATAATGCTTACACATATGAACTTTTGATGTAGGTTTCTTGTACAATAGAATTTTAGCTGGTGTTATAGCAAATATATGGGCTAAATAAGTAGAATATTTTGAAATTTGATGATTGTTGTATTATATTCTTATAACCAAAGAAATTGTATTTGTTGTTTATTTTTGAACTCTTTGGATACCAAATACTCATTTTGAATTCCATAGATAATCCTAACTGTAATGCTCTTTTTCTAGTGATCAAAAAGTGACCAATCATCTTACGTAGTCATGTTTAATGCCCAAGATGTTGCACGGATATGCAAGGTTTGCTGCGGTTGATTTTTTTGACTTAAACCCCATAATATATATTTAATATAATTCATCAGTGTACCTTATTACTAGAGTTACCCATTGTGAGGCCATGATATAGCATTTGTTTTGATAAACAATGATGCAAATTTGCAGATGGTTGAGTCAAATAAAATCATACCCCATAATATGTCTAATATCACATATAACATGCGGAGTTATGTCAAATGGTCCCTTTATTTTAATGCTTTTTAGTGTTCACCATACAATAATTTAGCACAAACACAAGACTAAGTGTTTCCCAAACCATTTTTAATGCATTAACTAACATCTTATTATGATTTGATTTGATTTTCTTCTTTTGAGAAACTCGAAATTACCGAACTTCATGGGCAACAGGTGGTAGCAAGATAAAATCACCAGGTCATGATGCTTAGTTTGCTCTTAGAGTACTTGCTTGGTCTAGAATGAACGTTGGCTGTACTGGTGTTTTCTATTCATGGAAAATAAGTACTTTAGTACTTGTTAGTTTAATCTGGTTTATTTATACAAATTTGACTGTACCATCAACTATGTCGCTACCTATAATGATGGTCATATTGGATAAAAATTATAGTTTCTACAACCAAATGTTAGTGTAATGTCATCTTTCGATGTTTACCGTGTTTATTAGAATGGACATGGTTTAATTGCAGCTACATTCATGAGGAGTTTCGTCCTCTGAAGTGAACAATACATGATGAAACCATCGACATATAAATAAGCGACAAGGTTGTTCAATTAACCCTGTGAACACTTTCTTGTTTACTTATGAGGGAATAAAATATAAAACACCATCATTTGGCACTGATTATTTTATACCATGTTGTTATTTTTGCAATTTTGATGTCAAAATACAAGGAAATAGCTGATTGAAGACCGCTAAAATGGGTATGTTAAAGATTATTGTCACCGTGAATAAATTTATGAATTCATGCTACTTTGTAGAACTGGCACAATCTAACACAGTTAAGTTGATATTTTAAACTAGCTGTTTCAACATTTATTATTTCACTTGGAACAACACATGCTTTTTAAGCGATTGAACTTTTTGAAATGGTCTCATTTTCTATGGAGATGATATCCTTTATACTTACTAAATATATTTGAACCAACACCAATCTATAGTTCAATTAGTACCCATAAAAATATGGATGTCTATTCAAGTTAGGTTATGCCATCACCTAGTATTTGGAAACTTGATATTCAGAAATGGGGTTAACATTAATATAACACTGTTTGGTTCTCCACCCTGGTATTTTGCACTCTTATATTAAAAGAAATGACATTTGTGTGCAGTTCAACACCTCATTTTGAGAAAAATGAAAAAAATCCATTCTGCATTTTCATGAGTTTCATATATTATTAAGCATCATTTTGATATTATTTCGACAAATTTAGTTAACATTTAGTTTATTTTCATTAGTAAATCTACTATATTAGACTATATATTTTCACATGTTTTGTTTAACATGTTATTGTATTTTCGACACAATTTTGACACATATAAATCATGTTAGATATGTGATGTACCACAAGAGTCTACTCTTATTCTAAGAGCACTAGATATTTCCAGCAATATCCTTATATAAATTGAGGCAGGATAAATTTCTGGTGGAGCAAGGAGAATGGCATTGGCCCAATTAGTACCTTGTGTTCAATAGTCCTAGATGCATTTGTGCATACTAGAAACTTGAATTTAGTAATAATGCTTTTTTTCCATATATTTGGAATTCAAGATGACATACCTATTAATTAGAAACTAAATAAAAGAATGTTAGACCAGTACATTGGTAGATCTTTTACTTGGAAGAATTTTTAGTTAGAATAAGGATAGTTCAAGCAAATCATATGGGTAGGCCTATAAAAGAACCGTTGTTTTGGATGTTCTAAAGAATATGGTTATTTCTATGCAAATTCTCGAGAATGTTTAGTATCACACATTGTAAGTGCTCTGTAGACATCTTGCTATAGCTCACAATTTGATTGATTGATCTTCATTCTATTTAATGCCTCTTATGCAATGGAAGGTTATCTTGTCTTTGCAATTCCAACTTTTTGATTACTATGAAAGAACAGTGGAAGTTTATTAAAAGTTCAATTGATGCATCAAAGATGATATGTACGTGTATTTACGCTTTAATGGGTAGCATTTTGTATATGCCAAATATTGATATTCATCCATACATGACGAAATATTGATATAACACTGTAATAGTGGAACTTACATTTATTTTAATAAAGGACAGTGTATAAGCTAACGCTAAATTTTCAAGGTGTTTTGGTGGTCATTATTGTATGCTAATGATTTTTTTATTTTAAATATATGATTTTGTATTTCGTATTTACATCTTAGGTGAAGTCTCAGTGACATCGAATTATTTCATACTAACTTAATTTAATTAATTCAATATTTCTTATTTCGTTTTAAATATTACGAATAAATTTTTGTCAATTATATTATCATTATGTCGAGGTGGAGCCTTGGCGCAACGGATTGATCATTCGCATGATGATCTGGACGTTCAGGTCTGAATCCAGAAACAACCTCCTTGCAATGCAAGTGTAACGCCACGGAAATTTGGTCGTTAATTTTGAACATTTAATTTATTTTAAACGTTGAAATTGAATTGTTATTTGAATGTGAAATATAGAGATTTGGGTTGAATTAATAAGATGAGTTATAATTTCAAATATGACAATTAAATTGGATTTGGATAATAATAATTTAATATTTGAAATTTGAGATAATTTGTAAAACTCGAAATAAAGGGATATGAAATGGTTTCTAAAATTTACTTGAAGTCTAGTTGGATTTGAATTTTAAATATTGGACCTTTGGATGGAATCAAAAGTCGATAAGTAAAAATTGGAATCTTTATATTAATTTAATAATGGAAATTAATATAATAAAAATGTAAATAATCAGATTTTGATTTAAATTTGATTCGGGATGATTTCTAATGTGAATATAAATTCTATATGATTTATAATTAAGTTAGTAAAGTTTTAAAAAGTGGAATTTTAAATGATTTTGACGATTCTTAAAATCCTTCGATTTAGTCAACGAGTTAAAATAGCATTCCGGGACACAGTCTTGGAATTTGACGAAAGCTGTTCCATTGGATCCGCAATAGTTAATTATTATCGGATTTCAAATTTCGTAGCGTTAGGAGTTACCGTTTGTTCGTACGGGTGAGAAACGCGTTGAATTTAAAATCGAAAATTTAATATTTCAAAAAGCTATCTTCCACATATGATTGAATTAGCCTTCGAAACATGTTCCATTATGTTCAGAATGTGGGTAAAAGATTATAAATGCCTGTCAGCACGTTTTTCGTTTGGAGGTCGTTTGAAAAAGTTGTTTTAAAATGAATTTAATATTAAAATATTTGGTTTATATACATATATAAGGCCAATCGGTTAAACCGTAGTTTACAAGTGTAGCCGTCGTTTCATTTTATGGCCAGCAAGCATCCGTCTTCCTGTTCGATTTCTGCCAAATCCACGCGTCTAGGAAAAGAAGTTCTCAACTACATAGTGGAAGAGCTCGCCACGAACTTCCAATCTAACGGTTAAGATCTTGTACGGTAGCAGGGATCGGCGGTGAACCGGAAGGGAAGGGCGCACGTTTGGCCCTGGACTACGGCGTCTAGGAGAGGCTGAGCTTCGTGAGGTTTTGAGCATTGAGGGAGTAGGGCATGGGCTACAGAGTGGCGGTGATGGATCGTAGTATGTATGATCGGAAGAGGCGCAGTGATCTAGGGTTAGAGGGCGGCTACTGGGTTTGGTTGTTTGGACATTACGAGTGGGGAGACCCTATGCGCCCCGCATAATAGCAAATGACCCTTTATACCGCGATGTCCCTCTCGAAGTGGGATTTGGTATTTTATTGTTGTGCTAACATCTACGGATGCAGGGAAAGAGGTTGAAGGGATCCAACTGGATTCCTCAAAATATTGAAGTTATCTCCATAATTTGCGCTATGTTTTATTTATATCCTGTGCTAGATTGAATTGGAAATCTAAATTATTCGATGCTATAGTTTGGATGGATGTAAAATGGCATGTTAAAATATAGAATAGAATGAACTGGGTTTTAAAAGAAATGGAAAGAAAATTTTTAAGTAAATAATTATTAGGAATTTGGATAAATTGAGTGATAAATTTAAAGGGAATTTAAATTAGGAAATTAGTTTGAATTGATTAGGTGTTTTGAAAACGGTGATTTAAAAGGAAATGAGGATTGGAAATTTGCAAACTGGGTTATAAATGAAGTGCAATATTTATCAGTGGATAAATTTGGAAGTATAAATTCCGGTGGGAATTTATAAAAAAAATTGTAATTCATTTTAAAAATAAAAGGTGATTTTATTTATAAAGGTTGGAAAATATAATTTCAGAGTATAAACTAGATGTTTTAAAATGTTTTTAAGAATGTTTCAGGAAATTTATTGTTTTAATTATTTTTAGTTGGAAAGTAAATGTTTATTTAATTTAATTGTGGTGGTTAATTATTTTTAAAGTAAATTAGTATTATGATTTTTTTAAAGGAAATTTAACATAAGTATTTGATATAAAAACTTTATTTTAAAGGGAAATTTTGGTTTAAGTTTACTCGGAAACTCTTATAGAATTTCTTAAGTATTATTTTTATTTAAGTAATTTTAGTGGCCTTATTTAAAATAATTTAAGTATATATCTTGGAAGTGATTATAAGGAGATGGAAATGTGTTTTAAAAATAAAGGTGATTTTGTTTTTAAAGTATCGATAGAATTTACGGGATTGGAACGTAAATTAAATTGGGATAAATCGAGCAGGATTTATAAGGATTTTATGGGTTATATTCAAATGGAAGTGTATTTCCTAGAAAGCCAAGTATGTTTTCAAAGTAGCTTTTAAGTGTAATTTAAAGTTTTAAAGTTGGTTTTTTAAAAAAAAAAATGTTTTGGAGAAATTATTTTAAAAAAATTAGTGAATATTTATTTAGTTAGTTATAGTAGTAATGATCTTAAAAGGTTTTAATTGGTATTATGATTAAAAAGAAATTATTAAATATTTATATTTTATAGAGTAACTTTATTTTTTAAAAAAAGTAACTTTGGCTTAAGTTATATCTGGAAATTTGAGAGATTTTCATAATTATCATTTTGAATAAAGTGTTTTAGGTAGTTTTATTTAAAATATTTTAAGTACATAAAATTTTAGGTGAAGTGATTTATATTTATTAAATTTAATTTTTATAAGACTTGGAGTTTTCTAGTGGAAATAAATAATTGGTTGAATTGGTTGTTTATTTGATAGTTAAATAACCGACTATCAAATCTGGACTCAAATATAACTTTGGAATATTTAGAAGAGGTATGAGAATTATATGGTACGGTTAACGTTCGAGGTGCTATACTGTACGTATAAACTCGTTCGTTCTTCTAGGACGTTTATAAGGAAATCCGTCCACTTACGGTTAGGAGGTGAACTCCAATCTTATTCTCGTCCGAGTATTCCTAAAGAACCGGGGTTGAGTTTAACAGAAAATATCGAATGTTGTTTCGAAGAGACGGGGATCGGATATACAATCCGAAAACCGCTTTGATCCAATGAGTACGTTTTCGTGATGAAGACAAGAGCTTGGAATCGAAGATGAAGCAGTGAAGTACAAGGGCTAATTGCTACTAATCCTGAGGGTGATTCCAAAATGGATGTGGTAGGAATAGCGCCTTCGGTTTCGTTTGAACCGGGAACGGACTTGTATGGATGAATGCTTTCAGAACATCGTCAGGAGGATGATGAGCATTCTAAATGAGATGTGTTCTTAAGAGGTAACGCTGAGCCTCGAGCATCATCAACCGGGAATGACTAAAAATCAGGGTTATGCAGCAAGGCTAAGTGGGTAGCGCCCAAATAGGGTAAGGTCGTCTCTGTCTAGAGGTTCCTTTTTATTCGGCTGTGTGGACGGTTGCTGATCCCAACTGTCAGGTGATCTTACTCGGGCTATCCAGTAAGGGGTAGTCCGGTCTTGTATTGTAGAGGAACGGAGAGGTCCTCGGTATGCCGATCTATACCAGGTACTATGATAGGTGTTACCCCGGTGCCTGGTCATTAGATGAAAATCCATTCTTCATACGTGCCCCTTACGGTTTTGATTGTAGAGCCTAATATTGCTGGAATTTAATGAATGTAACAATTTTGGCTATTTGAATAAGTATTTGTACTTAGACACTATTATAATATCAGAGGATTTTATAAGAAATGTTTTGGTTATCGTAAGGTAAAAACACGGCATGTTTATTTGTGGCGTAGTCTTACGAGATACCTTTGATTTCAAAGGATTTTGGAACTTTAATAATTAAATTAAGTGCATTTTTCTCACGTTGGTTTTTCAGACTGACTCGGGTGTTATTTTATTAAAATGATTGGGTCAGATCGAGTATTATAAATCCAGGTTAGGATGCTACGGAGCTCAGGAGACGAGCTGGATGGCGAGACGTATCATACGTACTTGAAATATATCCCGCTGTGCAGTATTAGCTGTATAGTTAGCTTTTGCGAAACAAGTTAATAGAACTGTCCATTAATTGTTTTGATTGTGATGTATTCTGATGATGTAATGTATAAAACAGATGTAGTTTCTTTTTGTGTAAACATCGATTATTTTCTATTATATTTTATTCCGCTACGATTGTGAGATTCTAATGTTGTTTTGTTTTCTCTTCTTCTACCTCCTTCTTTTTTTCCTCAGCAATCTGTCTTTTCCGGCACTCGATCGTCGGCATATTATACAGTGGCGCATTTGTGCCGATTTTCGAGGGTCGTGAAGGACAGGTCGTTACAGTGGTATCAAAGATTAGGTTGGCGATAACCTTGGCTCTGGTGGGGATTACTCATTAATGATAGAGTGCATGGTACTCTAGAATGAGTTTAAGTGTAATAATAGATATGAGCGCATATTTGTTAGTGAATATAGAACTGTTTTTATATTATGTTGACTTATCGGTTGAGTGATTATGAATTCTGGTCGGCACGGGAAGTACAACCGTATCTATAGGGGTTTCTAAACTCTTAATCAAGATAAACCGACATAGTATAGTTTTAAAGTGGATGAATGAAATAATTTTACCCAAAATTGTATTTTGATATAAAAAAAACAATTTTCAGAAATTATTATATTTATTTGGATGTTTGGTTGTTAATATTATAGTCAAATAAGAATCTAAAATTTGAAATGGTCTATATTTATAACAAATTAGAATTGTATAAGTATGAAATGATACAATAGAACATAATCAAAATTTGAGTTAAACCAGAATTTAAATCCTGGGAATTTTGGAAAAGGTTTTTAAATTAATTTGAACAAAAAGTTAGGAAAATTTTAAAATCCTGGAAATTTTTGAAAGATTTTCCAAAATGTTTGGAGGAAATAATGGGATATTATATTAGAAATATTTTAAGTTGAAATTGTTTAAAAATGGTTGTCTTGGAAGTAAGGAAACACTGAACTCACTTCAGTCATTGGAAAATAATCCTATTGATGATGACCACGTCATCAATATTCATTTTCGAGTTTCTAAGTGATGGATTGCTACCAGGTGATTTGGTATAATTATTTGTTTGGACTTATTTGATAAACAAGTTTGTTTAGATAATTCCAAAGGGAAATTGTTTTGATAAAACCAAGTTGTTTTGGAAATCCGAAGGTTTGATTTGATATACCAAGAGGGTATGTGTTATTTATGATTTCAAAATGGTTTTGAAATAAAACAGGGAAATTGAATTCTGTGAATTCTATTTACATGATGTGAAAAGTCAATCGGGATAAATATTGAATTTATAAAGTGAAGTTGAACTAAATAAGAAAGGAAAGTGAAAACTTAATCCTAGAATTAAAATTTAACTTGAGTAAATTAAAGGGAATAAGATATATTGGAATTTAACTTAAGATAAGTTAAATAAAATTAAATTTAGATTAGGATTGAATTCGAAGAAAATTTAATTAAGTTGGAAATGATATTGAAATAAAAATCAAATGTTGATTTAAGATTCGGAAGTGAACTAATTTGATAACTAACTAGTTAATGAAATGAGTTGAATTAGAATTTAGAATGGACTTAAGTAAGTAGATAAGTTTTTATCTTATAAGTTGGGAGATGAAATAATAAACCAAGATGAAGATGGTTTGGTGATAAAGTAAAGAATTGGGAAAGTAAAAATTTGAATTTGTAAATAGAGAGTGAATTGGATTTGAGTAAGTTGAATATAAAAATGAATGGTGAAATATTTGTGTAACTATATGTCATAAATATTTAATGTGGGTAAAGTTAAGTTTTAAAGCTGGTAATAACTTAAGCAGTGATATGGATACTGATAATAAACCATAGAAGTAATTCTGTAAAATGGTTTAAAAATAAATTAGCTAACAAAGTGGTGAATAACTTTAATAAGAATTGAATAAAAGTTGATAAATTTGATTAGATAAGAATCAAATTAAAATGGAAATGAAATTGATGCAAGAAGAAATGAATTATGATGGAGTTGTATTGACTTAGGTAAGTTGTGAGATGTTATTGTCAAGCTTTATGAAATGGTCTTGAATGAGACCTGTTTGGATAATGAAATGAAATGCAAGTGGAAGGATTTAAATTAATAATGTGACAAAAATGAGAATGTTGGGTTGTGAATAGTTTAGAATGGAATAAAAATTAATAAATTGAGTTGGAATTAATTTAAAAATGTTATAAGCATAATAAATTATTATTTGTTTGAATAACGGCGAACTTGCATAGAAACTGTCGTTTTATCATAAACGAAAGTAAATGAATTAAAAGAAGTGAATAAAATTGGTTTTTAAATCAATTGGAATAAATTGAAATTTAATTAAATGGATTTACATGTAAATGAAGTGAATTATAAATGTGATGCAAATATATAAATTTGGAAACTGGGAAAAAGTGAAATTATGTAAGTAAGGCATATGAATCAATTTGATATGAATACGAGATTAGTTGGTACAAAGGTGAATTTAATATAGTGAACTTGGTTGTAAATCATTTTGAATAAAATGAAATATGGATTTATGAAGGAAATTAAAATAGGGTGAAACCTTATGATCGCTTAAGTGTTTGGTTAACATGTAGGATTATGAAGTTTATTTGTTTGGGCTATATAATTGATGTGTTGGCTAGTAGGTAAATGAATTGTTGTTAAAATTTTATATTGTTGAAACTGATGCGCTTGTGTGAGTAAGTATAGGTACGGGAGGCAATCAAATAGAGTGTGTAGCGCGTGAATGCATAGTAAATTTGTCGCTCGCTTATAAAACGCTAGTGTGAGGTACGCCTACGCAATAAAAGTTAAGAAATGATAATATATTGTTATATGTTTTGTTTTTCGACCGTGTGGGTCGACGTATATATATTTATATCTCTTGTGATATTGTAAAAGGCTCTCCATACAAAGGAGACGCTGTCAAAAAATTTCGAAAATTTTGGAAGTTAGAAATTTTTTGAAAGTTTTGAAAATTTTGGTCAACTTGAAAAGTGATTTTTGGAACAATATTAGAAAGTAAACCTTTTGAGATAGAAATGAAGGCTAATGGTTTTGGATTAAACTAAAGGGATTTTGAGAAGTGAATGTAAATTAATAAAATGGATTTGGGAAAGTTAGTGAGTTTGAGAGCATTTTTCCTGCCTTAGCAAATATCGGGGACAAAATTTTTATAAGGGAGGAGGAATGTAATGACCCGGAAATTTGGTCGTTAATTTTAAACATTTAATTTATTTTAAATATTGAAATTGAATTATTAATTGATTTTGAAATATCGAGATTTGGGTTGAATTAATAAGATGAGTTATAATTTCAAATATGACAATTAAATTGGATTTGGACAATAATAATTTAATATTTGAAATTTGAGATAATTTGTAAATCTGAAAATAAAGGGATATGAAATGGTTTCTAAAATTTATTTAAAGTCTAACTGGATTTGAGTTTTAAATATTGGACCTTTGGATCGAATCAAAAGTCGATAAGTAAAAATTGGAATCTTTATATTAATTTAATAATGGAAATTAATATAATAATAATGTAAATAATCAGATTTTGATTTTACTTTGAATCAAGATGATTTATAATATGAATATAAATTCTATATGATTTATAATTAAGTTAGTAAAGTTTTAAAAGTGGAATTTTAAATGATTTCGACGATTCTGAAAATCGTTCGATTTAATTGACAAGTTAAAATAGCCTTTCAGGACACAGTCTCGGAATTCATCGAAACCAGATCCATTGGATCCGTAATAGTTAATTATTATCGAATTTCAATTTTCGTAGCGTTAGGTGTTACCTTTTGTTCGTACGAGTGAGAAACGCGTTGAATTTAAAATCGAAAATTTAATATTTTGAATCGATTCAAAAAGCTATCATCCACACATGATTGAATTAGCCTTCGAAATACGTTCCATTGTGTTCGGAATGTGGGTAAAACATTATAAATGCCGGTCGGCATGCGTTGTTTGGAGGTCGTTTGAAAAAGTTGTTTTAAAATGAATTTAATATTAAAATATTTGGTTTATATATATACACATATATAAGGCCGATCGGCTAAACCCTAGTTTACAAGTGTATCCGCCGTTTCGTTTTAATGGCCAATAAGCATCCGTCTTTCCCCTCGATTTCTACTAAATCCACACGTCTAGGCAAGAAGTTCTCAACTACATAGTGGAAGAGCTTGCCACGAACTTCCAATCTAACGGTTAAGATCTTTTACGGCAGCAGGGATCGGCGGTGACCCGGAAGGGAAGGGCGCACGTTTGGGCCTGGACTACGGCGTCTAGGAGAGGCCGAGCTTCGTGAGGTTTTGAGCATTGAGGGAGTGGAGCGTGGGCTCCGGAGTGGCGGTGATGGATCGTAGTCTGGATGATCGGAAGAGGCGCGATCTAGGGTTAGAGGGCAGCTATTGGGTTTGGTTGTCTGGACGTTACGAGAGGGGAGAAGAACATAGGCGGTCACAATTTCCTATAGCCGAAGCTACGGCCACGATGTTTTTCTCAGAGTAATAAAATCAGAAAATAAAAATTGTTATAAATTTATTCAAACGTTTAAAAATTCATATCTATTACACGCATTACCAGAATTCGACGAAACAGGAAGCGTCGGAATCGCAACAACGAGTTCTACGCGCTGCAATAGATCTAGAGTCATTCGGAGCTCATGAAATTTTTAGATTAAACCAAAGGCGCTCGATTTAATTTAGAATTGAAACGCTCGACGAATTCAAGGTGAGTTAATCTCACTCACATTTGGAATTCCGGTTAATTTAAATAGTCAGAATTTAAATTATTGATTGAATGTTTGAATGTGATATTATAAATAGTTGTAGCAGTAGTATATATATATTGGAGTGATTGATTTTCCGCATCATATAGCAGATGAGACCCTATGCGCCCCGCATAATAGCGGATGACCCTTTATACCGCGATGTCCCCTCGAAGTGGGATTTGATATTTTATTGTGTGCTAACATCTATGGATGTAGGGAAACAGGTTGGAGGGATCCAACTGGATTCCTCCAAATATTGAAGTTATCTCCATAATTTGTGTTATGTTATATTTATATCCTGGATAGATTGAATTGGAAATCTAAATTATTCGATGCTATAGTTTGGATGGATATAAATTGGCATGTTAAAATATAGAATAGAATGAATTAGGTTTTAAAGGAAATGGAAAGAAAATTTTTAAGTAAATAATTATTGGGAATGTGGATAAATCGAGTTATAAATTTAAAGGGAATTTAAATTAGGAAATCGGTTTGAATTGATTAGGTGTTTTGGAAACAGTGATTTAAAAGGAAATGAGGAATGGAAATTTGCAAAATGGGTTATAAATGAAGTGGAATATTTATCAGTGGATAAATTTGGAAGTATAGATTTCGGTAGGAATTTATAAGAAAAATTGTAATTCATTTTAAAAATAGAAGGTGACTTTATTTTTAAAGGTTGGAAAATATTTTTTCCTGGAAAAATAAGTATATATTTAAAGAAATGATTTCAAAGTATAAACTTGAAGTTTTAAAATATTTTTAAGAATGTTTCAAGAAATTTATTATTTTAATTATTTTTAAGTGGAAAGTAAATATTTATTTAAGTTAATTGTGGTGGTTAATTATTTTTAAAGCAAATTAGTATTATGATTTTTTTTAAAAGGAAGTTTAACATAAGTACCTAATATAATAACTTTATTTTAAAGGGAAATTTTGGTTTAAGTTTACTTGGAAACTCTTATAGAATTTCTTAAGTATTGTTTTTGTTTAAGTAATTTTAGTGGCCTTATTTTAAATAATTTAAGTATATATCTTGGAAGTGATTATAAGGAGATGGAAATATGTTTTAAAAATAAAGGTGATTTTATTTTTAAAGTATCGAAAGAATTTACTGGATTGGGACGTAAATTAAATTGGGATAAATCGAGCATGATTTATAAAGAATTTTATGGGTTATATTGAAATAGAAGTGTATTTCCTGGAAAGCCAAGTATGTTTGCAAAGAAGCTTTTAGGTATAAATTAAACTTTAAAAGTTGGTTTTTAAAAAAAGAATGTTTTGGAGAAATTATTTTCTTAAATTGTTTTAAAAAAATTTAGTAAACATTTATTTAGTTAATTATAGTAGTAATGATCTTAAAAGGATTTAATTGGTATTATGATTAAAAAGAAATTATTAAATAGTTATATTATATAGAGTAGCTTTATTATAATTAAAAAAGTAGCTTGGCTTAAGTTGTATCTAGAAGTTTTAAAGATTTTCATAATTATCATTTTGAATAAAATGTTATAAGTAGTTTTATTTAAAATATTTTAAGTATATAAAATTTTAGGTAAAGTGATTTATATTTATTAAATCTAATTTTTATAAGACTTGGAGTTTTCTAGTAGAAATAAATAATTGGTTGAATTGATTGTTTATTTGATAGTGAAATAACCGACTATCAAATTTGGACCCAAATATAACTTTGGAATATCTAGAAGAGGTATGAGAATTATATGGTACAATTACCGTTCGATGTGCTATACCGTGCGTATAAACTCATTCGTTCTTCTAGGACGTTTATAAGGAAATCCATCAACTAACGGTTAGAGGTGAACTCCGATCTTATTCTCGTCTGAGTATTCCTAAAGAACCGAGCTTGAGTTTACCGGGAAATATCGAATGTTGTTTCGAAAAGATCGGGATCGGATTTAAAATCCGAAAACCACTTCGATCCAACAAGTACGTTTTCGTGATGAAGACAAGAGCTTGGAGTCGAAGATGAAGCAGTGAAGTACAAGGGCTAATCGCTACTAATCCTGAGAGTGATTCCAAAATGGATGTAGTAGGAATTGTGCCTTCGGTTCCGTTAGAACCCGGCACGGACTTGTATGAATGAATGCTTTAAGAACATCGTCATGAGGACGATGAGCATTCTAAGTGAGATGTGTTCTAAAAAGGTAACGCTGAGCTTCGAGCCTCATCAATCGAGAATGACTGAAAAGCAGGGGTTATGTAGTAAGGCTAAGTGGGTAGCACCCAATTAGGGTAAGATCATCCCTATCCAGATGTCTCTTTTTATTCGGCTGTGTGGGCGGTTGCTGATCCCAACCGCCAGGTGATCTTACTCGGGCTATCCAATAAGTGGTAGTCCGGTCTTGTGTTGCAGAGGAACGGAGGGGTCCTCGGTATGTTGATCTAGATCAGCACTGTGATAGGTGGTACCCTAGTACCTAATCATTAGTTGGAAATCCATTCTCTCTACGTGCCCCTTACCGTTTTGATTGTAGAGCCTAATATTGCTGGAATTTAATGAATGTAACAATTTCGGCGATTGAATAAGTATTTGTACCTAGACACTATTATAATATCAGATGATTTTATAAGAAATGTTTTGGTTATCGTAAGGTAAAAACCCGACATGTTTATTTATGGCGTGGTCTTACGAGATACCATTGATTTCAAAGGATTTTGGAACTTTAATAATTAAATTGAGTGTATTTTTCTCACGCTGGTTTTCCAGACTGACTCGGATGTTATTTTATTATAATGCTCGGTCAGACCGAGTATTATAAATCCAGGTTAGGATGCTGTGGAGCTCAGGAGACGAGCTGGATGACGAGACGTATTATACGTATTTGAAATATATTCCGTTGTGCAGTATTAGTCGTATAGTTAGCTTTTGTGAAACAAGTTAATAGAACCGTCCAGTAATTGTTTTGATTGTGATGTATTCTGATGATGTACTGTATAAAACAGATATAGTTTCTTTTTGTGTGAACATCGGTTATCATTTATTATATTTTATTCTGCTATGATTGTGAGATTCTGATGTTATTTTGTTTCTTTTCTTCTACCTCCTTTCTTTCCTCGGCAATCCGTCTTTCCCGGCACTCGATCGTCGGCATATTATACAGTGGCGTATTTGTGTCGATTTTCGAGGGTCGTGAAGGACGGGTCGTTACAGCAAGGAAAATGTTGCATATATTATCGATCTCTCCAGAGTCCACTATCGTGCGGGTGCCTCGTCCATACAACTTTAACTGATACTTTTGTGTTAATCACCTTTAACTGCGCACATGCATACACCAACGGTGTGCAGGGGTCGTAGTCCAAATTGAATGACAACATTTATTTATAAAAGCACATAGGGTAGGCGTTAATCTGTGTTTCAGTGTGCTTATGTTTTTTTATTGAACTGATACATACATTTTAAACTGTTCGATGCACAAAACATCTAGACAGACACATACATGTAAAGTATTCAAGTAAAAAAAAATATTATAAAAAATCGAGTCCAAATCAGTTTTTGTTTTCGAAATTGTTTTCGTTCAATCCATACAAAAGGTATTGATTTATATATTTCTCCTAGGAAATGAAACCGTGCAGAACTTTTTTCAAAATATACTTAGTAAAAAATCAAATGTTGAATATTTTTTAATTTTGTTTTAGTTATATTGCATGAGTTATTTACAGCAAGTTACTGTTACCGATTCATGGTATGTATCACAAACTTATAGTCAGAAACTGCAGAATTAAAATAATATCTATAGATCTGGGTTCATTTTAGAGTTTTAAAGAAATTTTCAGCTCTGTAAATTGAGCCAGTGAGTGTTATCTCGAAGGTTCAACTTTTTCTTTTCTATTCTCGTTTCGATCAGAGGAAAAATTCAAAATTTCGGTTCCGCTTCGGACATTTTAAAAATTCCATTTAATTTCAATTTACGAATTTCGGTAATTTTATGTAAATGCACCAATAAATATGCAATGGTTGTATATTTTTTTTTTTGTATTTTAATTTTTTTATTGGCTGTGATGTTAAATTCCAAACCAAATTACATTTGAAAGCATTATAACTCAATTTCTAGTCGTAGTTTGATTATCATACTACTAAAAAACAAAATCCAGTACGATATTTGGAAATGTCGAAAATCAAGTTATTTCACTTCAAATAATAAGGCCCAATACCTTTTCAAATAGCCCATTCCATCAAATCTATGTACTGATGGTAACTTAGAGGTCAGATCCATTATCTTGTTCGTTAAAAACTGCTCCTAACAATTGATGAACGCAAGGAGAGGGAACCAAAGAAAACAGACCACCATTCCCGATGTTTCGCTTTTTCCTTGCTTTCTTACCACTTCTCTTGCTTGCATCTTTTCCTCACTTCTCATGTGTTTTTTTTACATCGATTTTTTTCCTGAACTGAGATCCGGAACGGATTTTCAAATCAATTTCGGCCCTGTCATCGCCAAAACCGGATTGGAATGGACGAAGTTCCGGCGTGTCAGACGGAATGTCAAACCATGGTTATCTCAAATTGAATGTGAAAGCTCTTCAGCATAAGGGGATCAAATCTCAAATTAACTTGTGTGTACTGCCTGACTTATTTTTAACGTTATTCCTATGCCTCTTAAAATATTACGTCGATGTTTGTGGTTGCTGCTGCCTAAGTAGTGTTTTTTCTATTTTACTACCATGCCTCCTAAATTTACTTGGTCGTGTCCATTGATGATGACATACTTGAGTGCTTTGGGGAGATTTTGGGTGTTCAATTTATATTAAGTTTTTTGTTGTATCTGAACAACTATATTATTTAATATATGTTTACATCTGACTATGTTTGTTAAATAAAAAATGTACCAGATGCGCTTTCTCTATTTCATCTAGATGATCTATCTATATGTAGACTCTTTATAGCTTGAAGATGTAAAAGCACTTTGGTGAACGTTTCTCTCGTGCCGTTAGCAGGCTATATGGGAAAGGAGGCATAACAAATTTAGCAATTGAAAACTCTATATAACCAGTAGACCCCTTCTTTCTAATGGTCCCACACTGTTATAATAGTTAATAGCCAGTAAATTTGATCTACTTAGCGATCAGCATGATAATGACACATTACAATTGATTCCTGAAGTGTGTTATTTAATTATCATGTACTCGTTATTTAGATATGATCATGATACATTAGTTAAATTATAACTTGGACTTTCAGGTGCTTATAAGAATTCAAGGTGAAAGGGGGTACATCATAGTAGCATGATTCTGGTATTCTTTGCTTCTGCTTCTCAGTATTGATTAATCAGGTATTGCTTATTTTTGATGTATTTTGGATGTAGTAGTTTCTTCATCATGTTATTTTCATCATCACTAATATGATGGCGACACTGATCTTCTTTTTGGGCGCTTGTATAGTATGAAAAGCTGGTACCTACCATTATAAACTTATAACGGCTTCCAATGTTGAAGCTTTTTCCATTATAAGTTATAACGGCGAAGTCTTCATCGTAATAAACTTATAACAGCCTCTAACGACAAAAGCTTCGTTGTTATAAAAACTAGCTACCAACGAAATTGGTTTGAACTAACCACAGAAAAGTGAACTAGCCACACCTGGTTGCTTCGTGGCTAGTTTTTCAACCGATCAAGCCATTGTTGGTTGTGTCCTAACATACAAAAAATAAAGATGCACACAAATCCACCATTTTATCAGAAGCCGAAATCAACGATTGTTGTCTGGGATGACTACAGCAGCCACTTCTTCAATTGGAGTACATTTTGGAGCCTTTTCAACTCCATATCGACATAAATAAAGAAAAACAAAACAAATTTGCAAACTGTGTTTTTGTCGAAGTTTGCAATTTTTTTTATCTTGATCCATATTTACAAATGAAGGTGAAGTTTATGCTAGTTTGAATTTTGGGTTGGTTTAAGTTTGTGGAATGGGCTTGATCTAGTGTCACTTACTCTCTGCATATTTTCTCCTCCAATAAAATTGTTACCTCTAAGTGTTATCTATTTATTTCTATAAACTTTATTCAGTTGGAGTTATTCCTTTTGCGTTCTGTACAAATGTGGATAGAATACACAATCTATACGCTAACATCTTTTAGAATACTGAAAAGTATTCCGAGTCAAGTTTACATGGAAAATCAAATTTATGCTACTTTTATTTTATACTCATATTTTGTACACATGATATACGTATAACCAATCTATTATAATGTAATATCTATCATGAATGGCTTATGTAGATGGTTAAAAATTTATATGTATGCTAACAAGTACTATGTAATAAATATGGATTGCCAATTTATTGTGATAGAATAAAGTGGTCTTATATTTTTATTGTAAATGTTAACAGATTATTCAATTGTGGAATTGTTGGAGGGAGAAAGACTTGATGTTTTTATTGACCCTCTTCTGTTGAATGAAGAGATGGATTACTCCAAAAATTGCACGATAAGACCTTTGATTAGTAAATGTTTTGTGGTAATTTAGAGTTACAGAGGATCCTCAGGTTATGACACCTTATTTGAAATTAAATCAAAGTAATGCCACTTCGATTTCTAAGGAAGCAGATCCTTTGGTCACTATCAAATTAAATCAAAGAGTGCTTACAATGACTACTCGAATACCTAAATTGATATTATCGATGGATACATGTTGATACGTCAGAGTTCAGACACCGCATAATGCTTAAACATTACAAGGGTCTATATAATAATTAGGGTTTAAGTGAGCAATTAACATGCACACTAACCCAACCAAGCTTGATGAAAATGTCAAATATACAGATCATGGTTTTTATCTAACATTGGCGTAAAAAGTAAACAGCTTTCTAACACTTTGCCGCAGATGGTAAATTATGTAACTTTTGAAGTTGCTGAGAAAGAAAGTAAGATATCTTCTAAAATACGTAGTAAATGTGCTGATATCAATACACATAAGAATATAAGCTTAATTTATTATAAACATAAACACATTGTTCCAGAGTGTAGTTTCAGTTGTTTTTTGAATAACTAGTTGATCACGTACGTTGTTATGCATTGATAGGTAATAATTAAAGCAATCTACAAATTGTGATAAACGTATTAATACATTGTAATTATGATCAATGGCTAAACATGAGGTTTACATACACTCCCTTTTCATTTACATTTTAACGCCATAACTTAGAATACCCTAATATTAATGATACTACACTAATATTAGGTTATACGAATAGTGGATGGTTTAAGTAAAGCCCAACACTATTTATATGAGTATTTGTAAGTTTCCCTCTGAGTGTCTTAGGCAATGATAATTACATGTGTAGTGATTTGGATGACTAAAGATAGATAAGGTCCAAATGTCTAGGTTTTTTCATTTGGAAAAAATGCAATTTAAATAACTGTTTATGAAATGAACTTTTTCCAGTGTACTGAAATCATATAGTGGCTACGAACATATAACCAAAACCCAAATCAATATAATGAAATACATGTAAAATAAAAGTATTTATAAATTTAGTTATTTATCAGCATAAATTTATTTTTCCAATGACTCATCCAAAGTCATAGTGGATAACCGTTCATTTCTTTTTCCTTCTTCCTTCAATTTATAAATAACACTGGAGTTCTCTTCAACTTGTATTTTAATTCATCAATGCCTTTGAATTTTTTATTTCTTTTTGGTTCCATATATAGTTTTGAATTTTGTAATATAATGGTAATAACTTCGTTGGATAGATTGTAATAGTCACTGCCCATGAACATTCGTGTCCTCGGGTTTGCGATCAATAGTTTGGTATGCTGAAACTTTGATCCACATTCATTTGTTTGAATTTTGATGGTTGGGATAACTGGTATTTATGTTTTAGAGGATAGTTGTGATTCCGTTGTGATTTCTTTTTTGTGAATTAGATAATCTCTGGTGTCAAAGTTGGTTTTCGCCTTGTCTTCTCCCCGATATTTTATGCAGTCAAATTGTGTGTCTTTGCTGCTTCGCTATCTGAAGCAAAACATGTAGGAATCAACGTTATGTAAATCAATATATGGGCATGAAGCATTGTGTTTTTTTTTTACAGTGACCGTTAGGGTAGGTGCAATTAATGCTAATTAAAAAGAAATACACGGACCATTATGTGTTTTCTCTTTACTTAGCATTAATTGTACCTAACGGTCACTGTAAAGTAATAAAAAATATAAAGCTTCATGCCATTTACGTGCTTTACATGCATGTTTTGCTTTAGATAGTGAAGAAGAATTAGCAAAGACATATGATTTGGTCGCATTAAAATATTGGAGGAAGAGAAAGCGATTACCTACTTTGATATAAGAGATTATCTAATTTACAATGGAACCACGACTATTCTTTGAAACACAATACCCGTTAGCCCAACTATCATAATTCAAACAAATGAATGTGGAGAAGATTTTAATATACCAAAATTATTGGCCGCAAACATGAGGACAGAATGTTCATAGGCAACAAATATTGCAATATATCCGACGAGGTATTAAGGTTAATACCATTATATCGTAAAATTCAGAACTAGGAATGGAACTAAAAAGGAACAAAAAATTCAAAGGCATTGATGAATCGAATTACGTCAGCGTGCATATTGAAGAGAATTCCAATGAACATTGATGAATTGAATGAAGAAGGAAAAATAACATGAGCAGTTATCCACTATAGCTTTGGATGGGTCATTGGGAAAATGACTTATGTTGGTGAATAACTACATTTATAAGTACTTTTATTTTCACATGTATTTCATTATATTGACAACTTAATTGAACGAATCCACTGCGTGCAAAGTTACTGTGAGTTATTAGGCCATTTATCCTTAACATCAGTTAAATTATAATTTTTTTTGCTTCTGTAATGGATGTTGGGTGAATGAATTAATAAATCGGTGTAATTATTTGGTTCGAAACTAAAAGAACGCGATCAGTTTCACAGCCAAATATTAATGTTATAATGATCCAAAACCTATTCTACCCAAGTCTATGTTCAACAGGTGATTTTGGTGTTTATTTCTGTGATATTATTTTGTATGTTATGTTCCATCTGAGTAAAAGTCAAAGTAAGTGTGGTTATGAATATACTAACACAATATTAAATTTTATCATCTACCTATGCAGTAGTTATCATACAAGTATTAGCACTGTTTGCATCCATAGGTTATGAAGATAAATATACTAAATCTGTACCAAACCTTGGTATAAGGAAAGAAAAATTCTGTTTTATTTTCTGCAAATGTGCCAATTATACCTACTAATCTTTATTTGGACGGAGGAAACATACTGTAAATTTTCGGTTTGTCCGACTGTTGTTTTCCATTTCAATTAAATTACTTAGTTGTTGTGTTTAATCAGTTCTATTTATAACAGTGATTAAGTAAACGTGTTTATAATTTGTTTGCAACGCACACCCAGAGCAGGACTACAAATAATTCTGACCAAAAGATAAGCATGTTTGAAGGTATAGTTAAAATTAACGCCTCTAATTTTTTACATCTTATACTAGATGCATTAAGCAAGCTGAAATGCTAACATAATATTTGATACTTCATGTATATTGAATACGCACTGGTCGATGTACCCAGCTAATCTTTTGGAAATTGCTTGTCATGTTAAGTTTTCGGAATATGTAGCGATTAAGTGGTATGTAGATTTATTTTACTGCGTAGGGAGAAGCCGTGAGCGGTGTGTCTGTTTAACAATTGCTGTAATAACATCATATTTTCTGTCTTGGCTGACAGATTAAATACATTTGTGTTACTTATTTTCTGCTCTGTCTTGGTGCTCATTATGGACTTGAAAATTATCATGTAAATTTTGGGTATTGTATTATTATAAGTAGTCTTATTTTTCCAAGTAGTCTAAAAAGTTTTTGCTACATTGCGCCAGCAGCTTTCAAATTGCTTGCAAAGCAGTAAAAATTTCTAATGCGGTACTGAACTTTTTTGTCCATGTATATTTTTGTTCAGTGGACATGCATTGTCCTAAAAATTATTTATTTATGTTATACCTTGGTACTGTGAACTCTAACTGACTGGAAAACGTATACCCATCAGTTATCCAATGAAGATTGGTGATAGAGATTGGGATGTGCATATTAACTTGCCCTTGCTGCACCTACTTCGCTGACACTCAAAATTTAGGTTTAGAAATGTGCAAATCATCAAATAGGTTGATTACATGTTGTTTTTATTTAGTTAATGTCAGGTTTATTGCACTTATTAACCATTCTGTGCATCACTTTTTCTATCATGCTTCTAATACCCTGTTCAGTTTATGTTTTGACCACATGATTCCTACGTTCATATAATGTCGTGCTAATCGGTTAACTATGTCGGTACTTTTTCCTTTTTCTTTCATGTGTATTTAATAACTTGGACAGGTATCAAATTGACTATCATACTAATTGGCAGATGGGTTGACTAAAGTTATTGGTTAATTACTGATTTGTTGTAAACCATGAAAATTATGCTGCTTATTGCATTTTTTGGCTAAATTGATTGATATCCTATGTTGTTTTGTACTGAAATCATAAACTCACATACCAATGGAAAATTTGTGTTTCATATATTCAGTTTGTAGCTCACTCCACCATACGTACTCTGGTCAAAATAAAGATTTTATTACTGCTTTTTTGACTTGCGTTGTCTGTTCTTGGTGTAATCATCATTTGCATTTGTCAATCAGTTTTTATTTATCTAAGCTAACTCATTTTTTTCTCTAAACTATGTACTGTTCAGAAATTTAATGTCAAAAGGGAAATAGTGTAAGATTGAATGAATACATTGGCAATTCTATTGAATATTGATTTTTGATAAGTTTTTCACATATATTTCTGTATAAAGGTAAGATGATATTGTATACTTTCATCAGTGAAGTGACACGATGCTTTTTTTTTTATGCAGATCGTTGTTTGGCTCAACTGTTCTTCAGCGGTTTAAACCATGTTCTTTTGGAATTGAAGGATTGAGTTACTGCAGCTTTTAGATGAAGTTCTTCTCATCATTTATGTCACGACAATTTTAGGTGAATGAACAATTTATTTAATTCAATAACCCACTCTTTACTGTTCCCACTATGAAGCTGTGTTTACATCACTTTGAAATTCAAATTTTGGGTTCAAGCTTTATTCATACAACATAGGTCAAATGTTTAAAGTAAGCTACATGACTTTTTGGAAGTTGATGCGCTCAAGCTGTTCAAGACGCCCATAAAGCGCACCTCGATTAGGGCTTTGTTCTCAATTCTAAATTAAGTCAAAAGTCACACGACTTCAATTTTGACTATTGTAAAAGATAAATAAAAAATAGAAAAACTTTGCCAAAAATCAAACTCCAACCCACCGCTGCCATCGCTTCATGCCGCTACCGCCGTAATCTCACGCCCAATGTCTCACGTTTGTAGTCCCCTTTGCTTCGTCTTCTCAACTTTGTTACTATTTTTTTCTTTATATATTCAAGTAAGTTAAGTAAAATTTAAGTTAGTATTTTAGAAATAATTAGTGTTCAAAAGTTAAATTTAATTTAAGTTAGGTAAAAGTTAAGTTAAATCTAAACTTTTTAGTTAAGTTAAATTTCAATTAATGAATAAAAGTGATTGGTTTAATTTTAACTTTAACTTAAGGTTAATTGACTTTAATTCAATTTTTAAGTTTAAGTTTGTTTAACATTAATTTAATTTTAATATAAAGTCTCGCTAATTTTAATTTGATATTAATTCAAAGTTTAGATAATGTTAATTTGATATTAATTTTAGTTAATTTTATTTTGTATTTGAAGTTTAGTTTGAGTAAAATTGGATATTAGTGATCAGAAGTTGAATTAAATTTCAAGCGTCGTGTCGAACACTTAAACTTGAACGTTTTATGCTTTCTAGCTTTTGGTTGTACTTTCTGTGTTTTTGGTAATTTGACATCATTTTGGTCAAGATTGTCATTTGTGATTTAGTATCCAGTAAGTAGCGCTTTCTTATTTGCAAAAAGTTTGTTTACAAACATGTTTTTAACACTAAACTTATCATTTTTATTGTCAATTTACAGTGTAGTTTTTTTTAGAGCAGAAAAAAGCGCAATGTTGTAGAAGAGGCGCAGAGAAACCCAAGGCGCAAGTTTGACGCCTTTGCGTCTTAACTACCTTGATTCTAATATGTCTTCCACACTGTAATTGCTGTACACGTAACAAGTTAAGAATTCACTTCTATGCCTAAATGATATGTTTCATGTTCTGCTTCGTATACTAGTGTACTACAAACATTCTTCAAATGTGCAATATGAGTACTACTTGCCAAAAGATATTAAAAAAAAGGGTTAAAAATCATAACCAACATTTGAATGATTCAAACATTCATCGGTCTATCCTGCATCTGTTTATCAAAAGGCGCAGGTTTTCTTGCTAGATACAAAATTAAAATAAATTATATATTGGCAACTTTTAAAAATGGACAAAGACAGTAAGTTATCATTAGATTAGTGATTTATGTATAAAGAAAATTAAGATTTCGGATGTTTAGTGTGGTGCTATTGCAACTTATTCTAAGTTGTGTGCATGTAGGAGCAGATGCAACTGGAGTATCTCCCTGTACATTAATCGACTCAAAACCATACAACTTCGACAGAAGTGTTAGGCAAAACCAATATTGTGACTTACTGTAAGAAGAATATTCAAAATATCAGTGTCAACCGGGTAGCAGTCATCCCGCCATAACTATTCCAATGAATGCAAGAGCACCATGTAAATTATACAGGTGCTGCTACATAAGCATTCAGGCAATCCACACTCTGTTCGCATCAGATCAGGTGCTATGTTCAACTGTCCCAAGAGTGAGACAAGTGAGAGATAATGCGTTTATCCAACTGTTTTGGTCCAATTAGTTTTACGCGACATTGGCGAAAATGGGTCATATTGGGCTTTAACTGCTCACCTGCCGTGAAAGGATGTTAGCATTTCATTTACTTACCATTCAGTCTGTATAGGTTTCAGTTTGTAGTTTCTTTTAAGACATACACAATTTGTTTCTTGTAGTGGAGAATTTAACCATGTGACGTTTGTCATCACATCAACAAAAGTATTTATTTTATGATTGAAAGGTGAAGGGTGTAATCCTGTTTTGTTTGTATGCAATTTCTGTTGGACTCATTTTTTGGTATTCTGAAATTCATGGGCTGTAATTTAAAATTTAAGAAATGTACATAACTGATTTATATATTTCCTTTCAATCATAAATGCAGTGCTAGCTCAATAAAAATAAATAAATGCTGGAACTAGTTAAACGAGCACTTTGACGTTCTACTTTGCTCGGAGCTTAAGTTTTTATTGTTCGTGTAATTTCATGCTATGGTATTCGATCTGTGTTGCACTATATTTTCTATGGATGGTTTTGTAGATAGAACGAAGACGTCATTTTATATTAGCAAGCTACTTTGCTAATAAACAAACTCATATATGCATGTACACACGCGTTAAATTTGTACGCACATCAAAATATAATACAAATACACCATTCTCTTCCAAAAATTTCCTTTGTTTTAAGTAGGTTATACTCTAAATAGCTTGTAACATCCATTAAATTACCAACAATAGTATATTTAAAAATAATGAACTTAACCTGTTTGCAACCAATTTTTGTAAATGACAGCCTTCAAAAGGTTGAAATTATTGTTTGTGATGTTAACGATGCAGTGTTAGTCTTATAATTATCTGACCATACATTTTTGTTAAAAAATTCAGATGACAAAGATAGGAATGCCTGCTAAATGGGGTGTGGATAGAGGCTAAGTTGTAGGATTATGTCACACTGCTCCAAAGGAAATATCAGGAATTTTGAGAATTGTTTCATCAGCGGTTTAATGATTATTGTCTAAGTTATGTTTTGATGTTATATAATTTTAATCATTTTAGAGAATCAGCATTGCCGCCATCTTCACCAAAACCGCCTCCATGTACTTTGTTGTTATACCTCCACCTCTATTCTCATATTGTCAGATAGTATTACTATGGGACACTGTATGATAAGACAGTGAATAAGAGGATATTTGGCTGTCAATATTCAATTTGGCTAACACAGACAAATATTACAAAAAATCATAAATCCACTCACCATACATACACGGTATCAACAAAAAACAAAAAACACGTGAGTTTCCAGGATAAATTAGTACACAATATAAGAGAAATAATAGAGAACATGGAGTCATAAAATATAGCGACGATAAATAAAAGAAGATATATGCAAATTCAAGTGGATCTACATAAGTAAATCAAAAACCATCACCTCACAAATATACATAGTATGTTCAATATACACATTTCAACAGCTCATACATACATGTGACCACATAAATATATACGATACACAAATTTACCAACAACTTAATCTCCTACTATGGCCAACACGCACATGGTGGTCACTTCGTCTCTGAACATGAAATGTCTCGAACTGATTCGAGTATTACATAAATAACACAAGAGTTAGACTATGTATAGAATGTAGATATCAATAACAAAGAAACTGGCATGGTATAACAAACATATATCTCGCAATGACATGTAACATCACTAACATAGCAACCTATCACATAACCATGCATATGTATCGTCATTCATATGAAAGTAAAGTCGATCTACAATCAAATAGTATAGTAACATAATGGGTGAAACATCCACACATATCCAACCATCATCATACATAAGTAATAATCACACACCATATGGATGCACACAACAATGTCTAAGATTATCTTTCTGATAATCATAAAGCAAACATATACCGGATCTGTCATACTCATATCGGTGAAACAAACAAGCATTCAAACAACCAAACATATAACATCAATACACATCAATAAAGAATAGGATAACACCTCAAAGCCTTGATTATCCTCCATTTTAATCTCATGTATGAGGATTGACCATACATTAGACACACAATCCCAAGTATTGTCATCAACTTAAATTCATATTACATCAAACTCAAGGAGGTGTTCAAAGGTTATATGTCTATCTTTCACACATCATAGCCAGATGGGAGATTGGCAGCCATCGCTTGCTCTAGGAACTACAAACATGTCCGTCTAACACTGATCCTATAGTCTTTAGTTACTTGGACAACTATCGTGACCAATATCCATCGGGTTCAGGTCTACGTTATGCAATGATCACAATCCTACAAGAGCCCCAAATGGTAATAGACTACTGGCCTATGTGACATAGGGCAATAGCACAAAGCAGTAGCACACATCTATGTTATACAAGGTGCGTCACAAATACGGAGCACGACCCCATAATAAGGCTGTTAGGATGGATACTTGCCTAGTCTAGTTTATTTCTCACCAAAATAATAGGAGTACATGAAAAATGATAGACATCCATATATATGTCTATAGGCACACGACTATGCTTACCCCAACGAGCGTTACCTCATGTAGTCAACATAGGTAATACCCCAGTATTGCTTATGCCGGTATAGTTAAATCTACTTATAATAAGTAATCAAACAAATATCAACTCAGGCGTCACATATGTCTGGTGTTGCTTGCTCATTTACTCGATTTGTAAACAACACTTGCTCTATAGGCTAATATTCTATGTAAGAAATCCAAAGAATAACTGAAGAAATATTACCGAACATCTCATACTAGATAATAATATTATAATTCAATTTCCTCATCACAAAGAAAATATAAGCAAACAAAGCACACAATTCATTTCGAAGCGAGATTTTTTTATTCATAGAAAAATATATTAAGCTTTTCAACTCTTTATATACTTTAAAAGTTAAGAACACTGATTTCTTCATTTATTAAGAACCAACATAAGGAGTTCAAAACTTTTAATACATATCTAAACATTTTTTTCAAGTTAAAATAATAGAAAACTCTTTTATAATCAACCCTTATTTAAAGAAATCATCTCCTAATTTTCTACAATTGAATATAATTTTTAGCCGACCCCAACATGTTTCGGGTTCCATCTCTAGCCGACCCCAACTTGTTTGTGAATAATGGCTTCGTTGTTGTTGTTGTTGAATATAATTTTTAAACGAATTTATAAGATTCAAATATCAGTTTCTATTTACATTAAACCATAAATATATTTTTAAAATCTCTTTCTTATACTAAAAAATCATATAAAACCCTTTTAAAATTAATAATATTTATCACAAATCATTCCATAATTTTTTAAAATTATTTGGATTTCAAAAGAATATTTAAACCGAGACACATATAACACATGGAATCTACTATTAATGCATGCAAAGCAATCAAACAATGATTTGGACAAGAAACTGGTGATTTTGGGTTCTTAACAGTTTACAGTGCACATAAAATCAACCAAATTTATCCAACATCTCAACAAATTCATGTATACATCTTAAGTAGACAAAATAATCACTCACCTTAGCAATAACAATCATTAATCTTTCACTTGCACTTCACTACACTTCAAAATCCAACTTTTTCATTCACTATAACCCCAAAATCGAAAAAAACTTAATTTTGACAACTCCCGTAGGTGTAGATTCTTGTTTATAAGCTCATATCCTAATTTCGTAATTTATAAAATTTAATTTGAATTTGAAATGGTGGTTAGGGTAAAGATTTTTGCTTCAGGGAACGGGGAAAATGATAAATGAAGCTAGGGAGATGACTAAAGAAAGCTCTAGAATTTCAAAGAGTAACTCTCTTTTATTTTGCTTGGGTGTATGGACCTCTACAATACACCATTTCATTTATTTTCTTTTTTTCCCTTTGTAACTAAATTTCTACCTTTTGAAATTAGTTCTAAATCTCTAATAAAAATTATATGTACTTTCTACTAGTGTTTGGACAGCATTGCGAGCGCGTGCACCCATACACACATACAAACATGTTAGGAAATCAAATCTATGGTTTCGATGACAATAACTGTACAATGGAAATCGTATATGCATATATATTTCTATTTACAGGTAATTGCTAAAGTTACATCACTTAAGAGACAAGAACAAGGCTCAAAGAACGTTACAAGAGACTACAAGTCGATAGGATCAATAGAGCAATGACATAGATGCACAAAAGCAACATGCACAGGGTTCAGACATCTGGGTGCACTAGCCACACGTCTGATGAAATCCTCTGGATTATGAACCAGACAGGATCGGACGTATGATTAATGTATTCAGACATCTAAAAGGCTACTATATACAAAAAAATATATAGCCAGACGTCTGGTACTGAACTCGGGTTTTGAAATTCAAAGCACAATTACCGCACTTGAAAAGTCAATCTTCGTTTCTCTTCGCTACAACTCTTCATCACCATCAGAAGCGAATATAGAACACTTGTTAATGGATGCAACTACTCAAGGAATCTCTCTCCACTATAAATAACATCAAGAATCAAAGAGAAGAATTTACCTTACTTACTTGCGCTCTTTACTTTTATACTCTAATATATTCTTGATCTCTTGCAAACTACACTTGTATTTCACTCTTCCATATATTCAGATCTCCTCAATCAATATTCTATATATATATATATATATATATATATATATATATATATAGGAAGCATTTGTACTTAATAGTCAATATCCGTGTTGTAGAACACATACTTGACAAGAACAAACTATTGTAGCAAGCCTATTCCTCCAGGCGAAGTGAGGGTGTTTGATAGTCGAATTCCGAAGGGGGACTTCGGGACTGGACGTAGGATGGGAAGTCCGAATCAGTATAATATCCTGGTGTACTTATTCTATATTTACTAGATTAATTTTATCTTAGTTGCATCATATAATTAGTCACATATACTTGCATATACACTATACGATCCATCCTATAGACTTTCAATTGGCATCGAAGCAAGGTTTGATCAAAGTACAGTAATACGTTTTTGAATCATTTTAAAATGGCGAGTATTTTTCAAGAAGGACAATCCACAACACGACCCTCACTTTTTAATAGCTCTAACTATGCATATTGGTCAACGCGTATGAGAATTTTTACGGAAGCTAATGGTCTAGAAATTTGGTCAGCCACTCAAGATAAATATGAAGCACCTACTACTGCTATGAACACATGGAATGATGTACAAAAAACAGCAACGTCTAATAATTCCAAAGCTATGAATGTTTTATTTTTCTCATTAGATAAAAATGAATTCTCACGTGTCATGATATGTAACACTGCATTTGACATTTGGCATACCTTAAAAGTTACACACGAAGGCACAAACAAAGTTAAACAAACTATAATTTCAATTTTACAAAATCAATTTTCATCATTTGAAATGAAACAAAATGAATCTATAGTAGATATCTACTCTAGATTCCAAACCATTCAACAAGATTTAATGGCACTTGGATTCAAATTCACAAATTTTGATTAAGTATATAGAATACTCAATTCTTTAACTCCAGAGTGGGAAAGAAAAGTATTAGCTATCAGAGAAGCTAATGATCTCTCAACACTCTTAGTTGAAGAGTTGATACAAAATTTAATGTCCTATGAAGCTAATTTGCAGGCATGAAGAGAATTAAATTTGAAAAGGAAGAACATAGCATTCCCAGCAATAAATGAAGACTCCGGCTTAGACGAAGAAGAAATTGTATTTATTGCCAAAAATTACAACAAATTCAAGAAGTTTCGTAAAATGACTAAATTTCAGGAAGGAGGAAAATCAAATTCAACAAATCAAACATCAATCAAATGCTATGAATGTGATCAATTTGGACTTATGAAGAAAGATTGTCCCAAGCTCAATAACGATAAAAAGAAGAGTAAATTTGAAAAGGTCAAAGAAGGCTTTTAAAGTAACATGGGATGACTCGGATTCTTCATCATCTGAAAGTGGTAGCAATAGTGACGGAGATTAAGCTAATGTGTGTTTTATGGCACAAACTAATGACGTATATCCCGAACTTAGCTATGACGAATTATTGGAACTTAGCATGGAATTAGATGTTAAATTTTGACAAATTAAAAAATTGAACAAGAACATATAGTTAAAAAAAATAGATTATAACTTGAAGTAGGAATGTTAAAAGATGAAAAAAAATATCTTAGAAGAGGAACTAGAATTATCTCAAGAAAAAATTAAAAATAATTTGATCGAAAATGAGGCTATTGCTATTGATTTTGATAAAACTAAAGTAGTAAGGGATAATTTGTTAAAAGAAATATTAACTTGAAGAGTAATATTGAAATATTGAAAATTGAAAATTTAGAATTAAAAGAAAAATTCGACAAAATCACAAATAATGTTTCAAAATTTAATAAAGGAAAACAAGATTTGGAAAATCTTATCAAAACTTCAAAACCATCAGGTAATAGAAACAGAATAGGATTTAAAAATATTCCTAAACAAAGAGGAAATGATCCTTAGAATTATAGTTATAAAAAGACTAAGAGTTCACCTAAGTCTAATATGAATACCAAAAATATGAAAATTTGGATTCCTAAAACAAATAATAATTTGATTAGACAAAAACATATTAATAATTTCTTAGAGAATGGAGTCTATAATAAAAATTATATTTATAAATGTACCAAACCATCTTGGGTATGGCTACCTACTTCTTCTAACATCTAGGACCCTAACAAAGTATATGTGTACGAATTAAAACATCTTTTATTTTGAAGGTACCCAAAATAATAAAATAAGGAGAAATGGATACTAGATAACGGATGCTCCAAGCATATGACCTGAAATTCAAAAATATTATCAAATATAACATATATCGATGGTGGAACGGTAACCTTTGGAGATAATTCAAAAGGATATGTCGTGGGCATTGGAGAAGTCATCAACTCTGGTATTTCTAACTCTCCTATTATTATAAATGTTTTATTGGTAGAAAATCTAAAACACAACCTACTAAGTATTAGTCAATTATGCGATAAAGTTTTTCAAATCAATTTCGAAAAAGATAGGTGTAATGTTTTCGATAACAACGAACAACTTATATTTGAAGGTTTTAGAAACAAAAATATTTATGTCTTAAACATGAATATAAATAAAAATTCAAATTTGTGTTTAACCGCCAAACATGACAATCCATGGTTATGGCATAAACGATTTTGTCATATCAATTTTACATATATTAATAAATTAGCAAAATATGAGCTAGTTAGAGGTTTACCTAAAATAAATTGTAAAGTAGAAAATATATGTGACGGTTGTCAAATTGAAAAACTAAAGAAAAGTTCTTTTAAATCTAAAAATAATATTTCTACAAAACGACCATTAGAATTATTACATCTAGATTTATTTGGTACAATGCAAGTACGATTTATAAATCACAACAAATATGTTTTCGTAATAGTTGATGATTTTTTGAGATATATGTGGACTTTATTTTTAAAACACAAAAGCGATACCTTTGGTATATTTAAAATATTTGCTAAAAGAATTAAAATACAAATGGACTTGAAAATTAAAAATATTCGAAGTGATCACAGTGGAGAATTCAAAAATGAGCTTTTTACTAATTTTTGCAATAAGAAAGGAATAAGCCATAATTTTCTTTTCCTCACACCCTCAACAGAATGGTGTAGTAGAAAGAAAAAATCGTATGTTACAAGAATGTGCACGAACACTACTAAATAGTAGTGGTCTACCAAAATATTTTTGGGCTGAAGCTATTGCCATAGCTTGTTATGTGTTGAATCGAGTAACCATACGTCATATGACTAAGCAAACTTGTTTTAAAATATTTTTTGGAAGAAAACCTAAAGTATCAAATTTTAAAACTTCCGGATCAAAATGTTTTATATTAAATACAAAAGATAATTTAGGAAAATTGACCCAAAGGCCGATGAAGGAATCTTTGTTGGATATTCGGATCGAAGCAAAGCACATAGAATTTTTAATAAACGAAATAATACTATTAAAGAAAGTTTACATGTTTCATTCGACGAAAATTTTCTTAACCATCATACTAATGATGGTGAAGAAATAATTCCAATAACAAATACAACAAACTCTATTAATAATGAGGTAAATATGAAAAATAATACATTGATATCATCTCCTAGAATTCTTAAGGATCATTCAATAGATAATATCATTGGAGATCTTAATTCTAGAGTGACTAGAAATCAACTTAATCAAATAAGCCATATAGCATTTGTGTCAAATTTTGAACCAAAAAATTATAAAGAAACTTTAAATGATAATTTTTGGATAATAGCTATGCAAATGAAATTAAATCAATTTGAACGTAATAATGTTTGGGAGTTAGTACCAAGACCAGAAGATAAATCAGTCATAGGAACAAAAAGGGTATTTAAAAACAAAGCAGATGAAAACAGAAATATTGTTAGAAATAAAGCATGTTTAGTTGCTCAAGGTTATAATCAAAAAGAGGGTATCGACTATGACGAAACCTTTGCTCTAGTAGAAAGATTGGAGGCCATTCGAACATTACTCGCCTTTGCAAATCATCGCAATTTTAAACTATTTGAAATGGATGTCAAAAGTGCTTTTTTAAATGGTTTTATTAAAGAAAACGTATATGTAGAACAACATCCATTAGTTGTTCACGAAAAATATCCTGATCATGTTTTTAAATTGCACAAAGCATTATATGGATTAAAACAAGCTCCTCGTGCATGGTACGAACGTCTTAAAAATCACTTAATTACATCTGGTTTTCAAATAGACAAAACTGATACAAATTTATTTATTAAACACGAAAATAATGATATTTTAGTTGTACAAATTTACGTTGACGATATTATTTTTGGTTCAACCAACGAAATCTGTGTGATCAATTTTCAAATATTATAAAAAATGAATTTGAAATGTCGCACATGGAAGAATTAAATTTCTTCTTAGGTTTACAAATAAAACAACTTGAAAATGGTATTTCTATTCATCAAGAAAAATATTGTAACGATCTATTACGTCATTTTGAAATGGATAAAATTTCAAGCAAACCAACATCAATGAGTACTACTATTCATTTAGAAAAGGATGATAACGGAAAAGATTTCTATGAGAAATTATATCGTAGCATGATTGGTTCTTTACTCTATTTGACGGCTAGTCGACCCGATATTATGATGAGTGTTTGTCTCTGTGCTCGATTTCAAGCAAAACCAAAAGAATCTCACCTAAGGTCTGTTAAATGTATCTTACTATATCTATCTTGTACTAGAAATTATGGTTTGTTTCACCCAAAAGGGTCATCGTTTGAACTAGTTTCATATAGCGATGCGGATTTCGGTGGATGTAGAACTGATCGTAAGAGTACTAGTGGAACATGTCAGTTTATCGGACAATCATTAGTTTCATGGTTTAGTAAAAAGAAAAATTATGTTTCTCTATCTACTTGCGAAGCAGAATATATTTCAGCAGCTCTAGCATGTGCACAAGTGATATACATGCAACAAACACTTACGGATTTCGTCAAAATTATCAATAAATCTCCAATATATTGTGATAACACCAGTGCAATAAATTTATCAAAATATCCTGTAAATCACTCACGAACTAAACATATAGATATACGACATCATTTTTTATGAGACAGTGTTGAAAAAGGAATGTTGAAAAAGGAACTATTTCACTAGAATACGTAAATACCGAGAATCAAATAGCAGATATCTTTGCAAAAGCACTAAATGAACAAACTTTTATTAAACTCCGTCATGATTTAGGAACTTTCTCTCTTCATGATCTGCTCACTTAATAATAACTCCTTCATTTAGGCTATGATTAGCTATTAGTTTTCTATCCACAAATTGCAATTAATAAATTCTGCACCTTTGATTTTTTAGTTAGTTAGTTTTTACAAATTTTCTATAAATAATTTTTAAACTTATGTATAAACAGTTATATAACAATCCTTTTACAAAATATACTCATGGCTTCTAAAAATTCTTATATATCCATCTCGACACCTACAACGGATAGCTCGGTTGACACACCACAATGATTTCCTACACCAACCAAATTAGGAACCGACGTATAGGTGGTCCTCATATCAATTGGGATTCACTCCTGATAGCAAGAAGATCAAACAATCTTTATTTGTCTCTTCTAACATGAAGGAGAAAATTGATGAAATTCATCACTACCAAAAACAACAAATAGATCTACAATGAGAACTATAGTTTGAACAAAAGTTACAGCACGACGACTAAGCTTTTTGGAGCAAGTAGCGATGAAGTTTTGTACTTCATGGAAGAAAGATGTCCATGAACCACTTTCAATGCCCTGCAGTTCCTTGGATCCCTCTTCCTCGTATTGTACGCCTTTGGACCCTTCACCAAGGTGATTCTCTGGTTTCCGAGAACCCATGAACGTGGAAATATATGATCTCCACTCAAACTATGAAGGGATAATAAGTTAGAAGATCACAAAACTCCATCGCCATCTAAATAGATTATATTTTTTATTTTATATGTATCTATATTTATTTGTAATTTTGTTTCACACAAATAATACTATATTTCGTTTAAAAAAATAGAGAACCGAGAAATAAGCAAAACTATTGAAATTTAGGTTATTATTAGGAAAATTTCCTGTTTAGACGTCTGGATATGGACCTCGGACATCTGACACTCTGATGTACCTCGAATTTTTTTATCACTGTACATACGTTAGACGTCTGTTATAATCCTCCAAACGTCTGAAAATTTGCTCTACCTCCTAGAAATAGATATCTGACTATTTTAGATGTGTGAACTTTGATCCAGACGTTTGAGTTATGTCTCTGCCACCAAGTTTTTAAAAAAACTGGACCTATTTCAGACGTCTGATATTTTACCCAGACGTCTGAAAAAACTATCTGACTATCATATTTTTAAAAATCAACCAAACCACACGTCTAGAAAATAAACCAGACGACTTAAATTATCTACTGTGTTCGAATTAGGGTAAACCATACGTCTGAATTCACTTTCAGACATCTGAAATTCAATCGACACTTTAAAAACATCCAGATAACGTCATTTTTTTCTACTTTCATTTCTATTTTCAACTACGAATTATCTATAGACGATTTTTTTCTCCAAAAATCTTTTCTTCTTACAATTGTTCGATCAAAATGCCTCCTAGAACTAAAAATCCTAAGATATCCAAAAGAAAACAAGACCAACCAACATCATCCTCAAATCCTCAATTTTGCTCGGATGATCAAATCAAAAGATGGATGAATAGAGCACCACCCTTAATCAAGAGATATGAGGATATACAAAAGAAGAGACTTCCCACATGACCATTTTATAACCTACTTAAATTCCAATGTATGATTTGGATGAAATATGTGAGAACGCCATTCTGGACACATTGATATCATTTACTCCCAATGACATCCAAATCGATCAATTGGCAATATTTCTTTTTTATGAAAATTTGGATAGCACATCAGTATGGAACTCTGAAGATAAAGACAATTGGCTATGGTCTAGCGTGTATGGCAACAAGACTAGACTCACTCCTGGAATAATAGGTAGAACTCTAGGATGTTCTGAAATGGGCGAAGATTTATACGATGTTTCCGATATGCGCTTCAAACCAAGGAATAGTATAACACATAAAATTTGGGAGGATGAAATGCCAAAATTTTCCCCGAAATATCTACGACCAAAAGCAAGACTTCTTACTCGAATGATAATCAATACCATCGTTCCACTTCTGGGAAGTCATGAGCAGATAACCGAGCTAGAACATAAAGCTTTATATGCTCTATTTAGCGGAACAAGGGTGAATTGGGCCAAATTTATTTTTGACGAGCACAAACATTTTTGGACTCAATCATGATCATCAATTATCAACCTCACATACATCATGAGACTTCTATGTGCACACAACATCCCTTCCTACCTATCAACTTTTAAAGAAATCTCTCCAACATATGCTCCCATAAAGTTTTTCTCACTAATGCACTTACAGAAAATTCCTTCGGAAATTATCTCTTTTGAAGATTGGACATATAATCATCAAGCGAGACAAGTTGGGCCTCCACCTCAACCACAAAATGAATCATCACAAGAGGAGGAACAACATCGTGAGATAACTCCTCCTCCTCCTGCACCATTTGATTATTCAAGCCAAGATGAGATTTTGAAACCTTGAACTGAAACAAATCCAAATGAAAGCATTCGAGATCTCACACTCAAAAATCAACATATATTGCCTCAAAATCAAAGAGTCTTGGCTAAGCGAATTGAGCTTTGAAACTTATTTTTCCACATGCCTAGCGACAGTTCAAGAATCACTTTCAACTGTACTATCGGTTCTTAAAGAGGCACTTAAAAGGTTCACGGCCCGACACCTCCTTCTGAAGAATGGACAGCCCCAGTGCCTTCTCCTCCCGCAAAACATTCCAAACTTTTTTAGGACGAACCTTTAAAACAAGCTTCGACATCTCCTACGAAGCCTAGCTCTTCCCAAAAAGAAGAAAAAGGAGATGATCAAGAAAAAGCTTTTCTAAAAGATTCATAGATTTTAGGCTTGAAACTTATGTAACTTGATAATATCTATGAATGTACTCAATTTCAAATTATTTTTGAAATTTTCTTTTCGTGTGTTATCTTCGATGATTGGCTAAAATTCTATAATTCCTTTTTATAATGCCGAAGTGGGAGAAATATAAGCATATTTATAAAACATCCGATATAAGCACATATTCAGGGGGAGATTTATAAATTATATATAAGTACACTGCATAGTTGTTGTTATCAAAAAGGGGGAGATTGTTAGGAAATCAAATCTACGGTTTCGATGACAACAACTATACAATGAAAATCGAATATGCATGTATATTTCTATTTACGGGTAGTTGCTAAAGTAACATCACTAGAGAAATAAGAATAAGGCTCAAAGAACGTTACAAGAGACTACAAGTCGATAGGATCAATAGAGCAATGACATAGATGCACAAAAGCAAAATGCAAAGGGTTCAGACGTCTGGGTGCACTAGCTAGACGTTTGGGTGCACTAGCCAGAAGTCTGGGTGCACTAGCTAGACGTCTGAAAAAATCCTTTGGATTGTGAACCAGACAGGATCAGACGTATGGTTAATGTACTCAGATCTCTAAAAGGCCACTATATACAAAATATATATATAGCCAGACGTCTGAAACAAATACCAAACGTTTGGTATTGAACTCGGGTTTTGAAATTCAAATCACAACTGTCGTGCTTGAAAAGACATCTTCGCTTCTCTTCGCTACAACTCTTCATCACCATCAGAAGCGAATACAAAACACTTGTTAATGAATGCAACTACTCAAGGAATCTCTCTACCGCTATAAATAACATCAAGAATCAAGAGAAGAACTTACCTTACTTACTTGCGCTCTTTACTTTTATACTTTGATATATTCTTGATCTCTAGCAAACTATACTTGTATTTCACTCTTCCATATATTCGGATCTCCTTAATCAATATTCTCCAGATATATATATTGGAAGCATTTGTACTTAATAGTCAATATCCGCGTTGTAGAACACATACTTGACAAGAACAAATTATTGTAACCAAGCCTATTCCTCCAGGCGAAGTGAGGATATTTGATAGTCCAATTCCGAAGGGGTGCTTTAAGTCCGAACCTGTACAAAATCCTAGTGTGCTTATTCTATATTTACCTAGATTAATTTTATCTTAGTTACATTATATAATTAATCACATATACTTGCATATACACTATACGATCCATCCTATAGACTTTCAAAACAAACACACACACACACACACACACACACACACACACACACACATATATAAAGATTCTTTTCCATGATTTTTTCATTATAAAATAATTAACTCATAATCATTGAATTAAGCCCACTTATAAATAAAATCCTAATTATATTTACTTATAAAAGGAATAAAATTTCATCTCTTATGGAAAATAAATTTCCAAATTCTTGTATTTATCAATATTTTAACTTTATAAAATTATTGATTCACTTTAATTTTCTTTTGAAACATCATTTTGACCTTAAGAATACCAAAATTACTTCAAAAAGCCCAAAAACTAACATTATTAATGATTTATTGCTTTAGAACATTCAATGCCAAAATAATTCATTAAGTAATCACTCTAACAAATAATTTCTTTCAATATAAATATACATCACCAATTAAATCATTCTTTTCTCAAATATCAAATATTATCAAAAAAAAATCGCTTAACAAAATATTTCATCCTTTGAAATCCGAAATAAATTTCTATGTTTTCTGATCATCACAAATTCTCATGTTTGCGATTAATCCCAAATTTATTCACATTTTATCATTTAAATTAATTAATTAAATCTCTAATGTTGATTTTTAATTAGTTGCTCCTCAACAATGAGTTGTTATATTTGTTCTAGGCTTCTGCCTTAGTAGCCTACCCCTAGGACCGGCTCGCAACAATGAAACAGGTTCGAGTTGAAACAATGATTCAATTCGGCACCAGAATGATTAATATTAAACTTTTTTGTGAGTTTCTAAGTTAATTTTTTTTTGAATAAATGAATCATTTAAAGTATTCTAAAATCCTCAAGAATACTTATATGTAAACATTTTTTATGCGAAATGTATTGTTTTCTAAAAAGATTAGATTTTGTTGGTAAAGAGGATGGCATTTTGTGAAAAATGCATGTCGATCTTATTTGTTCATTTCTTTGAGAAATTTTTACGATCCTTTTCAGAAATAAAAAAAAATTCAGTGACAAATATTTGAATTTCAGTTTTATTAATTTGTCAAAATAACATAGGAAAAGTTGGTTTGAAATAGCATAGGTGAAATTCGAGGATATTTGTTGAACAATATATTGAAGATTATATCTTGTTTTATACCCTTTGACTTCAAAAGGTTTTGCTTTACATCACTATAGTAAGGCAAACCATCTTATCCATCGATTTGACTACTTTGGTGTTGTTGGATCTTAATATTTGGAATTAGTTTGATGGAGCCATGTTTAGGCCTTGGAAGAACATTAGAAGTGGATCATTTGGTGAAATCTAGTCGGATTTTGTGATTTTATGCATTCTTTTAGTATAATGCTACAAGATGTTATGTTTTACTATCAGATTCCTTATTGAATTTTGTATTTTTTATACTTATAACGCTAATCTTAAGTGGGATGTGCATGGTAACTTGCCCTTGTTGCACTTATTTCGCTAACACTCTAAATTTAAGTGTAAAAATGTGAAAATCATCAAATAGGTTGATTACATATTGTTTTTATTTAGTTAATAACCGTCAGGTTTGTTCTAGTTATTAACCATTGCATGCATCACTTTTTCTGTCATAATTTTAATATCCTGTTTTGTTTATGTTTTGACCACCTGGTTCCTGCGTTTATATAATGTCGTGTTAATGCATTAACTATGTCGATACTTTTTCCTTTTTCTTTCATGTGTATTTAATAACTTGAACCGACATCAAATTGACTATCATACTAATTGGCAGATGGGTTGACTGAAATTATTGGTTAATTACTGTAATGACGTAAAATGTGAAAAGTTATGCTGCTTATTGCATTTTTTGCTAAAATGATAGGTATCCTATGTTGTTTTGTACTTGAATCATAAACTTACATACCAATGGAAAATTTGTGTTTCATATAATCAGTTTGTGGCTTACACCACCATATGTGCTCTGGTCAAAATAAAGATTTTATTGCTGCTTCTTCGACTTGCGTTGTCAGTTCTTGGTGTAATCATCATTTGCATTTGTCAATCAGTTTTTATTTATCTAAGCTAACACATTTATTTTTTTCTAAACTATGTACTGTTAAGAAATTTAATGTCAAAAGGGAAAATAGTGTAAGATTGAATGAATACGTTGGTAATTCAATTGAATGTTGATTATTTCTATATAAATGTAAGATGTTACTGCATACTTGCATCAGTGAAGTAACACAATTTTTTTTATAACACAGATCGTTGTATGGCTGTAACGACCCAGAATTTTGAACAATTTGAATTGAAAATATTTAATTAATTTTAAATATTTGAATGATGGTTTGGATTGAATTTTCAGTATAACTTTGAATATAGCGATTAAATTATAGAATTTAATCTATTGAAAGTTGAATAATAATTTGAATCTTCAATTTTAAGCCAATTAAAAATATTTCAAAGGCTTGTAAATTTCATATTGATAATACTGAAGGTAATAGGAGCTTCAGAATTGAAATTTAAATTGAATTGTTCAGTTTTGAAATTTGATCGTTTGAATCGATATTTAAAAATAGCCGTCCGAGGCACAGTCTCGGAATTCGACGAAACCAGTTCCATTGGGTCCGTAATATTGAATTATTCTAGGATTTCAAATTTCGTATTTTTCGGAATTGTTATGTGAGCACACGGTGAGTAAACGCATTAAAATTTAAGCCGAATTTAATTTAAAATTTAAATTTAAAACTTAGTCAAACAAATACACGTTCTTCCTTAAAACACTCTCCGTTGTTTCAGCCTACAACCACGCCTATAATCACGAACGAAGATCGTGATAAACATGCCTCTGTTAATTTTAAATATCATCTCCCTCTTTCAAATTCACTTCAAACAGAATAAAAAAAAAATGGGGGATCGCGGCACGACAATTGTCGACCTAGGGGAACTCGCGCTCGCAAGGGGTGGTAGTGGCGACAATCGTGGTTGCTCGAACTCGAGCATCGCAATTCGAGATGGAGCCGTGGGCTTGAGGTGGGTCGTGATTGTCTGTAGGCAATTGGGTTTCTTCTAGGCGACGCGTTTGGGTAAGGTGTTGGTGGCGCGTGCGTAGGGGTGCGCGGGCGGCGGCAGTATAGGCGATGGTGGGTGGCAGTGGGTCGCGACTTTGAGGGAGGCGCAGGCGGCAGGGACGCACTCGAGTTGATGGCGGCGCTCGGCAGGGCAGTTAGGGCATGGGTTCGGCGATAGCTGAAATAAGGTAGTTTTTTTTTATTATTTATTTTTAAAACATATAGTTAAGTTTGGAAAAAAAAATACATCTAGTTACTAAATACAATCTGTAAAAGGAATTTAGTTTTTAAATTTAAATTTTTAGTTAAACAATTTATTAAAAGAAATTGATTTAAAGATATTAATGTAAAGTAAAAATAAATTTTTAGTTTGATAAATTTATTTAAAGAATAAAAATTGGTTTAAAGCTAATTTACAACTAAAATTAAGAAATAAAATTTAATTGCTTGGTTTTATATTCGAGTATTAATAAATTGAAGAATTAGTTGTTAAAAGAAAAATATTAGTTCAAATTAGTATATTAAGAATAAAATTTTAGTTTAAAATATAATTTTTAGTTAATCAAAATTATTAAAATAAAAGGAGGAATTTAATCATTAGTTCGATAAATTTAATTTTAGTTAAAAAGAAATTCAGTTTTTATTGAACCTTTGTTAATTCAATCATTAAAAGAAATTTAATATTTTGTTAAGAATATTTATCAAATGGAAATTCAATTTATTAAGTGAAAGATTTATTTAAAGGAGAATTGGTTTAAAATTTAATTTTTAGTTTGAATTGAACTTTTGGTAAATTAAATATAGCAAATGGAAATTAATTATGCGATTTGTCCAAATGTTATATAAAATAAAGATTTGGATTTATAAAGAATAGTTTTGAATTTAGTTTTTGTTAAATCAAAGTATTAAAAAGAAATTGTTTGAAAGCCAAAAACAATTTATTAAAAAGGGATTTAGTTTTAAAATTATAACCTTTAGTTAAACAAATTTAATTAAAGAAAATCAGTTTGAATTCAGATTTTTAGTTTGAAACCAGAAAATTTGTATAAATTTAATATTGGTCAATTAAAATTATTAATTGATAAGAAAGAGAAATTTAATAATTAGTTGAATAAAATTATTAAAGGAATTGGTTTAGAACAAAACCATTGAATAATTAAAACAATCAAAAATGAAAATTTATTATTCGATCGTTTCGAATATTAATAAATTGTGTATAATATTTATACAAGGTATAAATCAAGAAAATCGAGTCAAGATGGAAATGGATTGCTAATAAAAGCAAAGGTGAGAACTTCTCACTCAAAAGGAATTGTGTTGTTTATTTAAATTTTAAATAGTTAGATTTAAAATTTGCTTGACTGTGTTGATTGAATGCTTGAATGATGATTGTTATATATATTGGATGTGAATAGACCCTATACGCCGTTAGTAAGCAGAGGTTATTTATTACACACATATACCGCGATATTCCACCTCGAAGTGGAATTGGTATTATATTATATATAGCAATATATATATATATATATATATATATATTGGCATATGTATATATTGCAGTTGATTGATTTTCCGCATTTTCTTTTAGCGGATGAGACCCTATTGCGCCGTTAGTAAGCGGATAATATTTATAAAATCCCATATACCGCGATATTCCGTCTCGAAACGGAATTGGTATTGTGCTAATGTCTGTGGATGCAGGGAAACAGGTTGGAGGGATCCAACTGGATTCCTCACAAATATTTATTTGATTTCATATATTGTGATATTTGATTGTTTATCATGGATGATATATGATGTTTGAAAGTCGTGATTGACTATTTGATGTGTTGCATCATCGGATCCAATTTTGAAGCTTAAAATAACGATTTTGATTTTAAGGGATTCTAAAGTGATTTTTGAAAGTATACGTTTATAAAATATTTTTAGAAATTGATTCATCTTAAATAAATAAACGTTATAATTTTTATGTTATAAAAATTATGATTTTTGAGAAATATAGTTAAAAGTTGATTTTTTGAAAATATGGGATTAATGATTTTATAAAATAGCTGAATTGGGATTTTTGAATAAATTATAAAAAGGTAAAAAAATAGGATTTATGAAATTGGATTATTTCTAAATCAAAAGATGAAATTATAAAGGAGTTTAAAGATGTTTTAAAAGAATGATATAAATTGATTTATATAAAAATTTTATAAATTGATATTTGTAAATTAAAATATTGGAATTATAAAACGAAGTTTTTATAAGAGTTAGAATGAATTGTGAATGAATTTCACAAATGAATGAAATTTATAGGATTATAACGATGAAGTTATAAATAGAATTTTATAAATAGTAGGTTTATAAAATTTGTAAAGGAAAATAAAATAAAATTCATAAAGTTATTAAAGGAATGGATTTGGATAAATAAATGAATCTTATAAGTTATTAGATTTATAAAATTTATGAAGTTTAAAGGAACGATTTTATAAGCAAATAAATTATAAGTATTTGACTTGTAATATGAATTTTTAATATATCATTGTGATATGAATTGAGATAGGTTAATAAAGGAAATTTATAAAGGGAAGTTGTTATAAAATAAATAGAAATATAATTTATAAACATTGTTTTATAAATCCGCAACGACTTATTTTGATAAGTGAATTGTTGTAATTTATTAATGGAGTTATATTCACGTTTTACACAGTGAATAATCCTTAAAATAGAATGAATAGAAATGATGAAATTTGTTAACGTAGTATATTCACGTTTTTGAATAGTGAATGATATGTTAAAGAAATTATTTTGGATGTGATGTTTGAAATAGAATTAAAACGATCTAAAGATGTTTTAAAAAGTGTTGAGATTCGAAACCATAGATTTCAACGTTTATTGTTGAAATAGATGTTTTCGAGAAATAAAAGGAAATGGTTGATTATAACACCGTTGTTATAATAGATGATTTCCGAAAGGAAATGTTTTGTATAGTATTGGGATTTATATATCTATTTTAATTTCGAATCCCTATACTAGTGATTTTGGGTTGTCGTAACGATGTTTTACACAACATTCGTTTTGGCCCAAATAAATATGTTTAAGTGAATGATTTCCTTAACGAATGAAATATATACTTAATTTCGATTAGAGTATATGGAATATTTTCCAAGTATAGAAAATAAATAAAATCTGTGAATTACTTATAAATAAATAAGTATGGAAATATTTTCCAATATAAAGAGAATATGTTGGGAATTTATCTTTTTGAAGATAAATTGAAAATGAATATTTGAAATCGTATATTCATAAATATTTTAGAATATAAATTCAATATGGAATTTATAAATGAAATTGGAAAATGGGTTTAAAAATAAATGTTGATTTATTTTTAAAGAATGTAAATTATGTTTATATCTTCTAAAGATATTTTTGGAAATTAAATAATTTGGAAAATTATTTGGATTCTGTTGATGTTGTGCATATCTATTGATAGTTCAATAACCGACTATCAATATTTACCTTTGAATGGTATTTGTTGTGATTTGCTTGAAATTGAATGCCACACTTATTTTTTTAAAATAAGCGCTCACTATTCGGGTTAACCGGGAAAGGACCTTGGGGTCGTATAACCCATTCCGAATATGTGATACGTCGTTATGAATTGCATTCGAAGACCGGTGTTGAAGACCGGATATTTTCGAAAACGAAAGGGTTTCTTGTCGAATGTCTTTGCATCGACTGGTCCCCGGTATAGAGACTCCATATGTGATGGGAAGTCCGAACGTGATTAGTGAATATCCGGATTGCAAGGACTTCTTTGTAAGTGCCTTCGGTTCTGTTCGAGCCCGGAACAGACTTGTATGGATTGTATGTCTGACATTACAATTTGAGATATAAAGCCGATTCTTTCAAATATATTTCTGTTGGTGGCGGAGAATTTATTCTTTTAGCTTAACACCCTTCTCTGAGACGTACAAGCTCAGAGGTTATATAGTTGAAGTTATCAGCGATGTATTCCCAATTTGGTAATGTGACATGCTGAGTGTTGCTGAAATGATCATTGTGTTGATTATTGTGATAGGATCGTTTATTTGATCGTCTATCTTGGTGATCATTGTGTTGATCATTTGTTGGCCCAAAGCATGGCTTTTGTATAAAGTATGTTTTTGTGGACGTGACTTCGTCGAGCCTCACACCCCGGAAATGGTCAAAACAGGAAAGATGCGGCAAGGTTATGAGGGGTAGCACCCTTTAGGGTATGTACATTTCCTTCTGGATAGAGGTGGTATCATGGTATGGAGCCCAGATATTTAACCTATGTGGTTACTACGAATTTATTACTTTGTGGTTGTTGGTTTTCGGGATCCCGTGAGAAAGGTCGTTTATGATCGGGGAATGGCGTGCTCGTGTCAGTAGTTACCCAGTTAGGGGTAACCCGGCCTTGTGTTGGCAGAGTTCCGGTTTGGTTCTCGGGGATGTCTTTCCAGAGGCATTCTCATGTGGCAATGGGAAGTTCCTTGGCCTGACCATTTGTTGGAAATCCAAAGAAACAATACGAAACCCTGTACGGTATTAGTTGTAGAACCTATCATTCACTTATGGTGTCGCAACACTGTTTGGATGGTAGCTATAGTAGGCATACGATAATGGTCGTATGTTGGCTAAGATTTATATTCTACTTTCGAAATGAATTTCTTCTACACTATGCACTAGTAATGATATCAAATGTTATTTTTAATGCGTATCAAGCATCTTTGACTATCATAAGGAGAAATCTCCTCCGATTCTGCGTTTGCATGTGTGTGTGTGCGGGAGGCCTTATGGTAGTCTCATTTTTAAAAGCATTGCGAATTGAATTTAAAAATATTCCTCTATTTTGATTTTAAAGATAAATAAACTGTTTTGAGTTCTCACACCAGTCACATGACTGACTCGGAGTTTATTGTTTTTGTAACGACCCCAGATTTTTATGAATTTAAATTGATAATTTAAATGAAATTATGAATTAAAATTTGTAAAATTGATTTTTATGAGGCGAGTTTCCCCGATTCAAATAAAATATATATATATATATCTTAAATCTCATATTAATAAAATAATACAAAAGTAATAAGAGTAAAATAAAAATAGAAGTTCACTTATTTTATAAAGTAAAATAATTCATACTTAAGCTATGAATAAAAATAAGAACATTTATATATATATATATATAAAAAAAATATAATCAATAAGTATTCAAACAAATAAAATAAGAAACAAAATATATATGTATATGTGCATATATTGGATTTGAAATAAAATAAGAAATAAATGTTTGGGTAAATTTGAATTTAATATATAGGAAATGTGAACTACAAACAAAGTATGTTTATAAAATATAAATCTATGTATAACAAGACATGCAAGTCAAGGAAATATTTAAGTTAGAAGTGTGAATAAATTCATACAAGATGAATTATAAAATATAGATTAAACACATTGAACAAAATATAATAATATTTATTGTCATTCATATTACTAAAACAAGTAAAATAATATTTTAAGTTAACAATAGAAATTTATTCATGATGCAAAGTATAAACAAATAAAAGACAAATTACAAAATAACAAGTATATTACCAAGTAAAACTATAATATTGAATTCATTTATATTATAAAGCATATTACAATACAAAGTGAATAAAGTAAAGCAAAACCAGAAAACAAATAAATAAAATAAAATACAAAAATTAAGTACAAACAAACCATAACTAAAATAATAAACTGTACATACATAACAAATACATAAATATGCAGGCTGAAATAAAGAAGTACAAAGCAAAGTAATCTATAACAAAGTCTCTAGCAACACAAGAAATAGGTGTGCAGGCAAAAGAAAATAGAACTTGCAAAAGAAATATCATATTAGCCACCAAGTGTACAATACTGCATGGTCAACAAACAAGCAAAGTAAGAAAATGTATAAATATAAACTGTAAAACAGTACAAGTACCTTCATGTTATAAAGCAAAGAATGTATAACCTATCCATACCTCTAGTACACCAAGCTAGATAGTATCAGTCAAGATTTTGTTGATAAAACAAAGAAAATAAAATAACATTACTTGTACAAAATAATAACATCACCTGCATACTCCCCTTATACTTCAACTTTGTTCTAGTTCGTGGCTATAGGAAGCTAAGCAAAACCAGAGAAAAGAATGTAAACATCATCTTCTATAAATAAATAAATAAATAAAAAAAAAAAAAAGAAGAAAGGCAGATCCAAAATTCTTCCTGAGACAGATAGAAACAACTTCAAGTGGATCAAGGTTCCATTCTGAAGCTAAGTAAATTCAGATACAAGTTTTTCTCAGATCAAAGCAATGCAGGCTTTCAAATCAAATAATCATTCAACATAAAACATTTTTCAAATCAATCAAAGCCTGACAGTTTGAAGCAAAGAAAAGCTTCAGATCAACCAAACTCTAACTGTAAACTCCTGGATTTAAGCAATGATTTGGAAGGTGAGTAACTTGTCTTTTTAGATATTTTTAAATTATAAAACAGTTGCTTACTTATATATATAGGTATATCTGTGAACAACTTCATGTTGTCTGAAACCAGTTTTTCTTTTTTTTTTCATTGCCTGTAAATCTGTGAGCAAACCCACTTTCTTTTGCTTATATTCCTCGATGTCATATTGATGATGCTCTGGAGTGGTTGTTAATAGGTCTGCATGTGTTTAAGTATGGATTGTTATATACATATATATATATGTGAATGAAATGTTTGAAATATCTGTGTAGAGTTTATAACACTCTGTTAAACTCTACAGGCTCTCTGTTTTAAAACAGATAATAAGTGAGTAAACATACTGCTTTGCATATTAAATCATGTGTATTTGATTTATGATCAAGTTATGTCTGGCTATGTATGTTTTAAAAGATGACTCTGCATATCTTTGTGTACCTGTTCTTCAAAATCTTGGGTTTCAGAGCAAACAAAATAGAAGAAAAAAAACCATATGTCTTCATACAAATGATTTCTTTTTAACTGGGATTTTAAAAAAATGAGTTGCCTAAACTTAAGTTATGATCTAGCAAATTGTTTTAAGCCTGAATATGAAGAACTTGACTCTGAAAACCCAGTTTTACAGTAAATATCAGATTTTGTGATGAATTCAAAAATTTTTATTTAATGATTCGATGTAGTAACTTGAATACTTACTCAAAAATAGAATTTTTAAAACGAAAATGAGGATTTTTAATCAAGTATTACAGGAGTAGTTTGAGATTGAAGGAAGTTTGCTTTTTCTTCAATAACTGGAAATCAATTCATCAATAAATCTTGAAATTTGTTCTGGAGCAAGTATGGCCATCGATGATTTCAGAAAAAATGTAGAGAAAAATTTCGATTGCAAGAAAATGGGAGAACGAATGAAACTAGGGTTTAAGGACTGTAGAATATGCGTTTGGGTTTTCGGGCTCGTTCGCTTTCGTTGATGCATCGAGTGAAGCCTGGCTTGGAGGAGGGGTACTCGGGTCGTAGACGAAGGTGTAGGTGAAGGGGCGTGGACTCCGGTGACGTGACGTGGTGGGGCGAAGCAAGTTTTTGGTGATCGAATGGGTTCAGGAAGAAGGGAGTTGGCTCTGTACTTGCTCGATTTTGATGCAATGATGATTTCGCAACCTGAATCACTCGAATCGGTTAGGATGGTCGTTGATGACCTGAGAGTAATCGCAAAGTTGATCGGAGGTGAGTTTGCTGACTGTACACGTGCACGCATGTACGCGTGAGTGTTGGCTGTTGAGGGGTTTTGTTCGAGGGTGTACTCGGGGAAGAAGGTGATTTTCTCGAGCAAACTTTGTTTTTGCTCGCGTGAGTTTGTTTCGTGAGATACTGCAGTTTAATTTAAAACTTAACTGAAAAAAATAAAATAAAAGGGTGGAAGAAAGGATAAAGAGAGGAAGAAGATAGGGGAGAAACTCAGGGGAAACAAGGAAGAACCGCATGCTTTTCTCGAGTAAACTATGTATGTGTCTCGGGTCCAGTTGCTGATGAAGTTGCTTTAAATACTTTAAGTATTGTGATTAACAAAGTTAATATTTGATTTAAATTTATCAAGAATGTTTTCAAACGTAAGATGGTTAATTTAAATTGGACGTTAATTAAGAATGTAATTAAATTTTGTAACTATAATTAAATAAGTAGTTAAGGTTTAAAATTTGTAATTAAAGATTTATTTTAATAATCTTGTGGAAATCAATTTGTAATAAATTATTTAATTAACCATTTAAAGTTAAATAATTAACTAATAAAGGGTAGTGGTTAACAAATTAAATAATTAATTAAGAAGTAAATGACTAATTAATTGGTAATTGAGAATTACTTAATAATTAAAGGTTAATCAAAGATTAATTTAAAAAAAAAATTGATTACGGTAAATTAAATAAATGATTAAAAGGTTAATAAATTTGAAATTAAGGGGTACTTGATTTTTGTAATTAACTCAAAGTCAATCTATTTATGTGATTAATTAATTAACGTAATTAATTTGGGAAAAAATTAATTCATTGAAGGTTAACTAATGATTAAAGGATAATTAATTCGAATGGTTTGTAATCAATTTATAAATAATCAGCTAGGATTAGTGTTATTCATAAGTAGTTACATCTGATTTAAATTAATCAAAATAATTAAATTAATCCTACTTATGGATGTTTAGATTCTATTGGATGGTGGATTGTTTGATATTTTCTGATATGTAATGCTTTGTGATATATCCTGATTTGTGTTGTGATCTGTGATGTGATTTATTATTCATTATATATATATCTGTGATCTGTGATGATTGAATGATGTTGCACTATTGTGTTAAACCCCTGGACCACACCATACACACACAATTATGGATTTCACGAGGAAATCGATTAAGTCGCAGATTTTTGAAATAGTTAAATTTGAATTTTTAAATTCAAATGTTTTGGAAATGGAATCGGAATAAATGTGAAAAGCTTTTGGAATGGAATTTCAAAATAAAAATTATTATTTTTAAATTACTTGATTAAGTTTTAGAATTTAAATAATTTGACTTAAATTTAAATTCAATATTGAAATTGAATTCTGTAATTTGAAACTAGGGATTAACGATATTATACTAGTTATATATGAGTTAAACCATTTTTAAGTATTGTTTTGGGAATTTGAATTTAACCCAAGGATTTCAACTCGTATAAATAAATCAGATTTCCAAAATGAAAACTGTTGTTTCCAAATGATAAACACTTTTAGATAAGAACTGAGATTCCAGTTAATTAGGGGAATTTCAAGATTGAATAGAGAAGGATTTTTCCTAAGTTATAGATGATTTTTTTTCAAAGCTATGAATTAAATCTGTTTATTTTTAACAGATTTAAATGATGATTTGTTTAAATCAAATTGAAATGGAAATTGGATTAAACCATTTGAAATAAAGTTTTGAATTATTAAGTTGTGACTTAATTGAAATCCCAATATCCATTTGTTTTTGAAATATTGCGCTCACTATTCGGTTTAGCCGGGAGAGGACCTTTTTGTCATATATCCCATTCCGAATATGTGATATGTCGTTATGGATGCATTTGAAGACCGGTGATGAAGACCGGGTATTTGCGAGAGCGATAGGATGACCTATCGATTGTTTCTGCACCGAGTCGCGCCGGTATAGAAACTCCCTAAGTGATGGGAAATCCGATCGGGATTGTGAATATTCGGATTGCAAGGACTTCTTTGGAAGTGCCTTCGGTTCTGTTCGAACCCAGAACAGACTTGTATGGATTGTATGCCTGACATTACAAGTTGAGATATAAAGCCGATTTCTTTCAAATATATTTCTGTTGGTGGCGGAGAATTTATTCTTTGCTTAACACCCTTCTTTGAGACGTATGTGCTCAAAGGTTATATAGTTGAAGTTATCAGCGATATATTCCCAATTTGGTAATGTGACATGCCAAGTGTTGCTGAAATGATCATTGTGTTGATTATTTGTGATAGGATCATTTATTTGATCGTCTATCTTAGTGATCATTGTGTTGATCATTTGTTGACCCAAAGCATGGCTTTTGTATAAAGTATGTTTTTGTGGACGTGACTTCGTCGAGCCTCACATCCCGGAAATGGTCAAAACAGGAAAGATGCGGCAAGGTTATTAGGGGTTGCTGTAGCTCCCCTTAGGGTATGTTCATTTCCTTCTGGAAAGGGGTGGTATCATGGTATGGAGCCCAGATACTTACTCATGTTGAAAACACTCTATTTATTATGGTGTGATGTTGGATATCGAGCGCTCGGTTGAAAAGGTCCTAAAGGACCGGGGAATGGCGTGCTCGTGTCAGTAGTTACCCAGTTAGGGGTAACCCGGCCTTGTGTTGGCAGAGTTCCGGTTTGGTTCTCGGGGGTGTCTTTCCAGAGGCATTCTCAGTGGCAATGGGAAGTTCCTTGGCCTGACCATTTGTTGGAAATCCAAAGAAACAATACGAAACTTGTACGGTTTTAGTTGTAGGACCTATCATTCACTTATGGTGTCGCAACACTGTTTGGATGGTAGCTATAGTAGGCATAAATGCGAAATGCCTATGCTGGCTAAGATTTATATCTTTATTTTCGAAATGATTTTTCCTACACTATGCACTAGTAATAATATCAAATGTTTCTTTTAATGCGTATCAAGCATCTTTGACTATCATAAGGAGAAATCTCCTCCGATTCTGCGTTTGCATTGTGTGTGTGTGCGGGAGGCCTTATGGTAGTCTCATTTTTCAAAAGCATTTCGAATTGACTTTAAAATCTTTTGTTGATTGTTTAAAGATAAACTGTTTTTGTTGCTCACACCAGTCCCACGACTGACTCGGAGTTTATTGTTTTCTTTCCTAAACTCTGGGTGCTCATTATTCTCTACACGAGCAGTCTAGAGTTGGGTTTTTCAGATAGCTAGATTTAACAGATTATCTAGAGTTAGTTCAGTCTTTGGATCGCACCAGTCTTACCTATCTTTGTGCATCGTTATTTGGAGTTCGAACTATTGCTGGATGGATTCTCGGAAATGGAGTTGCAGTTTCTGGAGTTCTTCCTTGAAGACTATCTTAGAGTTATTAGTTCCGCTGCTAGACGTTATCTATTTTTCTTTTCCGTTGCTATTTTATTGTATCATATCTCTGATGTATATTGATATTTATTGGATTATCTGTATCAGATATTGTATCAAAGCTGTATATCAATGTATTATTCTTTTATTCCGCTGTGTTATTTACTTAATGATTGTTATAAGCTCCGGCGAATCGGATTTGAACGGTCGAATCAATGACATTCGAATACGATTTGAAGTATGGATGTCGATTTTCGAGCGGGCAAAATTCGTCTCGTTACATTTGGTATCAGAGCTAAGGTGAAACTTTAGCTCAGGAGTGTAACACGTTAAGTAACTCATTATAGATAGGGTGAAGTATCCCTAGAATGAGTGTATCTCTAAGATATCCGTTTGAATGCCTCAATAAATTCTCTCACTATCCGCAGATAGTAAGTATGAGTGCAAGAAGAGAACGAGATAGGGGACAGGGAAATACGACTATAATTAGTCGATACTCTGTAACAACAGTGAAAAAGGAAGTTTTGGTATAATAAGATGCCTTAAGAATTGTTATAGAAAATTTTTACTTCGTATTTCATCAATTTCTTATCATTTTTGGATTTAAACCGTAATGAATAAGAATATGATTTGAAATTTGAATAAATTAAAAATTCAATTTGAGTTGAAACTGGTTAATGAAATATAATGATAGATTTGAATTATAACGATAAAACGATTTGTTTAAAACAAAATTTTGGATTTCTGTTATAACTTCTTGGGTAGAATAAAATCTGAAATATAAACTTGTTGTATTTCTCAACTTATAAAATTCTAAACTTAAGATCTTAATATTTGGATTTTGATTTTAAATTGTAGAGAACAAACAGCGTTAGCCGAGGAGGAAAAGTCAGGAGAGTGGGTGATTATGCTTCATCCAGTAGGGTACGAGATGATGAAGGTGAGTCATCAGTTCATAGGGAATTCCCAGTGGAGCCTGTAGTGCAGCCCCGACCACCAGTAGAAGAAGGAGAAGATGAAGAGGAGTTTGAAGAAGAAAATGAAGACGAATTCAAAAATGAATATGAAGGGGAATTCGAAGAAGAAAATGAAGAAGAGTTTGAGGTAGAAGAACCTGAAATGGAAATAGGTTCCGATGGTGATGAAGAAATTCATTGGAATTTGGATCATGCCATAGAAGGCGAGGAGCTGAATGGTGAAGGTTTTATTCAGATAGACTCTGATCCAGAGTATGATTATGTGACTGACAATGACGTGGAAGTTAGAGATATGTCAGGGCCCGAGAGAGAGAGCTCTGATGGTGATGATTTGTAGTTGGTTAGATTAACTTCTTTTTGGATATGGTGTATCTATGTACGCATTTTGAGCCTAGAATCTTAGTGAATGTTATGTTTGCTAGTAAGAATATTATAAGTAGCAGTTATTATGAATATATTATGAATTACCTGAAGAACCCACTATGTTTACTAGTATAGTTTGAATTGGCATTAGTCTATTCTGTGTATGTATAATTCATGAAATGAACTGCGCAATTTCGAGGACGAAATTCTTTTAAGGGGGGAAGATTGTAACGACCCCAGATTTTTATGAATTTAAATTGATAATTTAAATGAAATTATGAATTAAAATTTGTAAAATTGATTTTTATGAGGCGAGTTTCCCCGATTCAAATAAAATATATATATATATATATATATATATATATCTTAAATCTCATATTAATAAAATAATACAAAAGTAATAAGAGTAAAATAAAAATAGAAGTTCACTTATTTTATAAAGTAAAATAATTCATACTTAAGCTATGAATAAAAATAAGAACATTTATATATATATATATATAAAAAAAATATAATCAATAAGTATTCAAACAAATAAAATAAGAAACAAAATATATATGTATATGTGCATATATTGGATTTGAAATAAAATAAGAAATAAATGTTTGGGTAAATTTGAATTTAATATATAGGAAATGTGAACTACAAACAAAGTATGTTTATAAAATATAAATCTATGTATAACAAGACATGCAAGTCAAGGAAATATTTAAGTTAGAAGTGTGAATAAATTCATACAAGATGAATTATAAAATATAGATTAAACACATTGAACAAAATATAATAATATTTATTGTCATTCATATTACTAAAACAAGTAAAATAATATTTTAAGTTAACAATAGAAATTTATTCATGATGCAAAGTATAAACAAATAAAAGACAAATTACAAAATAACAAGTATATTACCAAGTAAAACTATAATATTGAATTCATTTATATTATAAAGCATATTACAATACAAAGTGAATAAAGTAAAGCAAAACCAGAAAACAAATAAATAAAATAAAATACAAAAATTAAGTACAAACAAACCATAACTAAAATAATAAACTGTACATACATAACAAATACATAAATATGCAGGCTGAAATAAAGAAGTACAAAGCAAAGTAATCTATAACAAAGTCTCTAGCAACACAAGAAATAGGTGTGCAGGCAAAAGAAAATAGAACTTGCAAAAGAAATATCATATTAGCCACCAAGTGTACAATACTGCATGGTCAACAAACAAGCAAAGTAAGAAAATGTATAAATATAAACTGTAAAACAGTACAAGTACCTTCATGTTATAAAGCAAAGAATGTATAACCTATCCATACCTCTAGTACACCAAGCTAGATAGTATCAGTCAAGATTTTGTTGATAAAACAAAGAAAATAAAATAACATTACTTGTACAAAATAATAACATCACCTGCATACTCCCCTTATACTTCAACTTTGTTCTAGTTCGTGGCTATAGGAAGCTAAGCAAAACCAGAGAAAAGAATGTAAACATCATCTTCTATAAATAAATAAATAAAAAAAAAAAAAAAAAAAGAAAGGCAGATCCAAAATTCTTCCTGAGACAGATAGAAACAACTTCAAGTGGATCAAGGTTCCATTCTGAAGCTAAGTAAATTCAGATACAAGTTTTTCTCAGATCAAAGCAATGCAGGCTTTCAAATCAAATAATCATTCAACATAAAACATTTTTCAAATCAATCAAAGCCTGACAGTTTGAAGCAAAGAAAAGCTTCAGATCAACCAAACTCTAACTGTAAACTCCTGGATTTAAGCAATGATTTGGAAGGTGAGTAACTTGTCTTTTTAGATATTTTTAAATTATAAAACAGTTGCTTACTTATATATATAGGTATATCTGTGAACAACTTCATGTTGTCTGAAACCAGTTTTTCTTTTTTTTTTCATTGCCTGTAAATCTGTGAGCAAACCCACTTTCTTTTGCTTATATTCCTCGATGTCATATTGATGATGCTCTGGAGTGGTTGTTAATAGGTCTGCATGTGTTTAAGTATGGATTGTTATATACATATATATATATATGTGAATGAAATGTTTGAAATATCTGTGTAGAGTTTATAACACTCTGTTAAACTCTACAGGCTCTCTGTTTTAAAACAGATAATAAGTGAGTAAACATACTGCTTTGCATATTAAATCATGTGTATTTGATTTATGATCAAGTTATGTCTGGCTATGTATGTTTTAAAAGATGACTCTGCATATCTTTGTGTACCTGTTCTTCAAAATCTTGGGTTTCAGAGCAAACAAAATAGAAGAAAAAAAACCATATGTCTTCATACAAATGATTTCTTTTTAACTGGGATTTTAAAAAAATGAGTTGCCTAAACTTAAGTTATGATCTAGCAAATTGTTTTAAGCCTGAATATGAAGAACTTGACTCTGAAAACCCAGTTTTACAGTAAATATCAGATTTTGTGATGAATTCAAAAATTTTTATTTAATGATTCGATGTAGTAACTTGAATACTTACTCAAAAATAGAATTTTTAAAACGAAAATGAGGATTTTTAATCAAGTATTACAGGAGTAGTTTGAGATTGAAGGAAGTTTGCTTTTTCTTCAATAACTGGAAATCAATTCATCAATAAATCTTGAAATTTGTTCTGGAGCAAGTATGGCCATCGATGATTTCAGAAAAAATGTAGAGAAAAATTTCGATTGCAAGAAAATGGGAGAACGAATGAAACTAGGGTTTAAGGACTGTAGAATATGCGTTTGGGTTTTCGGGCTCGTTCGCTTTCGTTGATGCATCGAGTGAAGCCTGGCTTGGAGGAGGGGTACTCGGATCGTAGACGAAGGTGTAGGTGAAGGGGCGTGGACTCCGGTGACGTGACGTGGTGGGGCGAAGCAAGTTTTTGGTGATCGAATGGGTTCAGGAAGAAGGGAGTTGGCTCTGTACTTGCTCGATTTTGATGCAATGATGATTTCGCAACCTGAATCACTCGAATCGGTTAGGATGGTCGTTGATGACCTGAGAGTAATCGCAAAGTTGATCGGAGGTGAGTTTGCTGACTGTACACGTGCACGCATGTACGCGTGAGTGTTGGCTGTTGAGGGGTTTTGTTCGAGGGTGTACTCGGGGAAGAAGGTGATTTTCTCGAGCAAACTTTGTTTTTGCTCGCGTGAGTTTGTTTCGTGAGATACTGCAGTTTAATTTAAAACTTAACTGGAAAAAAAAAAAGGGTGGAAGAAAGGATAAAGAGAGGAAGAAGATAGGGGAGAAACTCGGGGGAAACAAGGAAGAACCGCATGCTTTTCTCGAGTAAACTATGTATGTGTCTCGGGTCCAGTTGCTGATGAAGTTGCTTTAAATACTTTAAGTATTGTGATTAACAAAGTTAATATTTGATTTAAATTTATCAAGAATGTTTTCAAACGTAAGATGGTTAATTTAAATTGGACGTTAATTAAGAATGTAATTAAATTTTGTAACTATAATTAAATAAGTAGTTAAGGTTTAAAATTTGTAATTAAAGATTTATTTTAATAATCTTGTGGAAATCAATTTGTAATAAATTATTTAATTAACCATTTAAAGTTAAATAATTAACTAATAAAGGGTAGTGGTTAACAAATTAAATAATTAATTAAGAAGTAAATGACTAATTAATTGGTAATTGAGAATTACTTAATAATTAAAGGTTAATCAAAGATTAATTTAAAAAAAAAATTGATTACGGTAAATTAAATAAATGATTAAAAGGTTAATAAATTTGAAATTAAGGGGTACTTGATTTTTGTAATTAACTCAAAGTCAATCTATTTATGTGATTAATTAATTAACGTAATTAATTTGGGAAAAAATTAATTCATTGAAGGTTAACTAATGATTAAAGGATAATTAATTCGAATGGTTTGTAATCAATTTATAAATAATCAGCTAGGATTAGTGTTATTCATAAGTAGTTACATCTGATTTAAATTAATCAAAATAATTAAATTAATCCTACTTATGGATGTTTAGATTCTATTGGATGGTGGATTGTTTGATATTTTCTGATATGTAATGCTTTGTGATATATCCTGATTTGTGTTGTGATCTGTGATGTGATTTATTATTCATTATATATATATCTGTGATCTGTGATGATTGAATGATGTTGCACTATTGTGTTAAACCCCTGGACCACACCATACACACACAATTATGGATTTCACGAGGAAATCGATTAAGTCGCAGATTTTTGAAATAGTTAAATTTGAATTTTTAAATTCAAATGTTTTGGAAATGGAATCGGAATAAATGTGAAAAGCTTTTGGAATGGAATTTCAAAATAAAAATTATTATTTTTAAATTACTTGATTAAGTTTTAGAATTTAAATAATTTGACTTAAATTTAAATTCAATATTGAAATTGAATTCTGTAATTTGAAACTAGGGATTAACGATATTATACTAGTTATATATGAGTTAAACCATTTTTAAGTATTGTTTTGGGAATTTGAATTTAACCCAAGGATTTCAACTCGTATAAATAAATCAGATTTCCAAAATGAAAACTGTTGTTTCCAAATGATAAACACTTTTAGATAAGAACTGAGATTCCAGTTAATTAGGGGAATTTCAAGATTGAATAGAGAAGGATTTTTCCTAAGTTATAGATGATTTTTTTTCAAAGCTATGAATTAAATCTGTTTATTTTTAACAGATTTAAATGATGATTTGTTTAAATCAAATTGAAATGGAAATTGGATTAAACCATTTGAAATAAAGTTTTGAATTATTAAGTTGTGACTTAATTGAAATCCCAATATCCATTTGTTTTTGAAATATTGCGCTCACTATTCGGTTTAGCCGGGAGAGGACCTTTTTGTCATATATCCCATTCCGAATATGTGATATGTCGTTATGGATGCATTTGAAGACCGGTGATGAAGACCGGGTATTTGCGAGAGCGATAGGATGACCTATCGATTGTTTCTGCACCGAGTCGCGCCGGTATAGAAACTCCCTAAGTGATGGGAAATCCGATCGGGATTGTGAATATTCGGATTGCAAGGACTTCTTTGGAAGTGCCTTCGGTTCTGTTCGAACCCAGAACAGACTTGTATGGATTGTATGCCTGACATTACAAGTTGAGATATAAAGCCGATTTCTTTCAAATATATTTCTGTTGGTGGCGGAGAATTTATTCTTTGCTTAACACCCTTCTTTGAGACGTATGTGCTCAAAGGTTATATAGTTGAAGTTATCAGCGATATATTCCCAATTTGGTAATGTGACATGCCAAGTGTTGCTGAAATGATCATTGTGTTGATTATTTGTGATAGGATCATTTATTTGATCGTCTATCTTAGTGATCATTGTGTTGATCATTTGTTGACCCAAAGCATGGCTTTTGTATAAAGTATGTTTTTGTGGACGTGACTTCGTCGAGCCTCACATCCCGGAAATGGTCAAAACAGGAAAGATGCGGCAAGGTTATTAGGGGTTGCTGTAGCTCCCCTTAGGGTATGTTCATTTCCTTCTGGAAAGGGGTGGTATCATGGTATGGAGCCCAGATACTTACTCATGTTGAAAACACTCTATTTATTATGGTGTGATGTTGGATATCGAGCGCTCGGTTGAAAAGGTCCTAAAGGACCGGGGAATGGCGTGCTCGTGTCAGTAGTTACCCAGTTAGGGGTAACCCGGCCTTGTGTTGGCAGAGTTCCGGTTTGGTTCTCGGGGGTGTCTTTCCAGAGGCATTCTCAGTGGCAATGGGAAGTTCCTTGGCCTGACCATTTGTTGGAAATCCAAAGAAACAATACGAAACTTGTACGGTTTTAGTTGTAGGACCTATCATTCACTTATGGTGTCGCAACACTGTTTGGATGGTAGCTATAGTAGGCATAAATGCGAAATGCCTATGCTGGCTAAGATTTATATCTTTATTTTCGAAATGATTTTTCCTACACTATGCACTAGTAATAATATCAAATGTTTCTTTTAATGCGTATCAAGCATCTTTGACTATCATAAGGAGAAATCTCCTCCGATTCTGCGTTTGCATTGTGTGTGTGTGCGGGAGGCCTTATGGTAGTCTCATTTTTCAAAAGCATTTCGAATTGACTTTAAAATCTTTTGTTGATTGTTTAAAGATAAACTGTTTTTGTTGCTCACACCAGTCCCACGACTGACTCGGAGTTTATTGTTTTCTTTCCTAAACTCTGGGTGCTCATTATTCTCTACACGAGCAGTCTAGAGTTGGGTTTTTCAGATAGCTAGATTTAACAGATTATCTAGAGTTAGTTCAGTCTTTGGATCGCACCAGTCTTACCTATCTTTGTGCATCGTTATTTGGAGTTCGAACTATTGCTGGATGGATTCTCGGAAATGGAGTTGCAGTTTCTGGAGTTCTTCCTTGAAGACTATCTTAGAGTTATTAGTTCCGCTGCTAGACGTTATCTATTTTTCTTTTCCGTTGCTATTTTATTGTATCATATCTCTGATGTATATTGATATTTATTGGATTATCTGTATCAGATATTGTATCAAAGCTGTATATCAATGTATTATTCTTTTATTCCGCTGTGTTATTTACTTAATGATTGTTATAAGCTCCGGCGAATCGGATTTGAACGGTCGAATCAATGACATTCGAATACGATTTGAAGTATGGATGTCGATTTTCGAGCGGGCAAAATTCGTCTCGTTACAGTTTTCCTTCCTAAACTCTGGGTGCCCACCAATTTTCACACGGGCAGTCAAGAGTTAAGGTTTATCAGGATATTCTGGAGTTGCTGGAGGCAAGATGGATGGCATGGCGTAATACTAGTATAGTATTTCTTTTTCCGTTGTTGTTGTTATTATTGTACACTCTGATGATATGATGTAATGTAATGTAATAACTGATATAGTTCTTTGTTTAAAGATTATTCATTTATCTATTATATGTTGTTCCGCTGCGAATTGTGAGATTCTGATATTGTTGTCCTGTTCTGTTTCTGTTTTGTTTTCTGTTTTCTTTACTCTCTATTTTCTCTTTTCTACCACTTTCATTTTCTTTTCTTCTTTCTTAAACCCATAACATTTCGGGTTTTCGGCCTTCGATTTCTCGGCAGTCGATAAAGTGAGTATCGATGTTGAATTTTCGAAAGTCGAAAATTTTCGGGGCGTTACATTTGGTATCAGAGCTTATGGTTAAGCGACAACCATGGTTCTGTTGGGTATTACTCATTAGAGATAGAGTCAGCAGTACTCTAGAATGAGTTTGAGTGTAATAATAGATATGAGCGCGTATATGTTAGTGAATATAAAATTGTTTTTGGATCGGGTAAATAAAATAGTTTTGCCCAAAACTATTTTTGTATAGAAAAGAAATGATTTTCTATGAATTATTTTAGTATAAGGTTGCATGATTGTTAGAAGTGATAATATAGAATTATTATCATTAGTATATGGAAATAAGATAAAATGAATTAAATTCAAGTAAACTAACTTGATAAATTATTAATTCATGAACAAATGAATTGGAATTTGAATTAGTTAAATTAAAATTTAGTCGTGAACTAAATTTGAAGATAGATTTGAATTTGTATATAAGTTCAAGTAAGTAAAAAGAATAAATTGAAATTCTCTTTGTTAGTAATTAAGTAAATTCAAGATGAATTGGATATGGAAATTAAAAATTGAAATGAATTACTAAATGAAAGTTAATCGATAGAATTCAATATTTAAAATTGAGAATTGAATTCGAATGAAATTTAAATTGTGAATAGAATTGAAATATAAAATTGAATGAAATGGATATGTAACTTCAATAGTGAAGTAAAAACGTATAAGAAGTATATATTGGAAATTTTGTAATAGAATTGGCAAAATGGTTTGAATGTTGGATTTGTATGCTACTACTACTAGCAGGTTATACAGGTGTATAAAGGAATTGAGATTTTGATTTCAAAGTTAAAATTGAATTGATCGACAAAAAGGTACGTATTTCAATTTCAGTATGAGATTTGATGACTTTCTTCTCTAGCCACTTGGCTTTTCTCTTTTCTTTTTGATTCTGAGGGGCCGTGGTGCCATTTTGTAGTCGTACCTAGCTAGCCGCGCAAAGGAAACGCTGGCGAAATTTTTCGAAAATTTAGGGTGTTAGAAAAAATTTGACAAAATTTTGAAAATTTGAAATTTGAATTTGAATTTAAACTTGAATTGTTTAGGAAAACAATGTGGGTTGAAACTTATAATTGAAGTTGGAAAGCTAGTTGAAATGATAAAGAATCTCTAGTAAAAAGATTTAGGCTAGAAAGTTGATAAAACTATTTGAATTGTGAAAAATAGTAAACGGGATAAGGGTATTCTTCTTAACTTGTAATTTCGGGACGAAATTCTTTTAAGGGGAAAGATTGTAACGACGCAGAATTTTGAACAATTTAAATTGAAAATATTTAATTAATTTTAAATATTTGAATGATGGTTTGGATTGAATTTTCAGTATAACTTTGAATATAGCGATTAAATTATAGAATTTAATCTATTGAAAGTTGAATAATAATTTGAATCTCAATTTTAAGCCAATTAAAAATATTTCAAAGGCTTGTAAATTTTATATTGATAATACTGAAGGTAATAGGAGCTTCAGAATTGAAATTTAAAGTGAATTGTTCAGTTTTGAAATTTAATCGTTTGAATCGATATTTAAAAATAGCCGTCCGAGGCACAGTCTCGGAATTCGATGAAACCAGTTCCATTGGGTCCGTAATATTGAATTATTCTAGGATTTCAAATTTCGTATTTTTCGGAGTTGTTATGTGAGCACACGGTGAGTAAACGCATTAAAATTTAAGCCGAATTTAATTTAAAATTTAAATTTAAAACTTAGTCAAACAAATACACGTTCTTCCTTAAAACACTCTCCGTTGTTTCAGCCTACAACCACGCCTATAATCACGAACGAAGATCGTGATAAACATGCCTCTGTTAATTTTAAATATCATCTCCCTCTTTCAAATTCACTTCAAACAGAATAAAAAAAAATGGGGGATCGCGGCACGACAATTGTCGACCTAGGGGAACTCGCGCTCGCAAGGGGTGGTAGTGGCGACAATCGTGGTTGCTCGAACTCGAGCATCGCAATTCGAGATGGAGCCGTGGGCTTGAGGTGGGTCGTGATTGTCTGTAGGCAATTGGGTTTCTTCTAGGCGATGCGTTTGGGTAAGGTGTTGGTGGCGCGTGCGTAGGGGTGCGCGGGCGGCGGCAGTATAGGCGATGGTGGGTGGCAGTGGGTCGCGACTTTGAGGGAGGCGCAGGCGGCAGGGACGCACTCGAGTTGATGGCGGCGCTCGGCAGGGCAGTTAGGGCATGGGTTCGGCGATAGCTGAAATAAGGTAGTTTTTTTTTTTTTTTTTTAAAACATATAGTTAAGTTTGGAAAAAAAAAATACATCTAGTTACTAAATACAATCTGTAAAAGGAATTTAGTTTTTAAATTTAAATTTTTAGTTAAACAATTTATTAAAAGAAATTGATTTAAAGATATTAATTTAAAGTAAAAATAAATTTTTAGTTTGATAAATTTATTTAAAGAATAAAAATTGGTTTAAAGCTAATTTACAACTAAAATTAAGAAATAAAATTTAATTGCTTGGTTTTATATTCGAGTATTAATAAATTGAAGAATTAGTTGTTAAAAGAAAAATATTAGTTCAAATTAGTATATTAAGAATAAAATTTTAGTTTAAAATATAATTTTTAGTTAATCAAAATTATTAAAATAAAAGGAGGAATTTAATCATTAGTTTGATAAATTTAATTTTAGTTAAAAAGAAATTTAGTTTTTATTGAACCTTTGTTAATTCAATCATTAAAAGAAATTTAATATTTTGTTAAGAATATTTATCAAATGGAAATTCAATTTATTAAGTGAAAGATTTATTTAAAGGAGAATTGGTTTAAAATTTAATTTTTAGTTTGAATTGAACTTTTGGTAAATTAAATATAGCAAATGGAAATTAATTATGCGATTTGTCCAAATGTTATATAAAATAAAGATTTGGATTTATAAAGAATAGTTTTGAATTTAGTTTTTGTTAAATCAAAGTATTAAAAAGAAATTGTTTGAAAGCCAAAAACAATTTATTAAAAAGGGATTTAGTTTTAAAATTGTAACCTTTAGTTAAATAAATTTAATTAAAGAAAATCAGTTTGAATTCAGATTTTTAGTTTGAAACCAGAAAATTTGTATAAATTTAATATTGGTCAATTAAAATTATTAATTGATAAGAAAGAGAAATTTAATAATTAGTTGAATAAAATTATTAAAGGAATTGGTTTAGAATAAAACCATTGAATAATTAAAACAATCAAAAATGAAAATTTATTATTCGATCGTTTCGAATATTAATAAATTGTGTATAATATTTATACAAGGTATAAATCAAGAAAATCGAGTCAAGATGGAAATGGATTGCTAATAAAAGCAAAGGTGAGAACTTCTCACTCAAAAGGAATTGTGTTGTTTATTTAAATTTTAAATAGTTAGATTTAAAATTTGCTTGACTGTGTTGATTGAATGCTTGAATGATGATTGTTATATATATTGGATGTGAATAGACCCTATACGCCGTTAGTAAGCGGAGGTTATTTATTACACACATATACCGCGATATTCCACCTCGAAGTGGAATTGGTATTATATTATATATAGCAATATATATATATATATTGGCATATGTATATATTGCAGTTGATTGATTTCCCGCATTTTCTTTTAGCGGATGAGACCCTATTGCGCCGTTAGTAAGCGGATAATATTTATAAAATCCCATATACCGCGATATTCCGTCTCGAAACGGAATTGGTATTGTGCTAATGTCTGCGGATGCAGGGAAACAGGTTGGAGGGATCCAACTAGATTCCTCACAAATATTTATTTGATTTCATATATTGTGATATTTGATTGTTTATCATGGATGATATATGATGTTTGAAAGTCGTGATTGACTATTTGATGTGTTGCATCATCGGATCCAATTTTGAAGCTTAAAATAACGATTTTGATTTTAAGGGATTCTAAAGTGATTTTTGAAAGTATACGTTTATAAAATATTTTTAGAAATTGATTCATCTTAAATAAATAAACGTTATAATTTTTATGTTATAAAAATTATGATTTTTGAGAAATATAGTTAAAAGTTGATTTTTTGAAAATATGGGATTAATGATTTTATAAAATAGCTGAATTGGGATTTTTGAATAAATTATAAAAAGGTAAAAAAATAGGATTTATGAAATTGGATTATTTCTAAATCAAAAGATGAAATTATAAAGGAGTTTAAAGATGTTTTAAAAGAACGATATAAATTGATTTATATAAAAGTTTTATAAATTGATATTTGTAAATTAAAATATTGGAATTATAAAACGAAGTTTTTATAAGAGTTAGAATGAATTGTGAATGAATTTCACAAATGAATGAAATTTATAGGATTATAACGATGAAGTTATAAATAGAATTTTATAAATAGTAGGTTTATAAAATTTGTAAAGGAAAATAAAATAAAATTCATAAAGTTATTAAAGGAATGGATTTGGATAAATAAATGAATCTTATAAGTTATAAGATTTATAAAATTTATGAAGTTTAAAGGAACGATTTTATAAACAAATAAATTATAAGTATTTGACTTGTAATATGAATTTTTAATATATCATTGTGATATGAATTGAGATAGGTTAATAAAGGAAATTTATAAAGGGAAGTTGTTATAAAATAAATAGAAATATAATTTATAAACATTGTTTTATAAATCCGCAACGACTTATTTTGATAAGTGAATTGTTGTAATTTATTAATGGAGTTATATTCACGTTTTACACAGTGAATAATCCTTAAAATAGAATGAATAGAAATGATGAAATTTGTTAACGTAGTATATTCACATTTTTGAATAGTGAATGATATGTTAAAGAAATTATTTTGGATGTGATGTTTGAAATAGAATTAAAACGATCTAAAGATGTTTTAAAAGGTGTTGAGATTCGAAACCATAGATTTCAACGTTTATTGTTGAAATAGATGTTTTCGAGAAATAAAAGGAAATGGTTGATTATAACACCGTTGTTATAATAGATGATTTCCGAAAGGAAATGTTTTGTATAGTATTGGGATTTATATATCTATTTTAATTTCGAATCCCTATACTAGTGATTTTGGGTTGTCGTAACGATGTTTTACACAACATTCGTTTTGGCCCAAATAAATATGTTTAAGTGAATGATTTCCTTAACGAATGAAATATATACTTAATTTCGATTAGAGTATATGGAATATTTTCCAAGTATAGAAAATAAATAAAATCTGTGAATTACTTATAAATAAATAAGTATGGAAATATTTTCCAATATAAAGAGAATATGTTGGGAATTTATCTTTTTGAAGATAAATTGAAAATGAATATTTGAAATCGTATATTCATAAATATTTTAGAATATAAATTCAATATGGAATTTATAAATGAAATTGGAAAATGGGTTTAAAAATAAATGTTGATTTATTTTTAAAGAATGTAAATTATGTTTATATCTTCTAAAGATATTTTTGGAAATTAAATAATTTGGAAAATTATTTGGATTCTGTTGATGTTGTGCATATCTATTGATAGTTCAATAACCGACTATCAATATTTACCTTTGAATGGTATTTGTTGTGATTTGCTTGAAATTGAATGCCACACTTATTTTTTTTAAATAAGCGCTCACTATTCGGGTTAACCGGGAAAGGACCTTGGGGTCGTATAACCCATTCCGAATATGTGATACGTCATTATGAATTGCATTCGAAGACCGGATATTTTCGAAAACGAAAGGGTTTCTTGTCGAATGTCTTTGCATCGACTGGTCCCCGGTATAGAGACTCCATATGTGATGGGAAGTCCGAATGTGATTAGTGAATATCCGGATTGCAAGGACTTCTTTGTAAGTGCCTTCGGTTCTGTTCGAGCCCGGAACAGACTTGTATGGATTGTATGTCTGACATTACAATTTGAGATAGAAAGCCGATTCTTTCAAATATATTTCTGTTGGTGGCGGAGAATTTATTCTTTTAGCTTAACACCCTTCTCTGAGACGTACGAGCTCAGAGGTTATATAGTTGAAGTTATCAGCGATGTATTTCCAATTTGGTAATGTGACATGCTGAGTGTTGCTGAAATGATCATTGTGTTGATTATTGTGATAGGATCGTTTATTTGATCGTCTATCTTGGTGATCATTGTGTTGATCATTTGTTGGCCCAAAGCATGGCTTTTGTATAAAGTATGTTTTTGTGGACGTGACTTCGTCGAGCCTCACACCCCGGAAATGGTCAAAACAGGAAAGATGCGGCAAGGTTATGAGGGGTAGCACCCTTTAGGGTATGTACATTTCCTTCTGGATAGTGGTGGTATCATGGTATGGAGCCCAGATATTTAACCTATGTGGTTACTACAAATTTATTACTTTGTGGTTGTTGGTTTTTGGGATCCCGTGAGAAAGGTCGTTTACGATCGGGGAATGGCGTGCTCGTGTCAGTAGTTACCCAGTTAGGGGTAACCCGGCCTTGTGTTGGCAGAGTTCCGGTTTGGTTCTCGAGGATGTCTTTCCAGAGGCATTCTCATGTGGCAATGGGAAGTTCCTTGGCCTGACCATTCGTTGGAAATCCAAAGAAACAATACGAAACCCTGTACGGTATTAGTTGTAGAATCTATCATTCACTTATGGTGTCGCAACACTGTTTGGATGGTAGCTATAGTAGGCATACGATAATGGTCGTATGTTGGCTAAGATTTATATTCTACTTTCGAAATGAATTTCTTCTACACTATGCACTAGTAATGATATCAAATGTTATTTTTAATGCGTATCAAGCATCTTTGACTATCATAAGGAGAAATCTCCTCCGATTCTGCGTTTGCATGTGTGTATGTGCGGGAGGCCTTATGGTAGTCTCATTTTTAAAAGCATTGTGAATTGAATTTAAAAATATTCCTCTATTTTGATTTTAAAGATAAATAAACTGTTTTGAGTTCTCACACCAGTCACATGACTGACTCGGAGTTTATTGTTTTCCTTCCTAAACTCTGGGTGCCCACCAATTTTCACACGGGCAGTCAAGAGTTAAGGTTTATCAGGATATTCTGGAGTTGCTGGAGGCAAGATGGATGGCATGGCGTAATACTAGTATAGTATTTCTTTTTCCGCTGTTGTTGTTATTATTGTAAACTCTGATGATATGATGTAATGTAATGTAATAACTGATATAGTTCTTTGTTTAAAGATTATTCATTTATCTATTATATGTTGTTCCGCTGCGAATTGTGAGATTCTGATATTGTTGTCCTGTTCTGTTTCTGTTTTGTTTTCTGTTTTCTTTACTCTCTATTTTCTCTTTTCTACCACTTTCTTTTTCTTTTCTTCTTTCTTAAACCCATAACATTTCGGGTTTTCGGCCTTCGATTTCTCGGCAGTCGATAAAGTGAGTATCGATGTTGAATTTTCGAAAGTCGAAAATTTTCGGGGCGTTACAATGGCTCAACTGTTCTTCAGCGGTTTCTTATATTTGTTCTTTTGGAATTGAAGGATTAAGTTGCTACAGCTTTTAGATGAAGTTCTTCTCATCATTTATGTCACTACAACTTTAGGTAAATGAACAGTTTATTTAATTCAATAACCCACTCTTTACTGTTCCCACTGTGAAGCTGTGTTTACATCACTTCGAAATTCAAATTTTGGGTTCAAGATTTATTCATACAACATAGTTGGTGGTGTGCCGAGACAATTTACCACTACTTTTCCTTAATTTTCATATTCTTAATTTATAAAGCAAAGCATAGCAATCAAATTTGATGATTGATACCATTCATCCACTTCGATACAACACGTTACCTTTATTTTCCACACTCCACTCCCGTTACTCTTACGAAAAAATTTATGGCCGCTGCAAATTTAACTGATACGGTTTGTTACCTCACAAGTAAAATAAGCATTTTCATAATTGTGTATAACTAATATACTTTGCATGTAGTACAAAATTACATATCATTCGTGTATTATCCTGTGATAATAATCTCGCATAATTTTATCATATTCATCGAATGCTTTTGCTATTAGCAATATCCATGTTGGTTTACTTTATCCATTCAAAGATTTTGATATTTCAATCATTTTCAGGTGATGAATCATTTTGTTGAACAATATGGGTAACGAGGTATTGGATGTACTTGATTCTAAAAAGTATTACCGTGTGTAGTGAAGGAGTGAATGAATTCTTATTCTCACATCTTTAAAATGATATATTAGTCCAAAATAAACATTCAGGTGGTTTTATATCATCTCATTTCTTATATAATAGTATATATTTTAATACCGTTCCAATTACAATATTCCACCCCAAACTGAACCTCTTAACCATAATATATCCCCTATATTGGTGTCTCATTTCCATGCCACTTAAACTAGTTTGCGGGTGTCATTAAACACCAACAAATTCGAATATGTATATTACCAATTTATGCACTTCTTAATTTCAATGGTTGTATTTATCTCAATATGGAAGCGGCAAGAATCATTTTAAACATTTAAATTACTATATATTCATTCATACCATGTTCAGAATAAATGATAGATTAAAAAAACATAATGTTTCACAAAACTTGCAATGAAACGATGAAGTACATAACTACCAAAAAACTGAAGTTTCCTAAAAATAAAACAAATATGTTACAAGAAGGCTAGCATTTCAGTTTTAGGTTGTCATTAATTGCATCTATCTTATAACACACGCTAATTGCAAAGGAATCCACTAACTTTAGTAGTCTATCACTTTATTTTGATAATTGGCTGCAAAGAGTTAAGTAGTTATACATCCAAGCATTAATTTTCCATTTACTTAACTGATTTGCATTTATATAATAATACCCAATATACATGATTAACTATTGTAGCTTATCCATGATTTTGATAAATTGGATGAAAATTAATTGGTTGTGGATTAATTGGCTGCAAAGAGCTAATTGGTTATACATGTAGGCATTGATTTGCCATTTACTTAACTAATTTGCATTTACACGATAATACCCAGTATAAATGATTAATTATTGTAACTTATCCATGATTTAAGTAAAACATAAATACATAATCAATATGCATGTTATAGTATTAAAAACTTTTCTGTTGCATTTTTGTTTAAATGGTAGTAATGGATATTAAGAATATATTGTGTTTTTCATGTATTCCATACATGAATCCGATATTTTTCCTTTCACAGCATCACTTATTATATCTACTATGCCCTTGAGCTTTTGTAACATTTTCATGTTGTAAATAAATATATTAGGCAAAACTGTCCACATGACTACATGAGCAATAATGGAGATGAAATGGTGTTTCACCTGTGTATTATTAACTATATAACTTATTTGTTATCAGAAATAAATCATGTTTTTTTATTGAGTTCCTAGAGGGCAATATATTATTGGTGGACAAGTAGGTCACTATGAATTTCACCTGGGTAGGCCATTACGAGTTTCACATGCATGTTATTTCTTCTTTATATTTATCTTTGTTTCAGATTACGAGAAAAAAGAAGATGAAGCCTAAGTAAGCGTTTAGCCTTACAAAGAAAGTTTTTGAGTCCAAATGTATAAGTGGTGTACATATGCTCATAAATATAGTGACCGCCTAGTTTTGAAGGCTGCAAAAGTGAAAATTGACTATCTTGGCACAATGTATTACAAGTTTCACTTTTTATTTAAGTTTTTTTATCATACTCTTTCTGTTTCTTTTTGGAAAAACATTGTCACTAAAATTACACTTTGTTTCCTTGTAGTTATGACCATTTTATAATTTTTAGCACTAGTAATATGCTACAGCTTTTATGATTTATATTAGTAAAATGCTAACATAATGCTTGTACTATTATTATGCATATGCAACATTAGTAAATCTAGATAAACAAAGGTTACATCAGTAATATACCTACGTCTGTTGTTTTACTTTGCAAACAAAAGTAGAGATACAAGTATATTATGCATGCATCTGTTGTTGCACTTAGCACACAAAAGATAATACACTACCTTATATAATATTTGCTTTAATACTGTATCACATCATATGTAACTTCATTTATATAATTACACTACTAGAAACGGCTCCTAAAGCGACAGAGCCTAGCGACGGCTGAAAAAGGCGACCATCGCTAGCCGTCGCTTGTCGCGAATATACAGATCTGCAGCCGAGAGAAACATTTCAATTCCTTCCTTCCATTCTCTCAGCTCATTCTCCTCCCTCCCGCAACCAGCCGCCGCTATCCGCCACCAGAAGCCATCGCAACCTTCCGTCGCTAATTTGAACCTCTCCACACTTGCCGATATCTCCTATTTTCCATTATCTTTGTTTAATTTAGGTTTAAATTAAATTAACTCATGATTTAAGAATTTGGAATTGGATGATTTAGGAGTTTTAAATTGATGAATATATGTTATTAGTTTATGATATATAGTTTATTATTTGAATTGGGTATATAATGGTAAACCTAATTTAGAAAATTAGTTGATTATGTGTTTGAAAATGGTGATTATTGCGTATTAGGTAATGATAATTAGTGTTGATTTGGTGGTATTAATTAGTGAATTTATTGTTCACTTTGTTGTTAAAAATTATGGCTAATTTAAAATCCAAAAAATAATACATGATCATTGAATAATATATTTATTGATAAATTTACGAGAATGTTTGTTATACTGTTGTAAGCGCTAACTACTGATTTAGTTCACAAAATCGTTAATTAAAATTTATATAGTTAAACAAAAGTTAAAATATGTTTTAAAATTTTAGATTTAATTAATAAATATTTAAATAGTTAAATGAAATATAAAATATTTTTTGTAGTTGTTAAAATGGTAACTCATAGTTTTGTGAGATAAGCAATATTTTTCGAGTTACTGATAGTTCCCATGGATTTTGATTCATAATTAAACGAATTCTATTTGGCTACATTACTAAAAAAATTAAGATCATTATTTCACTACAAACCACTAACACTTCAATATTAATATTTTTTAATTTGTGCTTTATTTATGTAAACCCCTTAGACAATTTTTGGCCCCGTCTGACAAGTGTTGTATATAATCGTTATATGAATATTCGTTTTCCCATAGAACGGACATCTATATTCATCTGATACAACATTTGTTGGATTTGTCCTAGTATTTGGACAAGTTACAAACACAATAAAGTAATCATATTTTATAAATCATTTCATTTTAAACGGTTCGGAAAATTTCGATGGCACTTTCTTTTTTCCCTGTGTACACGCATTTGTGTATGATACAAGGAAAAAAGGAAGTGCCGTCGAAATTTTTTAGAATCATTTAACCTGAAATGATTTATAAAATATGATTACGTTATTGTGTTTTTAATGGGAAGTAGGATAACCGACCGTCAAAGTAAAAAACAATAAACTTAAGAACTGAAAATTTTAATGCAGTATTTATTTGAATTTCTTAAAATAGTAAAGGGTTATATATGAATTTTTACAAGATTTTAATATGAAGTGTTTTATTCAATCTTCTAACCTACATTTTACAAATCAGGAAATATGTTTGATTATTTTCTTGATCGTAGTTGGATGTATGAACATCGAAAAGGTATGAAAGGATTAATAAAAGAATGGTTCTATAACGGTGTACACATATTTATTAGATTTGCTCAATCTAATAATCGAAATAACGTAGACATTCGTTGTCCATGTAGTAAGTGCAAACATTTGATGCATTGGAAACCAGATGTAGTAGAAGTACATTTGTACAAATTTCGTTTTGTGCCGAATTATTACTTATGGGAGGTCATGGAGAAATTATTCAACCTACACCTAATCCTGTAGTGTTAGAGGACGATAATACTACGACCAATCCTATAGAAAGCATGGTGCAAGATGGTGCACGATCAATGTTTCCTACCTTTGACCAAGGTGATGATGGGAACGAAAATGTTGACGAAGAGCCGATCGCGGAAGCTAAATTTTTTCATGATTTATTGGATTCTGCTAAGAGGCCATTGTGGGATGAATGTACAAGCGGAACCGAATTATCTGTAACCGCCGAATACATCACTATGAAATCGAAATTTAATCTTACAGAAGCTGCATTTACAGCAGTTGTACAAACTGCAAAACGACACATGCCACCTAATAATTTGATGTGTGATAGTCATTATAAAGTAAAAAAAAACTTATGTCTGCTTTTGGATTGCCGTACCAGAAGATAGATACACGTGTAAAAGGTTGCATGCTGTATTGGAAAGAAGACGCTCATCTTACTAAATGCAGAGTATGTAACGAGGAAAGATACAAACCAAGAAAAAAGAAAGGAAAAGAAGTTCCATATAAGAGGATGCATTATTTACCCATCACTTCCAGACTTCAACGGTTATATGCATCTTCTGCTACAGCATGTCATATGCGATGGCACAGTGTGAGAACACTAGAAGAAGGAACTTTGATACATCCATCTGATGGAGAAGCATGTAAACATTTCGATAAGACTTATCCTGAACTTGCAGCAGAGAGCCGTAATGTTAGGCTTGGCTTATGTACGGATGGATTTTCGCCATTTTCTCAGTTTGGTAGTAAATATTCATTATGGCCTATTATTATTACTCCTTACAATTACCTCCATGGATGTGTATGAAAACTCCATATATGTTTCTAACAATTGTCGTTTCCGGTCCCGATGATCCGACACAAGGAATTGATGTTTATCTACAACCACTAATCGACGAGTTGAAAACACCGTGGCATGAAGCAGTTGAAACGTACGACATTTCGAGAAAAAGGAATTTTTGTATGTTTGCTTCTTGATAATAGACTATTAGTGATTTTCCAGCGTATGGCATGCTTTCAGGTTGGAGCACATCTGGACATTTAGCTTGTCCTTATTGTATGGATGAAACACGAGCATTTTCATTAAAGTATGGAAAGAAAATTTCTTGGTTTGGCTGTCATCGTTGTTTTCTACATATCAATCATAAATGTAGAACGGATAAAAATAAGTTTAAAGCTAACAGAGTAGAGAGTATGCTACCACCTAAGGTTTGGACAAGTGAAGAGGTATATGAAATTGTAAAAGACTACCCCAAGAAACATGAAACTGGGGTACAGGTTGAGATTCCAAATAATTCAGACATTCATAACTGGTGCAAGCAAAGTATATTCTAGGAGTTACCATACTGGAAAAATCTCCTACTCTGACATAACATTGACGTCATGCACAACGAAAAAAACATGTTTGACAACGTGTTTAATACAATTTTGAATATGAAGGGGAAAACCAAGGACGATGCGAATTCAAGACGTGATATATTACACTTTTTTAAGCGGCCCGAACTTCAATTATACGACGATAATAAGAAACCCAAAGCATGATATGAGCTAGACAATAAGCAAGTAAAACTCGTTCTAAAGTGGGTGGAAGTACTTAGATGTCCTGATGCGATTTCTTCTAACCTCCGTAGATGTGTTGACTTTGAAAACATCAAATTGAGTGGGATGAAAAGTCACGATTGCCACATTATAATGGAGTATTTTTTTTCTTGTGATTTTTAAAGAACTGCTGCCTGCAAAAATATGGAGTGTTATAACAAAATTAAGTATGTTTTATAAACAGCTTTTTTCTACGACGTTAAAGGTAGATCGTATACGTAAACTTCAAGCAGAAATCCCTGTACTTCTATGCAAGCTGGAGAAAATATTTCCGTCGTGTTTTTTAATGTAATGGAGCATTTACCTGTTTATCTTCCATCTGAAGCACTCCTTCATGGTCCTGTGCAATATGGATGGATGTATCCATTTGAGAGGTAATTTAATTAATTTCGATTTTTGTACCACCATATAAATTTAATTAATTTTGTTTTAGGCACCTGAATCATTTGAAGAAGAAAATTAGATAAAAAGAACGAGTAGAAGGTTCGATTTGCAAATCGTACCTTGAAGAAGAAGCTTCATTTTTTTCTCACATTACTTTAGTAACGATGTGAACTTATCGTTCGTAAGTGTTCCCCGTAATGAAGAAACTATTGAGCAGGATTCTTCTCAAACAATGTTATCTATTTTTAGACAACATGGAAGACCTGCTGGAAAATGTGTGGAAATATGGTTAGATGATAGAGATTACCATGTAGCACACACATATGTTCTTCTAAATTGTGCTGAAGTTGCACCATTTGTCAGGTAATTATGAATTCATATATAATTCAATTATATATGTATATATTAATTATAAAGGAATATAATACATATTTGCAGCATACACGAATCACAACATCCATCTGGCGATCTCAGTAAACAATTTGCTGGATGGTTTTCAAACTACGTTCATGATATAGAAAACTATGTTGTTGACGAAGGATTACGACATCTTACTATCGGACCAAAACGAAATGTCAAGACTTATCCAATATTCTGCGTCAATGGATTTAAATTCAACACCAAAGATTATGGGGCTGAAAAATTAACATATAACAGTGGTATGTTTGTCAAAGGAAGTGATGATCCAGAGGAGCATGTAAAAGATTTTTACGACGTCTTAACACAAGTTTTAGAGTTGACATATTATATACAACCTGCAGAGAAAGTTTTTTATTCAAATGCAACTGGTTTAGCAATGTTTCTGACTCTATAATTAACGTGCACAAAGATTATAAGCTAATTGAAATAAGGCATATATCGCATTACTATAAGTATGATCCTTTTGTATTAGCTAAGCAAGCTTTACAAGTTTATTTTGCTCCATATTCGTCCTTAAAAAAAGATAAAGCAGATTGGTGGGCTGTTTTCAAAACGAAGGCAAGATATACGTTTGATGGAAATAAATATTCCATATGAAGCAGCATATCAAGCGGATCTCGGGCCAAATACTGAAATAGTGATAACCGATGACATTGATGTAGGGCCGTTGACTGATGAATCGAATGTTTTAATAGATGTATTTGTAAGTACCGAAGAAAATGATATAGAGTACGAGACCGAGTCTGAATCAGAATATGACGAAGTCTGATCATAGATGGCATCGCTTGTTGTATAAGTGTGAGCTATGTATTAACAATAATGACTATGTTCTGTAATATTCTGAGCTATGTAATAATAATGATGACTATATATGATCTGTATCATTCTGAGTTATGCATTATTCTTTTTATGTACGCTTTTTTCGATGATTATATGCAGAGTATGCTTATGTGATGGTTATCACTTGATTAATAATTATGTGATGATTATGTGATGATTAATGATTCTGTGATATTGATTGATGATTATGTGATGCTTATGTTATATGTGCTCTTTTCTAAGCAGTGTATGATATTATATATATGTTTGTTAGTTATGTCTGATAGACAACGTGATCGACGTAGTACATCTCGGTCACCTTCACTTGGAGCAGGTCCGAATACCTCTGAGCCAGATCTCTGTCGAGTTGCGGAGATAGTTCCGAAAAGTGCTGGGTATGTATCAAACTTATTTGAATTATATTATATGAAATATATTGAATATATACATCAACATTTGTACAGAGGGTTCAAGATGGAGCCGTTCGATTTCATTTTACAAGTATCGAAGGAGGCATACAAGAGTAGGATGTCCGGGTATTGGCCTCAGTGGGATAACATCCCAACACATATAAAAAATGCAATATGGGCCGATCTTATGGTAAATACAATTTTGTAATATATAATTATGCCTTATATGAAACCAAAAATAATATGCCATCATACCTTATGATATCAGTTTTGCGTATTCTGTTCTGTTGATTGTTTTTTAATTATGCAATCTCTTTTACATAACACGTATGATAATTCAATATGCAGGCAGCTGTACGTGTGGATCCGCAGAATATGGATGTTTTTGTAAATCATTGGAATAGAAAGATGCGGAAAAATTAAAGAGAGACTTTGCCAAGGGCTAAGAGTTCAGGGAAAAAGCCAAGTTGGATGGGGGATGATATTTGGGATGGATTCCAACAATATTGGGAATCTGAAGGACTCAAAGTAAGTTATTTTGTCACTATATTTTTACATTTAAATGTGTTGAATTATTTTACATAATAGTGTGTATAAATTAATAGGAATTGTCGGCAAGAAACAAGGCTAATAGGAACAAAAATCCTGCTTTACATCGTGGTGGCTCGAAATCCTTCCAACAACATAGAAGGGATTGGTAAATAAATTAACCGATATTTATGTTATGCATGTATATTTACTAGTGTCTCGTTACCATATATTCTATTCTTGTATATAATCTATTCTTGTATATATTCATACAAATTATGAATATAATCTATTCTTGTATATATTCAGTGGGCAAAGTATGATAGGAAGCCCACATCGGCTGAGGTTTTCAGAGTCACACATGCAGTGGAGCATATATATGAGGATGGGAATGTTTTATATGATTGGTCAGACGACAAGGCTACTTCTGTAGTGGTAAATATGTTTATTTCTGTAATGAAAATATTTCATATTCGTTTATTTCACAGTAAATAAGTAATTTGTATAACAATTGCGTCAAATATCTATTCGTAATTATAGGAGAGATATAATGCAGAGTATGCACGAGCGATACAAGCAAGTGGACAAGAGTCGCTTATGGTTGATGAGTCTAATCGGATATGGGATTCAATCATTGAACCGGCAAGTCGAAACAGACGTTACAGTTTCGACAATATGGTATGTACTCAACGTTTACACAGTAGAAACCTGTATGCCATGAACTTCTTATTCACTTGAGTTTATTACCAATAACTTGAGTTTTCTTATTATTATTGTATGTAATGAACTTCTTATTCCCTTGAATTATTTCACAGGCTCTTAATTTTCAAAGGTCATATAAGTGATCCATTGATGAGGAAGAGATTGCTCGGATGCAAACACAATTGGATGATCTCAATGATTGGTGGAAGAGTCAGTTGGCGACGCAGATAGATGAGCGTATTACTGCGTTCTATCAGGAGCATGGGTCAATACCCGTGAAGGAGGTGCAGATGATGATGATGCTTAGCTGGTTTGTTTTGATGAGTACGCTTTATATATGTGTGTGTACATATTATGTTGGGTTTGACATTTGGTACTATGGATGTTGTGATTGATACTTAGTGTTTTGGTGGGTTTGGTATTTTGTTTGTTGTGATTGATATTGGACAATGTGGTTTGGTTTGGTGGATTTTCATTTTTTTTTATGTTGATTTTCATATATGATTTTGTAAATATATGTTAGAATATGCAATATTTGATGATTTGGTTGTGCAGATATTGATTATATGGTACGATGGAATGGTATTATATGTGTGGAATGATGAAATTATATTATTTGGATTGATTGAGATTGAGGGTTGAAGGTGCTGCAAATTGGCTGGAAAAATATTCCAGGTTTGCAACGGCTAGCGACGACCATTTGGTCTAAATAAGCGACGGCTAGCAACGACCAATTTGCAACGATTTGCAACGGTTTGCATCAACAATCCAGGAAACCAACAACCCAACGGTTGCTTTCACGTGGACACTTAGCCGTTACAAGCCGTTGCAAAAAGAACAATGGAGCCGTCGCTAAGGCCGTCGCTTTCTTTAGTTGCAACGAGGTATTTTGCAATGGCATTTAGCGACCGCTCGCGACGGCTAGAGACGGCCGCCAATGGCTTTTTGCCGTCGCTAAACGGTATGTCTTTTGTAGTGTTAATCTACTATCAAACTGAAACTTTGGATGAATATTTATTTCTTATATTTCAAGATCATATAAGACAACAATATGCAATGGAGGAATAATGCAGATTTCTTCCTCTCCACATTTGGTTAGCTCTATTTTGATATATTTTTTGGATAATTTGGATACAGTAACACTTCTATATAATATATGCCAAGTGTCCATATTATTGAGTACAACATATTTTTATTCTACAAGCAAATTCAGTCTTTTCCTCTATAATGCATATAATATTCAATATCTGGTGTCTATACACAGAACCAATATAACCCCTCTTTAAATGTACTTTTATTAAAATAGATAGTCTGGGCTTCCATCTTATTAACATATATAGACGCCAGAATTTCATCATAGACGCCACGTTCTCACTCTTTAACATCAAAAAAGCAAAGAAGTTGTCCCTTGTGGAATGACAATGACTATTGGGATCTAGTCGGACGAGAATGCTGCACTGTCCTAGTTTTTGTCTTGCGTAGTGCTTATGTTACATATTCTAGAAAATGTTAGTGGACCCAGTACTGACAATTTAATACCCGATTCAACCATAATTATAATAGCAAGCCACATACTAGATCTAAATCCATTAAGATCGTCATTGAATCCATTGGTGTTATAGGATTGAATATAGTTTATTTACTTATAATATAAATTTTTGTGTGTGTGTGTGTTTACATATATTTATAAAATTTATATAACATTAATTCATATAATTTATAGTATTTGTTTGTGTAGATATAGTTAATGTCAATTAATACGTACAATCTGAATACATGATATGTATATAAATTATATATATATTATATACATATATATTATAACTTTTATATAATATTAACTTATATTATTTTTATTTATATTATATACACGCATAAGGGCATAATGGAGATATTCCATAAATTCTCATGATAATCAAGAGCTATAAATCAACCTGAAAACCAATAGACGTCAATCCTTCCATTTAAAATCGTCTGAATGATGAGATGGCATTAGCTATGATCTAGTTTAGGAAAATCCATCCAAAAACTTGCTTTAGGACCAAAATCATTCGTAGCACTACTAGAACGGCTTGCTATTGCGGCAGCTTTTTGCGTCGGCTAGCCTTTATACACACACACACACACACACACACACACACATACATATACCTACTATAGCTCAGAGGTTATGTAGTTGATATTTACTAGTGATATATTCCCAATTTGGTAATGTGGCATACTAAATGCTGCTGATCGTTTGTTGACCGAAGCAGGCTTTTGTGAAAAGGTAGCTTTGTGGACGAGACTTTGTCCAACCTCACAACCCGAAAATGGTCAAAACATGAAGGATGCAGCAAGGTTATGAGGGTCGCGCCTTTAGGATATGTGCATTTCCTTCTGGATAAAGAGTGGTGTCATGGTATGGAGCTCAGATATTTAACTTATGTGGTTGTCGCAATTTGTTGGTGAATCCCGGGATAAAGGTCGGTGACGACCGAGGAATGGCATACTCATGTCAGTAGTTACATAGTTACAGAGGTAACCCGGCCTTGTGTTGGTAGAGAGCAGGTTAGGTTCTCGGGACGTCCCTCTAGAGGCATACCCATTCGGTGAAGGAAGTTCCTTAGCCTTGACCATTTGTTGAAAATTCAGATAAAACAATAACGAGCCTGTGCGGTTTTAGTTGTATAACATGCTATGCTGCATGGTGATAACCTGCCATAAAACATGGTAGCTATAGTAGGTATACTATAATGGTTGTATGCTGGCTAAGATTTATATTATACTTTCGAAAAGTTTTCTGCACTATGCACTAATTATAATATCAAAAGGATTTTCACATATGAAGCATGTTTGACTATCATAAGGAGAAATCTCCTCCAATTGTGCGATTGCATTGTGTGTGTGGCAGGAGGTCTTATGGTAGTTTCATTTTCCGAAAAGCATAGCGAATTTCTTTTTAAATTCTTTTTGTTTGTTTTTGTTCAAACAAATGTTTTTGTTTGGTTACACCAGTCCCATGACTGACCTGGAGTTTACCGTTTCCTTTGTAAACTCTAGGTGCCCACAATTTTCCACATGGACAACCTAGAGTCAGGTTATCAGATAGTCAGCTAATAGGTGTAACTTTTGGCAATCGCATTGTGCACTGGATTTGCTTCACTTCAGCATGATGGTGGTTCGAGCTTCTTGGTTTGGTGTTTTGGAGCTTTGGCATTGAAGATGTTGTTTTCCGCTGATGTTGTTGTCTTATTATTTCCGTTGTTATATCTATCTCTGATAGTATTGATCATTTCATTTGTATCATTGTTGTATCAAATGTTGTGTATCAATAAACATTATTCTTCTGTTTTCGCTGTGTTGTTATTACCCAATGTTGTTTAAACTCCGATGAATCGGATTTCGGCGTTTGAATCTGCGGCATTCGAATACGGGTGATGTTTGGATGTCGATTTTCGGGCGTTGAAAATCCGGGTCGTCAAACTAGCCGACGCAATGTTGTATACGTAACGATCCGTATTTTTTACTAGTTTAAATTTTTAAATTTAAGATGATTATTGAATAAAATGGTTAGAAATAAATATATAATGATTATTAATGTATGCTATTGAATAATTAAATTGTTTAAAATATGATATTGGAAATTATTTGAATAATTTAGTTCTTCATCTAGGATGATTCAAAATGATATCAAAAATTGATTAAAGTTGTATTAAATATGAATGAAGATGGTTAACAATTAAAATTGGATTTAAATGTGAATAATTTAAAATTTTATATTTTAATTAACGAGTAAAAATAGCCATTTTGACCGTTGTTTCGGATTTCGATTAAATCTGTTTCATCGGATCTGTAATAATGAGTTATTAGAGGATTTAAAATTTCGTAGCGATCAGACTTGTAGTTTGGCCGTGCGAGCTTGAAACATATAGAATTGTAAATTCAGAATTTAAATAAATGATTTGCCTTTGGAAAGCTATCTTCCACATACGACCGAAATAGGCCTCGAAACTAGTCTCATTGCGTTCGTAATGGGGGTAAAACCTTATAAACGTCAGGTGGCATGAGTCATTTGGGGTTTGGAATTTTTGTGGTTATTTGTTAGATATTTTCTAATATATTTATATATATAAATAGATATACACACATACTCGTTCAAAACTACATCCCTTACCTTATCCCTTTATTTCGAATCTCCCTTTTCAAAAACAAAAACGTATCATCGGATATAAAGAAAATTGCCGATCCAATAAGAAAAAAATTACAGATCAATTTAAACAGAAATAAAAACAACCGAAGGTCGCGACGTGACCTGCTAAGGGCATCGCCAAGGAGAAAGATCGAGCTCCGGTGGTCATCAGGCTAACGTGGCGAACACTGGCAAAGGGCGTGGTCATGGCATCTAGAGAGTGCGACGTATTGAGGCGGCGAGCAGCTTCAGGGTTTTAGGGCTTCATCACATGCGCAAGTTGATCGGAAGGTGCTAGAGGTTGGAGCGGTGGCTGGGAAGGGTGGTGCGCGTTGATGTTATCACGTGAATTTAGGTTTTTGCATTTTGGGAAAAGCTCGAACAAGGGAGAAGGTGCGGTGGTTTTTTTCTTCTATTCTGTTAAATTCAATTTAATTTATATCGAAAGCTAATAAAATAGTAAAGACATTTATTCAAGGTCCGATTCGGATGAGACAATTTCATTGGAACCGATCGACAAGCTTTACGCTGTGGAGCTGATTTCGTATTCATTTGGCCGGTTTGAAATTTTTTGATTCGAATAAAGGTGAGTGTTTTACGCTCACATTTGACTATTATATTTTTTTGTTGTAAAATTTCTATCGTGTAGTGATTTAAATTTATTAATGGTTGTTTGATAAATTTAGTTGACATTTAATTGACAGCTGGATTAATAAAACTAATAGGATGTAAATTGATCGTTAAATCGAATTAGATATTAACTGTTGGTAAAATTCCTAATTTACAATAAATTGGTTGATTGTTGTGATTATTGATTGTTTGGGTGATTGATTATGACTGATAAAATTGGTTGAAATTTGAGTGACGGGATGTTTAATTATTTTGATATATTGTGTTGTCACCCTGTATAATATTTACAGTATATAAAACTTTCAATTGAATTATTTCGAATAAATTAAGAAATAGGTTGAAATGATATATATATCTATGACATTTATTTTAGATTGAAATAATATCTATCCATCCCTGGAATTAAATTTGAGTAACTAATTCACCTCGCCATAGGTTAGATAATTACATACGGACACCGAATTGGTTAAAATGAATAATTTTAAATTTTTCATTTTGAAATTTATTTAAATGATTTGATTTTAAAGGGATAAAAATTAGAATTTGTGGAAATCAAATTATTTTCGAATTAGAACTCATAATGTTGAAATTTGAAACGAAATTGTTTAATTAATCAAGGTTGAGTTTTTAAGTTACAATTGGAATATGATTTGCACTTATGGAAATTGATTTGTTTTGAAAGATTAGACTTTTATTTGAATTTTGGATATTGCTAAGAAAAAGTGATATAAACTATATTTCAAAACTTAGCTCGAAATTTAATTATATATAAAGATTTGGATTTTTAATTGGATATTGAAGATAAATTTGATTTAAGTGTTTGAATCGATATTTCGATAAATGGAGTTGCAATTAATTTGAATTAGAAATTTAAATTATTTTGGAATTAGGAAGTGAAATTAATTTGGAATTGGAATTTAAATTAATTTGGAGTCGAGAAATGAGTTCGAATTGAAATCGAAATTAAATCGATTAAATTGAAATGGAAATTGGAACTGATCTGAATTGGAAATTTGGAAAGTGAACTGGTTTGACTTTTAAATTAATATTTTTAGTATAACGGTTTAAAATCTATATTCTTTAAATATTCAAATTATTTTTATTTTCCAAACTATTTTACTATATAAACCATTTTAATTACTCAAACTATTTTCTGTTAAACTATTTTAACTATTTAACTATTTCAAAACTATTTAAACTATTTTCTAAAAGTCAAACTGGTTAAAGGGGGTGAAAATGTTTATATTTAATTCTTGATTTATATACGAATTGGGTTAAAATGTAGTATAACCTAAATGGTAATTAAAATCAAGATTTCGAAGTGGAATCGATTTATCGAACTGAATTGAGAATTCGAAGTAAAATATGATTTTGAAGCGAATATAGTAAATTTCGATATGGATTTGATTTTAAAATGAATTTGATATTTTAATATCAAGTACGAATTGTTTTCGAAATATAAAAGAACCAATCGGTGTGTAAAACGACATTTGGTTGTTAAAGAGGCCGGGGCCTTTTATTGGCAAACTCCCTGTCAAAATTGGAACCACTTTAACAACTATATACGCGGTGGATGATATCCAGAATGTAGTGGTTGAATTGGCGATGTTTACTAGAATGAAGTAAGAAAATGATGATGGATAGCCTTGACATTCGTGTCATAATTAAAATGACTAAAACATGAGCCCTTGTCTGGCTATTGAGTTTAGCTACCTCTAGAGACATTGATCCCTCGTATTGCTATTCTGATTTCGTATTCGATGGTGCACCTTTTTGTCATTTGGATTGATTGTCATGGTCGGCCATGGATGGGTTACGACCATCCAAAAAGGGTAAACTGGTAGAATCCTACCTTAGGCATTTCCTCACGTGCCTTGTCGTATTTATCTCTATATGAGCCCATTACGATATTGGTTTAAAACTGTAAAATGTGTTAAAGTGGATCTTATTTATTTTACTGATAGACATTATCTATTATAGCGTATACTATTATAGATAAATAGTTTAACGGATCCTTGGGTGCTGGAAAATCCCGTAACATCTCTTAGTTTATTGCACTCATATTTGTGATATTGATTTGACTTACATAAGAGTATTTTAGTCCTGACTCGAATGTTTTGTCTTTTCATTACGCTCGGGTCAATCTTGAGTTTTTCAGTTTATTGAAGACTATTCTTTAGAGGACGAAGATGGAATTTTGGTATATTACTATTATTATTATACCCTGTATCATGTTATTCTACTACATGATTATTTCACCTTGCTGTATATTTATAACTCTGATAAGTGTGTATAGATTAAAATCAAATGTATAGTAAACAACTTCATGAACTGTTATTGATTATTATATTTTATCGTTTCCGCTATGAGATTATGTGTTTGTTTTTCTTCTTCTTTTCTTATTTTTCTTATTTAACCTCATTGATTATCTACGTTCCGGATTGTTTAAGTTGGATATGTGTGAATCATTGTCGATTTTAACCTTTCGAAATATGGGTCGTCACAGTATATATAGGCATAAACTTGCGAATAACAATTCACTCCTTCTTCCCACCAAAAACCCAAAATTCTTCCTCCTCCTTCTGCCAGCTGCCGCCCCCCGCCACCGCCCGCCGTTGCAGCTCGCTGTCGCCAAGAAGAACTCTCCAAACCTTGCTGGTATCTCTTCTCCTCTCTAATATCTATAGTTCTTTGGTATAAACTCAACCCTAGTTTTGAAATTGGTTGATTTAGGAATTTGGAGTTGATGATTATATCTTATTAGTTAATAACAATATAGTGTACTAGTTGATTTGGGTATTTAATTAAAACCCTAATTTAGAAAATTAGTTATATATGGATTAGAAATTGATGATTATTGCGTATTAGTTAATGATAATTAAAAATTTATTCGATTTTGGGGATATTAATTAGTGGTTTGATTGTTTACTTTATAGTTAAAAATTAGGGTTAATTTAAAATCCAAAAATTAGTCCGTAATTAGTATACTTGTTGTTGATTTTACATAAACGTTTGTTATAGTTTACGCAAAAATTAGTGTATAATTAATGATTAATATGCTGCTAGATTGGTATGGTTAAATTAGTGTATAGAGTAAATTTAATTTACTTTATTACAAGGGCTAACATCTAATTGTCGTTTACAAAATCGATAAAAAAAATCTAAATTGTTAGCTTAAGTTTAAAATATGTTTCAAAATTCCAAATGTACTAAGTAGGCGATTTGAATAGTTGATTGAATTATATATTTTGAAATAAGCAACATCAAGAAATATCAAGCTGAAAAAAAAATGTATTTGGCAACGTGTTTAATTCCGTTATGAATATAAAGGGAAAAACTAAGGACAATTTGAATTCAAGACTTGATATGGCACACTTTTGTAAATGTCCCGAACTTCTTATGAATCCGAACGACAATAAAAAACCCAAAGTATATTATGAACTAGACAGCAGACAAGTAAAACTCGTGCTAAAGTGGGTGAAAGGACTAAGATGTCCTGGTGGAATTTTTTTAATCTCCGTAGATGTGTTAACTTTAAAAACAATAAAATTAGTGGGATGAAAAGTCAAGATTGCCATATCATGATGGAATATTTATTATCGGTGGTTTTTAGAGAACTGTTGCCCGTAAAAGTATGAAGTGTCATAACAAAATTAAGTATGTTTTATAAACAGCTTTGTTCGATGATGTTAAAAGTCGATCATATACGACAACTTGAAGTAGAAATTCCTATATTGTCCTGCAAACTGGAGAAAGTATTTCCGTCAGGTTTCTTTAATATAATGGAGATTTACCTTTTCATCTTCCATCCGAAGCATCTCTTCTAGGTCCTGTGCAATATGGATGGATGTATCTATTTGAGAGGTAATACTGACTATCTGTAATATTTATGTTGTTCTAAATTGAATTGAATTAATTTCCTAATAGGTTTACATAAGAAAATTTGAATTGAAATAATTTTATAATACGTACTTGAATCATCTGAAGAAAAAAGTTAAACGAAAAGCACGAGTTCAACGGTCGATTTGCAAATCATATCTTGAAGAAGAAGCTTCATTCTTTTTTTCTCATTACTTCAGTGACCATGTGAATTTATCATTTGTAAGTGCTCCTTGTAATAATGAAGCCGTTGAACAAGATTCCTCTCAAGCAATGCTATCTATTTTTAGACAACATGACAGACTTGTTGGAAAATGTATGGAGATATGGTTAGACGATAGAGATTACTAGATAGCGCACACATATGTTCTTCTTAATTGTGCTGAAGTTGCACCATTTGTTAGGTAATAATAAATTCATACTTATTTCAGTTACACTCACATGTTACTTATAATTGTATATATTGCATACATGTTCGCAGTATATACGAATCACGGCATCCATTTGAAGATTTCAGCAAACAACATTTATGATCCAAGCAACAGTGTTGCTGATGAAGGATTACAACATTTTGCACTCGGACCAAAAAGAAATGTCTAGATCTATCCAATATTCTTTGTTAATGGATTTAAATTCAAACTCCATATGACAAATTATCATATAACAACACTGTATTTGTCAAAGGTAGTAATGATCCAAATGACCATATAAATTTTTTTTATGGCGTCTTAACATAGGTTTTAGAATTGACATATTATATGCAACCCATAAAAAAAGATTTTTATTCAAATGCAATTGGTTTAGCAATGTTCCTGGTTCTGGAATCAACGTGCACAAAGATTATAAGTTTATTGAAATAAATCATACATCGCATTATTATAAGTATGATCCATTCGTACTGGCCAAGCAAGTATTACAAGTTTATTTTTCTCCGTATCCATCCTTAAAAAGAAATAAAGCTGATTGGTCCGCTGTTTTTAAAATAAAGGAAAGATTTACATTTGATGGAATTAATATTCCAAACAAAGCAGCGTATCAAGCGGATTTTGAACCAAATGATGAAATAGTAATAATTGGTGATATTGTAACAACCCAAAATTTTCGTCCCCGAAAATTCCAGATTGTTAAAGAAAAGAAGAAAGAAAGAAGAAATAAGAACAGAAAACAACAACATCTCATATTCACAGCGGATTAAATATAATAACAAATAATAGCATTCTTATAAAAGAAAGTTGTAATTGTTACTTTACATACAATTCATCAGAGTTTCAACCATTACACAAAACTGGACAGTTACAATTAACTTGTCCCAGAAATACAACAATAATATACACAGCGGAATGCTCATACGTCCTGCCATCCAGCTCGCCTCCTGAGCTCCAAAACGTCCTAACCTGAAATCTGTAATACTCGGTCTAACCCGAGCATTACATCAAAATAACATCCGGGTCAGGTTGGAAACCAGCGTGAGTAAACCCGTATAATATGAAATACCAAGATGTATAACTTATTTGCAAACTAGGGAAACTCGTACCTTCTACGAGTTCTAACTTATTATAGTCAATTATTTTCACACACAACAGTTCTCAGGTTAAATGTCCAAGTTACTTAACTTATTCCATTCCAGCCTCATTGATCTCATATATCCAATTTACAAGGAATTTAGTTTACTAATTGAAGTGGTTTCGGGTATTACTGATAACCGACCCCGGTCTCTTTGAATTCAATATCATTTCTAATCCAATTTGTTAAGTTTTAAAACAATACAATTCATATTAGGATATCATACCACACCATAATCCAACTCAGATAGATAACACATATCACAGCACATCTGAATCGCCCATCAACAATTCAAGTCATCCAGTATCATTTGACCATCCATAAACAAGATTTATTAGGTATATAATTCCTAATTAATTTAATCAATCTCCAATTAAATTAATCACCATCTTTAATTACTTGGATTACCTTAATCCTGCTTACTTAATATTAATTAATTACAATCCAATTAATCAATCATTCTTAAGTCATCCATCTTAATTAATCTCCCTTGATTAATTATTCTTTAATTACATTAAGTAATTAACCTTTTAAGATTGATTAGCCTTAACCATTCATATTAATTTACTTTTACTTAGTCTCCATAGTTAATTAATGATCCTCTAGTCACTTTCCTTCCTTAATTATTCTTTTAATTAATTACATTCATTAATTAACTTTAATTAATCATCCCTTAATTATCCTTCTTAATTTAGTAATTAATTACCTTTAATTTCCTACCCTTAAATAGTTAACCTTTAAATGAATAATCAATTGATCAACCTTTAATTATTAATAAATCAATCAACCATTATCCCTTAATTACTTAATTAATTCAATCTTTAATTATTGAGCAATTCTCAGATAATCCATTTATCTTAATTAATTGGTTAATGATCAATCAAAATCCTATTTAATACATCTTTGGAATTAAATAACATTAATCTATTAACTAAAAACCATAGTTTTAATTAATGATTTAAATCCTTTCATTTCTTAATTAACCTTTTAATCTCATTATTAACTATATTTTAAAACATTTTCTTCGTTCACTTGCTTGTAAAGGATTTAAACTTGATATTATTTTAAAGTCTCATTTTTACTTAAATTTTAAACGGGCTGAAGCCCAAAACAAAAACCACCACCCGATAATCACCTTCCCCCTTTCCCAAACTCATCATCTCCTGCTCCAGCCTGACTTCGAACATTTCCCAAATCAAATGACAAAACAACACCATCCAGCATCGATCCATCGCGAACCACTCGAGACCACAACACACGCACTACCCAAAAGCTCACACATCGCAACCATTCGAACGATCGCGCTGCCTGGACCGATCTTGCACGGTGACACACATGTATGTGTACACTCTTGCCGCCGATTAATTCGTCGTCGCACCAATGTCGATGAACCTCCTCTCACTCCCCGACCATGATCGCCTCGTCGCCTAAGCCAGCAACTCGCTTGATCGAAAAGCGATCAAATCCCCATAATTTATGAACCCAAAAAAAACCACCCTACCCCACAAATCGACCCACCATGGCGTCAGTCGACCACTTCCTCGCATGCACCTTATCTTTGACGAATGCTCAACCATGCGACCACCTTCGAGCCCAACCACAAAAACTCCGGACGCCTACACATTCTCCAAAATCGCCGCGAGTCAATTATTGTCGTAGCTACCTTAAAACCTAGAATCCACTTGCTCTTCCACCTCAATTCTCGATAAATCTTAACTCCATTTTCCCACGTCACTCAAGAATCCAGCCTCCTCCAGTCCAATTGCGAAGCCCAATTCTATGTTGTTCGTCGGCAATAGACGAAAACCAAGATTCTGGTCATCTCAATAATTCTCTACAGCCCCACATCTAAAAATCATGATTCCTATTTTTAAATTTATCAAACTATAAATACGACTTCGTTTAGATAATCCAAACATGGAAATTTGATGAACGAAATTTTGACACTTAATTTGTTCATTACTGTAATAGTTTATTTCTGAGAAATTTCCTTATTATTTTTACTCGAAACAAATTTTAAACATGATGTTGTACACATACAAACAATTTCCATTTAGAGATCAAGGTATAAAAATCATTAAATTGGATGATTGGAATTCTGAATCAGGTTTTCCAACCTTGTAATGTTTAAAAACATAGGGATGCTTAGCCTGTTCCAGACATAAACACTGATACAAACACACATATATAAATATGAAATCATTTTTAACATCATGCATAACAAAATTCACATCATACTTCAAGTATTCATCTCATGCCAATGCAAGCGATTTCAGTTTTTTGGAGTTTTACTCACCTTGTTTTGAAGAACAGAACAAGTCTGTAATTGATTTTAAAAGACTGGATTCTTGAATCTAAAATTTGCTGAACAACCTGCTGAAGTTTAAGTTGAATTCATATTGAATCTGCTTGATCCTTACTTGCTTGATCCTGCTCAGGCTATTGAGGTCTGAGATGATCTTTGAATTGTTTGATACAGGTTTATTTTGAATTTTATTTTCCTCTTGTTTGCTTTCTTTTGGGTTTTGAAATTGAAGAGATAAAAGAAATGAATGAGAGGGATGGAGATGTTTATATAACCTATTTTCTTTTTTATTAATTATTTTGAAAAATAAAAAGAAACCAAAGACACTTATTAATTGTATGATAAGCTTTGTTTACACTTGTGATTACATGCATTCCTAAGCTTACATTTGTTAAATTGTATATATATTTATCTTACACCTGTAATTAATATTATTTATAAAATAATCACAATTTAGTTTTATTTTTATAAATGTCTTATGTATTTATATGTCCTTAATATATATATATATATATATATATATCTATATATATATATATCTATATATATATGATATTTTCAACTTTAGTTTTGTATTTATTAATATTTTATGTTTTATATTTAAACTTTTTCTTTTGTTTATCTATAAATAACTTAAAAGAAAATGTTATAAAAATCCAATTATACGTTTATAAATTAATTTATACACATATAACGGTATATATATCCTTTATTTATACTTACAAAATCTTTTAAAGATAATGATATAAAACTAATTACATACTAATAAAAATCGTATGTACGTATTATTTAAAATCTAATTTATTTCTAAGATGTTTACATTTGAATTTCAAATCCAAATTTCCTTTAAAATCTACTTATATATATACATAATCGAATACATATTTTGTTTGTTTTTGAACAAAAATGAATTTTGCCAATTTAAATAATTATATTATGAGATTATTAAACAAATAATTATCCAGATATATATTATAGCTCAAATTCATCTATGTACGTATCCATATATATATCAGAATTTTATTTGTTCAATTTACAAATTTAGTAATTTAATAATTTTAATCCTGTTAATTACCAATTAACAGATGTCCAAAAATCCCAGTTATCACAGATATTGATGTAGGCTTGTTGAATGATGAATCGAATGAATTAATAGAGGCCTTTGAGAGCATAGAAGAAAACGACATAGAGTACGAGACCAAGTCTGAAACAGAAAATGACGAAGAGTGACAATTCTAAATGATGACTATGTTGTGAGCTATGTATCGGTTGTTGTGTATTGTGTATTCTGAGTTTCCGATGCTATATGTTAATAATGAAGATTATGTTATGAGCAATGTACCTTTTGTTGTATATTCTGAGTTGTCGAAGTCATATGTTAATATTGATGACTATGTTATGAGCTATGTATTATTTTTGAATTCTATGAAATGATATACTTTATCACTATATGAAATGATTTTTTTGTAGCAGATACGTCTTTTTGGAAACATGGTAGCAGATCTCATCCTTCGCAGCCTTCTCCTTCTCCTAACACCGGTGCCAGCGGCACGGCACCAGTTATACGTCCATTGGAAAAGGTTATTTCTAAGAGCGCGAGGTAAGTATCAAATTTATTGCTTGTTTAAATATTTAAAATTATACTAATTAAATTCCTACATTAAAATTTATACTAGGGTTTTGAAGTTGAGCCTTCGGACTACATCCTATAGGTATCCAGGAAGGCCTATATGAGTAGGATGTCTAAATGCTGGCCTCATTGGGATGACATCCCAAACCATGTTAAGAACGTTATATGGGCCAACTTGATGGTAAGTATAAATTTATAATTCAGTTGAAAAATAATATAATGTACATAATTCTAATTAATTTCAATATACAGGCCGTTAGACGTTGCGATCTGAAGGATATGGATACATTTGCAAATCACTGGAACCGGAGGATGCGAAAAAATTATAGGGACACGCTCTCCAAAGCAAAGAACGCGAGAAAGAAACCGTCGTGGATGAGCGCCGATGTCTGGGCCAAATTTCTCAAGCTGTGGGAAACCCCCGAAATGAAAGTAAGTTATTTAATTTCATATTATTATTAACATTTTTTTAATTTTGTATATTAGTTGCATTAAATTAGTTAAACATGTCTTTAAATTTATAGGAACTATCAGAATGAAACCATGCAAATAGAAATAAAAATCCTGCTTTGCACCATAGTTGATCTAAATCCTTTCAGCAACATCGCGCGGAGTTGGTAATTTAGCAACTACGTTTGTAAACAGATGTAACATTATTTAATTGTATTTGTAACATTGCTTGCTAACATTGTTTATTAATCATATTTGTAACATCATTGGAAGCTAAATCGTGGGCCTATAATGGCTGAGGTCTTCACAATGACGCACACCGTTGAGTAGAGCGATGAGGAAGACGGTGTGTGATATACCTGGACAGATGATAAATCTAAATCAATAACGGTAAACATGCTTAATTTTTTTGCTTCAAACTTCAAAACTTCTAAATTGTATATTTATTGTGGCAAAGTTTTGTTTGTGATCAAAGGCAAGATATGACACAGAGCATGCTCGAGTGGTGCAATCCACTAGCCGTCAGTTGACCTTAGAGGAGTCGAAGAGTATATGGGATGCTTTGATTGACCATCCTTCGTGAAACAGGCGCTGTGGTTTTGGAAATCAGGAGATAAAATGCTTTAATAACTAATACATAAGCAATATTTAATATTGAGCATAAATTATAACCCGCTATCAATAATTTACAGTCCATGACGATCTAGTCATCCTATAGGAAATCTTAGGCTGTAGAAGAGATAGCTCAATTGAAACAACAGCTAGCGGAGATCAATGACTGGCGAAAGAGTGAGGCGTAGGCGCAGCAGCTAGATGAGCATATTGCGGCATACTTAGCTGAGTATGGGATAATGCCGGGGGATGACGACGACAATGAGGATGATGAGCAGGTATGACTGTGTTTCTGATGGATTTTAGTCATTTTGTTTTATACATATGTGTCATAAATTTGTGCATTTATGGATTTGATACTTATTTGTTTGTTGGGTTTTTGATGGATTGGTGGATGTTTTATTTGATGTACATGAGTTGGTTAAGATTTAAAAACTTGTTTGTAGGTATGGTTTTGTAGTATAATGAGATATTGGTGTTGATTGATGGAATGGTTGTGTAAATATTAATATTTTCTTAGTATACTTGATTATGTGTAATATGTATAAGAATATACGATTCTTGCTCTGGTGGTAGCTGTGAAACTGAGTATATATGTGTTGTAAATGAGGTGGATGGAGATTTGCGGGTTTGGATGGTCGAAGGATAAGATTATGAAGGTAATTGCAAAAAAAAGTTTCCAGGTTAGCGATGACTTGCGACGGTCCGTTGTTTCTAGGTTAGTGACGGTTAGCGATGGCCATTTGGTTTCCGATTAGCGACGGCAGTTGTCGGTTTGCGGTAGCCCTTTAACTTCCAAAATGTTGCCACGTGTCCACCTTGTCGTCACCAACCATCGCTAATACGGCGACGGAGCCATCGCTTTGACTGCTGGCGACGAGGTAAATGACGACGGCTAATAGCGACGGCCGTCGATGCCTTTTCGCCATCGCTAAATGAAGCCTGTTTTGTAGTGTAGGTTACAGGAAGGAATTCTAAAGAAAACGAGTAAGTTACAAAGTTAAATATTTCATTGTAAGTTAAACTAAAGTGTATTTAAATGGTTAGTATCTCCATCATCGGTAGGTAATCAGAAAAGCTATGATAATGATAAAGTGTTAAAATTTAGTTAATTTTTTCAAATATTCATCAAACATTCAGGCGGAGAAAATCAAGCATGTCAAATTCAATTCATTAAGATCTTTTTATATGAAACTAACTCATAAATTATAATTCTAAATTCTTCTTAATTACAGCTAATCAGTGAGCTTAAGAAACTCAAACTGAAGCTTAAAAACACTGAGAAACAACTTAAAGGCAAGGTACTACACTCTATACGGTAAAACTTTCACACGTTATAAATGTGCCTTTAGTATAAAAAGACATAACATTATGCATCACAGACTATAGAGATAAAGAAACTAAATATCGAGAAGAAAAGGCTTTAACTACCCAATTTGCTGACGAAGTAACTCTAAAAAGAGTCCATGCAAATCTTAAGAACAAGGAGCCTACAAGTAGTATATATAATAGCCACATTCTAATTATTATTATTAATATTATTTTCATTTATAGCTTGCATCTCTAGCAGGAAATAAAAAGAAATATGATCGTATTGCAAATTTTAATGATGTAGCTCGGTTGGGAGCTGCTAAACTTTTGCATTATTCTCATGAAATGGTGATGACTGTATAAAGCTTAAAAAACTAGAACTTTGAACATGGTAATGGATATATGGTTGAAGAAGTTTAGAAATTTAGAAGAGAGGTTTTTTTGAAGCGGCAGACAGTACGCTGATCAGTGTGATGAATTTTGAACTGCTATAAAATATAATGGATTTCCAATAACCCCCAATTAGGAAAAACTCTATACATGTGCTAAATAATGAGTTTACATTTTGCCTCCTTGTAGTCTTCAAAAATATTATAACACATACAAGAAAAGTCATCAAAATGCAAGTCAAAGAAAAAATCGGTTGGAGATAGGTTAAAGTTAGCCTATGACAAGAGTCAAGACTAGGTTAAATATCTTCTATCAATTGTTTAAGGTGACTAATAGATAAACAACTATAATCAACCTGAAAAATGCAGAGAAGAACAATTATATAAAGCCCAATCTTTATTCCTCTAGCAGACCATTTTCAAAAGCACAAATAAATTTTTTTTAGAGGAAAAGGGTGGGAAGAAGTTCCCAGCCATAAAAATCATAAACCAAACCACCACAAGTATAGAGTGCAGCTACAAACCTTAAAAAAACCACCCGACCACCAACATACACACCCAAAAAACAAGCCAAAAGTTAGGTACATACAAACACCAGAATGAAACATAACAAGAAGACAACAAATTACACGTGCAATTGAAACAGCAATATAACAACAAAAATCAAACACACAAAGCATCCCCTTCCAGCTCCTAAGCCACGTCTTTTCCTTCACTTCTCTTTACAACCCTTATCCCGATGGTGTCAAGGCTCGGGTGTACTCTCCTCTGCAAATTCGGTAACATAACATGCCACTCCTACCTACACAAACTAGCATCACCTGTTCAAAAAGACAAATTAGCAAACACGTTTCTTCATAAAGCATCATAAGGTCTAGCTTTGGAATTAAATCATCTATTATTTCTTTCACCCCAAATCACCTAAGGCAAACTCAAATTTAACAAATCAACTAAACATCTATCAGCTTTATTTTGGATAAAGCTTCCTATCCTTCTCCCAACACTAGAATTGATCAAAGAAATGCGACTTAGGGTCAACATGAAGAAGTTGAGGCACTGCACCTAAAGAATGTACATGAAAGGACATTAAAAGTATAAGTGATCTAAATCTTCCTCCTTGAAATGGCAGAAAGCATAAACTATCCATTTCCATTCCTCCACGAATAAGATGAACTTTGGTGTTTAATATCTTGTTAATAGCTAACCACATATGCAACTTGATTTTTGGAGGAACATGAACCTTCTACAGAGCTTTATAGTACTTCACTTTCACACCACCAAAATTGAGAAAATTATAAAATGAACCGACACTAAACTTCTTCCTAAATTTCCGTTTAGCTTTATCCTTTTCATAAAGTAAAGAGACATTTTTAAGAATATTAATTAACTTAAAGTACTAAATCAAAACTTCCCCTTCTGAAGTTCTAGTGAAAGTCAAATTCCATTTAAAAACCTCTTCAGGAAGACATACACCACTAACTTTTGAACTCAGATTAGTTGAAATACGAAAAAGCTCAGAAAATTGATTTTTTAGGGGAATATTTAGTAACCAAGCATTGTGCCAATAAAGAATTAGCTCATTACCAATTTTCTAGTATGACCCCACATTGAAAATATGAAGTAGCTTTAAAACGAAGTCCAAAACTTCGAATAATGGGATATAATAGAGGTACCAACAATAAAGTGACCACTATAATACTAATTCTCCATCTAATCCTTCCAAAGAGAATTGTCCTTCCTAGAGAGTCTCCAAAAGCACTTCCATAAAAGGGCAGTAGGGCTAACCACCACTCCTAAGTAGGAAAGAGGAAAATTTCTAACTTTATAATTTAAAGAATAAGCAATCTGATCAACAAGAAAACCCAAACTACCGACAGCCACAACCAAACTTTTGCTAAAATTAATTTTCAAACTACACATATTCTCAAAACCATAAATAATGAGCTTGAGAGCAGTAATGAAATGAGGTGATAGGGAACTAAAAATGATTTTTTCATATGCGTATTATAGGGAAGAAATCTCCATTAATGATAGAATTACCAATAGTTTCTAGCAACCTAATTCTAGAAGTAACTCGAACCAACCTAGCAAAATATCCACTATAGTATTGAATAATAAGAGAGAGAGGATCCCCTTGCCTCAATTTAAAGGAACTAGGCTAGCCCCCAATGGAAATAGTGAGTGAATTTCAAAAAATTTACCATTTTTGGATCATTAATGGGCCTATGAAGTCTAAATGTATTTAGATATTATCTAGATTTTTTAAAATAAAATCAGTATTTTATTTAATACCATATTTTGTTTTATTAATTTGATTCTAAAACAATAAAGAATATGATATAAAAATAAGGTTTGAATATATCAAATATATTCATTCCTTAATTGTGGGACAGAATAGTAAAACATAAGGCAACTATGATCAACTGGTAACATGATGTTTATGATTAAATAAGAATAAATTTAAAGGCAATCACATAAGGGACAAACATGAAAGAAATAAAAGATGACAAAGATGAATGATTCATCTTCCACTTTTGAAAAACTTGATTTATGCAACATCCAATTAGCAATCAATGAATCATTATGACATAAGATTAGGAATAGCTAACGATAATTCATATGCATAAACTATTGCCTTATTTACAATTGTTTGATATCAATAAGGTATTTAAACTATACAATTTGAAATACAAACATTAAGTTTTATATGTATACATACATACATACATACATATATATATATATATATATATATATATATATATATATAGATCGACCAAAAAATTCTTAATTAGTTCAAAATAAACCATATAACATTTAAATTTTCCGATGTATCAATGAACTTATATAAACTTAAATTAGTTAACAAAATATATATGTATACAATTAAATCAAGAGATTCAACCTATATGATTTTTTTTTACAAAAGTGAAACATACTAAAGTGAGCAATATAATAACAATCCCTTGAATACTTAAAAGTATTAGTCATGCCAAATAGGGTAGCATATTTAATCAGTTTATTATTAAAACATCTTTAATCATCTGTGTGTTTCAATTACTATAAAATGCATAATAAGAACAAATAAGTTTTCAAATCTAAAGAGATTCAACCTATCTGAATTTTTTTTAAACAATAGTGGAACACTGAAACTGAGCAATATATTAACAATCCTTTGAATACTTAGAGAAAGATATTAGCCATGTCAAAGAAGGGTAAAAAAATTACAAATTTATTATAATCAACTTATTATCCAAACATCCTTTAATCATGTGTGGGTTTCAATTACAGTAAGATGCAGACTTTCAAATCTAAGGAGATTCAACCTATATGAACAATAATTATGAAATAAAAGATGATACATACCGAACTAAGAAATATGTTAAAAATCCTTTGAATGGAAAAAGAAGGATAATTGTGATGTCAAATAGGATAATAAATTTAAAAATTAATTGTAATCAGTTTATTATCAAAACATCACTAATCATATGTAAGTTTCCATTACGGTAAAATGCAAACAATAAGAACATGTAAACACTTAAATCAAAAAACTGGAATGCTTAAACATAGATCTAAAATTAAGATATCTTCTAATCATATACAAATTTTTGTTTTGATTTATCCAAATAAAAAAACCAATCGATTCATATGATATACAATTTGAAATACATAAACCATTTTCAAATCAAACGGGACAATATTATACACATATAAATTAAGATATTCAATTTTGTTCATTAAAACATTATAAAAAACTTAATAGAATAAAAAGATCACACCTTAATTCCAAAGCCTTGAATTACACCTTGAAACATTGAATGTTTCCACTAGATGTAGCCAATGAATCGTACCTAGAATGACCAATCAAATCTTCTAGATTCAGAAATCAACCTCCCGATGTTACAAGGATTAAGTGGAATAAACCACTTTTTATGATTCATTTTATTTGTATTTGGTTTTAAGAATAATTGGAGCCATGGAATATCTCATATTTTTAGCCATTAAAGAAAGAGAGAACAAGAAAAGTTATAGAAAGAAGAATGAAAATAAGAAACTCAATTGTACGTAAAGAATGAATTAAAGAATATGTTTTATTTGAAAGAAGGAAACCTTTTTCATTCTTTAATGAAAACTTCTCTAATTAATTATCTTGATTAGCTTTCTCATTTCACTCCTATTTCTTTGCATGGCATTGCTGAAAATTACGTGCCATCAAATGACGTAAGATTCCATAAAACGCACGTAGTTATCTTTCATTTAATTACAATGATATCATATATCAATGCACGCAAATATAACTTTTATAAAAGCATCCAAATAATTACAAATAATCTCAAACATCAAATAAAATAAATAACAACTAATATTTCTCAAATACTAATTAATTTACAACTTTTTATAAATTAATTAAACCATGTGGTTTTTCGTAGAATTCATCATTACGGTTGTGCAACTCAATGGTGTAAATTCAGTTAGCCATTAATATTGAACAATTCAAATATTAACGTTCACACGTCAATAGCAAGTGGTGTGACATTTTGGCTAAATTCATCGCTTACACATCTTTTGGTGAAATCCAATTTTACTTATTATAAGTGGTATCTAATAGTGATAATTATTTACACCAATTCTTTTCGTCAAAACTATCACTTTGGATTTATGGAATTTGGTAATGGTCAAAATTCCAATATCATCCAGATTCGACATTATAGTCCAAACACGAAGCCTTTGATTCAATAATAACAATTATTATTAGCCAAAATGCTCTGGCTAGAGAGACTTTGACTTTGAGTTGATTTAAGTTGACCATGATATTAACCTCATATAACTGAGGAGAGGAATCCTATTTTGAATAATGTTTCACTTCAAAAGCTTCCATTCTACCCAACTATAGTCGTTCGATGGACACCATGCCACGATTTAACTATAATCAAAGTGGAGCTTACACATCGAAGATCAACAGTATTCTCAAGTTGAAAGAACAGTGTAAATTAGTCACGTCAATATTCTTTGCTTGACCTTAGTTATATTAACCAACATAAAACCATCGAGTGATTCATTCCATAGTTATCCAATAATTATCAGTACATGACCCCTTGCTGCCTCCAATAGTCATGAGTAATAATTGCCCAACATTTAGAGAGCGTTACGTACTCCAGTTTTAACGGATACAACGATATCCAATCTCAATGCAACTTGACTAGGAACATTTAAAATAGTATATTTATTTCTTGTGATAAATTACTTACGGTTACAACATGTAACGACCCGGAATTTTCTATCTCGAAAATTCCAGATAGTTAGAAAAAGAAGAGAAGAGATAGAAGAAGAAATCAGAAAACATGACACAGAATCTCACATTCGCAATGGATTGAAATATAATACCATATAATAACAGTTATAGATAGGAAAGCTGTATATGTTAATTTACATCCATATATATATATCAGAGTTACAACATTACACAATCACTGGACAATTAAAATAATTTGTCCCAGATAAATATATCACAGCGAAATTCACTCCATACGTTCCTGCCATCTAGCTCTCCACCTAAGCTCCAGAACGTCCTTACCTGAAAATCTATAATACTCGGTCTGACCCGAGCATTACATCAAAGTAACACTCGGGTCAGGCTGGAAACCAGCGTGAGTAAACCCATCTAACATGAAATATTATACAATAAACTTATTTAAAACTGGGGTAACTCGTATTACGAGTTCACAACTTGTTATAGTCAATACTTATTCCACAATCAATTCCTAACTACCCTTACTTAGTTAAATGGTCCATATTATTCAATTCCAGCCTATTGATTCCAAAGTCAAAATTCATAAAGAATTTTTGTAGACTACAAATCGAAGTGATTTCAGGTATGTACCGATACCCGACCTCGGTCTCTTCGAATCCAATATCATCTAAAAACTAAGCAGTTCAAGTTTTAAACAATTCCATATATATCCAGAATCAAATATTTACATAGCCATTTATCAGGGATAGACAAACCCTATCATCTCAGTTCCGTCCAATTCATATCATGTCATATAGCATCACTTATCAAGGATACCAAGTAATCCAAGGCTTACAATATCATTCAATATTTATAAGCAAGATAAATTAGTCACACCATTCCAATAAATTAAATTAATTCCTTTAATCATTTTTAATCCCGCTTACTTAACATTAATTAATTACAATCATTAATTGATCATTCCTTTATTTTTCCTTTTTAATTTCATTAAGTAATTTTCTTTTAATTAATAACATTCACTCATTACGCTTATCCTTAATCAATTACCCAAATTAATTATCCTATAATTACTCACATTGATTAATTATCCCTTTATTGATCGTACTCCTTAATTAATCCTTAATTAATTTCCATAATTAATCAATCCTTTAATTAATTACACCAAGTAATTAATTCTTAATTACTTCTCTTAAGTAATTTCCCTTTAATTATTTTCATCAAGTAATCATCCATTGGTTAATTATCCTCAATTGAATTAACCTTTGATTATTAATTAATTTAACCTTTAATTACAAATTAAATTAATAAATCTTTAACAAATTTATCTTTTAATTACTTACATTTAGTAATTATCATTTAAATTAAATGTTATAATTTAACTTATATAACTCACTTGCGACCATTGTACCAATAAGGTTTTGATATACTCTTCTTACTTTACTTACTTAATTCAATTATTTTGAATTCCATTTGAAAAATACTTAGGAAATTAATACAGTTTTTCAAAACTAATTTAATTAAATTCAAGGCACGATTGGCTTATAATCTGAATTTTGAAAATTTGTTCGATAACTTGATAAATATCTTTACTTGTAAACCTAATAACTAAACTTATGTTTCAAAGTCTTTTAATATACAAAAGCAACACAAGCCCAATACAAAATTTCCCTAGCCCAACCCGATAAATTAACGCAACCAGTTAATAACCCGAAGCTTCCTCCACAAAAACTTAAGCAAAACCCAATCCAAACTCGAACCAGTCCCAAATTCCCGACCCATCTCTTCTTCCTATCTTCTTCTTCTTCTAAATTTTCAGCCGTGCATGATCATGCAAACTCTCGTGCAAAAACTCGATGTCTCACACGTGCCACTACACAGCAACCCCGAGACAAACCCAATTCCCTCTCCTTCCTCTATTCTTAAACTCAGTGATTCTTCCCATCTTCTAACTGACATGCACCGAAACATCATCGTACACGCGAGTTCAACGTCGATCTGATCGACCCTACCGGCACCTACAAGTTGCTGATGATCATTACGACCCCATCGAATTCCCAGAAACTCGATCCACATCATAGAACAAAATCGAAGAAATCGAACGCCTACAGACTAAAACCCCAATCATCAATCACCTCAATCTTCCATCTCCATCCACTGGAGGCCACAGCCACGTGCCTCGACCTCTACCTAAGATCCTCGTTCCCTTTCCCGTTGCTTCGACCCAACTCGAATCAACATCGGCACCGTAATTTCCTTCAAGAACAAACACGACTCCAACTCAACCTAAACCCTAAATCGGCACTGCCCTTTCACCATGACATTCCAGAAAGTACTAGACTATTTTTCCCACCATACTCGTTCCACAAACTACCTCTGACATGAACCACAAGTCACAGATCGACTTCGATCAAAGGCAATTTATAGTTAACCCAAAACTAATCATCTCTCAAAATCTCACTAACTACAGGTCTACAAATCATAGTTTTGTTTATAAAATCCTAGATTTCGAGGTCGAATTCAACTATACTACCAAACTCTGATAATTTGATTATCAAATTCTGACATTAATTTTTCCTTCACTGAAGTATTTTATTTTCTAAATATATACAAAATAATATTACTTGAATCAATTTAAAAAAAGATGTTTACTCTCCTACAAACATTTTTATTTCAGGGATCAAAGCCTAAAGATCACTTAAGTTGCATCAGGTTTTAAAACTTGTAATGTTTTCAATAGAGGCATGCTTAGCCTTTTTAGACCTGAACACATATATAAATAATAATAATAATAATAATAAATCATTTTTAACACCATTCATAACAAAATTCATATCATACTTCAAGCATCCATCACATGCAAATTCTAGATATTTCAGACTTTATGAGTTTTATCCATCTGTATCAATAAAACAGAGAACAGGTTGATACTTTCTAAAGTAGTGTTTACTCACCTATTTATGCAAATAGAGGACAGAGCTATAAGCTTTTACTATATTTTTCTCTTTCAGGTCTTTGTATTTTGATTTTGATCCGAATACTTGTTTGCAAATTTGAATCTAAACTTATCCTTGTTCCTTTAGTTGATTTTGATATGCTTGCATCTAGTCCTTGCTTTTGTTTCAGATTGGAGAAGATTGCCTTTTTACTTCAGTTTGAATTTGTTTCAGATTTGAGTTTGAGAAAAAAAGTAAGTTTCCTTTGCTGTTATTTTTACTAAACTTTTGTTGCATACTTTTTCTTTTCTTTGTTTTCTTATGAATATGTAGATAGGAGAAAAATAAAAAATGAAGAGGAAAGATATTTTTATTATAGGCTTAAATTAGGATTTAATAAAAATAAAAGAAAATGAAAAATAATAGTGACACTTGTCTTAAAATCTAACACTTTTCATTTTTATTAATTAATCACCTTACATTTGTAATTAGAAAGATTTATACACACACACACACACTTGTAAATTCTGCATGAATATATTACCTTTTTAAATGGTTTAAAAAGCTTTTAAAATTAATTTCATATATTAATAAATGCATATCTTAATTTATATAAATGAAATCCCTTAGAAGAAAATAATATAAAACAACCACCTTCTAAATCATATATACCACATTTTTAAACCCAGAATAAAATTAAGATATATATATATATATATATATATATATATATATATCTTTTGAATTTCAAATTTAAATCCAAATTCAATTTCAATTTCAATTTCAATTTTAAAATCCAATTTAAAATCAACTCAAATATATATATTTAAACAAACACAAATTCAATTTGTAAATAATAATTCTATTTAAAATCTATATAATATATATAAACAACACGTTATTATTATTGTTTGAAAATAACAATCTTGCCAATTTTACATAATTTACAAAGGAGATTATCACGTTTATTTGTTAAATCAGTATTTTCAATAGTTAAATCAGATTATTATCCAATTATCTTATGCCCAAAAATCCGGGTTATCACATTCCTCCCCCCTTTGAATCTTTTCATCGTCGAAAAGAAACGAAGCCAGAATTTATTCAATACTTAAAATCTGATAAATTTTTCTTTAATCATTTTTAAAAAACTTTTGAAAATCTATATAATATTATAAAATAGGTTTTTATAAAAATAATTTTTATGACTCGATGTTTCAACCAGTCCATCCTTGTTCTCACAGAAATTCAGTCATACGTTGCTCAGGCGTAGAACTGAAAATCTATAAGTACTTGGTAAACCAGTTTCAACATCCAGTGAAAATACTTGGAAAATAATTTTATTGAAAATATAGAAAACATTTTTGAAAATAGAGGAAACATCTTTGGTGAGAATGCTCTGGAAATCATCACCCCCATCCACGGTCGCAGTTAACCTGATGGTTACGTTGCCATCCCGGCAAAATCCATAGAAAACTCTAGGCACTTCGCGCCCGTCGATTATGCCATGGAACCCGCTATAGGTCGCAGCTACATCTGGGGTTACGTTACTATCACATTAAAAACCCACATAACTGTAGGCATCAGCGCCCTCGAATTTCGCTACCAAATAAATGAAACTTCTCCACTCCACTCGACCATAGATCGCAGTCTACCGATGTTACGTTGCCTTCCCGGCAAAATCAATCGTAGACGTTGATACTCACCTCCACACGATTTCCGCTATGGTCCAAGTAGATCGCAGTGACATCGAGTTACACTGTCGTCACAGCATAACCCAAATGCCTCTGTAGGCATCAGCGCCCTCGACTTTCGCTATCCAATAATCCTCAGGAACTTCAGTTTGTCCGGACTTCCTCACAGGATTCACTTTAGAGCCTACCCCCTTTTGAGGCTCAAGGCAGTACCACACTATGGTACTCCTAGGAAGTTCATTTCAAGGAAGCGCCTTTTTTCAGAGCCATTTCAAAACACTTTATACTATACACATATAATGTCTTCCAAATACACCTAGTATGAATCCCATATGAATCTTTTTTTTTTCAAAATCGATTATTCTTAAACTAGGCTTTCCAAATTCCAATACTGATTTTACTCAAAAATCAAAAGCCTTTCCAAAATCCATAGGTTCAAAAATCTTTCCTCAAAATCATTCTCATAAGATCCTTCGTGTATATATACACACACACACACACACATATATATATATGTGTGTGTGTGTGTGTGTGTGTGTATGTGTGTGTGTGTATATCCTTAAAAAGTCTTTTTGAATCACTTCATACCTGTACAAATTCCCTTTTTATACTTCAAAAACTTTTCAAAAACCCTTTTCTTCTGGCAACAGATTCAACAAGGGGAGTTTATCAATTATATATTCATAACTTTGTTCATTCAAAAAAATATTCAAAACTGATTACTTTATAAAGTCATTTACCATATTACTTACTTCAATAAAGTAAATTTTTACCATAGAAATATCCAATTCCCACTTTATTTCATTCAAACCCGTATGATGTACACATATCATTCGTACGCTATATCAATCTGATCGCTCACTCGATCACACAATTTCATTTTCGAACTAGTATCGTCCACCCGACTTCATAGTGCAGACTCAAATCTGGTTTCCTGATCAGAAACCGTCATTCTCCTTGCATAGTCATAACTATGATAGAGAATTTCCATAATCAATCAAAAATCCATATCCAGGTTCGCCATCGAAAATTGAGTGAAAAATCTCAACTCGGATCGACATACTATCTCGAAATTCTATGGTCGAATCTGGATCAAATCGTTATAAGAATAAAATAGTATACGTACATCCTACGTATTCATCTCCACTGATTATTAACCAAATCAATTCCCTTTTCTATTCACATTCATCTTGACATATTCACAATTGCTTCAATCCCATTTGGATTATTACCTCAATTCTTATCTCAATTGGGTATTTAATCGTAAACAGTTTGCACTCTGACCGGCTTAAATTTAGAAAATAGCTTGAAAAGTTTGAAATAGATAAGTAGTTGGAAAAATAATAATTATTAGTTTGTAAAATAGTTAAGTAGTTGTAGAGTAGTTATAAAATAGTCAAATGGTCATAAAATAGTTAGATAATTTCAAAACAGTTTAAAGTAGTAATTAGTTATAAGTAGTTGAAAAATAGTAATTAGTTTATAAAACAGTTACAAAATAGTTAAATAGTTCCAAAAGTAGTTGTAAGATAGTTTTGGGTTTTAAAAATAAAAGTTGTACAATAAATAGTTAGTAAAATAGATTTAAAACAGTTTATATTAAAATAATTTATTTGAAAATAGTCTAGAGCCAAATTGTTCGATTCCCAATCTCCATTGCCATCAATTCAATTTAAATATGAATTAACTTCAATTTCTATCCCAAATCAAATCAATTTCCACTTGAAATTGAACTCATTCAACTTCAATTTCATTTCAAATCAATCCAATTCAAATTTTCCATTTGAGTTTTTAAACTTATACATCTTCAATCTCAATTCTAATTAATTCAAATCAAATTCAATTTGAACCAATTCAATTAAAATTTTAATTTTAAATCATCCTGAATTATATAAATTCGAGTTAAAATTTTAAACGTTGATTTAATCCTTTAAATCAAATCAACTTATATCTTTCAATCATTTAATTCTGAATTCAAATTCCATTTTTAAATTATCTTTACTTAACTTATTTCAAAGTTCAAATAATAATTCAAATCCTTTTTAAAAAATTTAATCTTTCAATTTATCACCACATTTTAATTTTGAAACCAACCTTTGAAATTCTATCTTAAACATTCAAATCTGAAGTTTACAGTAATTCCATATCCTTAATTTTAAATTAAAGTTTAATTCCCCTTTTATCTCAATAATGGATATATTTCCACAGTCCATTTCTTTATTCATTTAAACAAATCCAATTCACAGTTTAAAGATTATTAATAACAATAGGATAATATTATCCAAAATATTTTAAACCATCCATCCATTTCCAATTTCCAGATCTCAAACCCATTTTGAGATCACACAAACTTTCAATTTAAAATCAACCATTATACTTCCCCTAAGTTAAATCCCAATTTCATCTTGAAATTTCATTTCCAGGTTGTTTTTTCTAAATTTATTTAATTTTTTCCCAAAATTAAATTCATTTCAATTTAACCCGGACAACTTAACCAATTTGAATTCCTATTTCAAATTTTAAACTTCATATTAATAATCTTCCCACTTAAGTTTTTAAAAAAAACTTATTTCACTTCGGATTTTCACATCACATTCCAAGGAAAATTCAAAACTCAACCTTAGAGTTTATTTCAAATATACATATTTACTTCTTGGCCCACCAAGCCAAGTTTTAAAATTTAAACCACCGTTGGTTTTAATTAAAAACAAATTCCTTTAAAATTTTCAAACAACTCTCTAATTTTTAAAATAAGATTATATTCAAAAATAGTCTAAATAATATTATTTATCATTCCTTTTGATAATTTGAAAACAAATTTCAAATGTTTTAAATCTTAGGATTCAAACTTCATAATTTAAAACCCACTTCAATTTATAAGTTATACTCATCTAAAAGTTTTCTTCCCTAAACTTTTTCATTTTGCTTTATCAATGTTTACTAGAAAACAACATCCCATTATTAAACACAATAACCATTCTATTTTCTGGTTTGAAACCAATTCTAATTCATCTTATTTGTGTAGTTCATTTATTTAATTTCAATATCCAACAACCAATTTCTTTATATATTGTAAAAACTATTTCTTTATATATTGGAAAAACTATTTCTTTATAAATCAAAAGATAAAGTTATATATAAATCATTTCTAAACCATTTAAAATCTTAATATAAGAAAATAACAAGTACGCTCTCATATATATATATATATATATATACACACACTCAACTCATTCTAGGGTACCATTGACCCTATCCTTAATGAGTACACCCTTCAGAGCCAAGGTTCTCGCTTAACATTCAGCTCTGATACCAAATGTAATGACCCGGAATTTTCGATCTCGAAAATTCCAAATAGTTAGATAAAGAAGAGAAGAGATAGAAGAAGAAATCAGAAAACAAGACACAGAATCTCACATTCGCAATGGATCAAAATATAATATCATATAATAACAGTTATACATAGGAAAGCTGTATCTGTTAATTTACATCCATATATATATATATATATATATATATATATATATCAGAGTTACAACATTACACAATCACTGGATAATTAAAATAACTTGTCCCAAATAAATATATCACAGCGGAATTCACTCCATACGTTCCTGCCATCCAGCTCGCCACCTGAGCTTCAGAACATCCTTACCTAAAAATCTATAATACTCGGTCTGACCCGAGCATTACATTAAAGTAACACCCGGGTTAGGCTAGAAGCCAACGTGAGTAAACCCATCTAACATGAAATACTATACAATAAACTTATTTAAACCTGGGGTAACTCGTATTTCATTGCAAGTTCACAACTTGTTATAGTCAATACTTATTCCACAATCAATTCCTAAGTACCCTTGCTTAGTTAAATGGTCCATATTATTCCATTCCAGCCTATTGATTCCAAAGTCAAAATCCATAAAGAATTTTTGTAGACCACAAATCAAAGTGGTTTCGGGTATGTACCGATACCCGACCTCTGTCTCTTCGAATCCAATATCATCTAAAAACAAAGCAGTTCAAGTTTTAAACAATTCCATATATATCTAGAATTACATATTTACATAGCCATTCATCACGGATAGACAAACCTTATCATCTCAGTTCCGTCCAGTTCATATCATGTCACATAGCATCACTTATCAAGGATACCAAGTAATCCAAGGCATACAATATCATTCAATATTTATAAGCAAGATAAATTAATCACAGCATTCCAATAAATTAAATTAATTCCTTTAATCATTTTTAATCCCGCTTACTTAACATTAATTAATTACAATCATTAATTAATCATCCTTTTATTTTTCCTTTTTAATTTCATTAAGTAATTTGCTTTTAATTAATAACCTTCACTCATTACGTTTATCCTTAATCAATTGCTCAAATTATCCTATAATTACTCACATCGATTAATTATCCCATTATTAATCACACTCCTTAATTAACCCTTAATTAATTTCCATAATTAATCAATCCTTCAATTAATTACACCAAGTAATTAATTCTTAATTACTCTTAAGTAATTTCCCTTTAATTATTTTCATCAAGTAAGTATCCATTGGTTAATTATCCTCAATTTAATTAACCTTTGATTATTTATTAATTTAACCTTTAATTACAAATTAAATTTATAAATCTTTAACAAATTTATCTTTTAATTACTTATATTTAGTAATTATCATTTAAATTGAATGTTAGAATTTAACTTATATAACTCACTTGCGACCATTGTACCAACAAGGTTTTGATATACTTTTCTTAATTTACTTACTTAATTCAATTATTTTGAATTCCATTTGAAAAATACTTGGGAAATTAATACAATTTTTCAAAACTAATTTAATTAAATTCAAGGCACGTTTGACTTATAATCTGAATTTTGAAAATTTGTTTGATAGCTTGATAAATATCTTTACGTGGAAACCTAATATCTAAACTTTGTTTCAAAGTCTTTTAATATACAAAAGCAGCACAAGCCCAATACAAAATTTCCCTAGCCCAACCCCATAAACTAACACAATCAGTTACTAACCCCCTCCACAAAAACTCAAGCAAAACTCGATCCAAACTCGAACCAGTCCCAAATTCCCGACCCATCTCTTCTTCTTATCTTCTTCTTCTTTTAAATTTTCAGCCGTGCACGATCATGCAAACTCTCACACAAAAACTCGATGCCTCACTCATGCCACTACACAGCAACCCCAAGACAAACCCGATTTCTTCTCCTTCCTCCATTCTTAAACTCGGTGATTCATCCCATCTTTTAACTGACATGCACCGGAACATCATCATGCACGCGAGTTCAACGTCGATCTGATCAACCCTACCGGTACCTACAAGTCGTTGATGATCATTACGACCCCATACAATTCCCAAAAACTCGATCCACATCACAGAACAAAATCAAATAAATCGAACGCCTACAGACTGAAACCCCAATCATCAATCACCTCAATCTTCTATCTCCGTCCACCGGAGGCCATGGCCACGTACCTGGGCCTCTACCTAAGATCCTCGTTCCCTTTCTCGTTGCTCCGACCCAACTCGAATCAACATCGGCACCGTAATTTCCTTCGAGAACAACCACGACTCCAACTCAACCTAAACCCTAGATCGGCATCGCCCTCTCACCATGACATTCCTACTAGATTATTTTTCCCACCATACTCGTTCCACAAACCACCTCTGACATGAACCACGAGTCACAGATCGACTTCGATCAACGACAATGTACAGTTAACCCAAAACTAATCATCTCTCAAAATCTCGCTATTACAAGTTTAAAAATCATAGTTTTGTTTTTAAAAATCCTATATTTCGAAGTCGAATTCAATTATACTATCAAAATCTGATAATTTGATTATCAAATTCTGACACTAATTTGTCTTCACTGAAGTGTTTTATTTTCTGAAATATTTACAAAATAATTTTACTTGAATCAATTTTAAAAATGATGTTTACTCTCCTACAAACATTTTTATTTCAGGGATCAAAGCCCAAAGATCACTTAAGTGGAAGATTAAAATTTTTGCATCAGGTTTTAAAACTTGTAATGTTTTCAACAGAGGCATGCTTAGCCTTTTCAGACTTGAACACATATATAAAAAATAAAAAAATCATTTTAAATATCATTCATAACAAAATTCATATCATACTTCAAGCATCCATCACATGCAAATTTTAGATATTACAGACTTTATGAGTTTTATCCATCTATATCAATAAAAATAGAGAACAGGCTGATACCTTCTAAAGTAGTGGTTACTCACCTGTTTATGCAAACAGAGGATAGAGCAATAAGCTTTTATTATATTTTTCTCTTTCAGGTCTTTGTATTTTGATTTTGATCTGAATGCTTGTTTGCAAATTTGAATCTAAACTGATCCTTGTTGCTTGAGTTGATTTTGATATGCTTACATCTAGTCCTTGCTTTTGTTTCAAATTGGAGAAGATTGCCTTTTTACTTTAGTTTGAATTTGAGAAGAAAAAAGAAGTTTCCTTTGCTGGTTATTTTTACTGAACTTTTGTTATAGACTTTTTCTTTTCTTTATTTTCCTATGAATATGTAGATAGGAAGAAAAGAAAAAATGAAGAGGAAAGATATTTTTTTATAGGCTTAAATTAGGATTTAATAAAAATAAAAGAAAATGAAAAATAATAGTGACACTTGTCTTAAAATGTAACACTTGTCATTTTTATTAATTGATCACCTTACACTTGTAATTAAAAGATTTGTATATATATACACACTTATAAATTTTGCATGAATATATTACCTTTTTAAATGGTTTAAAAAGCTTTCAAAATTAATTTCCTAAATTAATAAATGCATATCTTAATTTATATAAATGAAATCCTTTAGAAGAAAATAATATAAAACAACCACCTTCTAGATCATATATAACATATTTTTAAACCCAGAATAAAATTAAGATATATATATCTTTTGAATTTCAAATTTAAATCCAAATTCAAATTCAATTTCAATTTCAATTTTAAAATCCAATTTAAAATCAACTCAAATATATATATTTAAACAAACACAGATTCAATTTCTAAATAATAATTCTATTTAAAATCTATATAATATAAATAAACAACACTTTATTATTATTGTTTGAAAGTAAAAATATTGCCAATTTTAAATAATTTACAGAGGATATTATCACATTTATTTGTCAAATCAGTATTTTCAATAGTTAAATCAGATTATTATCCAATTATCTGATGCCCAAAAATTTCGGTTATCACACAACATTTTGTAACTATTATCAGAATATACCATTTATGGATTTTCTATTAAATATAATTTTAGTTAAACTAATTAATTAATATAACCACATAATATCAAGTACATAATAGAAAGAAACACCTTTATTGTGAACAAGATTGTTCAAAAAGTTAGATATATGTAACAAATTACATAAATTCCCTAAGGGCATACCCCTAACTCTATCAATCTCCCACTTGCACATGCAGTCAGTTATGGAATTTTATTCCAACTTCTCCAATTGGTTTCTCAAAACAAGTTGGGTCAGTCCCTTTGTGAACAGGTATGCTATTATATTTTCAATTATCTACTCCATCAATCAACTCTCTCCGATGGTGATAAACTACTTTATCATGTGGAACAATTCATACTATGTCTCTCGACATCTAGTGAGCTATAAGGTATGTTATAAACTATATCACGACATTGTTATCATATAACAATGTTATGAGATTCTCAACATTTGAAATTTGCTCAGTTATAAATTTGTGCATTTATATTTTTATATATATTGTTTTTATTGCGGCGCTATTCAAGGTGATGTACCTAGACTTTTTTATTGAATCGGCCACGGTCTTTCATTTGGAACATTTCCAAGTTAAGATTTGTTGTTGACATATTATACTCAATATTACTTGTGAAGTTTGAGTCTGAACATTCCATCATAAGGAATTTATTGTTTCTGTAAACAATTCTATAATGTTTTATAAATACATGAGAACATTTCAGACAACCATTTAGCGATATCAATTTGGATTTGATATTTGCTCCATGTATCATATACATAAACAATGCATGATATCGTAGAAAACATAAGATGCATGATAAGTCCTATTGCCAATGCAAAGGAATCATTCTTACATATTCCATATTAAACATTTTAATAAGGCGTCCTTGCATATCATTCATCACATTACCACATCTTTTATACTTACTATAAAAAACATCATTTATTAATCCAATGTTGAGTATTAAAACAACTAAGAATGATTTTGACACAAGTACTTCGTTAAAATCAACAACGTTTTGTTTACTCATAGTTTTGAAATATCAATGTACCTTTTAACGTTCTTTCTTATGAACACACGCTTCCTCTGTACTTTGATTGAATGTTAAACTATTTGATATTTCTATCAAAGTACTTATTCAATCTTGATGCTTATTAGATATACTTTTGTATCATTTCTTGGATCATATCCAAAGACCCACAACTCAATATCGCTCCTACTGTGTAAACAGCTTACCCTGAATTATTATTAGAATTTTCTATTTCAATACATATGTACCAAAACACTAGGACTAATCAAGCGATAATTTTATGAGTAAATCTCAATCGACTTGAACGTGTTCAATATCAAATCTACTAAGCTAATTTCAATATTAAAATTAGCGATATTATTCTTATCAATATTGCTCATTTAATTCCAACTGCCTTAGTCTTACTCATAAAGACAAGGTTGTGGTCGATGGATCATATCCCGTCAGTTAAGATCAAAAAATCTATATTTTGACAACATACTTGGAATTTTACGGATTTGCGCATCATACCATAAAGAGACAACACTCTCAATGGTCTAATTAAACTATCTAGGATTATATATTTTCGACATTAACAAGAAACTCATAGTTTCTCTTTAATGTGCAAAAATATTTATTAGACACTCTAATGCATTGTGTTCTTTTGGATTAGTCGATTTCATTTCATCTCATCAAATCAGTATTATCTATGGTTCGTAACCAATTCCAATTTACCACTAGTAATTTCTCAAAGAAATTTCTTCACAATGTAGTTAGTATTTCTTGAAACAACAATTTTTTTTTGAAATGGTCTTTATATACAACATGTTACTGGTACAACATATCACATGTCAACAAACATTCGAATCACACCATGCAAGTTTCGAACTTGTGACCTCTCGCACCAAAGCCGAACCACTTAACCACTTGGACAATGGCGCTTGTCAAACAACAATTGTTTCTCAGTGCAACAGAATAGATATTCATAAATGTTTTATGAATTTCATTATTTATAAAACTGAATTGGTGTCGGTTTACAAAACTTATGTTCAAAAGATAAATACGCAATCCAATGACAGTCTTCCAAAAACTATTTTGGGGAATTTATACAAGATCCCTTACGAACAATCATTACGTGCAATCTTTGACTCGCACAACCTGCCAATTCCTTGGCCTATGATATGTTTGAGTTTCTTATAAACCCTTATCTTGTAAAATTTTATAAACTATTATTCGGATGAAGTGATATTAACCTTGTGTAATACCCTTATGTACATTACCTTATAGAAAGAAACTAACTCAAATTCACTCATAATTAATCGTACATTGTCCAATTAAATTTGATTACTCAACATCGATGCATCATTATGTAGCACATGGAGGAGTAACTTTGAGATTGAACCTTTATTCATTTTAGGTACGTTCGAAACATTTTCCAATATACTCACTCATTCCATTAATCAAATCATTTCTATCGCATGTTATTTTATTTACTTCTGTTTTATATTCTATAAGTTCACCATAGACATACTACATGTGTATCAAAAACATATGTCCATGTCGACGATAACTCATCGATGAATATGACGAAGTACATGGAACCGTTTTGGTATTTATAAAATTATGATTGAATTATTCGTATGTATCAATCTGAAGAGTTCACCAACTCTTATGATACTCTCACTAAATGGGTGCATAGCCCTTTATTGTTTGAGGTATAATTAACAAGTATCATAAGATTCAAAATCATACAATAAAATTATTTCTCAAAACCACGGCTTAGCCTATAATTCCAAAACAATCAAATAATATTAGATACTTTTGTATTTTCCAATGCATCACTTTTGTTATAAAAAAATTACCACACTATAGTTTTATTTTCACAAAGAATATTCATATTGAAATATAGCTATGTCTATTTTTTTCAATCGATAACAAAAAATAATCATTATTTCATAAATAATGTGTGGTAAGTTTTATGGAAACAATTTTCGTACCGTGATGCAATTAATAAGTGTTATATGGCATGCTTCCACTATTTCCACCATTATTATAATAGCGTACTAAATTCGGAGGTCCATCATTCACTTACTACAATTTGTTTATTTCATACACCGCAACTATTTACAGTGGAGAGTTCGTTAATCAAATATCTTGAGCTCAAAGGAATAAATCTCATAGATAACAATTGTATATATGAAAATACATTGTGGAACATGAATCATATTTCTTATTCTAATATTATGTCTCAATTATTATTACAGTTTATGTTACCAGTGTTTCTCTATGAAACAGAAGTGACTATTCATTCCTCATCCCAATTGTACCTTAAATTTCATTTATTCTTATACATTCGTTTTCCTTTCAAATGGTCAAACTATTCAAAAGAAAAAACCATACTACAATATCATAACAAATTCTTTAAAAAAGGGTATTCGATTATCCTTAAATTTAAGGACATCAAGTATGTTGCACTTTACTTAAACCAATCAAAATGACATTCCAACGATCGAGTTCTTATATCTATATTGTATTTTTTGGTCTTGTGTTACATTAACACAATATGATCCCTTTTGTAATCAATCAGTTTGAATACTGAATCTCGCACTAAAGTTTATTTGGTTTTTCGAACGAACTAATTTATTGAAATATTGTACATTACATACTTTGACCATTCACCATATAACATTTATATGTAATTGTATATGGATCAAATACCCATAGTCTTGTATTGATTTTAGAGTTCGAAACTCATAGAATGTGATACATGGTCTTGACCAAATAAATGCAAAAGTGACCAAATCATGAATGTATTCGGTATTTGTAAATTTAGGCACTTGCATAGGTGTTGAAACGTTAACATGCAATAGGAATTTAATAGTGGGCATTAGATTTCCATTTGTCAACTTTCAATTCACTTCGTTTGTATATGTTAATTGATAAATTTTTTATTCATTATATTAAATGCACAAATTTATCATTATAGATAATTATAACATTATTTAGCATATGTTCTTACAATATTAAAAAGGTTAAATTTTACCATTTCATTTTTCTAATATGGCTTCCACTAGTCTTTTATGTCTCTCTGAACCCTAAGATGAAACACAGAAGTCTTTCGACTTCACTAGTGGGTGTTAGGACTTGTTTGTTTTGGTGTTCTGACATTGAGTTTGCTTAACAAATCATAGCCCCACAAATGATGGATACTCCTTATCGATTGTATCACATACAACTCCTGGCCTCTTTTTTCTTGTCCTAATCCTATTTCGACCTTGAGTTTACTCAACAAATCGAAAGAGATTATTCACTCGTACCTGCCATATCATGATGGCCTAAGTATAGTATATGTACCTTGGGTTTGCTCAACAAATATAGATAGTTATCTTACCTCATATGTGAAATATATTAATAATACTATACATAACATCCCTACCTTGTGTTTGTTCAACAACTAAGGAGTATGCAAGTAATTTATTAATATATATATATATGGTAGAGGACAACATTATATTGAAGATCCATAAGCTTCAATATATTATATTAAGTAGTATCGACTTATAGAATAATGTATTTCTTATGAATACCCTCGTGATTCAAATGTTAGATACATCAGAAATCACAGTATATGTATGTTTATGTATGTATTTATTCCTTAAGTCTCTTTGGGTTTCTTTAATGTTTTATCTTTAATTTATACATTCATATCATATAAGTTTTATTGTTATATAACTTTTATATTTCTCATTACCTATATGGTAGCCTTATGTATGATATTTTATTAATTAAATCTTATTTTATTAATTTTAATTACTTAACTCTTTAATTAATTTTAAATTAGTATTTCAATACAACTTTTATATTGGACATATCTATTATAACCTTTATAGTGTATAGTACAACCATTATAGCATAACACGTATATCTTATACATGCATATTTCTTATTTAATTGATTAACATTTAATTTATTTATTTAATTAAACAATTTTAATTAAATTACACCAATTTCAAAATTTATCTTACATACATGTATACTTATGTTATCTTAACACTTTAAAATAACGTAACATATATCAAAATATATAATACATGCATATAAGTATTAATTAATTAACTCATTTAATTAATTTATTTTATTAACCTTGTTAACAAATCTTAAATTTTGAAATCAACAATTTCCAACATTTGAAAATTTATGTTATATTATAACCTTTATAATAAACATGTTTTTATTTTAAATTTAACTTTTAAATTTAAAATCATGTCTTAATTTTTGAAACTATTTTGAAAATTATCCCAAGACCCAAATGAAATTGGACCATTTTTATTAGAGGCAACCTTAGGGCTCATACCAACTTTCAGGCCAGGCGGGTAACCAGGTAGGATAGGATACTTGATTACCCAAGTCCAATCCTAGACATCACCTTTCTGAACACAGTACTAAGTGCACAATCTAAATCAGTTAGCCCAAACATGACTAATTTAGACTGCATAGGTTATTAGGCTCTGATACCATTGAAGGAACTGGGCTAGTCCGCAGTGGAAGAAATAGATGAATTTCAAAAAATTTACCATTTTTGGATCATTAATGGGCCTATGAGGTCTAAATGCATTTAGATCTTATTTAAACTAATTTTATTTAATACCATATTTTTTTTAATTAATTTGATTCTAAAACAATAAAGAGTGGGATATAAAAATAAGGTTTGAATATATCAAAAATATATTTATTCCTTAATAGTTGAACAGAATAGTTAAACATAAGGCAACTATGATCAATTGATAACATGATGTATATGAATAAATAAGAATAAGTTTAAAGGCAATCACATAAGGCACAAAAAGGAAAGAAATAAAAGATAACAAAGATGAATGATTCATCTTCCCCCCTTTGACAAACTTGATTTACACAGCATTCAATTAACAAATCAATGAATCATTATGACATAAGATTTGGAATAGCCAGCATTAATTCATATGCATAAACTATTGCCTTATTTAAAATTGTTTGATATTAATAAAGCATTTAAACTACATAATTTGAAATATAAATATTAAGTTTTATATGTACATATATATAATTATTATATATAAAGAATAACGCAAAACTTCTTATATGTACATACATTTAAATTTCAGATGTATTCATGAACTTACATAAATTTAAATTAGTTAACAAAATATATGTACATAATTAAGTCAAGAGATTCAACCTATTTGATTTCTTTTTTACAAAAGTGAAACATACTAAGCTGAGCAATATATTAACAGTCCATTGAATACTTAAAAAGCATTAGTCATGTCAAATATGGTAACATCCTTTAATCGTGTGTGGATTTCAATTACAATAAAATGCAGATAATAAGAACAAATAATTTTTCAAATCTAAAGAGATTCAACCTATATGAAAGAATAAATAAATAAAACAAAAGCGAAACGCAGTAAACTGAGCAATATATTAACAGTCAAATAGGGTAAAAAAATATTAATTTATTGTAATCAATTTATTATCCAAACATCCTTTAATTATGTGTTGGTTTCAATTATAGTAAGATGCAGATAATAAGAACAAATTTAGAAATTAATTATGATCAGTTTATTATCAAAACATCATTAATCATATGTAAGTTTCTGTTACAGTAAAAATGCAAACAATAAGAACATGTAAACATTAAAATAAAAAAAATTAATGTTTAAACATAGATTTAAAACTAAAATATTATCTAATCATATATAGGTTTCAATTTTGATTTATCTAAATAGAAAAAACCAATCGATTCATATAATAAACAACTTGGAATACATAAATCATTTTCAAATCAAATGAGACAATATTATACACATATAAATTAAGATATTCAATTTTGTTCATTAAAACATTATAACAAAATTATTAGAATAAAAAAAATCATACCTTAATTCCATAGCCTTGAAGTACACCTTGAAACATTGAAATTTTTCTCCAGATGTAGCCAATGAATCGTACGTTGAATAATGAATCAAATCTCCAAGATTCAGAAATCAGCCTCTAGATGTTGCAAGGATTAAGATGAGTAAACCACTTTTCATAATTGATTTTATTTTTATTTGATTTTAGGAATAATTGAAGCCATGGAAGATCTCATGTTTTTATCAATTAGAGAAGGAGAGAACCAAAAAAGTTACAGAAAAAAGAATGAAAATGAGAAACTCAATTGCACGTATAGAATGAATTAGAGAATCCCATTCTTTAATTAAAATTTCTCTAATTAATTCTCTTGATTAACTTTCTCTTTTCACTCCTATTTCTTTACATGATATGGTTGAAAATTATGTGCTATCAAATGACATAAGATTCCATAAAACGCATGTAATTATCTTTTATTTAATTACAATGATATCATATATCAAAGCGTGCGAATATAACTTATATAAATGCATTCTCCCAAACATCAAATAAAATAAATAATTAATATTTCTCAAATACTAATTAATTTAATTAATCTATAAATTTTTATATATTAATTAAATCTTGTGCTTTTTCGAAGAATTCATCCATAACAACCCGCAAATCCGTACCCCTTGAGTCAACACTATTCTACAACAATCAACTCAAGTTGAACAGAAATACGAACCATTTGGGTTAAAGAAGAAGAGGTAGAAGGAGAGAAAACAGAAAACAACAACAGAATCTTACGATCGCAGCGGAATAAAATATAATATATAATAACAGATCTTTACACAAAAGAAAACTTTATATGTTTTATACATACATCGTCAAAGTACATCAATCACAAAACACACAATTGGCAGTAATCATAAACTGCTCTCATACAACTGAGTACACAACTAAACAACACAGCGGAATATATATATAAACAAGTACGAGAGTACGTATCGTCATCCAGCTCGTCTCTTGAGCTCCACAGCATCATATCCCATATCCTATAATACTCGGTCTGACCCGACCATTACAGTTAAATAATGCCCGAGTCAGTCTGGAATACCAGCGTGAGAAATCACACTCAAATTGATTATTAAAGTTTCAAAAATCCTTTAAAAACAAAAGCATCTCGTAAGACCACGCCACAAATAAACGTGTCGGGTTTTTACCTTACGATAGTTAAAACATTTCTTATTAAAATCCTCTGATATTATAATAGGGTCTACATACAAATACTTATTAAAATAGCCGAAATTGTTACATAATTAAATTCCAGCTACTAGCCACAGAGTGGGTAATACAAACAAAACTCGTACAAGGCTCGTAGGGAGAATGGATTTTCATCTAATGACTAGGCACTGGGGTACCACCTGTCACAGTACGTGGCCTGGATCACAGTACCGAGGATTACTTCCGACCCCCTGCAACACAAGACAGGGACTACCCCTTACTGAATAATCCTGAGTGAGATCACCCCACGGTTGGAATCAGCAACCACACCACTAAGCCGAAATAAAAAGGGACATCTAGACAGGGATGACCTCACCCTGAATGGGTGCTACCCACCTAGCCTTGCTGCATAACCCCTGATTTTCAGTCATTCCCGGTTGATGAGGCTTGAGGCTAAGCATTACCTTTTTAGAACATATCCCTTAGAATGCCCATCGTCCACCTGACGATTATTCCGAAAGCATTCATCCATACAAGTCTGTCCCGGGTTCGAACGGAACCGAAGGCATTATTCCTATTACATCCATTTTGGAAATATCCTCAGGATTAGTAGCGACTAGCCCTTGCACTTCACTACCCCATCTTCGACTCCAAACTCGTTTTCCACGAGAACGTACAAACCGGATCGAAGGGGTTTTCGAGAAATAAATCTCGATCCCGGTCACTTCGAAACGATCAATGTATTTGTCCAATACTGATAGTCGGTGATTTAACTATCAATTAATACCTACAACATCCATCAAACAGTAAATAATTTCCTAAATTATTTATTAATCCCAAAAATATCTTCACAAGATATATTTTCTCTTTTCAAACCCTTTTGAAAATAGTTTCAAACTATCTTTCTTCCTCAGAATAAATTTTCCAAATATTTTCTATTTCCACTGAAATTACTAAGCACAAAACTTTAGATTTAAAAAAAAAAATGCTTACTTTGAAATATACTTTAAACATTTAAGTTAAAACTACTTCAAAAATTTGTTAAAAATACATACTATATGAATATTTGAAAATAAGGTTGCATTATAAAATATAAAACTAGACTTTCACTTTTTAAAATAAAATACTAGGTCATCTTTAAATAATTACTACGATAATAAATTTGAAAAATATTTAATTTAGAATTTCGATATTTAAAAATAATAAATTTCTAAACATGCTTTTTAAAACAACATTAAACTTTTATCTTACATTTAAAAATTTACTTTGAAAACGTACTTGGCTATCCAGAAAAATATACTTCTCTTCACATTCTTCTTTAAATTTTCGATTTCAAACACTTGAATCAATTTCCAAATTGATTTCCAATTTACTTCCTTTTTATCCCAAAATCCATTAATTTCAGATTTTATTCCTTAGTTATGATTTAAAATACTTTTTACTTAAAATATCAATTTTAGATTTCTCAAATTACTTCTTAATCCTTTTAAATAAATTTAAACTTTAAATTTTAAAATAGTTCTTATTTCCTTTAAAATAATATCACTTGATTTTTTTACAATTCATTCATTTCTGTTTATTCAAAATCTTTTCATACTCGAAGTTGTTTATTAGTATTTTAATATCACTTCCATTTCTTTTCAATTCATTCTTAATTCATTTGCTATAATTATTTTACTTAAAACTCCATTATTTTATTGTCTTCCCAAAACTCTAATTTTATATTTTTTTGGTAACCCATTATACCCAAATATATCCAATCAAACCAAAGCATTCAATATTCCAATATAATTCATCATAGAATGTCAAATAATCACAACAGAGAATATTAAATAATTTAAATAAATGTTGAGGGGTCCAGTTGGATCCCTTCAACCTGTTTTTCTGCATCCACAGACGTTAGCACAATACAAAATACCAATTCCACTTCGAGGTGGAATATCGCGGTATATGGGCTTAATATAAATCATCCGCTACTATGCGGCGCATAGGGTCTATATAAATGCGGGAAATCAATCATTCCAAGATATATTATATACTATAATATAGCACAATAAACCCATTCAATCAACCAATCAACTATTAAATTTAACTATTTAAATTTAAATTAAAAATTCAGCTGAGTGAGATTTACTCACCGTTGCTTTTATTTGCAATCCACTTCCATTCCGACTTGTTTTCTTTCAGATATGGACCTTGAATAGATATTAGATGATTTTATTAATAATCGTACAATTCGAATAATTAATTTTCATTTGGTAACTTTAACTAACTAGTGATTTTTATTTTAAAAGTTCTCATTTTTAACAAATTTTCCTTAAATAAATTTATTAACATTTCAACTTAATCGAACAATTTATTACCATTTATTGATTCAATTTGCTAAGAATTTTGTTTAAACTAATTTTCCTTTAACAAGTTATTTTTATTAAATAAAAAGTTAATTTGGTAAATAAACAAGTTAATCACTATAAAACATTATTCTAAAATTAAATGGTAGGTTTAATATGTATATAAATATATTTACCTTACTTTATTTTCTTTGAACCATATGTACTAGAAATCTATAAACAGATTTTTTTTTTAAACAAAAACATCTAAGTCTATAACAAATTTTTAAAATTCCTATTTTTTTCAAACTTTATCAATATAAACTAACTTTCTTCGATTACTGTAAGTAATAGCAGTAATTTCTCTTTTAAATACATATTTTATTTTTCTTCTGCATGTATAAGCATATTCATGTAATTTTAAAAATAAATAATAAAAGAAAAACTCACAATACCAAAGCCAAGAACCACCAATGAATTTGCCAGGTTGCCGCCTCGAGCTAGGCAAAAATCGCGAAACCTAAATTGCGAATCCTAGACCTCGACGAGCCCACCCTGCAATCGCGATGAACGCCAGACGCCACCCAAGAAAACTTACTCACCACCTTACCTTACCGCGCACTCACGAGCTCCTCCAAAACAGGCGCACGCGAAAAAGCTCCTTACCCTATCCCACGCGAGTCACTCTGCCTCGCGACCAAACCCTTAGGTCGTCGTCGCCGCACTCAAATCGACTCGAACAGCTTCGATTTTGAAACGAAAGGAAACAGAGGAGGAGGAAGACGCGATTTAGAATTTAGGTGCAGTCGCCATTTTCATATCTAGATATTTATTTTATATTTTATTTCGAAATGTTTCGGCTGATAAGAAGGAAAGGGGGCGACGTGATAAGTAAAGGAGATGGCGTGTTTAAGAAGGGAACGATGACCTGATTTGATTAAATATAGTTTTATTTAATTTTCAACGCGTTCATTTATCGTTCGCTCACACAACAATTCCGATCAATACAAAATTTGAAATCCGATAATGATTCAATATTACGGACCCAAAGGAACTGGTTTCGTCGAATTCCGAGACTGCGTCTCGGAAGGCTATTTTTAAATTCAATTTAAACGATAAAATTTTAAAACCGAACAATTCAATATTAAATTCAATTTTAACACTTCTATTATCTTCAGCATTATCAATATAAATTTTCCAAGCCTTTAAATTATTTTTAACAGGCTTGAACTCCAGATTCAACATTTTACCCATCTTCAAATTATTTATTTTATCCAATTTCCAATCTTTAAATTCAATAAATAATTAGTGATATTTGTAATTCAAGTTAAAGATTAACTTTTAAATATTTAAAATTAATTAAATATTCCAATTTTAAATGCTTAAAAATTCCGGGTCGTCACATCATCGTTATAGTTATGCGACTCAAAGGTGTAAATTCAGTCGGTGATTAATATTGAATAATTCAAATATTAACTTTCATATGTCACTTAGCAGGTGGTGTGACATTTGGTTGAATTCATCGCTTGTGCATCTTTTGGTAAAATCCAATTTTATTTATTATAAGCGGTACCTAATAGTGACAATTATTTACACCAATTCTCTTCGTTAAAACTATGTTACTTTGGATTTATGGAATTTGGTAATGGTCAAAATTCCAATATCATCCACATTCAACATTATAGTCCAAACATGAAGTCTTTAGTTAAATAATAAAAATCATTATTAGCCGAAATGCTCTGGCTAGAGACTTTGACTTTGAGTTGAAAATTCCAATTCTTTCACTCGACCCAACAATAATCGTTCGATGGACGCCGTGCCATGATTTAACTATAATCAAAGCGGATCTTTTACATTGAAGGTCAACAATATTCTCAAGTTAAAAGAACTATGTAAATTAGTCACATCGATACTCTTTGCTTGACCTTATTTATATTAACCAACAAAAAACTATCGAGTGAGTCATTCCATAGTTATCCAATAGCTATCAGTACATAACCCCTTGGTGCCTCCAACACTTATGAGTAATACACTGCCCAACATTTGAAGAGCATTACGTACCCTGGTCTCAAGGGATATATCGATATCCAGTCTCGATGCATCTTGACTAGGAAAATTTAAAATGGTATATTTGTTTCATTGTGATAAATTACCCATGGTTACAACACTTTGTAACTACTATCACAAAATATACCATTTATGGATTTTCTATTAAATATATTTTGAATTAAACAAATTAATTAGTATAACAATATTATATCAAGTATATAATAGAAAGAAACACCTTTATTGTGAACAAGATTGTTCAACGAGTTAGATATATGTAACAAATTACATAATTGCACCTAGGGCATACCCCTAACTCTATCGCAACTCTCTCTTGGAAACCACTTACCGCCTTCATTCCCATTCATCAGTATAGAGGACGTTCCACTGCCCAAAATTCCTTCAATCCAACTAAACACCCTACATCCACACCCCTAGCTCTTTGCACATCAATCATGAATTCCCAATTAAGAGAATTAAAAGCTTGAGAGAAGCCCAATTTCAACAACTCCGAAGGGATATTCTCTATGAGACAATGCTTTATAACTTCTTGAACAATAGAAATATTCTCCATAATGCTTCTATTCTTAATAAAATCATATTGACTATTAAGAATAAGAGAGTCCACAAGTCCATGAAATCTGTTAGCTAGCACCTTTGCGATGATCTTAAAAACACAATTAAAAAGATTTATGGGCCTAAAATCTTTGACATCACTAGCGCCCTCATGCTTAGCTAAAAGAATAACCAGAGCATAGTTCAAACATTTGAAATCAAGCCTACCATCATGTAAATCAGCAAACTGAGCCATCAGGTCGTCCTTAAGCCAGAGCTTGTACTTCTGAAAAAAGAAAGAACGAACATTGTCAGGTCCAAGGGATTTATGAGCAGGTAGGTCTTTAATAGCACAGTAGAATTATTCCTCAGTGAAATCATGCTTTAAAAAACCCAAGTCCAACCTTTCCTCATTGTCGAAAATACCACTCCAATCCACAGAAACATATTTATGATAGACAGTACCAAACAGATTTTTATAAAAAACAGTGTACTTCTTTAAAATCTCATTTTGATCAAAAATTTCAGTCCCATTCACACTTATATGATTAATGAAATTATTCTTTCTTCTACCATTAACAACTTTGTGGAAATAGACAGTGTTGAGCCAACTAATTCTAGATCTCTGTCTCTACGTATCTCTTTTTGATCCGTGATCTTTAAAATCTCTTCTTCCTTCATATTCAAAGACAACAATTCCTATTAACTTAAAATTCCCCTTTCTTCTTTATTATTCAGTCCAAATCTCCTCACAAAGCCTAGCCTTTTTCTCCTTTACACTTCAAAGATAGCCTTTCTCCCATTGCTTCAAAAAAAATTCTAAAGTTCCTGAGCTTGAAGGTAATATTCTTAGCAGCATTGGAATTCTCGTTCATACCAGCCCATTTAAACTTAGTCATCTCATCAAATTATTTTCCAAACACTAAATCTTTCTAAATCTAAATCTCCTTTTAATCTTCAACTCATCCCTAGTATCAAGAATAATAGGATAATGATTAGATATGACTAAAGTAAGCCCATATTGAGAAGTGAGAGGGAACTTATCATCCCAATGGTTGTTAATGAGAAATCTAGCTAGTCTAGCCATAATGGAAGACTCTGTTCCATTGCTCCATGTCAATGTTTTATTATTCATAGGCAGATCAATAAGACAGCAGTTTCCCACAAAATCATCAAACGGCTCTATAACATTATAGTTTCCCTCTCTTCCATATCTCTCCCGCATAAATCTCGTCACATTAAAATCTCCACCAACAAACCATGGATAGTCAATCTCCACTCTACAGCCTGAACAAAGTTCCCAAAAAGAAGCTCTTTCATTTCTATCATGGGGACCATAAACATTCGTGATAAAAAGCTTGCTTCCATCCCTAACATTAGACAAGACCACATGCAGCACATTATTACACTTCTTTTCACTGACCCACTTCTAGATTTCACTTCTCCAACCTACAAAAAGACCACCACAACTGCCCAAAGAATCCATCAAACTCCACGCATCCAACTGGTTACCACCAACAGAATTAAAGAAAATGCCATCAATATTAGAGATCTTAGTCTCTTGAAATAAAACAACTTCAACATACAACGAACAAATTAAATTCTTAAATCTAGCACATTTATGGGGAGTGCCAATGCGCCTAATGTTCCAAGAGAATATCTTCATGAGTTGTTTAAAGATCTCAAAACTTCCAAAGCCTTAATACTATCAATATCATCCACACCATTATTAAAAATCATACCCATTTTCTTAGCAGTTTCATATAACTGCATAGATGTACATGAATTAAAAACTGCAAGCGCACATGCATGCTTCTATAGAAAGGATGAGAAGACTTGCTTAAAGAAGCCTTCCAGAGGCTTCACTTCTACTCACTTTTCAGCCATTTTAAACATATCTTCCTTCTTTCCGAACAACCTGGTACTTCTTTCAAGTCTATTAGATTCATCAGCATCCTCAAAACCAACCACATTAGGACTGTCACTAATCTCCACCACTGGAATGAGATCAGCAACAACCTCCAGCACTTGCAAACTCTCTTCCTCGGATCTCAAACCACTTTCAACAGAATAACATTATTAATTTCAAAAGCTGCATGCCCTTTTGATCTAAGAAAATCTCTAAGCTCCTCGGGATTATTAGCTTGAAACACATTACCTCTAGCATCGTCTAAATCAGTCATAACATCCTTAATAGTGCTGATCCATAATGTTAAAAGGATTGGGGACAAGCACTCTGGTATTCTCAATGGAATTCTCAGCAACTATAGAAACATTTTTTTTCCACGGGACCATATGTAACAACAATTCCATTAGTGCTAACATCCAAATTAATTTAAATCATTCTTAGGAATATGAGTTGGAACCTTCTTCCTTCAGAATTGCTTAGAAGCTGGGCAAAAAGTTAAATTATTCCAATCATCTAAGTTTATATCCCCTTCCATAAATGTTTCCTTCACACATGTTATGTAACTAGAATCATCAAAAACAATGTCAATTTTTCTTGGGAGAGGAACATTCACATCTCTCACAATTTCAACATCTAGGTATCAGTAATCGAACTTATGCCCATCAGAAAAATCAACATTCACTAGATACCAATACCACTGAGAATATCCTTCAATGGCTCAGCCTCCCAACAGACATCGGGAAGATGAGAAAGCCTAAGCCAAGATCGAGATGTCAAATTCCTCTCCTATCTGCCTTCATCTAGACCCCAAATTCTAAACCGAATATCTTTGCTTTTGTAATTAATCACATTCTTTATTACGTCGTCCAAAGCTAATCTAAAACTTAGAAAGAAGACCTCGAACTCCTGGAAATATTTTTTAACCTACCATTTATGATTACCAAAATGATAGGTTAGGATTTTCACAATATCATGAACGATAACCTAGGGTCCGTCTATTGCAACCCCACTATTTGCTCTTCACCCCTTCATTAATTAGAAAATAAAATGCACACCCCATGATTTTCTCTTCTCACGCCGTTTATTCCAAAAATGTCCTTGCTACATTCTTTGTGACGCCCCACCTCTATGCTCACAATAACAAAGAGTATTAAAAGAAATACTGTCTGTTATCACGAAGAATAAGGCTGGATAGGAGCGGCCATCCGTAGTTAGGCCTTACACTAGTATTGGTTATCTCGATAGGAGTGGTATATATTTTTATTTTTCATCTCTTATTTATTTACTCCCATCAACATATCCAATTCCAGTATAAAACGAACTATGATGGTTCATAATAGTTTAGGACAATAGATATAATAATAACGCAGATAATATATATGCGGAACACAGATAAAACAAAAATGTCTCATATATATAATAACTGATGTCTGTTACAATACAATACATATGATACAACTACAACTGTCGACTCAGAAACTTATATACACAAGTACATTATCGTAAATAATATACAAGAATATACAACATCCTATACCATGACAACATCTACTCCAAAGAGTATGAAAAGACTTCATAGCTCTAGCAGCAACTCCAAAGTAAGATATCTACGACCTGAAATAACTCGGGTCTGACCCGAGTATTACATTCAAAAGAAAATAATACGCGGGTCAGTCTAATTCAAACTCAGTTATTAGTGCACAGAAGCAATAATAATTAAATAATGAATAGACGACAGTCGCAATAAATCTCGTCTATCCGATCCTTAAATAAAGAAATCGGATAACGATAAATATAACACGTAACAGTGTTAGACAACAAATCAGCAAATTAAACCAAATCAGAATACAATTCAGAATATTGAAATGAATAAACAAAACAGTTCAAACCATTGAAATATCAATTAAAATATTAATTCGAGTAGGGCTGCAGTACACGCACGCGTGTACTGCCTCGCCACTACAGAATATGGAATACGCAAAAGATCCATAAGTCAAAACAAAATAGAATATCATACACGCCATACCGTGTGGCTGCAGTTCACGCTTGCATGCACTGCCTTGCCACTATAGCGATGTCGTACCCAAAAATAACCCAGTACGGTGTGGCTGCAGTTCACGCACGCGTGCACTGCCTCGCCACAACAGCATATAAAGTCACCACAAATCCAATACTAACAGCAATACGAAAATGCAGAGGTCAATGCAGTCTCAACTAAATGATCATGATACACACGAACGGCCAGATGAGTAAGACCAAATCATCAACTCATTTGACAATCAAAGACAAGGCCAGAAACTCATGTCAGACCAAAAATCAAATTCCAAAACATAAATCCAGACCAGAATGAAGAATAAATGAATCAGAATACAAATTCATAACTTCCAACTCAGAGATGCAGACCAAATAGCCAACATAATTAATGGAGCATAACACAGACCCAACAAGGTGCAGAAATGCACAATGTCAAATGCAAAACTCAGATTCGACATAAAGTACACATAATAAAGTCTAGGTGCTGTTCAGAGAACATTGAATGCAAAATGAGCTATATGAGCACTAGTGGTACAAAATGCAAACTCAACAGTGATGCAAATGAAGGTGGCACCGTGATACTACACCAAAGGGATGTTATCAGGAGGTAATAAGTATGTGTACCCCAATTTAAGGCAACGCAGCCACAACTGAATCATTAAGCATATGAATGCAAATGACACTGAGATACTTGGTGCACCATATACTAGATCAGTGAACATGACTAGAAATGATTTTCATGAAAACAAGGCCAGAGTGAAGGCTACTAGTGCAACAGGGATACAACTCGCAAACTACAACAAAGGCATACAACCACAAACCGGCCTCAAATGAACTCGATCAGACAAGTCATGTACATGAAGACTACAAGGAAACACAACTACAAGAGTATATGCAGGTAAGAGCAGTTCCAAAATAATCAAGGCAAAACCAGACATGCCAGAAATCCGAAGCCAGATAACATCATCACACATGAATGGTTAACGAAGGCCATGGTCAAGACTTAAGACACAAGTTTGCAACCTATAACAACACTACAATACTACTAAAATTCAAGTAACTAATGTCAACATTTCGAAGTCAACTGCAGGTCAAAATCAATACCGTGGGGGTGAACGAGAACTAGTGGAAGCAGCGTCATACAACAGTTCAAAAAGTGCTCAGGGATGAACACGAAAATGGACAGAGTCGAAGTACACAAGATTCTTAAACAACGTCACATTAACAAAGTTAAAAACGATCGAAGCCGAAGCCAAAGCCAAAGCAAGAAATTCACGGAGCAACATAATCAATACCGTGATTATCACGAAATAGAAAAACGAAATATACGTATTTTGAAAAGGTCAAAAATCATCTCAACATCCAACAATAATCGAAAGGTCGAGCAAAAGATTTGACAAATTCAAAAATCAATTGATCGAAGTCAACAAAAATCGAAACCGTGATCGTCACGAGATATTGAACAGCCCAAATTCAAAGCCGAGTTAACCAAGTAACACAAATATACACGAATATGTAAAATCAGAGAAAGCATCAACAACGAACCCAAATCAAACGCAAAACATATTACTAAGACGAATTAGATGTGAGTGATAAAGATTACTCACCTTCGTTTCCCATAGCAAAAACCAAAGATCGACAGCCAAGCAACGACAATCATCATTCGATCCATCAACCTAAAGTCGACGCCTTTGATTCCCCGAGCCCTAGTTTTTGAAGACGAAAACGAAAAATTACAGCCGCCATTTTTATTCCTTATCGTGAGTTTAGGTTTAGGGTTGCCCAAAAATGAGAATGAGTAGAGGGAACGGGTCGAATAGAAAAGAAGAGGGAACCGATTATTTATTTTTTTTATTTTTTTTTGAAAATAATTATAACCCGAATCAAAACTCTAAATAGCACTTAACAAACCAATCTAATCGTCATTTGACGATAATTAAATAATTGCGAAATCCCGGGTTGTTACAGACTCCCCTCCTTATAAAAATTGCGTCCCCGCAATTTTCATAATTAAAGATGTCGATAACAATTATTTTTCTAACCTAAACTAGTTAAGCTAGAAAAATAATGATCGGGAACACAAACACCAAAGAAATCTTTTAATTTCATAAAAGAAATTCACAAATTCTCAACAAAATCTAATTATCAAATAGACAATCAGAAAACGACAAAACTGAATAAATGCAATTATCAGCACTATTCAATTATCAATTAGATAATTAGAATATAAAATCACAAAACAACAATATCAATTATCAAAAACGATAATCAAATCAACAAATATTCAATTATCAAAAACGATAATCAAATCAACAAATATTCGATTATCAAAAACGATAATCAAAACTCAAATCAACAAATATTCGATTATCAAAAACGATAATCAAATCAACAAATATTCGATTATCAAAGACGATAATCAAATCAACAAATATTTGATTATCAAAAACGATAATCAGAATCAACAAATATTCGATTATCAAAGACGATAATCAAATCAACAAATATTCGATTATCAAAAACGATAATCAGAATCAACAAATATTCAATTATCAAAAACGATAATCAAATCCCAAACATTCGATTATCAAAAACGATAATCAAATCAACAAATATCTAATTATCAAAAACGATAATTAGAACTCATATCAACAAATATTTAATTATCACAAGCGATAATCAAATCAACAAATATCTAATTATCAAAAACGATAATTAGAACTCATATCAACAAATATCCGATTACCTGCAGATAATTGGATGCAACAAATATCTAGAATCAATTAAGATAACTAGAAAATCAACATAAAAGGTTGGATCGATCCCATCAAATGGCGAGTTTTAGCTACACCGCACGTGCATCAACATATGGCCGAAGCCTACCAAGTACCCAACATAATTTTGGCGCCCAACAAATGACCCGAAGGTCCAACATATGAACTGAAGGTCCGGTACTGGTATTGACCCGAAGGTCCAGCATATGACCCGAAGGTCCATCATAGTGGCTCGAAAGCACACGAAAATCATCATATATTCAATTAACGAGTCCGGAATTAACCGAAATAGCAAACGCACATGTCCCATACCACGTGTTTTACTGAATCGTTTGATTCTCTTCATCGTTTCCTTGAACGTGTAAAATCATCAAAATCATCAAAACATCAATTATTTCAATTAACGAGTCCGGAATTAACCGAAATAGTAAAAGTGTGGTTCCATACTCCGCACTTTTGCTACATCGTTTAAATCTCTTCATCGTTTCCTTGAAAGTGTAAATTGTGTATTCCAAAAATAATATTTCACATTCTCAAACGGACAAGTCCGGAATTAAGCGAATCAGTAAAAGAAAGGGGTCATAATCCTCGATTTTTCTGAAACGTTTAAGTCACTTTCTCATTCTTCTGAAAACGCAAATTGTAAAAATTCTGAAAACAATTTCATTTATTTTATAAAAGTAAATAATCTACATTCTCAAACGAACAAGTCCGGAATTAAGCGAATCAGTAAAAGAAAGGGTTCATAACTCTCGATTTTGCTGAATCGTTTAAATCGCTTCCTCATTCTTTTGAAAGCATAAACTATAAAAAAATTGAAAAACAATTTTATTTTTAAAACGATATGCAATCCATGATAAAAACAGCAACATTAGTGACAATTTCAATAAGAAAATTGTACTTCTCAAAACACCGTAGAAACGGATCTCAAAATCAGCATTGCGGGATAACCGCTTGAAAAATCCACTTTAAAAATTTGACGGTTACTGAAGTCAAAGTGACAGAAATTTTTAAACGTCAAAATCTCATCAAAATAATTTGCATCAAAATTTCATATCAGTGAATTTTCATTCATTAAAATGTCAACAAAACACCGTGCTTCAAAATTCTAGCATCAGTGTAAAAATACCGTTATAAAAATAACGGCAACAAAATACGTTTCATAACCAGACATCGGTTCAACGTAAAATTAATGTAGTAACGTGCAACATAAATTTTGCACGTATACCGCAAAATGAACAAAGAAATCATTCAAATATATCTTCAAGGAAGATAATTCAAAACAGCAAAAATCTCAACAAATTCACATAACTGCAATCGCTTCGAATTCTCAAATTGAATTCGAAATTTCCAAAGAAAACAAATTAAACCCAGCTATGTAAGCAACAAATGAAATTTATTTCAATTTCATAATTTGATTTTTAAATCAAAAAGGTTATCAGCCGTACTCAGCGAAGACAGTCACTGTTTCCGCTGCGCACTCTGATAACAGAACACACTCAATCATTCCTCAAAACGCAGTTTCACTTTTCATTTTTAACTAAAGATATTTAAAAATTTCATCATAATTTCAAAACTTTAGTTTTGACTCAAACATAACAAAACATCGACATATAGTTGTAACACATGTTCCATCTAAGTTATGTTTTATATTATGTTCATAAACCCCAAGCTCTGATACCAACTATGACGCCCCACCTCTATGCTCACAATAACAAAGAGTATTAAAAGAAATACTGTCTGTTATCACAAAGAATAAGGCTGGATAGGAGCGGCCATCCGTAGTTAGGCCTTACACTAGTATTGGTTATCTCGATAGGAGTGGTATATATTTTTATTTTTCATCTCTTATTTATTTACTCCCATCAACATATCCAATTCCAGTATAAAACGAACTATGATGGTTCATAATAGTTTAGGACAATAGATATAATAATAACACAGATAATATATATGCGGAACACAGTAAAACAAAAATGTCTCATATATATAATAACTGATGTCAGTTACAATACAATACATATGATACAACTACAACTGTCGACTCAGAAACTTATATACACAAGTACATTATCGTAAATAATATACAAGAATATACAACATCCTATACCATGACAACATCTACTCCAAAGAGTATGAAAAGACTTCATAGCTCTAGCAGCAACTCCAAAGTAAGATATCTACGACCTGAAATAACTCGGGTCTGACCCGAGTATTACATTCAAAAGAAAATAATACGCGGGTCAGTCTAATTCAAACTCAGTTATTAGTGCACAGAAGCAATAATAATTAAATAATGAACAGACGACAGTCACAATAAATCTCGTCTATCCGATCCTTAAATAAAGAAATCGGATAACGATAAATATAACACGTAACAGTGTTAAACAACAAATCAGCAAGTTAAACCAAATCAGAATACAATTCAGAATATTGAAATGAATAAACAAAACAGTTCAAACCATTGAAATATCAATTAAAATATTAATTCGAGTACGGCTGCAGTACACGCACGCGTGTACTGCCTCGCCACTACAGAATATGGAATACGCAAAAGATCCATAAGTCGAAACAAAATAGAATATCATACACGCCATACCGTGTGGCTGCAGTTCACGCTTGCGTGCACTGCCTTGCCACTATATTGATGTCGTACCCAAAAATAACTAAGTACCGTGTGGCTGCAGTTCACGCACGCGTGCACTGCCTCGCCACAACAGCATATAAAGTCACCACAAATCCAATACTAACAGCAATACGAAAATGCAGAGGTCAATGCAGTCTCAACTAAATGATCATGATACACACGAACGGCCAGATGAGTAAGACCAAATCATGAACTCATTTGACAATCAAAGACAAGGCCAGAAACTCATGTCAGACCAAAAATCAAATTCCAAAACATAAATCCAGACCAGAATGAAGAATAAATGAATCAGAATACAAATTCATAACTTCCAGCTCAGAGATGCAGACCAAATAGCCAACATAATTAATGGAGCATAACACAGACCCAACAAGGTGCAGAAATGCACAATGTCAAATGCAAAACTCAGATTCGACATAAAGTACACATAATAAAGTCTAGGTGCTGTTCAGAGAACAGTGAATGCAAAATGAGCTATATGAGCACTAGTGGTACAAAATGCAAACTCAACAGTGATGCAAATGAAGGTGGCACCGTGATACTACACCAAAGGGATGTTATCAGGAGGTAACAAGTATGTGTACCCCAATTTAAGGCAACACAGCCACAACTGAATCATTAAGCATATGAATGCAAATGGCACTGAGATACTTGGTGCACCATATACTAGATCAGTGAACATGACTAGAAATGATTTTCATGAAAACAAGGCCAGAGTGAAGGCTACTAGTGCAATAGGGATACAACTCGCAAACTACAACAGAGGCATACAACCACAAACCGGCCTCAAATGAACTCGATCAGACAAGTCATGTACATGAAGACTACAAGGAAACACAACTACAAGAGTATATGCAGGTAAGAGCAGTTCCAAAATAATCAAGGCAAAACCAGACATGCCAGAAATCCGAAGCCAGATAACATCATCACACATGAATGGTTAACGAAGGCCATGGTCAAGACTTAAGACACAAGTTTGCAACCTATAACAACACTACAATACTACTAAAATTCAAGTAACTGATGTCAACATTTCGAAGTCAACTGCAGGTCAAAATCAATACCGTGGGGGTGAACGAGAACCAGTGGAAACAGCGTCATACAATAGTTCAAAAAGTGCTCAGGGATGAACATGAAAATGGATAGAGTCGAAGTACACAAGATTCTTAAACAACGTCACATTAACAAAGTTAAAAATGATCGAAGCCGAAGCCGAAGCCGAAGCCAAAGCCAAAGCCAAAGCAAGAAATTCACGGAGCAACATAATCAATACCGTGATTATCACGAAATAGAAAAACGAAATATACGTATTTTGAAAAGGTCAAAAATCATCTCAACATCCAACAATAATCGAAAGGCCGAGCAAAAGATTTGACAAATTCAAAAATCAATTGATCGAAGTCAACAAAAATCGAAACCGTGATGGTCACGAGATATTGAACAGCCCAAATTCAAAGCCGAGTTAACCAAGTAACACAAATATACACGAATATGTAAAATCAGAGAAAGCATCAACAACGAACCCAAATCAAACGCAAAACATATTACTAAGACGAATTAGATGTGAGTGATAAAGATTACTCACCTTCGTTTTCCATAGCAAAAACCAAAGATCGAAAGCCAAGCAACGACAATCATCATTCGATCCATCAACCTAAAGTCGACGCCTTTGATTCCCCGAGCCCTTGTTTTTGAAGACGAAAACGAAAAATTACAGCCGCCATTTTTATTCCTTATCGTGAGTTTAGGTTTAGGGTTGCCTAAAAATGAGAATGAGTAGAGGGAACGGGTCGAATAGAAAAGAAGAGGGAACCAGTTATTTTTTTTTTTTTTTTTTTGAAAATAACTATAACCCGAATCAAAACTCTAAATAGCACTTAACAAACCAATCTAATCGTCATTGGACGATAATTAAATAATTGCGAAATCCCGGGTTGTTACATTATTAGTCACATTTCTTTTTGCAGCCACTATCTCTTTCCAAAAAAAAAACCTAGCAATTTCAAAACAACAGAAAACAACAATGGAAAGAAGCAAGAAAGATAAGTGCTCGATTTGTTAAAAAAAATGCTTAGTTGTCATGAGATTGTTGAAACTTTTTGTTGAAACTCCTGTAAACTTTGAATGTTAGTAAGTGTGGCTTTATTTTGTTGCTGTAAACATTGAATTCCTCTGCGCTTTGAATTCCTGTCAATTTTATTTTGTTGCTTACCTTATTTGTAAACTTTGAATTTTAGTGTAGCTTCTTATACAAAGTGTAGCTGCTGTAAACTTTGTTTTGTTAGTGCAGCTTGTATTTCTGTCAACTTTATTTTATTAGTGTTGTTTATATTTATTTAGTTAGTGTTGCTTATCTTTATTTTGTTGTTGCTGTGAACTTTATTTTGTTAGTGTGCCTTGTGTTTCTGTCAACTTTATTTGGTTAGTGTAGCTTCCGTTCCATGTAAACCTGTAACTAGCGAGGATTAAATCATTTTAAGGCCAAGGCTAAAATGGATATATGCAATTTCAGTGCCATATATAAGCGTGGATTCTGAACTTTCAACGCCTGGTGCATGGAAGGTGTAGTATATTACAAAGCCTATTGCTAACGTGGAATTTCATGTTTCCACATTTAAAACAAATGTTGTTTTAATTTTTCCAACGTCCCTTCCAAGTTGTTTCAATTGTTCCATGGGGAATAGCTTGTGTTTTAAAATCTCTGCCAACTACGTTGATTTACTTGTAACAGCCTCTGTTTGTAGCGTTGATTTTTCTATTTCGACGCTTAACTGTTATGTTGATTTACTATAAAAAAGCATCCGAAATGAAGATAGAAGATGATGGACAAATTATCTAATTAATTGTTAAAGGGTATAATTGGAATTAAAATTTTAAAATTTTAACCGGAGGGTGAAGAGAAAATAACGGGGTGGCAATAGCCGCACCCAATAATTTATTCCTGCATAACTGAAATGATAACCCATCTACGGGACTTCTTATAATCCTTAGCAAACGAGTCTGAATTATCTAAGTTGACACAAAAGGTTTTGTTACAATCCGCAATATCACCAAAAGCTCATAGCCACCTCTTTACCTTTCCCCAACTCCTTTCCAGAGTTCTTACCTCTAACTGCATTATCACCAAGAACTACCTCCTTTCCTTTACAGCCGCAATTTGAAGCACGAGTAGGACAAAAAGCAGATCTATGCCCCGATTTATTACACACGTAGCAAAGAATCGCGTTTCTACAATCTATTGCCATATGATTTGCTAAACCGCACCTGAAGAAAGATTCTTAGATCTGAGATTTTCAAACTTTTTAGAAATTGAGTTGAAAATAGTAAGCGGATTTCGAACTGGAGCAGTATAGCATTGATTCAATTTAGTAGCCTCGGCATACGTAAGATGAATATGGCTTTGCAGCAGACATGTGGCTGAATATTATTTGCGGAACTAGCGATAGAATAGTAAATCTAAGAGGATTAGGAAAATGAAAGAGATAATTTGCATGATAATTGAGATAATTGGGAAAGAATTACGGATTAATGGGACTAAGGAGAGAGAATATTTTGTCATCTTATCGAAAATCAAAGCATAATATTTTAAAATAATATTAAGTAAAAATAAATAAAGTTATACCTTTTTTAACACCTACTCATCCCCCAAGATTTATAAAGTTCTAACTTTTCTAGTTACGACTCATCGACCAAAGTTTCTTAAACTATCACTTACTTAATATAAAAACCAGATAATAGTTTTCAAATACTAATCAAAAGCCTTGATTATATTAAGACACAGGAGTTGAAATTGATGACCATGCATCATAGTTTATATTTTAACCATGCAAACTTAAAGGCAATGGGTTACCATTTTAGATTTTAATCTGCTCGGTTATAGAGCTATGAAGTGATTAGGTTAAGTCAATATTTTTCAAGAATTATAAAGCATAGTCAAGGATTACAGGAGAGTAGCATAACAAATTTTTAAGAAACTTCAAACCAAAGGCATCTAAAATTATATAAAAATTCAGTTCATGAAAAAAGAGGGAAAAAAATTTGACGAAAAGAGATTTTACCAAATTTGAAGACGGAGGAGAAATATGAAAAAAAAAATTGCCTCACTTATTCTTCACTTGTTTGTTATATGGAAGGAGAAAGAGAGATTAACAAATGTTTGTAATTTTTAGGAATGGGGAAATGAAGAGTGAAGAACGGAGGGAATAGATTCTTAAGTGAAAGTAAAGAAGTTAGTGACCAAACAAAAAAAAATTGGAACTAAAAGGAGGGAAATATGCAACGGTGCTTTTATTTACTATGATATAAGAATCGAAGTTAAAAACTACATTTAGGCTTTAAACGCTGATATTGAGTGCTGTTAATAATAAGTTTTCTTATAATGTGGGTAAACCTGTGTGTTCTTTATTTTTTGCATTTTATGTTTTCGCATGTTTATATAATTGTTTATTTATGAAATTAGTTTAAATATCGTATTCATCGCTCTCTAGGGTAAATTTATGATCCTACAGATCGAAAATAACTAATCATGATTTTTTTTATAAATGTCTATTAACTAATATTGTTTATTTGTGAAATTAGTACACCCATGGCTTTGCACATTCATCTTTATAATAAAGGCTTTCTGATATCAAAGAAGGACAAAGCTTACATGGAGAAAATACCCTATGCGAGCGCAGTTGGTAGTTTGATATATGTTATGGTTTGCACTAGGTCTGACAGTGCATAGCCTGGTGGATTGATTAGTAGATATACGGAAAATCAAGGAAAGACACATTATGAGGCAGTAAAGTACATCTTCAGAAATCTTAGAGGAACTTTAGACCATGGGCTTATTTTTGCTGAGATGGAGATTTCAGCTTGATAGGATTTTGCGATTCTAACTACGCCGGCGATAGAGATCGAAGGAAGCCAACCTCAGGATATGTGTTCACTCTTGGAAGGATGGCTACTAGTTGGAGAGCGAGGTTACAGACTGTTGTTGTTTTATCTTCTACAGAGACAGAGCTTATAGCTATTATTGAAGCGGCTAAGGAAACACTGTATTTAGGCGATTGATGTGTGATTTGAGCTTCGTGTATGATGACGTAGAAGTGAATTGTGACAGTAAAAGTGCATTTTACTTAGCATGTAACATCCCGCCTTTTCGCACACTTAAACCGACACACGTGCCAATTAAAAGCGTACGCAAGGGCGGATTGTTATGGGGTAAATAAGAAAAATGGAGAAGAAATAAAACAAAATAGAATCTCACAGCGGAAGGATAAAATATAATAATAAATATACAGTTCATAAACGGTTACAAACAGTTAATTCTTCCTTATACAATAAATATCAGAGTTACACATACCAATACAAACAATGCAGCGGAACAGTATGAGTGTGGTGCAATACTATAGATAATAATAATACGACTCCTTCGTCTTCGTCCTTCAAAGCTAAAGTCTTCGATCCTGAAACGCTCGGACTGACCCGAGCGAATTTGAAAAGACAAAAACACTCGAGTCAGAACTAAAAGATCTTATGTGAGTTAAATTAACAGAAATAAATATGAGTACAGTAACTCAAGAGATGTTCGGGATTTACATCTCCTAAGGATCCGTTAAACTATTTACTATGTAGTATATTGCGCTATTATAATAGTGTCTATTTATAAAATAAACTTACTTTTTAATAGCGTTAAGGGGTTACCCATATAGCCCTTAACACAAATAATGCCAATAGTCTATACAGTACCGTAATACCTCCTGATCGGGAAGCTACCAGAGGATACTCCATAGGTACGACACAAATAGAAACTCGTAGTAAAGGCTCGGTATGGTAGGTGACACGGCACAACTAGGCAATGCCAGGGTAGATATACCAATTGCTATCCAGGCTGGTGGAAACGCGTAGCCGCAGTTACCGCCCACCTCGGACTAACTCCCCAAAATCAAAATATAGAAGTGGCCACTGAATCAATCCAAAATCAAAGTATAATATTGAAGAGGAGGGTCCGATCAGAGGAATGACCTCATTGGCCTGAGAATCGCTCCTGTTTTAGCCACCTTATGCCAACTCACGGGAGTCGGGTCCACGTATTTACCTTACAAGAAACGTCGCCACCACCTACTTCATTCTGGAATCTCCACCGCGTACACGGTTAGTCAAAGTGGTTTTCGGTATCGACAGAGAGTATGTCCATATCCGATCCCGGTCTCTTTGCCAACCCATCGTTATTATAACAACGCGGTCATTTAAAAATAGCTCATACTTTAAAACCAGAATAAACATTTTCATTTTAAAATTATGAATACGATATCATTTTAAAACCCAAAACAATATGATATCCTTTATCCCAAATATAAACCCTTTCAAAAATCCAAATGCTTTAAAATTTATAACGTCTGAAAGCCAAATATCCTTTCAAAGCATAATATTTCGAAATTCATAATTTAAAACCATAACTTTTAAAACTTGAATGGTTTGGATATTCAACGGTATATGAATTAAATGGTTTAACTTAAATGTTACTTTGTAAAGAAAATAGTTCTCATGGCTTTACAAATACATTTCTTTATTAAAGTCTAAACCAAAATTTATATTATCTCTCTCAAGTTCCAAAACCACTTCAACTTATTTATATATACGTATATCCATTTTGAGTATTAATATTTCAAACTAAAGTTGGATTTTATTCTTTCAACAAATCGAATGTTCTATTAATTAGTCTTGAATATTCACATAAAATCCATAAATAAATAAAAACTCCAATTTCTAGTAATAAAATATTTTTTTTTTTCAATTCAAATTATACTAGAATATTCATTTCAATTTATCTTGGGAAAAATCCAATTATAAATATCATATCTTAAAATTTCCAAACTTAACATTTAAACATATGATATAAATTATCAAACTCCATTTTCTTAATTTTTCCATTTTTAATAAAGAGATTTATACACCTTTTAATTTCAAAATTTTCAACTTCATATGTATATATATGGAAGAATAATATTTATACAATAAAAAATTTAAGATTATTATAAACCGTATTCCATCCAAACCATAGAAATCACATTTAAATAGTTATATATATACCGCGGTGCCTGTATATAATTTTCTATCCTATGGTCAAGTGATACGGATATTTATCATTTCAATCCGCAATTTAAAAGATATAAAATTTTGCGGTTATATATCATTTCAAACCACAATCCCGAATGAAATGAAATATGCATGATAATTTGCAATTTTATGAAATACAATAAAACATCCATCAACATCACCCATCATCCAATCACAATCATCAAGCAATATCAATCAATAACAATTTATATTTGATAATATATAACAGGTAATGACTGGCAATTTTATTCAGATTAAATTTAACAACTATTAATCTAACAGTTTATATTCAGTAATAATCTATATAACTGTTAACTAGCAGTTTATAGGCAAACAAATAAATTCTAACTATCAATTAATACGCAACAAATAAATTAAATTAACAGTTAAATTTAATAAATGCAATTCAACAAATATGAGTGAAATAAACATGCCAAATACTCATAAATAAATTTCTATTCTTCTCTAAAATTAATTTAACAAACATAAAAGCTTCTAGTAGTTGTGAGTGGGTTAAAACACTCACCTTTTGAATTTAAATCGAATTTAAATTCGATTTAAACCCAAAAATTCGCCCGTCTCGGAATTCGTCCAAACCAGCGTCATCAAGTCCGGAATTTCAATACGATCCTAATAAAAGAAACCGCGCGTAAAACGGATATCGTATGAGAAAGTTATCGCAATAAATGTGATTGAATAAAATAAAAAAAAATGGAACACATTCATACTTATCCACGTCAGCAGAACACGTTCAACAGGATCCTTCGCTCCCTGCCTTCCTCGTTCGAACGCAAAAACAAAACCCTACTTCAGCCGCCTCAATTCGATCAATTTCCCATGCTTCCATATGCGACTGCACCCAGATCAGGTCGCGCCGTTGGACTCTCCTCCCTGTGCCGCCCCTACTGCCAGCGTGCGCGATCCCCTGGTGTTCACGGCCGTAGCCGTTGCCACTGACCTCCACAGCCAATCACGGCGCAACCAACCCCCTCCTGAGCGAATGAACCCTACCGATGTGACCTGCTCGATCCCCTCTACCCATTTATCACCTCCGATCGATCTAAGATCGCAGATCCACCGTCCGCTCCATCGGCATCTCGTGAACGGCTGAAAATGATTTGATTTTTTTCTGGACGAACGGTAACTCCAATCGGAAAACAAATCACACCAGCAGATTACGCACACTGAGAACTATGACATATATTTTTGTGGAATTTTTCTGGAGATTTTGAATTTTCATTTTGTTTTTGAACTGACTGGATCTAGGGTTAGCCACCATTGAAGAAGAAGAGAAGCTTGAAGAAAATACGCGCAGACAAATGAAATTAGGCGGAGGCTAGGGCTGAATAGCTGGGTTTATATAGAGGGGTTTGAAATAGGGTAGATAGACCGTAAAATGAACGTGCGTAGCAAACTATGGCCCAAAAAGTCCGCTATGACTCCGGAACGAAATTTCGTAAATCTATATATCCAAATAGGTATTTTAAGATATTCTGAACGCGATGGAAAAAGTTTCACGTCCAAATTTGATTGTATGAAGAAGTTATGCTGAAAACAAAATTTTCAAATTGATTTCAAATTGATTTTATTAAAATTGATTTCAAGGCGTTTCACGCCCGTACGATAAAACGACAAGTCCGATCGATACGAAACTTGAAACCCTATAATAATTCACCGATACGGATCCGATGAAACTGGTTTCGTCGAAATCCGAGTCCGTGGCCAAAATGGCTATTTTTAATATTCATTAAATTAAATAAATAAATTATAAAAATCCAAATTTTATATTAAATTCTAAAATTGGCCAAATTTTATTTCTTATATGATTCGTAATCAATTGAAAAGATTTAACAGGCTTAGCTGTGAATTAAAAGTTGACAGTATATTAATTGCAATGTTAATTTCTACACTTTCTTATATTTAAGAATTTTATAAATTATATTCTCAAAACCCATACTTTAGATTTTTAATCTTTATATTCTCAACTTTCACCTAAAATAAAGATGCCATAAACATTAGTTCCTGATTCACATCATTATTCTTTAAGTCTAATTTAAATCTCAATAACGTAGCATTTAACGTTAGAATCCATTTTATTATGCATAAATTCCAAATTTTACTGACCCAAATTTTCTTCTTTTCATTCCATATCAATTGTCAATCCTATAAGAAAAATTAACATTAGGTTCATACTTATTACAAATAACTCCAATTTCTTCCAAATAATAATTACATAACTATTAAATATTAAATCCATTTAATTGCAATAAATTCAATTGATTGCAATTAATTTCCAAATAAATTTGGATCTTTATTTGGTTATACAAAAAAAATCCGTTATCACTTACCTAACAAAGTTATTATTACTTAAGATCTCATTGCATCCACATTTTCACATTTTCATTTCCTGGTTTCTTTACTTTATTCTACATAAATTATTATAAATGGGATTTTTCTTGATTACATCTTATTTGTATTTAACATTACTCATTCACCAATTCATTTCACTTTAACTGCGGTAAATTGGCGGATAAATTGAATTTGATTCCCAAAATTTAAATTAACAAGCAACAAGAATAGGTAACACACAATAGTCGTTACGCTAAATTCTAGTCACCTAAATAAGCTTTTATTACTTTACAAAAATGGAATAACTTTTAAACTCATAAATGTAATACCAAAACCGTTATAAATCCAATAAATTTCCAAACCGAAGTTTGTACACATTTTACACAACTATTATGATTTCTCACAGAACGTTGAATTTATTAAATGGCCATTTATTATAATTTAATTCCCTTAATTGAATCAAATGCTTATAATTTTTACATTCTTACCATTCCTTCCCATTATAAATTTATTAACGGATTTACAAATCTCTATCTTCCAAATATTAAATAACCAAACTGATTACAACCACTGTTCTTCTCAAATTTTCATAAATTTGTTCAAATCTATACTCTTTTTCCATATAAATAAATTTTATGTTACTACTAGATTTTTTTTATCCACTACAGCCATTAAATTTTTACTATCTACACTTATTACATCTTTGTATTAATGAATCACATTCAAGTAAATATTTATATTAATATTCACAAATTCAACATTTATATGTTTCTTAAAATTAACTTTCAACCAAATGTGCCAATTTACATTTCATTTCCATTCAATATATATTCATTTTATTCCGTTCATTCGGGTACTGCATTGAAATATTTTTATTCTCTAATACTAACGTTATTATCATTAAATTATGATTGGATTCCAAGTTTTTATTCAATACCTTGAACAATAACTTACATATTAACCAAATCCTTCTTCTACTTAATTCAAATTGGATTATGTTCCAATTCCTATAACCTAGGTCTTGAGTTACCATTTACATAATTAAATTTATCGTTTATTTCAATCTTCGTTTATAATTTAAAGTTCTACTAAACTAAATTACAAAACTTATGAACTTTAACAAATTTAATCCACCAATTAAATCTTTCTGATGTTTATATATTGCAATTAAATTCAGTTATTATTTCATTAATACTATTTTAATCAACTAATTATGACTTATAACCACAAACACAAATTTTCGTTATTTCAATCTATGTCATATAACATTTTAAATTATTTACTTTTAATTACCGTTACTAGCTAACCCCTACATTTACTCCATTAAAAATCCTAAGACTTCTATTTCAATTTAAATTAGATTAGAAAACATATCAAATTGATTCATTTAATATCATTGAATTTAACGGGTCGTTACACTCTCCCCCACTCAAAACTTTTCGTCCCCGAAAAGGAAAAAGAAGGGAGAAGGAAGAATAAACAGTACATCTTATTTCAAATATTATTTATAAACAATAATTCACTAAATTTATTTTCTTAAATAAAATATACCTGTTTATAATCATTATATTCTTTTATACTTAGATTATTAAAGCTGGAAAACATTTTCACAAAATTCTAAGTCCAAAATTTACGGAAAATTTTGGCAGAGTCTCCTTTGTACGGTGAGGCTCGGGAGAAAATATAATATCAAAATATACAAATATATTACATATATTATCAAAATATTATATCCTAACACGGGAAAATAGCGCTTTAAACGTAATCCGAAAACGTACCTATTTGTCGGGCAATATACGCTTATTATTATGGAACCAAAAGCAGTAGCAGTTGCTTACATCACCTGTATTCACTTATATAATCTAAAAGGTTAAATATTTATATGAAAGTGAAATGTTTAGGTGGTTTCGACCATTAATCAACCAATCAAATGCAACAACCATAGATTTTTAACAAACAACACATACCACAAACAAGCAACCATTAATCCATCAACCAATTTGTTGTTTGGGTTCAAACTTGAAATTTGTATGAAATGAAATTAACTATCAAGTGCATCCTTTACTCAACAGTCTTAGATGGAACAAGGATAGATTATTTATTCATCCAACAACTTCAAATTCCTTACCCAACAAACATAAATCAACAATAACAATTCAAACCAACAACCAAATTAACTTATTATACATTTATTTCATGCTTCAGTGGGTTGATTTTCTTTCTTTCATTCATGGAGGGTTTTCTTTGTTTCTTACAATTTTATTTTCCATTTATTACAAAATTCATTATATTTGTATTCCAATTTATTGACTAAAGTATATATCATCTATTTATACTACTTACCTTTCTTATATAGTAAAATTTCCAATTTATCTTAAGCTTATACAATTAATTCTCATTAACAATAGCAAATTAATAGAATACCTTTATTACCTCAAGCTTCACTTGTAAGATTTCTCCTTTCATTTTCTTAATAACATTGCAACTTTTATTATATGGTAAGTTATTTATGTCAAAGAAAAATGCAATTAAACTTATACAAGCTTTATCTCATCTTTTAATTAAATTTAATGTTAATCAATATTACTCTTTGTAACAAATTTCAAATTTCTCTTTATAACTTTTCATTAATTCTCTTACCTACATTAGAGGTTTCAATTAATTACTTACCTTTTATTTCACTAAAATAATTTAAAACAATTAATTAATGGAAATTTAAGAATTAAATACCGGGTCAAACCTCAAAATTACTATAAAAATAATAGATAATTAATTTCTTACAACTTTTATATCTCTAATTATCCTTTAAAACAATTAAATTTTTTAAATAATTTCAAAACAAATATGCAGTAGAATTTACTACAGTGGCCTTTCCCTTCGAAACTCGAAAATGAAAGTCGATGATGCGGCCGTCATCACCGAAATTATTTTCCAGCGACGGAGAGGAAAGTATAAAATTTATTTCTCCAAAATCCTCTTTTAAAACAGTTCTTCCGAATTATACTAAATATTTATATAAGAAATTACCTATAAACCAAATCATTATATTTCACAAATCCTTTGAAAGAAGATTTTCAAAAATCCCGGACTTAAGTTCTAAAATCTCCAATTTGATTTATTATAATTTCAACTTAGCTTCAATTTATTACAAATATTTTTATTACCTAACACCCAATCTATAGCAACCAAATATATATATATATATATATCTTTATAAAAATATTTTATATATAGAAAATATAATAGGCAAAATTATTTCATTCACCTATATTAAAAACAAATATTATGTCGGTCTGTCCTATTAAGTGTTTAGAAATTCCTATTGATGTCATAGCGTCCCATGCATCAATCAGAATTTATAAATACAAAGCGGAACAGATTAACACAATATCAAAATCTTTTTATAACACTAACAAGTACGCTCTCTCATATATATACGCTCAGTGACTCCCATAGTGTATTACTACCCTATTAACAAAGAGTCAAACCCCACAAAGCCAAGGTTTATCGCTAAACCAAAGCTCTGATACCAACTGTAACATCCCGCCTTTTCGCACACTTAAACCGACACACGTGCCAATTAAAAGCGTACGCAAGGGCGGATTGTTATGGGGTAAATAAGAAAAACGGAGAAGAAATAAAACAAAATAGAATCTCACAGCGGAAGGATAAAATATAATAATAAATATACAGTTCATAAACGGTTACAAACAGTTAATTCTTCCTTATACAATAAATATCAGAGTTACACATACCAATACAAACAATGCAGCGGAACAGTATGAGTGTGGTGCAATACTATAGATAATAATAATACGACTCCTTCGTCTTCGTCCTTCAAAGCTAAAGTCTTCGATCCTGAAACGCTCGGACTGACCCGAGCGAATTTGAAAAGACAAAAACACTCGAGTCAGAACTAAAAGATCTTATGTGAGTTAAATTAACAGAAATAAATATGAGTACAGTAACTCAAGAGATGTTCGGGATTTACATCTCCTAAGGATCCGTTAAACTATTTACTATGTAGTATATTGCGCTATTATAATAGTGTCTATTTATAAAATAAACTTACTTTTTAATAGCGTTAAGGGGTTACCCATATAGCCCTTAACACAAATAATGCCAATAGTCTATACAGTACCGTAATACCTCCTGATCGGGAAGCTACCAGAGGATACTCCATAGGTACGACACAAATAGAAACTCGTAGTAAAGGCTCGGTATGGTAGGTGACACGGCACAACTAGGCAATGCCAGGGTAGATATACCAATTGCTATCCAGGCTGGTGGAAACGCGTAGCCGCAGTTACCGCCCACCTCGGACTAACTCCCCAAAATCAAAATATAGAAGTGGCCACTGAATCAATCCAAAATCAAAGTATAATATCGAAGAGGAGGGTCCGATCAGAGGAATGACCTCATTGGCCTGAGAATCGCTCATGTTTTAGCCACCTTATGCCAACTCACGGGAGTCGGGTCCACGTATTTACCTTACAGGAAACGTCGCCACCACCTACTTCATTCTGGAATCTCCACCGCGTACACGGTTAGTCAAAGTGGTTTTCGGTATCGACAGAGAGTATGTCCATATCCGATCCCGGTCTCTTTGCCAACCCATCGTTATTATAACACCGCGGTCATTTAAAAATAGCTCATACTTTAAAACCAGAATAAACATTTCCATTTTAAAATTATGAATACGATATCATTTTAAAACCCAAAACAATATGATATCCTTTATCCCAAATATAAACCCTTTCAAAAATCCAAATGCTTTAAAATTTATAACGTCTGAAAGCCAAATATCCTTTCAAAGCATAATATTTCGAAATTCATAATTTAAAATCATAACTTTTAAAACTTGAATGGTTTGGATATTCAACGGTATATGAATTAAATGGTTTAACTTAAATGTTACTTTGTAAAGAAAATAGTTCTCATGGCTTTACAAATACATTTCTTTATTAAAGTCTAAACCAAAATTTATATTATCTCTCTCAAGTTCCAAAACCACTTCAACTTATTTATATATACGTATATCCATTTTGAGTATTAATATTTCAAACTAAAGTTGGATTTTATTCTTTCAACAAATCGAATGTTCTATTAATTAGTCTTGAATATTCACATAAAATCCATAAATAAATAAAAACTCCAATTTCTAGTAATAAAATATATATTTTTTTCAATTCAAATTATACTAGAATATTCATTTCAATTTATCTTGGGAAAAATCCAATTATAAATATCATATCTTAAAATTTCCAAACTTAACATTTAAACATATGATATAAATTATCAAACTCCATTTTCTTAATTTTTCCATTTTTAATAAAGAGATTTATACACCTTTTAATTTCAAAATTTTCAACTTCATATGTATATATATGGAAGAATAATATTTATACAATATAAAATTTAAGATTATTATAAACCGTATTCCATCCAAACCATAGAAATCACATTTAAATAGTTATATATATACCGCGGTGCCTGTATATAATTATCTATCCTATGGTCAAGTGATACGGATATTTATCATTTCAATCCGCAATTTAAAAGATATAAAATTTTGCGGTTATATATCATTTCAAACCACAATCCCGAATGAAATGAAATATGCATGATAATTTGCAATTTTATGAAATACAATAAAACATCCGTCAACATCACCCATCATCCAATCACAATCATCAAGCAATATCAATCAATAACAATTTATATTTGATAATATATAACAGGTAATGACTGGCAATTTTATTCAGATTAAATTTAACAACTATTAATCTAACAGTTTATATTCAGTAATAATCTATATAACTGTTAACTAGCAGTTTATAGGCAAACAAATAAATTCTAACTATCAATTAATACGCAACAAATAAATTAAATTAAAAGTTAAATTTAATAAATGCAATTTAATAAATATGAGTGAAATAAACATGCCAAATACTCATAAATAAATTTCTATTCATTTCTAAAATTAATTTAACAAACATAAAAGCTTCTAGTAGTTGTGAGTGGGTTAAAACACTCACCTTTTGAATTTAAATCGAATTTAAATTCGATTTAAACCCAAAAATTCGCCCATCTCGGAATTCGTCCAAACCAGCGTCATCAAGTCCGGAATTTCAATACGATCCTAATAAAAGAAACCGCGCGTAAAACGGATATCGTATGAGAAAGTTATCGCAATAAATGTGATTGAATAAAATAAAAAAAAATGGAACACATTCATACTTATCCACGTCAGCAGAACACGTTCAACAGGATCCTTCGCTCCCTGCCTTCCTCGTTCGAACGCAAAAACAAAACCCTACTTCAGCTGCCTCAATTCGATTAATTTCCCATGCTTCCATATGCGACTGCACCCAGATCAGGTCGCGCCGTTGGACTCTCCTCCCTGTGCCGCCCCTACTGCCAGCGTGCGCGATCCCCTGGTGTTCACGGCCGTAGCCGTTGCCACTGACCTCCACAGCCAATCACGGCGCAACCAACCCCCTCCTGAGCGAATGAACCCTACCGATGTGACCTGCTCGATCCCCTCTACCCATTTATCACCTCCGATCGATCTAAGATCGCAGATCCACCGTCCGCTCCATCGGCATCTCGTGAACGGCTGAAAATGATTTGATTTTTTTCTGGACGAACGGTAACTCCAATCGGAAAACAAATCACACCAGCAGATTACGCACACTGAGAACTATGACATATATTTTTGTGGAATTTTTCTGGAGATTTTGAATTTTCATTTTGTTTTTGAACTGACTGGATCTAGGGTTAGCCACCATTGAAGAAGAAGAGAAGCTTGAAGAAAATACGCGCAGACAAATGAAATTAGGCGGAGGCTAGGGCTGAATAGCTGGGTTTATATAGAGGGGTTTGAAATAGGGTAGATAGACCGTAAAATGAACGTGCGTAGCAAACTATGGCCCAAAAAGTCCGCTATGACTCCGGAACGAAATTTCGTAAATCTATATATCCAAATAGGTATTTTAAGATATTCTGAACGCGATGGAAAAAGTTTCACGTCCAAATTTGATTGTATGAAGAAGTTATGCTGAAAATAAAATTTCCAAATTGATTTCAAATTGATTTTATTAAAATTGATTTCAAGGCGTTTCACGCCCGTACGATAAAACGACAAGTCCGATCGATACGAAACTTGAAACCCTATAATAATTCACCGATACGGATCCGATGAAACTGGTTTCGTCGAAATCCGAGTCCGTGGCCAAAATGGCTATTTTTAATATTCATTAAATTAAATAAATAAATTATAAAAATCCAAATTTTATATTAAATTCTAAAATTGGCCAAATTTTATTTCTTATATGATTCGTAATCAATTGAAAAGATTTAACAGGCTTAGCTGTGAATTAAAAGTTGACAGTATATTAATTGCAATGTTAATTTCTACACTTTCTTATATTTAAGAATTTTATAAATTATATTCTCAAAACCCATACTTTAGATTTTTAATCTTTATATTCTCAACTTTCACCTAAAATAGATGCCATAAACATTAGTTCCTGATTCACATCATTATTCTTTAAGTCTAATTTAAATCTCAATAACGTAGCATTTAACGTTAGAATCCATTTTATTATGCATAAATTCCAAATTTTACTGACCCAAATTTTCTTCTTTTCATTCCATATCAATTGTTAATCCTATAAGAAAAATTAACATTAGGTTCATACTTATTACAAATAACTCCAATTTCTTCCAAATAATAATTACATAACTATTAAATATTAAATCCATTTAATTGCAATAAATTCAATTGATTGCAATTAATTTCCAAATAAATTTGGATCTTTATTTGGTTATACAAAAAAAATCCGTTATCACTTACCTAACAAAGTTATTATTACTTAAGATCTCATTGCATCCACATTTTCACATTTTCATTTCCTGGTTTCTTTACTTTATTCTACATAAATTATTATAAATGGGATTTTTCTTGGTTACATCTTATTTGTATTTAACATTACTCATTCACCAATTCATTTCACTTTAACTGCGGTAAATTGGCGGATAAATTGAATTTGATTCCCAAAATTTAAATTAACAAGCAACAAGAATAGGTAACACACAATAGTCGTTACGCTAAATTCTAGTCACCTAAATAAGCTTTTATTACTTTACAAAAATGGAATAACTTTTAAACTCATAAATGTAATACCAAAACCGTTATAAATCCAATAAATTTCCAAATCGAAGTTTGTACACATTTTACACAACTATTATGATTTCTCACAGAACGTTGAATTTATTAAATGGCCATTTATTATAATTTAATTCCCTTAATTGAATCAAATGCTTATAATTTTTACATTCTTACCATTCCTTCTCATTATAAATTTATTAACGGATTTACAAATCTCTATCTTCCAAATATTAAATAACCAAACTGATTACAACCACTGTTCTTCTCAAATTTTCATAAATTTGTTCAAATCTATACTCTTTTTCCATATAAATAAATTTTATGTTACTACTAGATTTTTTTTATCCACTACAGCCATTAAATTTTTACTATCTACACTTATTACATCTTTGTATTAATGAATCACATTCAAGTAAATATTTATATTAATATTCACAAATTCAACATTTATATGTTTCTTAAAATTAACTTTCAACCAAATGTGCCAATTTACATTTCATTTCCATTCAATATATATTCATTTTATTCCGTTCATTCGGGTACTGCATTGAAATATTTTTATTCTCTAATACTAACGTTATTATCATTAAATTATGATTGAATTCCAAGTTTTTATTCAATACCTTGAACAATAACTTACATATTAACCAAATCCTTCTTTTACTTAATTCAAATTGGATTATGTTCCAATTCCTATAACCTAGGTCTTGAGTCACCATTTACATAATTAAATTTATCGTTTATTTCAATCTTCGTTTATAATTTAAAGTTCTACTAAACTAAATTACAAAACTTATGAACTTTAACAAATTTAATCCACCAATTAAATCTTTGTGATGTTTATATATTGCAATTAAATTCAGTTATTATTTCATTAATACTATTTTAATCAACTAATTATGACTTATAACCACAAACACAAATTTTCATTATTTCAATCTATGTCATATAACATTTTAAATTATTTACTTTTAATTACAGTTACTAGCTAACCCCTACATTTACTCCATTAAAAATCCTAAGACTTCTATTTCAATTTAAATTAGATTAGAAAACATATCAAATTGATTCATTTAATATCATTGAATTTAACGGGTCGTTACATAGCAGAAAATTTTATTTTCAGCTCAAGAACGAAGCACATAGAGGTAAGAGAATCATTTATTGTTTTAATGAATGAAGGGAAGCTAATTTGTCTTTAGAAGATTCACATAGAGAAGAATACAACAGACATGTTCACCAAGTCCTCACCTGTAGCAAAGTTCGAGCATTGCTCGACTTGATCCACTTATCAAGGAGCTAGGCGCAACATGGTAGCATGGGAGAGAGAGAATCAGTAGATGGAGACATTTGTTTTTATTGAGAAGATTGATAGATTGTACACGAGAAGGATATGTTTAAACACTTTTTCGGTGGATGATGGCTTTGTCGAAATTCATCGAAAAGTATAATGGGCGATGATATTGCCTAAGCTCCTTGGAAACTTATCTATTGTGCTCAAGACTGCTTAGGGTATAAAGATGTAAATGAAGTTGGATGACTTTGTTTAAAGATATATTGTATCCAGCTGGAGTATTGAAAAATATGATACAATACTGGTTTTTGATGTTTTGTTTATGTTGAAATTGTTTCGGCACCCCCTCGCATCTTCCGCTATGCGCGCACTTCATTTAGTGTGGATGAAGCAAGACCACCGAACGAAGCTCTTTTGGTGCCAGCGTCATGATTGGATATCCCTACATCCGCCTAGAGCACATATATTTTCATGACAATATTTATTTGTAACAAAAGGAATCCCTTGTTGTTACAAGCTACCAATCCCATATATATGCTGATCTCTTTTAGAATATTTTACGATGTGGGACCAATCACAGTCCAATCTACGCATCCACTCTAATACAATGCGAGCCACACCTAACAGTTTAGTCCCACATTGCAGAATAAGTTTAATCCATATTTTCGAAGCCTATATTTAAAGGAGTGTATGTAAAAAAAATAAGTTGTATCAATCTATGTAATCTTCTCTCTCAGGTTATTAATAACATTCTTCTTCCCTTAGTGGTCGTACACTATAACATTGACAGTGGAACCATTTTAATATTTTTTTCTATGTACTTCGCTTTTATTTAATATTATCTAATTAATTTCACATTGTCATGTACTTGATTGTTTCACCATTCCATATTGATCTTATTTATTTATGCATCGGTGTTGTTTGGTTATATCCGCTTAATGGAATAATCCTAACCATAGTTTAATTGTTGCATGCAGGGAGTGGGATATAACAGTAAGAATTAGATGTGTTTTGTGTATGCACCACTAAAGTGATGACTCTAATAAATGGTTTATTCAAATTTGAGAAACCACAAAGGTTGTTGTAAGTCTGGTTGGAACTATGCTCGTATGGTACCCACTAAAATTTCTTCCTTATCGAACTGCAATTGCACCAGTAATCTAATATTCTTACCAAGGGATTGCATGAAACTTTAGGTCATTCTTTTCAGACATATCGTCAAAATTTGACTAATTCTGCATGCCTCCTTCAGTCTGATGACAAGCATAGATGTGTGCAAAGACTATTTACTATACAAATATGAATAAATAGGTTATATTTGTTTTATTTTTAGTTGCGCCTTGATATTATCTCCACAATGCTTACACATATGAACTTTTGATGTAGGTTTCTTGTGCAATAGAATCTTAGCTGGTGTAATAGCAAATTCATGGGCTAAAATAAGTAGAATATTTTAAATTTTGGTGATTGTTGTATTATATTCTTATAACCAAAGAAGTTGCATCTGTTATTTATTTTTGAAGTCTTTGGATACCAAATACTCATTTTGAATTTCACGGATAATCCTAACTAAAATGCTCTTTTTCTGATGATAAAAAAATGACCAATCATCTTATGTAGTCATATTTGATGTCCAAGATGTTGCACATATATGCAAGGTTTGTTATTGTCAATTCTTTTGACTTAAATCCTATGTTAATTGAGATATTCAACGTAATTCATTAGTGTCCATTATTATTAGAGTTACCCACTGTGAAGCCATAATGTAGCATTTATTTTGATAAACAATGATGCAAATTTGCAGATAGTTAAGTCAGATGAAATCGTATCTCATAATAAGTCTAATATCACATATAGCATATGGAGTTATGTCAAATTGTCCCTTTATTCTAATGCTTTTTAGTACTCCCCGTACAATTCTTTAGGTCAAAAGATTAAGTATTTTCCAAACCATTTTAATGCATTAACCAATATCCTATTATGATTTTATTTTATTATTCCGAGAAACTCGAAATTACCAAACTTCATAGGCAATAGGTGGTAACACGATAAAAACACCGGGTCCTCATGCTTAGTTTGCCCTTAGAGTACTTGCTTAGTCTAGAATGAATATTGGTTGTATTGGTATTTTCTATTCATGGAAAATATGCACTTTAGTACTTACTAGTTTAATCTGTTTATTTATACAAATTCAACTATACCATAAACAATGTCGCTACCTACAACGATGGTCATGTTGGATAAAAATTATAGTTTTGTACAATAATATACATAGTGCAATGTCATCTTTCAATGTTTATTGTGTCCATTAGAATGAACATGGTTTAATTGCAGCTATATTCGTGAGGAGTTTTGTCCTCTGAAGTGAACAATATATGATGAACCATCGACATTTAAATAAGCGATAAAGTTGTTCAATTAACTCTGTGAACACTCTCTTGTTGATCTATGAGGGAATGAAATATAAAACACCATCATTCGGGACTGATTAGTTTATACCATACTGTTATTTTTGCAATATCGTTGTTAAAATACAAGGAAATAGCTGATTGAAGACGCCTAAAATAGGCATATTATTCAATTATCATCGCTGTGAATCAACTTATGAATTCCTGCTGCTTTGAAGAATTGGCACAATCTAACACAATTAAACTAATATTTTAAAATTTTAAGTTAGTTGTTTCAACGTTTATTATTTCACTTGGAACAACCCATGCTTTTTAAGTGACTGGACTTTTTAAAATGATCTTATTTTTATGGAGATCATATTTTTTATATTCACTAAATATATTTGAACCAACACCAAGCTATAGTCCAATTAGTACCCATAAAAATATGGATGTCTATTCAAGTTAGGCCATGCCATCACCTAGTATTTGGAAACTGAATATCCTGCATTGTTTGGTTCTCCACTCTAGTATTTTGCACTCTCAAGTCGAAAAAAATGACATTTGTGTGCAGTTCAACACCCCATTTTGAGAAAAATGAAAAAAACCCATGCTGTATTCTCAAGAGTTCCGTTGTATTATTATGCATCATTTTGAAATTTTACTTAACATTTGCCTTATTTTCATCAATAAATCTACTATATTAGACTATATATTTTCACATTTATTGTTTAACATATTGTTGTATTTTTGACACAATTTTGACATATATAAACCATATTAAATATGCCATGTACCACAAAAGACTACTCTGGTTTTAAGGCACTAGATATTGCCAGCAAGGAGAATTTCTAGTGGAGCAAGGAGAATGACATTGGTCCAATTAGTACCTTATATTCAGTAGTCCTAGGTGCATTAGCGCATACTAGAAACATGAATTTAGTAATAATGCTTTTTTTCCCTGATATTTGGAATTCAAGATGATATACCTATTAATTGAAACCAAATAGAAGAATGTTAGACCATCACATTGGTAGATCTTTTAGTTGGAAGGATTTTTCATTAGCGATAAGGATGTGGTTCAAGCAAATCATATGGGTAGGCCTATAAATGAACCATTATTTTGGATGGTCGAAAGAATATGATTATTTCTTTGCAAATTCTCGAATCTCGAGGATGTTTTGTATAACACATTGATAGTGCTTGGTAGACATCTTGCTATAGCTCACAATTTGATTGATTGATCTTCATTTTATTTAATCCCTGTTATGCAAGGGAAGGTTATCCTGTCTTTGCAATTCTTAATCGTTTTATTACTATGAAAGAACAATGGAAGTTTATTAAAATTTCAATGGATGCGTCTGAGATGATATGTACCTATATTGATATTCACTCATACATGACGAAATATGTTGTATGTATAACACCGTAATAGTAGAATTTATGTTTATTTTAATAAAGGATGGTACTGTAAGCTAACGCTAATTTTTCAAGGTGTTTACGTGGTCATTGTTGTATGCTAATGATTTTTTTATCCGAAATATATGATTATATATTTCGTATTACATCCTAAATGAAGTTTTAGCGACATTGAATTTTTCCATACTAACTTTATTTAATTGTTCTTAATTATACATTTAATTTGATATTTCTTATTTTGTTTAAAATATTGCAAACATTTTTGTTGATTATATTATCATTATGTCAATGTGGAGCCTTGGTGCTACAGTTTAGTCACTCGCATGGTGATCTGAACGTCCAAATTCAAGTTTGGAAATAGCCTTTTCGCAATGTGGAGGAAAGATTGCGTATATCATCGACCTTGGCGGAGTCCGCTATCGTGTAGGAGTCCCGTACACTGAGCTCCACCTTACAATTGTACTCTGCTTCCGTTTTTTTTCCTACCACAACATTCTTACACCGATATTTTTGGGTCAATCACCTTTACCTGCGCATATGCATACACCAACTGTGTGCAGGGGCCATTGTCCAAATTGAGTGACATCGTTTGTTAATAAAAGCACAAAGGGTAGGCTTTATTCTATGTTTCAGCGTGCTTGTTTTTTTATTGAACTGATACATACATTCAAACTGTTCACTGTAGAAAACACGCAGATAGATGCATACACGTAAAGTATTCAACAACAAAAAATACTAAAAAAAATTGAGCCCAAATCGATTTTGGTTTTTGAAATTCTCTTTGTTTAATCCATACAAAAGATATCGATTAATACTGATACATTTTGTCTAGGAAATGAACCCATGTAGATCTTGAAAAAGAAAATACTTAGCGGAAAATCAGATAAGATTGAATTGAATAAGTAAGTCTTAATTTTATTTTAGTATATTGCATGATTTATTTACAACAAGTTAGTGTTACTGATTCATGTTATATATCACGAAACTGTTCGTTTTTCGTTTCCATTCCGATCGGAGGAAAAATTCGAAATTCCGCTTCCTTTTCGGAAATTCCGAAAATTTCGTTTAAATTTCAGTTTACGTATTTTAGTAATTTTTACGTAAATACACCAATAAATATGCAATAGTTGTATTTTAATTTTTATTGGCTCTGATGATAATTCTAAACCAAATTATATTTGAAAGTAATATATCTTACTTTCTAGAATAAAATGATTATCATACTACTATAAAAACAAAATTATATTTGGAAATGTCCAAAATCAAGCCTTTTTACTTAAAATAACAAGGCCCAACCCCTTTTAAAATAGCCCATTCCTTGGTAGCCTAGAGATCATAACCCATTGTCCTCCATTGAAAGCTTCTCCTCAAAATCGATTGACGCAAAGAGAGGGAACCCAAAAAAAGAGACCACCGTCGCCCTATGCTTCGCTTTTCCATTGCTTGCCTACTGCTTTTCTTGCTTGCATCTTTTCCTCACTTCTCATGTGTTTTTTCTTACGTTGATTTTTTTTCCTGAAGTGAGATCCGAAATGGATTTTCAAACCAATTTTGGTCCGGTCATCACCAAAACTGGATTGGAATGGAAGGAGTTCCGACGTGTCGGCCGGAATGTCGAACGATGGTTATCTCAAATTGAATGTGAAAGCTCTTCAGCATAAGGGGATCAGATCTCAAATTAACTTGTGCGTACTGCCCGAGCTGGATTTTTAGCGTTGCTCCTATGCCTCTTAAAGAATTACGTCGATGTTTGTGGTTGTTGCTACCTAAATAGCGTTTTTCTATTTTACTACCATGCCTCCTAAATTTACTTGGTTGAGTCCATTGATGATGACATACTTTGGGTGCTTTGGGGAGTGTTTGAGTGTTCAATTTATATTAAGTTTTTTGTTGAATTTGAACAACTATATTATTTAATATATGTATACATCTGATTATTATGTTTGTTAAATAAAAGGTGTACCAGATGCACTTTCTCTATTTCATCTAGATGATCTATCTATATGTAGACTCTTTTTAGATCAAAGATGTAAAATCACTTAGATGAACCTTTCTCTAGTGCTGTTAGTAGGCTATATGGGAAAGGATGCATGACAAATTTAGCAATTGAAAAGCTCTATGTAATCAGTAGACCCCTTGTTTCCGAGTGATCCCATACTGTTATAACAGTTAATAGCCAGTAATTTGATCTACTTAGCGATCAGCATGATAATGACACATTACAATTGATTCCTGGAGGGTGTTGTTTAATTAACATATAGTTTGTCAGCACCTTGCTTTTGGGATGAATATACTTGTATATCATTCCGTTCTTCCATTTGAGATTCTCTGTAAGGGGACAAGATTACTCAAAAATACACATAATTTGTCGAATATCAGGACCTAGCTACTGTAGAATGAGATGAAATTATAACTTTATCGCACATTTAGCACAAAGAGTATCTTATGATCTAATCTGTGGCAAGCTGAAGGTTATGGCTGACTTTTCCAGTAAAGAACCTGGAAGTTTACAGCATGTGCAATGTGGTGTACAGAAAATTGTGCATCCAGTGCAGATTCTTTGGACGTACTACTTGTTATTTAGATATTACCATAATACGTTAGTTAAATTGTAACTCAGACTTTCAGATGCCTGTAAGAATTCAAGGTGAAGGGGAGGTGCATGATAGTTGCAATATTCTGATTCTCTGCTTCTGCTTCTCAGTATCGATTAATTCAGGTAATGCTTATTGTTGATGTATTTTGGATGTAGTAGTTTTTTCATCATATTATTTTCATCATCACTAATATTATGGCGACACTGATATGCTTTTTGGGTACTTGAATAGTATGAAAAGCTGGTACCTACCATTTTCTTGATTAATTTTAACTGTAAATGGTTTTGAAGTATTAAATAGAATTTTTTTTATCGGATGATGTATGATAATTCTTCTCATTCCCCTCATAATGAATTATATTCCAAACTGGTACTTGCCATTGAGATATCAAAGAGTGATTCAAAACTGATGACATGTGCCTCGTTAAAGGACCCCTCATTCTTACCTCACCTCCTTATGAATGAGAAGTAGGCCTTTTCCTTCTATAACTCCCTGTTTTCAGTCACTTCTTCAATAATCATTGTTCTTAGACTGTTATCAAGAATTATGTGCCAATTTATATTTGCTTACGTCATTGTTATCCCCAGACTCAACCATGCAATAGTGAAGTGATATGTTTTATTTGAATGTCAATCTTATAGATACTTTTCAGTTTCGTATGCAAAATGATTACAAATCCCTAATTCTTTGTTGTTTTACAATGATGAAGTTTCATTTTATATTTAATCAGTTCCCTTGCTTGTGCAGTGCACACGAGCATAAGAAAAAATGATTCAATTCATGATCTTCTAAAAGGGACGGCTCAATCAGACAGAAACAGTAAACATGCACATATTAACAGCGTAAAAGATAAAGATAACTACTTTACCGAAACAAAGGAATAACTAGCTTGGACTACCTATTGAAGTATTTTGTATTGTTTGAAAAAACTTCAATTTTGTTTGGTGATCACCATTAACGATCTTCGTGGAATTTTCTGCTCTAGAAGATATATTGATAGATTGACATGTGTTCAAACTTACCACATATTGTTTTTATAGGAAATTATTGTCGAGAACAAAAATTTTCAGTATTTTAGCCTAAGGACAGACCTTCAGTATTTTTGCCTAAGGACAGACCTTCGGTATTTTAGCCCGAAGGACAATTTTTTTAGGTATCATTTTGTAGTTGTCGGTAGCACTTTTTATATAGTGGAAATTTGCCACAAGGGCCTCTTTAGCAAGTGGAATTAGTTTCTAGGACACACAACTGAAATTATTACTTTCAAGGACAAAACACAAAATAATTAGTTTATAGGGTCTAAAAACCTATGAAATTATGTCCTTAAAAGTAATTATACTGCTGACTTTGTCCTTGAAAGTAATTATTCTGCTGACTTTGGTCTTGAAAGTAATTTCTTTGAATGTGTGTCCTAGAAACTAATTGGACTGCAAAGTTTGTCCTTTTGGTAAAATGCCCATTTTATATATCAGTTTGTAGTTATCGGTGACAGTTTTTAGGTATCAGTTTTAACTTTTCGGTAGCAGTTTTAGAAGAATGTTTGTCCTTATGAATAATTTTGAAAGAATGTTTGTCCTTATGAATAATTTTTAGAAGGACGTTTGTGCTTGTGGTTAAAACATTAAGGTAGTGTCTTTGAGGCTAAAAATTTACGAGTTTTTGTCCTTTTAAATTAAATCCCCTTGTTTTTATTTGAATATAATTATATTGTAGTTAAAAAAATGGTGCGGGAAGAAAAAACCGATGCTGATCCTAGAGTTGCTAGAGCATATATTTATATGGTATATTTCGTTGCTTAAGGTATACTAGACCACTTGAGGCTGTGCTTAGTTTTGCTTCTCTCCTTATTCGACATTGTTTCAAGTTTGTTTCAAGCAACATAATTGAAAAACACGAAGTAAAACTTAGAAGAAAAGTGGCAATAGACGAAGACTTTAACAATACAAGGTTTTGCTTAATGTATGTTACGTAAATGACATAGATAGATGATAAATGTATTACATAACAAGACTTTAACAATAAAGAGCCAGAAAACAACAAATCATAAGAAGCCAGAAAACAACAAATCATAACTTTTGCTTGAAGTGCTTAAAATGCATAAGTAAAGCACACATATATAACACTATATGTGTGCGCGTGTCTTTAGTCTTTACTCATATACATGCAGATAGCTTACATAATTGCATTTGTATCAAATATGCATACACGTATAATATTAAATGAATAGCATCTGTTCATTCGTTGCATTTAATTGTGAATAGAAGTCTTCTTTTGTTAATTATTCACAACATAAGTTGTTAGTGAAGAATCTTTAAAATGTTAACAACAATTCATTTTGACCAATAACCTGGAGCAATCATATTTAAGACCATTATCAACAATCCGACCTGTTCACTTCACAGTCTACTGCTTTTCAACTGAACAAACGAACTGTGCGTTCAGATAACTGCGAAACTAGTCACGGACCAGTAGATTAAATAATCGGTAAGATTTATAACAACGAAGCTTCGCCATTTTAAACTTTTGCCCTACACTTATGCTGCTACAACTTATAACGGAGAAGCTTTCGCCGTTACAAGTTTATAATGGCGAAGTCTTCACCGTTATAAACTTATAACGGCTTATAGCGGCGAAAACATCGTTGTTATAAAAACGAGCCACTGTTCAGTGAACTCACAAAATTGGTTTGAACTAGCCACAGGGAAGTAAACAGGCCACACTTGGTTGCTTCGTGGCTAGTTTTTCAACCAAACGAGCCATTATTGGTTATGCCCTAACATGCAAAAAATAGAGATGCACACATATCCACCATTTTATTAGAAGCCGTAGACTGAGAATTATTGGCTGCGGTGACTGCAACAACCACTTCTTCAATTGGGGTACATCATTTTGGAGCCTTTTCAACTTCATCCCCACATAAATAAAGAAAGACAAAACAAATTTGCAAACCGTGCTTTTGTCAAAGTTTGCAAATTATACTTTTATCTTGATCCATATTTACAACTGAAGGTGAAGCTCATGCTAGTTTTAATTTTGGGTTGGTTCAAGTTTGTGGGGATGGGCTTGATCTGGTGTCACTAACTCTTTGCATATTTTCTCCTCCCATAAAATTGTTAGTTCGAAATGTTACCTGTTTATTTCTATAAACTTTATTCATTTATTGTTATTTCTTTTGCTTTCTGTACAAATGTGATAGAATACAGAGTCTTTACGCTAACATCTTTTAGAATACTGAAAAGTATTCTGAGTCAGGCTTACATGGAAAATCAAATTTCTGTTACTTTTATTTTATACTCTTATTTTGTACACATGATATACGTATAACCAAATCTATTACAATGTAATATCTATCATGAATGGCTATGTAGATGGTTTAAATTTTATATGCATGCTTGCAAGTATTATAAAATAAATATGGTTACCATTTTATTGTGATAGAATAACGCAGTCTTATGTTTTAATTGTAAACGTTAACAAATTATTCAATTATGGAAGTGTTGGAGGGAGAGAGATTTGATGTTTTTATTGACTCTCTTCAGTTGAAAGAAGAGATGGATTACTTCAAAAGTTGCATGATAAGACCTTTGATTAGTAAATATTTTGGTAATTTAAAGTTACAAAGGATCCTCATATTATGACAACTTATTTGAAATTAAATCAAAATAATGCCACTTCGATTTCTAGTGAGTGTATCCTTTGGTTACTATCTATTTTTCTCTTTCGTTTTGAGTACGTTGATTCCTTATAGAATGCTTACCATAAATACGTAAATTGAAATCAACATCTAGTCTGAATAAGTCTAAATTAATTATAGAGAGATTTTACCTCCTAATTTATTGGAGAGATCATATGAAATAACAATTTAATATTTAAAAAGTTATATATAGGGGTATTTTGTGAAGTTCACGGTCGGACTAAAAGATTGTGCTTCTATTCCAACTATTAATAAAGATAAACACAAACACATTGTTCCGGAGTCTAGTTTCAGTTGTGTTTTGTACTAGTTGATCGTGTACGTTGTTATGCATTGATAGGTAATAATTAAAGCAGTCTACAAATTGTGATAAACTTATTAATTTAGAACATTGCAATTATGACCAATGGCTAAACACGAGGTTGTTATACATTCCCTTTTCATTTACATTTTAACGCCAGAACTTAGTATACCCTAATATTAATGATACAACACTAATATTAGGTTATACGGATAGTGGATGGTTTAAGTAAAGCCCAACACTATTTATATGAATATTTTGAAGTTGCCCGTTGAGTGTCTTACATGTGCAGTGATTTGGATGACTAAAGATGGATAGGGTCCAAATGTCTAGTTTTTTCAATTTGAAAAAAATGCAGTTTAAATTAACTATTTATGAAATTAACTTTTTTCAGTGTACTGAAATCATATAGTGGCTACGAACATAGAATCAAACCCAAATCAATATAATGAAATACATGTAAAAATAAAAATACTTATAAATTTAATTATTCACCAACATAAGACGCTTTCTTAATGACTCTTTCAAAGCTATAGTGGATAACCATTCATTTATTTTTCCTTCTTCATTCAATTCATGAATGATCCATTGGAGTTCTCTTCAACTTGCACGCTGACGTATTTCAATTCATCAACGTCTTTGGAATTTTTTATTCTTTTTGTTTTTTTTCTAGTTTTGAATTTTGCGATATAATGATATTAATGTCGTTGGATAAATCGCAATATTCACTGCCTATGAATATTCATGTCCTCGTGTTTGCAGCCAATAGTTTTGGTATGCTGAAACTTTTATCTACATTTTTTTGTTTGAAGGTTGATGGTTGGGCTAACTCGTGTTATGTTTTAGAGGATAATTGTGTTTTCGTTGTGATTTCTTCTTTGTGAATTAGATAATTTGTTATATCAAAGTTGTTTTCGCCTTATCTTCTTCTCGATATTTTATTGCAGCCAAATCGTCTGCCTTTGCTGCTTCTTCGTTATCTGAAGCAAAACATGTAGGATTAATATTTTGTAAAACACGTAATATACGGGCATGAAAAATAGTGTTTTTTATTTTATAGGGACCGTTAGGTACAATTAACGCTAATTAAAAAGAAAACACATGTTTTTTCTTTAATTAGTGTTAATAGTACCCAAAAGTCACTATAAAATAATAAAAAATATAACGTTTCATGCTTATATATGATGTGTTTTAAATACCGTTAATCCTACATATTTTGTTTCAGATAGTGAAGAAGTAGCAACAAAAGCATACGATTTGACTGCAATAAAATATCGAGGAGAAGAGAAGGTGATTACCAACTTAGATATAAGAGATTATCTAATTCAAAAAAAAAAAAAGAATTCACAACGGAACCACAAATATCCTTTGAAATACAATACTAGTTAGCATAACCATCAGAATTCAAACAAATGAATATGAAGAAGATTTTAACATATCAAAATTATTGGCCATAAACACGAGGATGGAATGTTTATGTGCAATGAATATTGCGATCTATCCGACGAAGTTAATTGTCGCAAAATTCAGAACTAAGAATAGAATCAAAAAGGAAGAAAAAATGAACTGGATTAGAAGTGGTTTCGGTGATTGTAGGAAATGGAACAGGGAATTGGTGAATGTTTGTTTGCAGTTTGAGGGTGGTCGATGAAGAATGTTGATGAGGCAGTAAGCGAAAGCAGTTTGCAGCTGTAGCTAGTGATGGTTGACAGTGAGGTTAGTGGTTGAAGCAGATTGACAAGGAATAGAAAGAGTTAGTATGCAGTGGCAGTTCAAGTGATTGAAGTGGTTGAAAGAGGAGGAGCAAGGGTTGTTTAGGTGGCAAGGAATGTTGATGGCAAAGAGTGTTGTCTATGTGGAAGTAATGTATGCATGGACGGTTTTGGCGGTGGTGGAGGACAGAGTGGTGTTGAAGGAATGGTTTGTGACTGTGGGGGGTTAGGCAATGATATTTGAGATGTTTGTTGAATGTTGAATGATATGGCCGGAGTTTGAGGCAAGAAGAAAATGTTGATTGTTATGGGAAGTCAGGTGAAGGAAGTTTGGGTATGTGTTGTAGCTGGGTTGATGTCAGAAAGACTTGTTGATGGTGGATGAAAGGGAGGAAGTACGAGGGGATAATGTTGTATATGCAGTGACTGTTATGATATGACAGTAAGGGAATTATATAGAGGAGGACACTGATGTTGCAAGGCAGCAAGTGGAGAGGGCAGAAATGAAGAGTTGTGTTGCAGTTGGTTAATGTGGCAGTTGTTGAAGTAGTGGCTTGTATGGTTTGTGGATGTATGTTGTATTGGTGATGAATAGAAGTAAGGAGCGGGGTAAGTGATGTGGTGAAGTTCAGGGAAGTACTGATTGTATGGCGGTAGTTTAATGAATGTGGGGATGGAGATGGTGGACTGGTGGCAGTCTGAATGATATGTGGTAGCAGTATGATGTTTAGGCAGTAAGGTGATGGCGCTGTGTTGTTTTGGTGAGTATGATATCAGTGTGCAAATGCAAAGGGTAGATGTTGTGAAGTGATGGTTTGCAATTTTGTGGTAGAGGCAGCAGTATGAAATGCTAACATAATATTTGATACTTCATGTGTACTGAATAAGCACTGGTCGATGTACCCAGCTAATCTTTTGGAAATCATTTGTCATGTTAAGTTTTTGAAATATGTGGGGATTAAGTGGCATGTAGATTTGTTTTACTGCACAGGGAGAAGCCGTGAGTGGTGTGTCTGTTTAAAAATTGCTGTGATAACAGCAGATTTTCTGTCTTGGTTGACAGATTGAATACATTTGTGTTAGTTATTTTCTGCTGTGTCTTCGTGCTTATTATGGACTTCAAAATTATCATCTAATTTTTTTGGGTATTATAGTATTATAAGCACAGAGTCTTATTTTTTCAAGCAGTCTAAAAAGTTTTCGCTACATTGCGCCAGCAGCTTTCAAATTGCTTGCAAAGCAGTAAAAATTTGTAATGCGGTACTTAATTCTCTTTTCAATGTATATTTTTCTTCAGTGGACATGCATTGTACTAAAAAAATTATTTTAGTTATACCTTGGTACTGTGAACTCTAACTGACTGGAAAACGAATGCCCATCAGTTATACAATGAAGATTGGTGGTAGAGATTGAGATGTGCATGGTAACTTGCCGTTGCTACACTTGTTTCGCTAACACTCTAAATTTAGGTGTAAAATGTGCAAATCATCAAATAGATTGATTACATATTGTTTTTATTTAGTTAATAACTGTCAGGTTTGTTGTAGTTATTAACCATTGTGTGCATCACTTTTTCTTTCATACTCTTAATATCCTGTTCAGTTTGTGTTTTGACCACATGGTTCCTGCGTTCATATAATGTCGTGTTAATGAGTTAACTATGTCGGTACCTTTCCCTTTTTATTTCATGTGTATTTAATAACTTGGATCGGTATCAAATTGACTACCACACTAATTGGCAGATGGGTTGACTGAAATTATTGGTTAATTACTGCTATGTCATAAACCGTGAAAAGCTATGCTGCTTATTGCATTTTTTGGCTAAAATGATCGATATCCTATGTTGTTTTGTACTGAAATCATAAACTCACATACGAATGGAAAATTTATGTTTCATATAATCAGTTTGTAGCTTACACCACCAGTACTCTGGTCGAAATAATTTTTTTATTGATGCTTCTTCGACTTGCATGGTCAGTTCTTGGTGTAATCATCATTTGCATTTGTCAATCTGTTTTATTTATTTAAGCTAACACATATTTTTCTAAACTATGTACTGTTCAGAAATTTTATGTCAAAAGGGAAAATAGTGTAAAATTGAATGAAAACATTGGTAATTCTATTGAATGTTGATTTTTGATAAGTTTTTCACATATATTTCTGTATAAAGGTAAGATGTTATAGCATGCTTGCATCACTAAAGTAACACAATGCTTCTTTTTTTACGCAGATTGTCGTATGGCTCAACCGTTCTTCAGCGGTTTCTTATCTATGTTCTTTTGGAATTGAAGGATTGAGTTGTTACTGCTTTTAGATGAAGGTCTTCTCATCATTTATGTTATGATAAAAGTTAAATTTAATTTAAGTTAGTATTTTAGAAATAATTAGTGTTCAAAATTCAAGTTAATTTAAGTTAGATAAAAGTTAAGTATTTGTAAATAGACCCTATTATAATATCAGAGGACTTTATAAAAAGTGTTCTGGCTCTCGTAAGGTAAAAACCCGACATGTTTATTTGTGGCGTGGTCTTACGAGATGCTTTTGTTTTCAAAAGAATTTTGAAACTTTAATAATCAATTTGAGTGTGGTTTTCTCACGCTGGTTTCCAGACTGACTCGGGTGTTATTTAACTATAATACTCGGGTCAGATCGAGTATTATAGGATACAGGAAAGAAGGTTTTTGTGCTCAGGAGTCGAACTGGATGGCGATACGTACTTTCGTACTTGGCTATTATTCCACTGTGTATTCAGCTTTGAGGACAAGTTTATATGACTGTCCAGTTGTTTGTTATTGATGTTGTTGAACTTTGATGATGTTTTCTGGCGATGTATGTATAAAACAGATATAGTTTTCTTTTGTGTAAATATCTATTATTATCTATTATATTTTATTCTGCTGCGATGGTTAGATTTTGATATTGTTTCTATTTTCTTCTACTACCTCTTCTTTTTTAACCCAAATGGTCCGTATTTCCGTACATCTTGAGTTGATTGATGGAGAATATTGTCGACTTAAGGGGTACGGATTTGCGGGTCATTGCATTTGGTATCATAGCTTAGGTTGGTGATAACCTTGGCTCTGGTGGGGATTACTCATTGAAAATAGAGTCCGTAGTACTCTAGAATGAGTTTGAGCGTATTAATAGATATGAGCGCGTATTCGTTAGTGAATATAAATTGTTTTAATATTGTGTTGACTTATTGGTTGAGTGGAATATGAATTCTGATCGTGTAAGTTGGCAGCTACTCGAGAAGAGTTTATAAACACCTGACACGATAAATTGACACAGTATTGTTTTAAGGGTGGGCGAATGAAATAATTTTACCCAAAATATATTTTGATATAAAAGAAATATTTTCCTTAAATTGTTATATAACTTGGATGTTTGGATGATAATATTTCAAACAAATAAGATTATAAAAAATTGGAATGACTTGGATAATCAAATGGGAATTTGTATGAGCATAAATTATACAAATGAATTATAGTTAAAATTTGATTTAAGTCAAAATTTGAAAATTTTAAATCGTGAAGATTTTGGATGTATTTTTTAAAGTGTTTTGAAGACAAATAATAGCATTATTGTTTTAGAAGTATTTCTAAAAGGAAATTGTTTCAAATAAATTTTAGGAAGGGATATAGCATTGAACTCATTTCAGTCGCTAAAAAATAACTTCGGTGATGACTACAGCATCATCGATGTTTATTTTCGAGTTTCTAAGTGACGGATTGCTGCCAGATTGATTTATTCAGAAGAACTAGTTTGTTTTTGAAATTTCAAAGGAAATTTGTTGGGGATAAAAACCAGGATTGGTTTAAAAATTTTAAAAATGTTATTTTGAGATAATGGTGATTTCGATATTTGAAACCGAAAGCCAGGTGTTTAAAAATCCTGAATCCTTATTTGAATCGAAAATCCTGATGATGTAAGTTATAAACTTGTAAAGTTGAGATGATTTTTAAACAAGAAAGGGAAATATGAACTTTGAATGTTGGAATTAAAATTTGAAGTGAAAAAGTTAAATAAATTTAATTGGAGAAATTAAATTGAGGAAAATTTAATGGATGATTGGAAGAAATAATTAGTAAATCTTGAATGTGGTTGGAATGGGAAATATAAATTAAATTTGGATTGGAAGATAAAATTTAAGTGGATTGAAATAAATTGAATTAAACTGAAAATAAAACCCAGTTGTATTTGAATTAAGTTGAAATTGAATTGAAATTAACTTAAACCAAATGAATTGAGTTGGAGTGGGATTAAAATGAAAATAAAATCTAGTTGAATAAAAATTGGAATAGAAGTGAATTGAAATAAATTCAGTTGAGTTATAGATAATATTGAATGAAATGAAATTCTTACTTAAATAAATAAGCGTAAACTAAGTAATTATTGAATTGGGATAAATAAACTTCGGAAGCTTATAAAAGAATTGAAAAGCATTGAAATAAAAATGTAATCCCTAGTTAAAAGTAAAGTGAAAATGTGATTGACTGTAAATGGATGGAGAAGTATGAACATTAATAAGTGAGTAGCTTATAAAAATGTAAAAAGGGAATAAATAAGCTGAAATAAAAGTGTTGGTATTTTGGAAAATGAAAGTAAATCCAAACTGGAATTATTTAAAAAAAAATGAACTCCGGAAAATTTAATGAAGTGATTTTTTTGTAATAAAATCAAATATTGATTTAAAAAAATTGGAAGTAAGCTAATTAGCTAAATAAATATTGATAGAGTATGTTAATAAAATTTAACTTGGTTAAATAAAATGGATTGTAAGTTAATAATGCGGTTTGGAAATAAACTCGAATTATAAATAGAATTCGACTTGGATTGATAATGAATTAAAACAACTGGAGGTGTTGTAAAAATAATATGGAATTGGATTAAAATAGAAATGAGTTGAGCTGCAAATGAAATCCAATTCAAGTATAAATGAGTTAAATATGTGCTTGGATATTATTTTGATAAATTGAGAAGGTGAATCAAAATTAAATAGATGGGCTAACTGAATTAAAGGGAACTTGATTAGATGAGAATCAAATTAAATGGAAGTGAATTTAAGTTTGAAGTTGGAATAAATTGAAGTAAATTAATTCAAGTTTAAAATTAGTGGAAGCTTGGCTTCGAGAAAGGGTAAAATTCCATTAAATGAAAGCTTGGGTAAATTTAAATTAGGAAATGGTTATTAATATATAAGCATGGAATGGTTCAATCTTAATAAAATGGTCTCAAATGAAATGAAGGCGAATATGGAATGAAACGCAAATGAATGGATCGTGAATAAAATTGAAAAGGAATAACATTGAAATGGAATGTGTCGAGCTAAATAAAATGGTTGTGAATGAATCAAAATAGAAGGAATTAAATATAAATTGAGTTGGAATCAATTTAAAATGGTTATAAGGTTAAGTAATTGTTTATTCACATGAATATAGTCGAATTTCATAAAAATAAATTGTCGTTTGATGAAAACGAGATTAAATAAAATTCTATGAATTGATAGAAGTGAAATAAAATTGATTTTGGAATCAATTGAATTGAATATGAGCTTGTTTGGATTGAAAATAAATTGAATGTAGGAAATTGAATTGTAAACCATTAAAATTGAATGAAATGGCATATGAATTGATTGAAAGCAATTGAATTAGTTTTGAAATCATATAAATTACTCATGGAAAGTGTTTGGTGCATGTTTCTTATGAAATGCATGTGTTTAGCTATTGATAGTAAGTGAAATATTAATAAATTTCGTATATTTAGTAGTTAAATATTTGAATTGAGTAAGTACATGTTCAGGGAAGCCGTTGAGATGGATTTGATCGTGCTAATTGCTAAAATAATAAGCAGTTTGCTTAAAAATGCTAAATAAAGGTACGCCTACGAAATAAAAAAATAGGAAATATGAACTGTTTTTGTTTTGCCGACCGTGTGGGTCGATGTATATATATTTATATCTCTTGTCAAATTGCAAAAGCTCCTCCGTATAAAGGAGACTCTTTCGAAAAAATTTCCAAAATTTTCGGAGTTAGAAATTTTTTGAATTTTTTGGGAAAATATTTGTTAGCGACAAAACGATTTCAAATTGGAAATTGAAATAAATTAGTGGATGAAACTAATTTAAAATAATGATATGAATCAGTTATAAATGGAAGACAAAATTTAATATTCAGAATTAAAGATAAATTGAATTCAAATGGAAATGGAAAAACTAATTTGAATAGAAGTAGATATGAAAACTTCTGTAAGGAAATGTATAAAATGATTTTAAAAGATATGATTGGATATTATTGCTAAATAGGATATGCATGTATTATAAAGGGAAAGGAAAATTGGTTTTGATTTCAGAAAATAAATTTGAATTACCCAACTAAAAAGGAATGTGTTTAAATTTCTGTATGAAATTTGATTGGGTTTTTGATCTAGCCACTTGGCTTTTTATTTCCTTTTGGAATTTGGGAGCCCGTAGAGGCATTTTAGTTGTGCCGAGCTAGCCGTGCAAAGGAGACGCTGGCGAAATTTCTCAAAAATTTAGGAAGTTAGAAATTTTTTGAGAAAATTTGAAAATTTAAAACTGGGATTTGAATTATAATTTGAATGGTTGAATAAGTAAAGTTGTTAGGGAACTATGGAAAAGTTTGGAAAGTTAGTAAGATGGATAGTGTGTCTTTAATAAAGATTGTTTGGTTGTTGTTAAAAACTGTTTGGTTTTGGGAAAATAGTAAATGGGTATTGGACCATTCTTTCTAACTGGTAATTTCGGGGACGAAATTCTTTTAATGGGGAGGAATGTGACGGCCCAGAATTTTTGGATATTTGAAATCGGAATATTTAATTAATTTTAAATATTTAAAAGTTAATTTTTATCTTGAATTCAAAAATCACTATTTATTTGATAATTAAATTATTGAATTAAATAATTTGAAGTTGGGTAAAATATGAAAACTGGAGTTTTAAGCCTGTTAAAAATAATCTGAAGGCTTGTAAAATTTATATTGATAATAATGAAAATAGTAAAAGTGTTAAAATTGAATTTGGAAGTGTTTTGTTCAGCTTTGAATTTATATCGTTTAAATCGATATTTAAAAATAGCCTTCCGAGGCACGGTCTCGGAACTTGACGAAACCAGTTCCATTAGATCCAGAATATCGTATTATTATCGGATTTCAATTTGCATAGTGTTTGGAGTGTTCGTTTGGCCATACGATAAGCAAACGCGTTGAGATTTAAATTGAAAATTCAATATAATAACTGAATCCAAAAGGCTATCTTCTCATACGATCGAATTAAGACTCGAAACCTTATCCATTGCATTCGGAATAGAGGTACAACATTATAAATGTCTAGAGGCAAGCCTCGATAGGAGATCAAAATTTTAAGTTGCATTTTTCGAAACGGTTTGAATTTGAACTCAAATTGAATATTTATATCGGTCAACTGCAATTGAAATTATTTCATATCAGAGATCTGTAGCCTTCTTTGCATGCTTCCCTCTTTTCAAGAACATCATGTTGGTTTCATTTCAAACAGTGGAACATTTCACGAAAAATATCTCGAGCCTATCATCCTCTAATAGCCGAGCATCTTTCCTCTAAAATTAAAAAGCAACAGAAAAACAAAGTCCCGTCCCTCATTCGAAATATAAAAATCGCATGCTTTCTTTCCCCAATCCATGGCCGCGTGATTTCATTCAAGACCGGAAATCAAGAATAGAAATCACCGCGTGGGGAAACTCGAGCTCGCCGTCACTCGAGACGATGAGATGGAAATTCGCGAGCTCGAGATTGTCTAGGATTGGGTTCGAAGTCTCGGGGTTCATCTTGTTTGTGGCCCCGATCGATTGCTATGGACAACAAGGCAGCGACCATGCGAGGTGGCGCCGTGGAGGGAGAGCGACGGCGAAAAGGTCGATCGAGTCGGTGGGAAGCATTGCCGTTCGAATCAAATTGGGATTCCGAGCTCGAGCTCGAACTCGAGCTGCACCCATGAAGTCGCCTTTGGTGGCCGTGGGGTTTCCTGGTGTTCGAGCATCGGTGGATGTCACGGAGGAGGCTGCTGGCGATTGGGGTCAACTGGATTGCTCGATGGCGGTAAGGTTTTTCATTTATTTATTTATTTTACTTTATTAAATTATATATATGTATACAGATTAGGTAAAATAGAAATATACATATGATTTTGATTTACAGAAAGATACAAAACAATGTTGTTTTAATTTAATGCATATATATAGATTAAAAAGGATATAACAATTATATAAATATTTTAGCGCACTGTTTAAATTTAAAATATGTTCAATGTTAATCAGGATATACATCCTGTTATAAAATTACTAAGTGAAAACAAAGTGTAAACTAGGTTAGTAGAATCATCATTCAAATGGTAGTTCATTATTCAGTTAATTCAAATATTAATAAACCATACAATGTTTATACAAGGTCAAAATATGTAAGAAAGCAAGCCGGATTTGGAAATAGATTGGAAAGCAAAAATCAAAGGTGAGTTAATCTCACTCACCTGGATTATTTTAGTTAAATTTAAAACTATTGGTTGTTTTGCTTGAATGATGATTATCATTAGTTAATAATAAATAGACCCTATGCGCGGTATAATAGCGGATGATATTATATTAATCCCATATACCGCGATATTCCACCTTGAATTGGAATTGGTATTGTGCTAGCATCTGTGGATGAAGGGAAACAGGATGGAGGTATCCAACTGGATTCCTCAAAAATTTATTTAGATTATTTAATATTCTCTGTTATGAATATTTGATATTCTGTGATGAATTATATTGATAATTGGAATATTGAATGCTATGGTTTGCTTGAAAATATATTTCGGTTCACTGAGTTATCAAAATATATAGAATTGGATTTTTGAAAAGAAAATAAAAGAGTAAATTTTTAAAGTACAACAATCATAGAGAATTTGAATAAATTTAAGAATGAATTTGAAAAAGTAAAAGTGATTTTAAAATTTTAATAAATAAATTCAGTGTATGGAAAGTGGATTTTTAATAAACAGGAAGTTAATGAATTTAAAACTTAAGTGTTATTATTTAAAAGAATAAAGCATTTATTTTAAATTTAAGATTTTAAATTATTGGAAAAAAATTAAAAAAAGGAATTTTGGGGAAATTTGAAATTGGTATTTTCAGTTAAAAGACTTTAAATCATAATTAAGTAATAAAAATTGAAGCTAATGGATTTTGAAATAAATGGAGTAAGTAAGGGAATTTATTTAAAGGTAAAGTAAATTGGAAATAAATTTGGGAATTGATTTAAGGGTGCAAAAATAGGATTTTTAAAAGAGAAGTGAGACTTGAAATTTATAAACTGGGTTTATAAAAGTGAAGTAATATATCAGTGGATATTTGAAAGAATAAATTCATGATGGGAATTTATTAAAGGAACGAGAAATTTTGTTTAAAAATAAATAGTGATTTATTTTTAAAAGATGTGAAAGAGAAGCGTATTTTCCCTGGATAGCCAAGTACGTTTTCAAAGCAAATTTTTAAATATAAGTTAAAAGTTTTAAGTTGTTTTAAAGCATGTTGTATAAAACTTATTATTTCCAAAAGTTTAAATTCTAAAATAAGTATCTATTTTAAATCTATTGTAGCAGTAATTATTTAAAAGTGACTTGGCATTTGTTTCAAAAGAGAAAATCTAGTTTTATATTTTATAAAGTAGCCTCATTTTAAATATTCCAAAAGTATATGTTTTTAATAAAGTATTGAAGTAGTTCTAAATTTAAACATTTTAAAGGATATTTTATAATAAAGAGTCTTTAAATTATTTTAAAAATCTGAAGCTTTGTACTTGGTATTTTCAGTGGAAATAAATATTTGGAGATTTAATTTATGAGAAAGGTGTGTTGAAAATTGTTTTCAAAAGGGTTGAAAATGGAAATATATCTTGCGAAGGTATTTTGAGGTTAATAAATAATTTGGGTAAATTATTCATTGTTTGATGGCTGTTTGTGAATGTTAATTGATAGTTAAATAATCGACTATCAATATTGGCCAATGCGCTGATCGTTTCGAAGAGACCGTGATCGGGATTAATTTCTCGAAAACCACTTCGATTCGGTTTGTACGTTTTCGTGTGGAAAACAAGAGTTTGGATTCGAAGGTGGAGCAGTGAAGTGCAAGGGCTAGTCGCTACTAATCTTGAGGATTTTTCTAAAATGAATGTAGTAGGAGTAGTGCCTTCGGTTCTGTTCGAACACGGGACGACTTGTATGGATGAATGCTTTCAGAACATCGTCAGGTGGACGATGGGCATTCTAAGTGAAACGATCTAAAAGGTAGCGATTAGCCTCAAGCCTCACCAACCGGAAATGATTGAAAATCAGGGGTTATGCAGCAAGGCTAGGTGGGTAGCGCCCATTAGGGTGAGGTCATCCCTCTCTAGATGTCCCTTTTTATTCGGCTTAGTGGTGCGGTTGCTGATCCCAACCGTGGAGTGATCTTACTCGCGATTTTCCGGTAAGGGGTAGTCCCGGTCTTGTGTTGCAGGGGCTTAGGAGTAATCCTCGGTACGGTGATATAGGCCACGTACTGTGACCGGTGGTACCCCACTGCCTAGTCGTTAGTTGGGAATCCATTCTCCTTACGTGACTTTTACGGTTTTGTTTGTATTACCCACTTTGTGGCTAGTAGCTGGAATTTAATAAATGTAACAATTTTGCCTATTTTAATAAGTATTTGTAAATAGACCCTATTATAATATCAGAGGATTTTATAAAAAGTGTTTTGGCTATCGTAAGGTAAAAACCTGACATGTTTATTTATGGCGTGGTCTTACGAGATGCTTTTGTTTTCAAAAGAATTTTTGAAACTTTAATAACCAATTTGAGTATGGTTTTCTCACGCTGGTTTCCAGACTGACTCGAATGTTATTTAACTATAATGCTCGGGTCAGACCGAGTATTATAGGATACAGGAAAGAAGGATGTGGATCTCAAGAGTCGAACTGGATGGCGATACGTACTTTCGTACTTGGCTATTATTCCACTGTGTATTCAGCTTTGAGGACAAGTTTATATGACTGTCCAGTTGTTTGTTATTGATGTTGTTGAACTCTGATGATGTATTCTGGTGATGTATGTATAAAACAGATATAGTTTTCTTTTGTGTAAAGATCTGTTATTATCTATTATATTTTATTCCGCTGCGATGGTTAGATTCTTATGTTGTTTCCATTTTCTTCTTCTACCTCTTCTTTTTTAACCTAAATGGCTCGTATTTCCGTACATCTTGAGTTGATTGATGGAGAATAGTGTCGAATCAAGGGGTACGGATTTGCAGGTCGTTACAATGCCAGTAGGTAGAGCCTTATTGTTCCATCCCTACTCGACATTAATCTTAACTCCTGGAAATATAGAAGCCTACTTCGTCGACTTTTAAAGTGGGGGTGAGTATACTAATGCACGTATTAATATAGTACACACGGATCGTGTAATATGGTCTACAATACAAATGCGGAAATAGATGATAATAGCATTGTAAATAGAAAATAGAAAAATCACACCAGAGATTTTTATACTGGTTCGGAGCACCGTCCTACGTCCAGTCCCAGACTTCTATCTGGATTTTCACTATTAACAACCTCGCTTCACCCGGAGGAACAGGTTTACAACACCCGAACAGCCGAACGGGATTTCACGCCTCTAATACACTGAGGACTTCAACACTTGCCTCTTACAACACGAGGACTTCAACAAAAACAAATACAATTGTTGTTGACAACTTGTGTTCTTGAAAACACGGATTTGTCACTAGTAGTACACCCTTCCTATAATCTTATCCTCAAAGAATATGAATGATGTTTTGTGAAGATTAAAGAAGGTATATTGCTTATTGAATCAAAAGGTATAAAATAGTTTCAATGATTCAATAAGCTATTAATTGAATGAGTGCTTTTAGAATGCAAGAATGTTAGAAAGTAAGATCAGAGAAAGCATATAATAATCATATAAATTCATGTTTGAATCAACGATTTAGATGAGTATATATAAGAAGAAATAGTTGTAACTCTTGGTGAAACAGTTGCCATTAAGAGTTGTGATTATTGGTGAAAGGTAGGAGATGCAACTTTTGGAGAAGAGAAGTGACTTTTGGAAAACTTGCTTTCTGTTTAAAAACGGTCGACAGGTCAAAAAATGACCGGTAGACAGGATTTTAAATATATAGTCGTTATGTGCATGTGTGCACGTTTACTGTGCAACTTTACCAGAAACGGTCGACCGCCCCATTTTCAACCGGTCGACCGGTCTGTGTAAATTTTCACAGTGAATGTGCAATGATGTTTAAATGTATATATATCGACTATATTTGAAATGCATGATTATTTGAGGATAGATTTTAACAAGTTTATCACTATTACAACATCAAATAATCAACCTATAATCTAGAGTACCATATGTAGGTCTTGATTTGTCGATTGCCGTTATATTGTTGTCAGCAATCAATTTTAACAAGTTTATCACTATTACAACATCAAATAATCAACCTATAATCTAGAGTACCATATGTAGGTCTTGATTTGTCGATTGCCGTTATATTGTTGTCAGCAATCAAAATCTTCATAGAAGCTTTGACTCAACAGACTTTTAGCGTTAAGCAAAGTAAATTAGCTTTTAAACAAGTAAATAAACAACAAGATTAACACGTTTTCAACATTCCAACTTAACTATTCCTCATTCAATAGGGGAGCTTGATAGGTTAGAGCTCTATTACTTCATCCCTACTCGACATCAATCTTAACTCTCAGAAATAGAGAAGTCTACTTCGTCGGCTTTTAATGTTAAACCTCTTATTTACTTTTCTGAAATTTAAATATAATTATTAAAAATATATTTAAACTTCAAAACAACTTTAATATACTTAAAAATATGATTTAAAACATCTCTAAAATGATTAGAGAAAAATAATAAATTTAAATATCATTTTTAAACACTTAAAACCATAAGCGACTTACTGCAACATTTATAAATGCTGTTAAAGCCTTGTTAAAGAACATATCGAAAAGCACGATCTTTGTAATCATTTTTTACCACTTTAAAAAAATGATCTAAGAATTGAAATTTTTATAGTATGTACTACTCTTAGTGTACTTAAAAACCATGGAAATAAAACCTTAATAATATATTTCCATTTATTTATAAAAATTCCAGAAAACAAGAGATTTAAAGTGCACTTATAATGACTATTCTCGCTTCAAACACTTTCAAACTTACTTCGATTTAACAATAACCATTTAAACATCAATCAAGGCCAACCCACATGTTTAAAAGGGTAATAGAAGTGATGTTAAATAATGTAAACTTGGCATTTGCTTTAGAAATCAAGAGGGGTCCAAAGTTTATAACTTTATTTAGTTAATGTCACTTTAACTATTATACTTTGCACACGGTATATACTTATAAGATAGTGAGATAACTCACTTACACCATGAAAAACCCAAGAATAAATCCACAAGTGCAAAGAACCACCTCCTTACATCACAAAAGCCTAAAGATCTAACCTTTTGTACTTCCAAACCAATACTACCACCTCCCCTTCCTCCTCCATGCTCACGGTCCCTCCTCTTTCTCTCACCTTCTCCCACTTCTTACTTCCTAATCATACCTTCAATGGTGTCTGAGGCCCAAATCCAAAGTTTAAAAGAGATTGGAGATCATTTGATTAAGAATTGAAAAGGTTAGGGAATAATTAGTAGATTAGTGCTTAAGCACTTCCAACATTTTGTAGTTCTCATACTTCATTTCAAGCTTAGTGAATTAGTGATTTATAATATATTGTGTGCCTATACTTATATAGGGTTTTACAAGAGGTCATAACCACCTCTTACCTTTAATGAAAGGTCCAAAGGAGCCTCATTTTCACATGTTGACATTACACCTCTATTGTAACGACCAGCATATTTACCAATTTGATAAATTATATTTATTTTTAAAATATCACAATATAAATTTTTTTGAACATAGGTTATGATGTTGAATAATAAATAATAATGGAAATCTTATTGTCAATAAGTACTCACAAAACATAAATTTTGAAGAATATCGATAAAATGACCGAAAACCATTTTATCGATATACAGCTCTATAATCATAAAATGTCATGCACGGAACTGGATATGTACACCTATTATGACAATTGAATAAGAATACGAAATACAATATTTCATTTTATTTTTGGAAATTAAAAGTGTATATGACATCCTTAACGACGCTCTTATATTTAATGATTGATTTATGATTTTAAATTGAGATTTAATGATTTAATAAGTATTGTAATTATTCAAATAATTGTTTTTAAATGATAATAATTCATTTTAAATATTTATAAAATGATAATGAATAATTTATAATAGTTTTACAAAGAGAGATATAACCAGTTTGAAAGTATAAGAAAATTGAAGTCCTTAGAGAATTCATGAAGAAATTTTCATAGTAAAGAAAATAAAGTATTTATGCATATATATGTTAGCATTCGACCTCAAAACCATGTGCAATCACCTCCCTATCTCCTTTACAACTCACATCACCACCTACTTGCCTTTTGTTCGAGCATATCAACATCCAAAAATCATAGACGGGCCCACTCAAGCCTAGGCTGAACCCATTTGAAGAAAAATAATGAGTTTGAAGAGCTCTAGAGTAAGAAAAAGAGGAGGAAATGCTGCCAAAATCGATTCAAGAAGCTATGGAAAATATTGGTGGAGTGGAGCCATAAGTGAGCACTTAATGTTTGTTAATTAAAAAATTAATCTCTATAACTATTTTTAAGTATGATAATATGACCATTTAATCTCTTAATGATTTGTATGAATGTTTGATAAGTTGGTTGATTATATGGTCGGTTATATGGATGTTGATAATGTTTGATAACTTAGTTGTGATAAATTATGAGAAATCATAATAAAAATAGTTAATTGACAGAAAATGAATTCGTATGATATGTGTATGGAGTTTATTAAGCCTCTTAATTGTTTCAAAAATATAAAAAGATTGGAAATAAATATTATAATAATATAATATTAGGAAATGATCTAAAAGTGAAAAGTGATTTAATATGGAAAATATGGGTTTAAATGTTTGAAAATGGTTTATAAATTTTTTATAAACATTAAAATTCAAATTCAAGAAGTTTTGTCAAATAATAAATTTGGAGTCAAAAATAAGCGCCTCACATAATGGGCGCTCACGAGTTCACGCCATAAAAGTTAAATCCTTCTGTATGATGGAATCGATGTTGGATGTGATAACCCGGATTTTCAGATTTCTATTAACTGGGAATTAACAGGATTTAAAATTTTTAAACACTAATTTATAAGCTGAACAAATAAATCTGATCATAAATGTGTATATCTGATAAATATTTATTTAATAGTCTCTTAATATAATAAATATAAAAGGGTTATATTAACAATTTAAAATGAGTTTAAAGATATTATACATGATTTTATTTAAATCATAATTAGTTTATATTCTATTTTCTTTAAAGATTTTATTTTAAAAATATTAGAAAGCATTTATTAATTTACAAATGTATTTATTAATTAGGAAAATTGATGTGAAAGGCTTTTAAAAATCATTTAAAAAAATAATTGAAATAAAATTAATACAAGTGTAACTTTTTAAACCAAGATAAAAACACATGTAAACTAATTAATAATAGGTAGTGACAAGTGTTGGCTATTGTAAACAAGTGTCAAATTTATTTTTAATTTTCTTTAATTCTAAATTAAATTCTAATTCACATTTATAAACTCACCTCTCCTCTCTTTTATTTTTTTTCTCATTTCAAAGACTCAACCATGTTCAACTCTTCAAACCTGAAACTCTTCTAAAACCAGAAAATGCTCAAACCAAAACTGAAATCCTCAAACAAATCAGTAATCTTCCTCAAACCCAAGATTAAACAAATGCAATCTTGTTTGTTTTCGAGCTTGTAAACTATCTTATCCTCAAAGCTGAAACCATTTTCAAAATCTGAAGCTTGCAACCATTTTAAATCTGAGATTTTCAAAGCAGTTTTCAGCAAAAGGTCAAGCCTGTAAACATTCAAATGCAAAGTCTGTAGCATCTTTCAAAACTGAGATTTTCAAATGCAACCTGGAAGTACAAGTTTTTTAAAAAAAGCATCAGCAATTCAAGTTTCAAATCCCAGTTTTAGGCTCTCTATCATAAGCAGGTGAGTAAACAATTTTTTAAAAAAAAACAGTGATATGGTTGCTAGCTCTATTGCATGTGATAATCCTAAATGAAGAAGTTGTTTGCATGATTGATTTTATCTGAATATATGTGAATTGCTTTGTTTATACATGAATCTATCTGTGTGTATGTATGTGTATATATATATATATATATATATATATATATATATATATATATATATATATAAACTGCTCCTCTGTTCTAGTTTTCCGATGAGTAAATCTTCTTATCTAAATACTTTAAATCTGGATGTATGCTTGATGCTAGAGGAAAGATTATAAAGTAAATATGAAATAGGGTCTGCATGAATGATCTTAACAAATGTATAGTTTGCATTGCATTTTATATTTGTGAATGTGCATGTGTGTTAATATATTCCATCTCTGTTTATAAATTACAGGCTTAAGAACAATTCAAAAATTTCAGATTCTCTTCTCACATTCAGCAATAGGCTTAGATTACTAAATGAAAAATAGTTGAGACAGTCTAAACTTATTTTTAAAAATAGTTTCAAGCAAGAAAATATAGTAAATATTCTGGAAATAAAGAATGACAGTAAAAATTATATTTAAGTCAAAGATCATTGTTTACAAATTCAGGTTTGGATTACATAGACTGATTTGTGGTTGAAAATTATGAATTATGATGTGAATATTATGATTTTTAGATAGGAATTTGATGAGATATCCTGAGTTGTTTAGTTTTGGGATTATCGGCAATTGTCGATGATCTATGTCGAGTTGAAGCTCAGAATTTTGATCGAGGGTGGCTTAAGGGCAGTCGATCATAGGAAAATTGGCGAAGTTGTTTAAGATGGCTGGGAAGGTCAGAAATCGTTGATGTAGGGTTTTGGTTCTGGTTATTGTTGAGGAGGATGTCGATCCTTGTTCGATGATGGTGACGCATCGGTCCAGATCGCTATAGGGGAATTAGTAGCATGATGATGTGACATAGCTGTGGTCAGAGGGATGGATGCTCCGGTGGGTGGAATCGTCGCCGGTGAGTAGTTTTAGCTGGTGAAGTTGATTCCAGTTTTCATTCGAATGGGTTCGATTTTGATACGCTGCCCAATAAGCGAATCAGGGTGATCGTTCGTGACGATAGGGTGGACTTCGACTTGGTGGGGGTATCGGCATCGACCTACGGTGGTCGGAGTTATCGTGCATGTGCACATGCACGATTGTGTCTGGCGTTTGGTAGTTGGGTTTAAGGAAGAAGAGGAGGTACTCGAGTTTCTCGATTCAGTGGTGTGTTTTGTTCGAAGTTTTGGGAAGGTTGACTCGAAGCTTTTGAGGGTGGTCTCGAGTCTCTTGTGTGGTTTCTGGTTTTTAACTATCTGTGGTTTGGATACTGTATTGGGTGTGAAATTGCATGGTGGTGGTTAGGGTATCTGTGTTTGGATTTGGGTTTGGACTCGAAGATGATGTCGTGTTTTTGGGAAGATAACTCGAGTTTGAACTCGAGTAATTTGCATGTTTTAAACCTGTAAGTTTTAAAAATTAAATTTTAACTAAGTTTAAATAAAAAAATGGGTAGAGAAGATGTTACTCGGGGCCAGACCCGAGTTGTCTTTGGGTTGAACCCAAAGTAGAGATGAAACAGTTTTTAAAATGTTTTAAAATCAAATTGTTTTTGAAATTTAAATTTAAATCTAGTTTAAAGCTTTCTTGTTTAAACTTACCCTTTTCTAATTCTTTTCTTTAACTATAAATTAAGAAGTTTTTGAGAACTAGATTGATTTAAATTTTGTGAAATTTAAAGTGATTTTAAAACATTAATTTGAAATGAAATTTAAGATTTTATAAAAGTAAGTTTAAAATACAAATTGTAACTAATTTTGAAACCTCTACTTGATAATGTTTAAGTTATTTAAGGAAGTTAAGTATTGTTAACTTTTAATTTATTAAGTTAAATGGTTATCTTATTTCAAATCTTAATTAAAGGATTTAATTAAGTTTAGTTAATTACAATGTAAAATGTTTTAAAAATAATTAAAGGCAATTAAGGTATTTATAAGATAAGGTTTTATCTTAAGATGATTAACGTTATAATGTCTTAAGATTAATTAGTATAATTAATTAATTTGATAAATTAATTATAAAGGATTAATTAAGTGATTAATTAAGAATAATTAATTGGTTTAATTAATAATTAAGTAAGGGTTATAGATTGATTAGTGAAAAATAAATTAATTGTAATTCAGGATTATTAATTAAAGATTGTTAGTTAATGATCAGAGATTAGCTAATTGAGTAATTAAGTAATAAAGAATAAATTAATCAAGTAATTAAGTTTGATTAATTTAGTAATTAGAGAGTTGTTAATTAAGTAATTAGAGGTTACTTAATTAAAAATTAAGAAGTACTTAATGTGTAATTAAGTTTTATCAATTAATAAGTTAGGTTTTATTAATTAATACTTAAAGGACGATTAATCTATAACTAAAGATTAATTAATTAAGGATTAATCAAAAGTGATTAAGGATTAATCAAAGGCAATTAAGGATTAATCAATATTAATTAAGGGTTGACTAACTATTTAATCAACTGGTAATCATGGATTAATAATTCGTATTAAGAGATATTGATTAATAATTAAGGTTATTAATCAATAGTTGATGGTTAATTAATCGGTTAATTAGAGGTCAATTAATTGATTATAAAGTAATTAATGATTGATTACTTTGTATTAAAGGAGATTAATTAATAATTGAGGTTTATTAATTGATGATTAAAGGATAATTAATCTATGATTAGAGATTAATTGATTGATTGATAAGGTAATCAAGGAGTGATGAATTAATTAAATGATTGTAATTAATGGTTGATTAAGCAGGATAAGATGATTAATTATGATATGAATTGATAATGCTTGCTTATGGATGATTGTTTGTTGAATGTCTGAATTGAATGATATCTATTGGATGATATGCTATGACATTCCGTTGATATGATATTGGTTATATCAATGATAAATGGTGATGTTTATCTGTGTTATTGCCGTGTAAAAGCGACATCCAGTATTTGAATTTAATCACCTGAATAACTTGGGTTAAGATGACATTGGATTCGAAGAGACTGGAGTCGGGTATTAGTAAATACCCGAAACCACTTCGATTCTTTGTAATTTGATATGTGAAACCAATAGGCTGAAGTGGAATGACTTAAGTGAATTGGACCATTCAATCTAAGTTTTTGGCACTTAGAAATTAATGTGTGAAATAAGTGATGTCTATAACAACTTGTGAAGTTGTAAATTGATATAAGTTACCCCGGGTTTATATAAGTTGCATGCTTTTGTATTCCATGTTAGATGGGTTTACTCACGCTGGTTTCCACCCTGACCCGGGTGTTACTTTGATGTAATGCTCGGGTCAGACCGAGTATTACAGATTTTTAGGTAAAGACGTTCTAGAGCTCAGGAGACGAGCTGGATGACAGGAACGTATGGAGTGTTTCCGCTGTATTATATTATTGTATATATCTGAGACATGTTGATTGTATCTGCCCAGTGTTTTGTATATATGTTGTAACTCTGATGTACAAAAGTGAAATTTGACAAGTACAGTTTTCCTTTGTATAACTGTTATTATTTGTTATTATATTTTATCCGCTGCGAATGTGAGATGTTGGTGTTTCTGTTCTTCTTTTTCTTCTATCTCCTTCTTCTTTTCACTAACTATCTATAATTATCGGGATTGAAAATTCTGGGTCGTTACATTGGATTTCTTTGCAATAAGAATTTTCTAAACTCTTATGACTATTATTTTCAAATAAAAGAAGAGGATCGATTTCGTTTAGTAAATTTTGAAATATGAGCAAATCAAGTTTTTAGGAAAATCGCACTTTGGTGGTTAGGTGGCCAAAGTCGCAAATGTTTTAAATAAATATTTTTAAAATGGTTATAAATATGGAATAAATCTTACAAATATTTTAAAAGAGATTGGACTATAAAATAAAATTTCCAAATGATAGAAAGTTGTTTTCATCAATATAGCCTAAAAAGCACTTTCCACGGCACTTTTCCGTAGCATTTTTTATAAATTTTGAAATATAATTTTAAACGCAACCGTTCTTTTACAAATCTTCTCATGTTTTGAAATTACCGAACTTCATGGGCAGCAGGTGGTAGCAAGATAAAAACACCAGGTCCTCATGCTCAGTTTGCTCTTAGAGTACTCGCTTGGTCAAGTATGAATATTGGTTATGCTGGTATTTTTTATTCGTGGAAAATAAGCGCTTTAGTACTTGTTAGTTTAATCTGGTTTATTTATACAAATTTGACTGTACCATCAACTATGTTACTACCTTTAACGATGGTCATATTGGATAAAAATTATAGTTTCTACAACCAAATGTTAGTGTAATGTCATCTTTCGATGTTTATTGTGTCTATTAAAATGGACATGGTTTAATTGCAGCTATATTCATGAGGAGTTTCATCTTCTGAAGTGAACAATACATGATGAAACCATCGACATATAAATAAGCGACAAGGTTGTTCAGTTAACCCTATGAACACTTTCTTGTTGACCTATGAGGGAATAAATTATAAAACACCATCATTTGGCACTGATTAGTTTATACCATGTTGTTATTTTTGCAATTTTAATGTCAAAAATCAAGGAAATAGCTGATTGAAGACACCTAAAATGGGTATGTTAAAGATTATTGTTGTCAGGAATCAATTTTTGAATTCCTGCTACTTTGTAGAACTGGCACAATCTAACACATTTAAGTTGATATTTTAAATTAGTTGTTTCAACTTTTATTGTTTCACTTGGAACAACTCATGCTTTTTAAGTGAATGAACTTTTTGAAATGATCCTATTTTTTATGGAGATGATATCCTTTATATTTACTAAATATATCTGAACCAACACCAAGCAATAGTCCAATTAGTGCCCATAAAAATATGGATGTCTATTCAAGTTAGGTAATGCCATCACCTAGTATTTGGAAACTAGATATTCAGAAATGTGGTTAGCATTAATATAACACTGTTTGGTTCTCCACCCTGTTATTTTGCACTCTCACTTTGAAAGAAATGATATTTTTGTACAGTTCGACACCGCATTTTGAGAAAAATGAAAAAATCCATACTATATTGTATGCAAATTGTTATCGAATTGTGCCACTACATTATGGATATCATCCACTGCGTACACGGTTATCAAAGTGGTTACAATATTGAAAGAGAGTATTTCAATAAGAGGCCCCGGTCTCTTTAACAACCAATCGTCATTTTACACACCGGTTGGTTCTTTTACATTTCAAAAACAATTTGCACTTATATCAAAATATCATATTCGTTTCAAAATCAAATCCATTTCGAAATCATCATATATTCAAAATTATCACTTTTGTCCGATAAATCAATTCCACTTCCAAAATTCGATTCGAATTCAATTTAGGTTATATTCTTCACTTTAACCTAGTTCGTATTTAAATCCAAGATTTAAATATAAATAATTTACCCATTAACTAGTTTGAATTTTAGAAAATAGTTTAAATAGTTTAAAATAGTTTAATAGAAAATACTTAAATAGTTAAATCAAAAATAATTTGAATATAAAAATAGTTTATATTGTAAAATAGTTTGGAAAATCTAAATAACTAAAATATTTAAAGAATATAAATTTTAAATCATTTATATAAAAATATTCATTTTAAAAATAACTCCAAAGTCAAACCGGTCAACTTCCCGATTTCCTATCCAAATCAATTCTAAATTCCATTTCGATTTAATCAATTCAATCCGGATTCCAACTCGAATAAATTTCGATCTCAATTGACAAATTTCTTTAAATTTCAATTTCCAATTCCAAATTGATTTAAATCTCGATTTCAAATTAATTTCCAATTCCAAATTACTTTAAATTCCAATTTCAAGTTAATTTTCGATTTCAGTTCCAATTCCAAATTCAATTTCAAAATATCGATTTAAACACTTAAATCAAATTTACTTTCAATACCAATTTTAAATCCAAATTTTCAATTCCAAACTCAAATTTAAAATATCATTTCATATCAATATTTCTTAGAAATATTCAAAGTTCGAATAAAAGACTAATCTTTTAAAACCAATCAACTTTTGAAAACTAACGCCATATTTCAAATTTTAACTTAAAATCTAAACTTCGATTAATTAAACAATTTAGTTTACCAAAATTAAATTCCAACATTTCAAGCTTCAATTCAAAATATTTCAATTTCCATAAATTGGATTTCATTCTTAAAATCAGTTCATTTAAACAATTTCAAACACTTTTAAAATCATTTAAATTTAACCAACTACGAGTCCGTACAAAATTTTCTAACCTATGGCCAAATGGATAATTATTTCATTTTAATTTCAAGGATGGATATATATCATTTCAGTCCAAATAAATGTCATAGATATAAATCATTTCAACCTATGTCTTAATTTATTCTAAATAATTCAGTTTACAGTATTATATACTGTAAATAATATACCGCATGATAAAATGATATATCGTAATAAATAAACATCCATATTAACAACCTATAGCATCCATCATAACCAATCATCCATACAGTCAATATAATTCACAACAATTTTATAACTATCGTTATCACTATCACTATCGAGTATAATATTGCCAATTAAATTTAAATTTAATTGGCAGTCAATTTAAATTCTATCAATTAATCCATATATCAATATAAATGATAATTAAACCTACCAAACAACAGCCAATAAATTTCATAACACTACATAATATAAATTTAACTAACAAAAAAATTATTTTAGTCAATTGTGAGCGTATAAACACTCACCTTTCTATTTGAAACTGAAAATACTTCAGCTTTGAATAAATCTCAATTCGCTTCTACGCCGAAGCCTTCATCGATACAATCTCCACACAATTTGTTTTGCCTGGATCGGACCTCGCACGAAAATTTTACGCGATAATTAGACTAACGATTTAATAAAAAGATTAACAAATTAATAATATAATTAAATTATAACTCACGTTCTCATCTTCCCATACCAAGTTTGCACGCCAACCCATCATTCACGACCATCATTCTTCAAACGCACGCACAATCAAGCGAGGGAAGGTCCATCAGGCAGCACCGTCGCGTGCATCGCTTGCTCCACCACCTACGCCAGAGGCTACGACCGCTCCGCCGCTGCCTTCTGCACGATCAAACCCAAAACACGCACACAGTCCAAACCCTAAATCAACATGCGTCTCTCGATCGATCGTCCTGGCCTTGATGCACCCCCGCGAGCCCTCCATGCTTCTCTTCCCGTGTGCGAAATCTTCCTCCCATCTTTCGATTTATATATATGTGTGTGTGTGTGTGTGTGTGGCTGCGGCCATTTTTTCGTTTGGATTAGGAAAAAGAAAAGGAAGGAAAGGATACGAGAGATATACGGGAATTGATCGATTATAGTTTTTTTTAAAAAAAAATTGCTGCGATTTGAAATAAAGGGGAGAAGGGGTTAGTGGGCTGAAACATGTGTTAGGTAAGAGTCGTTGAGATATTATATATATATATTTTCAATAATAGGAAATATCTAATTTGATTGGCCTGTGAGATCACGAATTCCAAACGTATTGTGCCGCCTATCGTTCTAATGTTTTACCCCCATTCCGAACGCAATGGAACTAGTCCCGAGATCTAGTTCGATCGTATGCGGAAGATGGCTTTCAACATCGATTATTTTAATTAAATTTGAAATTTAATTTCTACGCATTTCAAGCTCACAAGGCCAACCGACAAGTCCTAACGCTATGAAACTTGAAATCCTACAATAATTCACTATTACGGATCCGGTAAAACTGGTTTCGTCGAAATCCGAGAGTGGCCAAAATGGCTATTTTTACTCGTTAATTTAAAATATAAAATTTCCAATTTTTTAATTATTCACATTTAAATCCAATTTTAAATGTTAACCATCTTCATGCGTATTTAAATAAATCTAAATAAATTTTCAAAGCCATTTCAATTCTCATTAACTCTCGAATTTAATTATTCAATCTCCAATATTCAATTCAAACAAAATAAATTATCCAATTAAATCAATATTAACTAATCGTTATAATTTATTTATACCCATATATATCTAAAAATTATATTATATTAAATAACTTACAGTAGTCAAAAGTACGGGTCGTTACATACTACCCCACTCAAAACTTTTCGTCATCGAAAAGACGTTAAGTAAAGAATTTGACATTCAATATATTTTGTTTAAAACAATTAACTTATAAACATCCAAATGTTATTTACAAATCCGTCACTAGGTTCTCACTACACCACTTCGATAATGATTTTGCGGAAAAGTATAACATATATATAAAACTATGTTAAAAAAATTTAAAACTTCAAAAATTTCTTACTCCCGGATTTACGAAAAATTTCCGCAGAGTTTCCTTTGCGCGGCTCGATCGAAAAAAAATTACAAGTCAATATATAACATGAATATAACCAATAATATACATCTCATTTCAATGATGAGGCATCCCGAAGGGCAAAAATATAAAACCGCGGTATGTAATCCAAGATACGTACCTTATTATTAATAATACGAGCGAGATTGCTCATATTAAGCAAGCAAAAGCATGTAAAACCCCGCATATGCACCCAACGGTCTTCATAAGTACATATCTCAACTCAATTTAAAATATTAGTTGCATATAACGTATAGAAGCATGTATAAATCTAATATAACCATATAACATGGATTTTTGAATCCAAATAAATACAAGCATAAATACATAACATACAACAATCATATGCAATCAAAACGGTAAAAACAATGGTTTACAACAAAAGAAACCATCCAACCATCAATATCCGTCCAATTAATCCAATTAATTCATAACCATGTGAATTTTCATTATCAAATGTCAATTTTTTAATTTATAACCTTCATTCTTATCAACATCCATTTCAATAACATTTTAATTGATTCATTTCAATTTATTTGCATTCAATCAACTTTTATTCAATTAGATTCACATTCAATTGATTTTGCATTCAATTCATTTACTTCTAATTGATTTGCATGCACTTATCAATATTAATTAATTCACATTCTATTAATTTACGCTCGTTGAGAGTTACATTCATTTTTCTTTCTTCCCTTTCATTATTTCATTTCAATAATTCAAATAATTAATTACATTTAAGTAATTTAATCCATACCACATTCCATATATTTAAAATTGATTCGCATTCACTTATTAATACTCATTCGTTAATCATACAACGGATTTATAATCAATTCATTTGCTTTCAATTGATTAACATTCAACTAATCTAGTTTCAACCCATTTTCTTCCAATCAATATTTATTGCATTCATATTTGATTTATTACAATTCAATATATATTTACATTCAATCGATTTGTTTCATTTATTTATTTTTTGTTTCATCCACTTTTAATTGGTTTACATTCCATTGATTTCTTCCAATTTATCAACATTCATTACAAATTCATTATATTCAATTTTTATTCAATTAAATTTGTGAAATTCTAATTGTTTCACTTTTTGTTAACCTATTTCATATAAATTCATTTATGAATCATTTATAAAAAAAATTCCACTTAACCATGCTTAAGTTAAATCTATTTTATTTCCACTTAGTATATCTTTTTATTTATACGCTAACATCATTTATAAACGATCTAAATTTATTATAATAATTTATACAACACAATCACGGTTATTATCATTACTTCATACCTTGATTTATTATTAATTCATTGGTTCACTTTATCTGTTTAAATTAATATTATTAATTTACTAAATTAATTCAATTTGCATCAGACTTCATATTAATAATTATTATTTTTCAATCAATTCATTTAATCTCTCTTAAGTTAATTTTTAATTTATAATTTATTCCAATAACTTATTACATACTATATTAGTTAACATTAAATTTTTAAACTCATTCCTCATGCATTTTTTTATCTAGTATAGATTAAATTCGATTAACCAACTTAATTTATTACTTACATTCATTTATTTTTATTCAATTCCTTACACACTTAAATTACATTTCATTTTAAAAATTCAAGTCCATATTCATTTTTAATTCATTTTATAGCTCAAATGAAATTAATCTACTTTACTAATTTATCTAGTTTCATTTAATATCCATTTCAATTTATTTAATATTAAGTTAAACTTTATTTCATTTTAGTTCACTACTCATTTTATTTAATCCTATTCAAGTTAAATTTTTTTCTCTTTTCATTTAAATTTAACAAATTTAAAATTTGTCTTAGGTTAATATTCTCAAATCTATAAATTATACTATTTATTCATTCATCAACTTCATTTCAAATGTAATTCAATTTTATTTAAACTTTAATGAGCTAAACTATATTTTGTTTATTTCATTTTACTAACTCAATTAATTTAATATTTCTTAAATCATTTATTCTGCTTAACCAAAAATTTTAACCATTTTAAATTTGGTTTTTTTCTCCTATTCAAATTTATAAGTTGTAACATAAATTTTTCAACACTATTTTAAATTTACAAGTCATATACTTATTCCTTATATACTATTTTCAATTAAATTCAAAATTGTTTCATATATTTATTAAATCACCTAGAATATTTTTCACAATCAAAACTTGATTTAATTGAAAAATAAATTTGTTTTGATAGCAATTTTCACGTAGAAACTCAAAAATGAACACTGGCGATGCTGCAGTCATCTCCAGAATTATTTTCCAGTGACCAAACGAATTTAATGCTTTTATTTCTTCAAAAATCCTTTCAATATATATTTTTCTAGTCAAAACTTTTCAAATAATATTATTATTAATTTTTAAGGCTTTGAAAAATAATTTTGAAAATAAAAGGATTTTAAATTCAAAATTTCTCAATTTTTAATCATTTCTATATATAAGCAATATTATAAATATATTTATACAAAAATTTTCACCTTATTACCAAAATATTTCATTAATTTACATTTGGTCACTTTAACCAATTATTATTTTGATTGATTTCAATTCAACTTAATTATCAATGCTTCATAAAATAAATTTACAAAGTATCTGTTTTATTTTAATTCAATCAATAATCGATGATAATTAAATATTATCATCTACTAACAACAATTTCTTTAAAATTTTCATCTTACATATATAAATATACTTAGTTAAAAATATTTCATTTACCCGATTTTAAACAATATTATGTCGACTTGCCTCGTTTAAGTATTTAGAAACCCTATCGATAACACGGCATCCCGCATATCGACCGGAATTCATAAAAAACTCAACGGATAAGTAAACACAATATAAAACATCTTATAACACTAACAAGTACGCTCTCTCATACATATACAATCAAACAGACTCATTCTAAGGTACTACTATCCTGTAACGTCCCGCCTTTTCACACACTTTAAATCGACACACGTGCCAATTCAAACCATACGGAAGGGCGGATTGTTATGGGGTAAATAAGAAAAACAGAGAAGAAATAAAATAAAACAGAATCTCGCAACGGAAGGATAAAATATAATAATCAATATATAGTTCGTAAAACAGTTTACAAAACATTATATTCTTCTTTATACAATAAATATCAGAGTTCACATACCAATAAATATCAATACAGCGGAATTAAATGGTGTAGTGAAATAATATAGTGGATAATAGTAATACAAATCTTCGTCTTCGTCCTCCAGAGCTAAATCTTCAAATCCTGAAACGCTCGGACTGACACGAGCGAATTGAAAAGACAAAACACTCAAGTCAGAACTAAAAGATCTTATGTAAGTTAAATCAACAGAGATAAATATGAGTTCAGTAACTTAAAAGATGCTCGGGATTCACATCTCTTAATGATCCGTTAAACTATTTACTATGTAGTATATTTCGCTATTACAATAGTGTCTAATTGTAAAATAAACTTACTTTTAAATAGCGTTAAGGAGTTACCCAATCTTCCCCTTAACACAATAATAGTCCCAGTAGTCCATCCAATATCATAGTCCCTCCTGATCGGGAAGCCACCAGAGGATACCACACAGGCTACGGAAGAAATCCAACTCGTACAAGGCTCGATATGGTAGGTGACACGGCACAACTAGGCAATGCCAAGGTAGATACACCAATTACGCTTCCGGGTTGGTGGTAACGCGTAGCGCGCAGCTACCGCCCACCTCGAACAAACTCCCCCAAATCAAAGAAATCAAAAGTGAAGGTGGCCACCGAATCAATCCAAAGTCGGAGTATAGTATCGAAGGGAAGTGTCCGATCAAAAGTACCACCTTATTAACCCGTCAATCGCTCCTGTTTTAGCCACCTTATGCCAACGGGAGTTGGGTCCACGTATTTACCTTATAGGAAATGCCGTCACCAACCTACTCCATTCTGGAATCTCCACCGCGTACACGGTTGTTAAAGTGGTTTTCGGAGTTGGCAGAGAGTATGACAACTTCCGATCCCGGTCTCTTCAACAACCAAATGTTATTATAACACCGCGGTCTTAAAAAATACTTTATACTTTAAAACCAGAATATAATTATCCATTTCAAAACCCATAAGTACGGTATCATTTCCATTTCCAAAACAACTCATTTTGATATTATTTTTATAAAACCAAAATCAATAATATCATTTTATTTCAAATATATTTTTCTTCCAAAATCTTACTGCTTTAAAATTTATAATATTTGGAAACCAAACATTTGAATTATAGCTTTCAAAACATAATACTGCGAAATTCATAGCTTTAAAACCATAACTTCTAAAACTTGAATGGTTTGGATATTCAAACGGTATATAGAATAAAATAGTTTGAATTTAAAATTACTTCATAAAATAAAATAATTTCCGCGACATTTCAATTTTATTCATAAAAAATTTAGTCTAAATCCATAAATTTTAAATTCACTTTCAGTTAAATAAACCACTTCAAATTTAATATATTTCTAACTTTGAGTATTTAACAATTTCAAAACTTAAGGTTGGAATTTATATTCACCAATTCATTGTCCTATTATTTAGTTTTGAAATGTTTACATAATAAATCAAAATCATTTAAAATAAAACTCCAGTTACTAACAATTTAAATATTTCCTTCAATTTATTTATGCTAGAAATATTCGTATAATTTATCTTGAAATGAAAATCCAGTTATAAATCTCATAACTTTACAATTTCCAAGTTTACTAAGTTTTACCACACTTGTAGAGTTTACATTTTTTTTTTATAAGCTCAATTCCAAATAAATTTCCAATTTATCTTCAAATCTTAATTGATTTGAACCATTTTAAACTTTATATATATACAATATCTTAAACCTGTATTTAATCATATAATAAAAATTATCAAACTCCATTTTTCAACTTATTCATTTTTATTTAACATATTTATACATAGCTTAAATTCACAATTTAACTATATATGTATATATAAAATAATATTTATAAAATATCAAAATTTAATATTTATTAACCGTATCCTATCCAAACCATGGAAATTATTTCAAAATAATTTATATACATAGACCGCGGTGCCGTATATAATTTTCTATCCTATGGTCAAGTGATACAGATATTTATCATTTCAATCCGTAATTTAAAATAAAAATTACGGTTATATATCATTTCAAACCGCAATCCCGAATGAAATGAAAATGCATAATAACTTGCAGTTTATACAATATAAAATATAGCATCCGTTCATCCAAATATCAATCATCAACCATTTATTACAACCATCATCCAATTTAAATAAAACATCAATATAGAGCATATAAAATATAACAGGTAATAAATAACAGGTATTAACTAACAGTTTATATTCAATAATAAATTTAATAACTGTTTAACAAGCAGTTTATATGCAAATAAATAAATTTTAACTGTCAAATTTATATGCAATAATAAAATTAATTAACAACTAATTAAAAAAAAGCGATTTAACTGAGATGATGAATAAAACACGCCAAACAATCATAAATAAATTTCTACTCATATCATAAATCAATTTAACAAACATAGGAAATTTTAGAAACTGTGAGTGGGTTAAAACACTCACCTTTTGAATTTAAATCGAATTTAAATCCGATTTAAACCCAACAATTCGACGTTCTCAGAATTCGACCAAACCAGCGTCATCAAGTCCGAAATTTCAATGCGATCCTAACAAAAAAATCGCGCGTGAAACGGAGTTCGTATGTAAAAGTTATCATTGTAAAACGATTGGAAAATTGAAATTTAAAAATAAATAAAATAGAAAACAAACCCTACCACATAGCGCCACGTCACCCTCTCTTCCTGGAGCACGCGCATAACCAGAACACGCGGCCGAACCCAAACTCTCACGTTTTGACCAAACTTTGACGATCGATTCCTGCCGCTACACGACTCCGTACGCCACGCCGCTACCCTAGCCGAGACCCCCCCCCCCCCCCCCCGGCCGCCCCCTATGGCCAAGGACCGGCGCCTTGAAAAGCCGTCGCCGCCGCCGTGAAATCCAGTGGTTTGAAACCCAATTTCGCGAATTCTGGTCGCCACGGTTCGATTCAAGTCTAGCGACCACCACCATCTCGAAGCCCATGACGAGATCTGCAATACCCAGAAACCGATTTTCCAATTGTCGCCCCAAGTAAAAACGCCCAATTCGACTTTGACCGCGATTTTTGATCAATCCGATCACTGTCTCGAAAAACGAATAGTAGATGTAGGTTCGTATCATTGAGATCTTCGATATATATTTTTTCTGAAATTTTTAGAGGAGTTTGAATTTTTGACTTTGATTTTGAATTGTAATTGGATCTAGGGTTTGCATCCATTGAAGAAGAAGAGGAGATGATGATTGGATATACAAACAAATGAGAATAGATAGAAGCTAGGGTTTATAAGTGGGTTTACATAGGTAGGTTAGAATTTTGAATAGATGGATCGAGTTGGATATACATGCTACCGCTATCGTGGCACAAAAAGCCCGTTCTGACCCCGAAACGAAATTGGGTAAACCCATATATCAAAATAGGAGTTTTAAAATATTTTAAACGCGATGGAAAAAGTTTCGCGTCTAAATTCCATCGTATGAAGAAGTTATGCCGAAATCAATATTTTCAAATTGATTTCAAATTGATTTCAATTAAATCGATTTCAAGGCGTTTCGCGTTCGTACGATCAAACGACAAGTCTGATCGCTACAAAACTCGAAACCCTACAGTAATTTACTGATACGGATTCGATGAAAATGGTTTCGTCGAAGTCCGAGTCAGTGGCCAAAATGACTATTTTTATATTAATTAAATAATTTAAAATAAATTAAAAAATTCAAATTCCAAAATTTAAATTCTGAAATTTTCAAGCTTAATCACTTTAAAATTCTCAAACATTTAAAATGATTTAACAAATTTTTAAATGTCAATTTATTAAATATAAATCTTCAATTTCATAAAATTCAAAATTATAGATAAATTTTCAAAATTTCCATTAAATTGAATTAACCCATAATTATTTCAAATAGAAGTGTTTACCATAGGATTTAAAATTATTACATAAATATTTCCAAATTTCAACTTAATTTTTAAATTATCGTAATATTTAAATATTTGATTCCTTTCATTTGCAATAAAACCAATTATTATAAATTAATAAATTAACTCACTATTAAAAATTCAAATTTTATAATTCATAATTTTATCTTCTTGATTTACTTATAAATCTATAATTCTTTAAACCAATCCCCATCTCAATTTAAAGTAACTTAATTCATCCATTATAGAATTTATTTCAATTTCTTAAAACGACCCCTTTATTTTAAATTAAATATATTGATAAACTTTATTTCCCATTATTTCCCAAATTATATTAACGTAACATAAAAAAATGGATATATTTCAATTGGTTGCCTGTTTTAAATTAAATAAACTACCATTATCATAACCTTTAAATTACATATATGAATCCACTATTTACAACAAATGTTACAGTCCCTATATAATATTGATTTTCATTAAATTTATTACGTATTTCTTCCTTAGTTAATAACCTTCCTATTTCCATTTATTATATCTAAGCAAATTATATCCATAAATTACGATTAACTATTCTAAATAAGTTGATTCACTTGGTTTCACGCCTCTTTATTACATCATTTATCCTATCATGATTGGAATTTTACCTTGGATACATCTTATTGAATCCGACATTCTTCACTTACCAATTTATTGCACATTAACTGCCATAATTTAGTGAATTAATTGAAATTAATTACAAATTAACTTGACAACCTAATAAAATAAGTAACGTACAGTAAAAATTGTCATTAACTCTTAATTACACTTTTAGAGGTTCATTATTTACACCCCAAATATTGTAATTACTTACATAACACTGGTTTTACTCAATTAACATTTATTACAAACTATTCCAAAATTTATTCAATATTTATTAGTTCTCTTATATTATATTTATAACCAAGTGAAACTTTTAACTTGAATTGGTTGGATTTCCTTTTAAGTTATTAATAGTTAACTTATACTAACATATTCCTTTATTTATTCGAATTACCGTTACAATGTTTTTTTATTACAAAATCAATTAAATACATTCCTTTCTCGTATTAAATTATACACCTGTATAATCCTTTCCACTAGTCATTCATTAGAATTCTATTTAAATTTCAATCTCTTGTAATAACTCATTTATTATACTTTTGCATATCAATAAACAAGCTTCCAAATGAATAGGGTTTATTAAATTCAATTTTTATAATTAAGTCTATTACAACCAATGTAATATTTCATAGGTTAATTATTAACATTTACTTCATTACCAATTATAACAATTATATTTCTTTATAATTTAATTCCAAAATCTTATAAATATGACTAATTCAATTAACGAAATTTACGAGTCGTTACATACCTATCTCTAATGAGTCAAACTCCACAAAGCCAAGGTTATCGCTAAACCTTCGCTCCGAAACCAACTGTGACGACCCACATTTTGGAATGTTTAAATCGACAATAATCCACACATGTCTGACTTAAATAATCTGAAACGTAGATAATCAATTGGGGTTAAATAAGAAAAGAAGAAGAAAACAAACATAGAATCTCATAGCGGAAACGATAAAATATAATAATCAATTCATGAAGCTGTTTAGTATACATTTGATTATAATCTGTACACATTTATCAGAGTTATATATATACATCAGGGATAAATAATCAATACAATAGAATTCATGATACAAGAGAGTATTTCAATAAGAGGCCCCGGTCTCTTTAACAACCAATCTTCATTTTACACACCGGTTGGTTCTTTTACATTTCAAAAACAATTTGCACTTGATATCAAAATATCATATTTGTTCCAAAATCAAATCCATTTAGAAATCATCATATATTCAAAATTATCACTTTTGTCCGATAAATCAATTCCACTTTCAAAATTCGATTCGAATTCAATTTAGGTTATATTCTTCACTTTAACCTAGTTTGTATTTAAATCCAAGATTTAAATATAAATAATTTACCCTTTAACCAGTTTAAATTTTAGAAAATAGTTTAAATAGTTTAAAATAATAAAAATAGTTAAAAATAGTTTAATAGAAAATATTTAAATAGTTAAATCGAAAATAATTTGAATATAAAAATAGTTTATATTGTAAAATAGTTTGGAAAATCTAAATAATTGAAATATTTAAAGAATATAGATTTTAAATCATTTATACTAAAATATTCATTTTAAAAATAATTCCAAAGTCAAGCCGGTCAACTTCCCGATTTCCTGCCCAAATCAATTCTAAATTCCATTTCAATTTAATCAATTCAATCCTGATTCCAACTCGAATAAATTTTGATCTCAATTCACAAGTTTCTTTAAATTTCAATTTCCAATTCCAAATTAATTTAAATCTCAATTTCAAATTAATTTCCAATTCCAATTCCAAATTAATTTAAATTCCAATTTCAAATTAATTTTCAATTTTAGTTCCAATTCCAAATTCAATTTCAAAATATCGATTTAAACACTTAAATCGAATTTACTTACAATACCAATTTTAAACCCAAATTTTCAATTCCAAACTCAAATTTAAAATATCATTTCATATCAATCTTTCTTAGAAATATTCAAAATTCGAATAAAAGACCAATCTTTTAAAAATAATAAACTTCAGAAAATTAACGCCATATTTCAAATTTTAACATAAAATCTAAACTTCGATTAATTAAATAATTTCGTTTGCCAAGATTAAATTCCAACATTTCGAGCTTCAATTCAAAATAATTCAACTTCCATAAATTGGATTTCATTCTCGAAATCTATTCATTTAAATAATTTCGAACATTTTTAAAATCATTTAAATTTAACCAACTAGGTGTCCGTATAAAATTTTCTAACCTATAGCCAAGTGGATAATTATTTCAATTTAATTTCAAGGATGGATATATATCATTTCAGTCTAATTTCAAGGATGGATATATATCATTGTAAATGCTCTGCCGACATCCTGCTAAAGCTCACAATTTGATTGATTGATCTTTATTCTATTTAATCCCTCTTATGCAAGGAAAGGTTATCTTGTCTTTGCAATTCTAAATTTTTTGATTACTATGAAAGAACAGTGGAAGTTTATTAAAAGTTCAATTGATGCATCAGAGATGATATGTATCTGTATTTACGCTTTAATGCGTAGCATTTTGTATATGCCAACATATTGATATTCATCCATACATGACAAAATATGATGCATGTATAACAATGTAATAATGGAACTTACATTTATTTTAATAAAGGATAGTGCTGCAAGCTAACGCTAAATTTTCAAGGTGTTTTGGTGATCACTATTGTATGCTAGTGATTTTTTTATTTTAAACATATGATTTTGTATTTCATATTTGCATCTTAGGTGAAGTCTCAGCGACATCGAATCAATTCATACTAACTTAATTTAATTGTTCTTAATTATACATTTAATTCGATATTTCTTATTTCGTTTTAAATATTAATTGTCAATTATATTATCATTATGTCGAGGTGGAGCCTTGGCGCAACAGTTTGGTTACCCACGTGATGATCTGGATGTTCAGGTTCGAATCCAAATACAACCTCATCGCAATGCAAGTGAAATGTTGCATATATTATCGACCTCTTCAAAGTCCATTATCATGTGGGTGCCTCGTCCATACACCTTTAACCGATACTTTTGTGTTAATCACCTTTAACTGCGCACATGCAAACACTAATGGTGTGAAGGGGTCGTACTCCAAATTGAATGACAACATTTGTTAATTAAAGCACATAGGGTAGGAGTTAATCTATGTTTTGGTGTGCTTATGTTTTTTTTATTGAACTGATACATATATTTTAAACTGTTCGCTGCTGAAAACATCTAAATAGATGCATACATGTAAAGTATTCAAGTAAACAAAATACTATAGAAAATCAAGTCCAAATCAGCTTTTGTTTTCGAAATTCTCTTCGTTCAATCCATACAAAAGGTATTGATTTATATATTTTTCCTAGGAAATGAAAAAAATCCATACTGTATTTTCATGAGTTTCGTTACATTATTAAGCATCATTTTGATATTATTTCGACAAATTTAGTTAACATTTAGTTTATTTTCATTAGTAAATCTACTATATTAGACTATATATTTTCACATGTTTTGTTTAGCATGTTATTGTATTTTCGACTCAATTTTGACATATATAAATCACGTTAGATATGTGGTGTACCACAAGAGTCTACTCTTGTTCTAAGGGCATTAGATATTGCCAGCAATATCCTTATATAAATTGAGGCAGGATAAATTTCTAGTGGAGCAAGGAGAATGGCATTGGCCCAATTAGTACCTTGTGTTCAATAGTTCTAGATGCATTAGTGCATACTAGAAACTTGAATTTAGTAATAATGCTTTTTTCCATATATTTCGAATTCAAGATGACATGCCTATTAACTAAAAACTAAATAGAAGAATGTTAGACCAGCACATTAGTAGATCATTTACTTGGAAGGATTTTTTAGTTAGCAATAAGGATGGTTCAAGCAAATCATATGGGTAGGCCTATAAAAGAACCATTATTCTGGATGGTCTAAAGAATATGGTTATTTCTATGAAAATTCTGGAGAATATTTAGTATCACACATTGTAAGTGCTCTATAGACATCTTGCCATAGCTCACAATTTGATTGATTGATCTTCATTCTATTTAATCCCTCTTATGCAAGGGAAGGTAATCTTGTCTTCGCAATTCTAAATTTTTTGATTACTATGAAAGAACAGTGGAAGTTTATTAAAAGTTCAATTGATGCATCAAAGATGATATGTACCTGTATTTACGTTTTAATGGATAGCATTTTGTATATGCCAAATATTGATATTCATCCATACATGATGAATTATTGATATAACACTATAATAGTGGAACTTACTTTTATTTTAATAAAGAACAGTGATATAAGCTAACGCTAAATTTTCAAGCTGTTTTGCTAGTCATTGTTGTATGCTAATGATTTTTTTATTTTAAATATATGATTTTGTATTTCGTATTTACATCTTAGGTGAAGTCTCAGCGACATCGAATTATGTCATACTAACTTAATTTAATTGTTCTTAATTATACATTTAATTCAATATTTCTTATTTCGTTTCAAATATTGCAAATAAATATTTTGTCAATTATATTATCATTATGTCAAGGTGGAGCCTTGGCAGAACGGTTTGGTCACCCGCATGATGATTTGGACGTTCAGGTCCAAATCCAGAAATAGTCTCCTCGCAATGCAAGAGAAATGCTGTATATATTATCAACCTCTCCAGATTCCACTATCGTGCGGGTGCCTCGTCCATACACCTTTAACTAATACTTTTGTGTTAATCACCTTAACTGTGCACATGCATACACCAATGGTGTGCAGGGGTCGTAGTCCAAATTGAATGACAGCATTTATTTATAAAAGCACATAGGACAGGCGTTAATCTATGTTTCAGTGTGCTTATGTTTTTTTATTGGACTGATACATACATTTTAAACTGTTCTATGCCCAATACATCTAGATAGACACATACATGTAAAGTATTCAAGTAAAAAAAAATACTATAAAAAATCGAGTCCAAATCAGTTTTTGTTTCGAAATTCTCTTCATTCAATCCATACAAAAGGTATCGATTTATATGTTTTTCCTAGGAAATGAACCAATGTAGATCTTTTTTTAAAATATACTTAGTAAAAAATCAGATGTTGAATATTTTTTAATTTTGTTTTAAAGCAAGTTACTGTTACTAATTCATGGTAGGTATCACAAACTTATAGTTAGAAAATGCAGAATTAGAATAATATCTATAGATCTGGGTTGATTTTAGAGTTTTAAAGAAAATTTCAGTCCTGTAAATTGAGCCAGAGAGTGTTATCTCAAAGGTCCAGTTTTCCCTTTTCTATTCCCATTTTGACCAGAGGAAAAATTCAAAATTTCTGTTCCGCTTCGAACATTTCGAAAATTCCATTTAATTTCAATTTACGAATTTTGGTAATTTTATGTAAATACGCCAATAAATATGCAATGGTTGTATATTTTTTTTGTTGTATTTTTTTTTATTGGTTGTAATGGTAAATTCCAAACCAAATTATATTTGAAAGTATCATAACTCAATTCCTAGTATTAGTTTGATTATCATACTAGTAACAAAACAAAATCCAGTGCAATATTTGAAAATGTCCAAAATCAAGTTATTTTACATAACATAGCAAGGCCCGACACTTTTTAACATATCCCACCATCAAAACTACGTACTATTGGTAACCTAGAGGTCAGAAACCATTGTTTCTTTGTTGAAAATTGCTCCATGAACGCAAAGAGAGGGAAACAAAATAAAAACAGACCACCATTGTCCGATGCTTCACTTTTTCCTTGCTTTCTCACCGCTTCTCTTGCTTGCAACTTTTCCTCACTTCTCATGTGTATTTTCTTTACATTGATTTTTTTCCTGAAGTGAGATCCGGAACGGATTTTCAAATCAATTTCAGCCTGGTCATCACTAAAACCGGATTGGAATGGATGGAGTTCCGGCGTGTCGGCCGAAATGTCGAACCATGGTTATCTCAAATTGAATGTGAAAGATTTTCAGCATAAGGGGATCAAATCTCAAATTAACTTGTGTGTACTGCCTGAGCTTGATTTTTAGCGTTGCTCCTATGCCTCTTAAAGAATTACGTTGATGTTTGTGGTTGTTGCTGCATAAAATAGTGTTTTTCTATTTTACTACCATGCCTCCTAAATTTACATGGTTGTGTCCATTGACGATGACATACTTTGGGTGCTTTGGGGAGTTTTTGAGTGTTCAATTTATATTATGTTTTTTGTTGAATTTGAACAACTATATTATTTGATATATGTATACATCTGACTATTATGTTTGTTAAATAAAAGGTGTACCAGATGCACTTTCTCTATTTCATCTAGATGATGTATCTATACGTAGTTTCTTTTTAGATCAAAGCCGTAAAAGCACTTAGGTGAACATTTCTCTCGTGGTGTTAGTAGGCTATATGGGAAAGGATGCATAACAAATTTAGCAATTGAAAAGCTCTATGTAATCAGTAGACCCCTTGTTTCCGAATGATCCCATACTGTTATAACAGTTAATAGCCAGTAATTTGATCTACTTAGCAGTCAGCATGATAATGACACATTACAATTGATTCCTGGAGGGTGTTGTTTAATTAACATATAGTTTGTCAGCACCTTGCTTTTGGGATGAATATACTTGTATATCATACCGTTCTTCCATTTGAGATTCTCTGTAAGGGGTCAAGATTACTCAAAAATACACATAATTTGTCGAATATCAGGACCTAGCTACTGTAGAATGAGATGAAATTATAACTTTATCGCACATTTAGCACAAAGAGTATCTTATGATCTAATCTGTGGCAAGCTGAAGGTTATGACTGACTTTTCCAGTAAAGAACCTGGAAGTTTACAGCATGTGCAATGTGGTGTATAGAAAATTGTGCATCCAGTGCAGATTCTTTGGACGTACTACTTGTTATTTAGATATTACCATAATACGTTAGTTAAATTGTAACTCAGACTTTCAGATGCCTGTAAGAATTCAAGGTGAAGGGGAGGTGCATGATAGTTGCAATATTCCGATTCTCTGCTTCTGCTTCTCAGTATCGATTAATTCAGGTAATGCTTATTGTTGATGTATTTTGGATGTAGTAGTTTTTTCATCATGTTATTTTCATCATCACTAATATGATGGCGACACTGATATGCTTTTTGGGTACTTGAATAGTATGAAAAGCTGGTACCTACCATTTTCTTGATTAATTTTAAATGTAAATGGTTTTGAAGTATTAAATAGAATTTTTTTTATCGGATGATGTATGATAATTCTTCTCATTCCCCTCATAATGAATTATATTCCAAACTGGTACTTGCCATTGAGATATCAAAGAGTGCTTCAAAACTGATGACATGTGCCTCGTTAAAGGAACCCTTATTCTTACCTCACCTCCTTATGAATGAGAAGTAGGCCTTTTCCTTCTATAACTCCCTGTTTTCAGTCACTTCTTCAATAATCATTGTTCTAGTCTGTTATCAAGAATTATGTGCCAATTTATATTTGCTTACGTCATTGTTATCCCCAGACTCAACCATGCAATAGTGAAGTGATATGTTTTATTTGAATGTCAATCTTATAGATACTTTTCAGTTTCGTATGCAAAATGATTACAAATCCCTAATTCTTTGTTGTTTTACAACGATGAAGTTTCATTTTATATTTAATCAGTTCCCTTGCTTGTGCAGTGCACACGAGCATAAGAAAAAATGATTCAATTCATGATCTTCTAAAAGGGACGGCTCAATCAGACAGAAACAGTAAACATGCACATATTAACAGCGTAAAAGATAAAGATAACTACTTTACCGAAACAAAGGAATAACTAGCTTGGACTACCTATTGAAGTATTTTGTATTGTTTGAAAAAACTTCAATTTTGTTTGGTGATCACCATTAACGATCTTCGTGGAATTTTCTGCTCTGCTCTAGAAGATATATTGATAGATTGACATGTGTTCAAACTTACCACATATTGTTTTTATAGGAAATTATTGCCGAGGACAAAAATTTTCAGTATTTTAGCCTAAGGACAGACCTTCAGTATTTTTGCCTAAGGACAGACCTTCGGTATTTTAGCCCGAAGGACAATTTTTTTAGGTATCAGTTTGTAGTTGTCGGTAGCACTTTTTATATAGTGGAAATTTGCCACAAGGGTCTCTTTAGCAAGTGGAATTAGTTTCTAGGACACACAACTGAAATTATTACTTTCAAGGACAAAACACAAAATAATTAGTTTATAGGGCCTAAAAACCTATGAAATTATGTCCTTAAAAGTAATTATACTGCTGACTTTGTCCTTGAAAGTAATTATTCTGCTGACTTTGGTCTTGAAAGTAATTTCTTTGAATGTGTGTCCTAGAAACCAATTGGACTGCAAAGTTTGTCCTTTTGGTAAAATGCCCCTTTTATATATCAGTTTGTAGTTATCGGTGACAGTTTTTAGGTATCAGTTTTAACTTTTCGGTAGCAGTTTTAGAAGAATGTTTGTTCTTATGAATAATTTTTAAAGAATGTTTGTTCTTATGAATAATTTTTAGAAGGACGTTTGTGCTTGTGGTTAAAACATTAAGGTAGTGTCTTTGAGGCTAAAAATTTACGAGTTTTTGTCCTTTTAAATTAAATCCCCTTGTTTTTATTTGAATATAATTATATTGTAGTTAAAAAAAATGGCGCGGGAAGAAAAAACCGATGCTGATCCTAGAGTTGCTAGAGCATATATTTATATGGTATATTTCGTTGCTTAAGGTATACTAGACCACTTGAGGCTGTGCTTAGTTTTGCTTCTCTCCTTATTCGACATTGTTTCAAGTTTGTTTCAAGCAACATAATTGAAAAACGCGAAGTAAAACTTAGAAGAAAAGTGGCAATAGACGAAGACTTTAACAATAAAAGGTTTTGCTTAATGTATGTTACGTAAATGACATAGATAGATGATAAATGTATTACATAACATGACTTTAACAATAAAGAGCCAGAAAACAACAAATCATAAGAAGCCAGAAAGCAACAAATCATAACTTTTGCTTGAAGTGCTTAAAATGCATAAGTAAAGCACACATATATAACACTATATGTGTGCGCGTGTCTTTAGTCTTTACTCATATACATGCAGATAGCTTACATAATTGCATTTGTATCAAATATGCATACACGTATAATATTAAATGAATAGCATCTGTTCATTCGTTGCATTTAATTGTGAATAGAAGTCTTCTTTTGTTAATTATTCACAACATAAGTTGTTAGTGAAGAATCCTTAAGATGTTAACAACAATTCATTTTGACCAATAACCTGGAGCAATCATATTTAAGACCATTATCAACAATCCGACCTGTTCACTTCACAGTCTACTGCTTTTCAACCGAACAAACGAACTGCGCGTTCAAATAACTGCGAAACTAGTCACGGACCAGTAAATTAAATAATTGGTAAGATTTATAACAACGAAGCTTCGCCATTTTAAACTTTTGCCCTACACTTATGCTGCTACAACTTATAACGGAGAAGCTTTCGCCGTTACAAGTTTATAATGGCGAAGTCTTCACCGTTATAAACTTATAACGGCTTATAGCGGCGAAAGCATCGTTGTTATAAAAACGAGCCACTGTTCAGTGAACTCATAAAATTGGTTTGAACTAGCCACAGGGAAGTAAACAGGCCACACTTGGTTGCTCCGTGGCTAGTTTTTCAACCAAACGAGTCATTATTGGTTATGCCCTAACATGCAAAAAATAGAGATGCACACATATCCACCATTTTATTAGAAGCCGTAGACTGAGAATTATTGGCTGCGGTGACTGCAACAACCACTTCTTCAATTGGGGTACATCATTTTGGAGCCTTTTCAACTTCATCCCCACATAAATAAAGAAAGACAAAACAAATTTGCAAACCGTGCTTTTGTCAAAGTTTGCAAATTATACTTTTATCTTGATCCATATTTACAACTGAAGGTGAAGTTCATGCTAGTTTTAATTTTGGTGTAACGACCCAGAATTTTTATTAATTAAAATATGAATATTTAATTAATTTTAAACATTAATATTTGAATTTATAAGTCAAATAAATTTTTATTTGAATTTTTGGATTTAATTGAATAATTAAATCGATAATTTAATATGTTAAATTATGGAAATAACTGAAAATCGGGTTAAATATGATTGAAAATGATTTGTAAAATTTTATTTTATCATATGGGAGTTAGAATGATATTTTAGAACTTTTAAAATCGAATTAAGAGTTAATTTGTGAAAATTGAATATTTTAATATTTAATAATCGACTGTAAAATAGCCAATTTTTGAACAGTCTCAGAATTGAACGAAACTAGTTCCATTGGATCCGTAATAGTTAGTTATTACCGGATTTCAATTTTCGTGTCAATCGGAGCTATCGTTTGAGCGTGGCAGCTCGAAACGCATCGAATTATTTTTAATTTAAATTTGGCGAGCTAAAATAGCCATTTTTCAAAAAGTCTCGGATTTCGACGAAACCAATTTCATCGGATCCGTAATGTGATATTATTGTAAGGTTTCAAATTTCAAGTCAATTGGATTTACCGTTTGTCCGGTACAAATTAAAACGCCTAGAAATCGACTTAAATCGGTTTAATTCAAATTGAGCGTTTTTAGCCATAACTCGCACATACTTCCGAATTAGCTTCCGAAACCTGTTCCATTGTGTCCGGAACGCGGGGTAAACCCTAGGTACGCCAGTTTCGGCGCGTAAATCGGAGTTCGGAATTTCCGGGATGAATAGTGTTCGAATTTTCCTTATAAATAGCCCTTCATAAATTAAATAAATAAAAATAAAACACCAAACCCTAAATTTCATACTACAGCCGCCAGTAACTCAACCCACGGCCAGAAATTCACGAACTTCTCCCTCCAATTTCTCAAAATCCATGCATCGATTCGTGAAAGTATCAACTACAAAGATGAAGATCACAACGAGAGCTTCGATGTGAACGGTGGAGATCGTGTTTGGAGCGACGTGGAGGGAGCTAAGGGGGTGCGTGCGTGCCACGTTCATTGACGTGCGCACGAGAGATGATGAGGCCGAGCTTGCTCTGGTTGAGGCCGTGCATAGGTGGTGGATGAGGCTTTCCGATGGCACATCTTGATCGAGTTCTCGTCGAGTGTAGCGAGAGCAAATCGAAACCCTATTTAGTGATGATGGATTTGAGTTGCGTGTTCAATTACTGGAGAAGGGGGGCGCGGGTTTGGGAAGATGAACGAGGGCCGTTGGATATGGGATGAACGGTTATGATAAGCAAATGGTGAAAATTTAAATAAATGTTGTAATTTATATGCTTTATAAAATCGTGTAACTTTAAAACTGCATAACTTTTTCATACGAGGTCGAAAAAATGCAAACTCAGTTGCGTTGGAATCGTATGGACGAGCATTACGCGATGGAGTTGGTTTGGAGTCGTTTGGAGTTAGTGAGAATTTTGGGTAAAATTAAACGTCCGTTTAATTTTATTCGAAATAAAAGCTGAAACGGAAATTAAAATCAAGGTGAGAATTTCTCACTCAATCGAATCAGTTTCGATTTTATTTTAAATAGTTAGATTTAAAATATTTGAATGCATGTGTGAATGATGATTGATATCTATTGATTGTTAAAATAGACATTATGCGCCGTTAGTAAGCGGATGTTATTTATTAAAAACATATACCGCGAATATTTCATAAACAGTGAAATTGGTATTATATATAATATCAATATATATATATATATTAGCATATGTATATATTGCAGTTGTTGATTTCCCGTATTTTTTTAGCGGATGAGACCCTATTGCGCCGTTATTAAGCGGATAATATTTAATAAAAACATGTACCGCGATAATTTCGTACTGGAGCGGAATTGGTATTGTGCTAATGTTTTTGGATGCAGGAAAACAGGTTGGAGGGATCCAACTGGATTCCTCAACAGTATTTATTTGATTTCAGATATTTTGATATTTGATGGATTTTCACATTGATATATGATATCGTTGTAGTCGTGATTGACTATTTGGTGTGTAGCATCATTGGACCAGATTTTGGGATTTTAAAATGATTTATAAAGTGGTTTTTGAAAATATACTATATGTTTGGAATTGATCCATATTAAATAAATAAACGTTATAATTTTTAAAGTTATAAAAAAATTATGATTTTTGAGAAATATAGTTAAAAACTGATTTTTTAGAATATGATGCTATTGAGTTTATAAAATAGTTTAATCGAGATATTTTAGAATTTATTGTGAAAAGTTTAAATATAGAATTTATGAAATTTAATTATTTTATAAATCAAAATGGTGAAATTATAAAGGAATTTAAAGATGTTTTTAAAGAATAATATAAATTGATTTATATTAAGAGATTTATAAATGGGTATTTATAAATTGAAATATTGACATTATAAAACGAGTTTTTATGAGTGTTTGAATGAAGTAAAAATGAATTTCATTAATGAATGAAATTTATAGGATTATAAACAGTGAAGTTATAAATGAAATTTTATAAACAGTAGGTTTATAAAATTTATAAAGTTATTGAAAGAATGGAGTTTTGATAAATAAACGAATCTTATAAGTTATAAGATTTATAATTATGAAGTTCAAAGGAACGATTTTAGTAACGAATAAATTATAAGTATTTAACTTATAATATGAACGTTTAGTTTATAATTTAGTTATAAACTGGAATAGGTTAATAAAAGGATTTATAAAAAAGGAAGTTTTTATAAATAAATAGAAATGGAATTTATAAACGTTGTTTTATAAATCCGCAAACAACTTATTTTGATAAGTTAATTGTCATAACTTATTTAATGGAGTTATATTCACATTTTTGAATAGTGAATAATCCTTTGAATTGAAATGAATAAAAGGATGAAATTTGTTAACGAAGTTTATTCACGTTTTTGAATAGTGAATAACACGTTAAAGAAATTGTTTTAGATTTAGTGTTTTAAACAGAATTAAAACGATCTAACGATGTTTTAAAAGATGTTGAGATTCGAAACCATAGATTTCAACATTCATTGTTGAAATAGACGTTTTCGAGAAATAAAAGGAAATAGTGGACTATAACACTGTTGTTATAGTAAATGATTTCCGAAAGGAAATGTTTTGAATAGTATTGGGATTTATATATCTATTTTAAATTCGAATCCCTATACTAGTGATTTTGGGTTGTCGTAACAATGTTTTACGTAACATTCGTTTTGGCCCAAATAAATATGTTAAGAGAATGATTTCCTTAAAGAATGAAATATATACTTAATCTCGATTTAAGTATATTGAATATTTTCCAGGTGTTGAAAATGAATAAAATTTGTGAATTACTTATGAATAAATAAGTATGGAAATGTTTTCCAATATAAAGTGAATACTTTGAGAATTTATCTTTTTGAAGATAAATTGAAATGAATAATTGAAATCGAATGTTCATAGATGTTTCGGATTATAAATTCACTAAGGAATTTATAAAAGAAAGTAGAAGTGGTTTAAAAATAAATATTGATTTATTTTTGAAGTGTTGAAATTATATATCTAGTGAAGATATTGTGGAAAATAAATAATTGGAAAATTATTTGGAATCTGGTGATGTGTGCATATCTATTGATAGTTCAATAACCGACTATCAATATTTCCCTTTGAATGGGTATTTGATATGATTTGTTTGAATTTGAATGCCACACTTATTTTTAAATAAGCGCTCACTATTCGGGTTAACCGGGAAAGGACCATGGGGTCGTATAACCCATTCCGAATATGTGATACGTCGTTATGAATTGCATTTGAAGATCGGTGTTGAAGACCGAGTATTTGCGAAAGTGATAGGATGACCTATCGATTGTCTCTGCACTGGGTAGCTCCTGGTATAGAGATCTCCTAAGTGATGGGAAATTCGATCGGGATTGTGAATACCCGTATTGCAAGGGCTTCGTAAGAAGTGCCTTCGGTTTTGTTCGAGCCCGGAACAGACTTGTATGGATTGTATGTCTGACATTACAAGTTGAGATATAAAGCCGATTTCTTTCAAATATATTTCTGTTGGTGGCGGAGAATTTATTCTTTTAGCTTAACACCCTTCTCTGAGACGTACGTGCTCAGAGGTTACGTAGTTGAATGTTATCAGCGATATATTCCCAATTTGGTAATGTGATATGCTGAGTGATGCTGAAATGATCATTGTGTTGATTATTTGTGATAGGATCGTTTATTTGATCGTCTATCCTTGTGATCATTGTGTTGATCATTTGTTGACCCAAAGCATGGCTTTTGTATAAAGTATGTTTTTGTGGACGTGACTTCGTCGAGCCTCACACCCCGTGAATGGTCAAAATAGGAAAGAAGCAGCAAGGTTATGAGGGGTAGCACCCTTTAGGATGTGTCCATTTCCTTCTGGAAAAGGGTGGTATCATGATATGGAGCCCAGATACTTACTCATGTTGAAAACACTTTGTTATGATTGTGTGAATTGATTACGAGCGCTCGGTGATAAAGGTCCCAAAGGACCGGGGGATGGCATATTCGGTCAGTTGTTACTCAGTTAGGGGTAACCCGGCCTTGTGTTGGTAGAGATCCGGTTTGGTTCTCGGGGATGTCCATCCAGAGGCATTCTCATGTGGCAATGGGAAGTTCCTTGGCCTGATCATTCGTTGGAAATCCAATTCCCAATACGAAACTTGTACGGTATTAGTTGTAGAACCTGTCATTCACTTATGGTGGTCACCACTGTTTGGATGGTAGCTATAGTAGGCATAGTTCGAAATGTCTATGTTGGCTAAGATTTATATTCTACTTTCAAAATGAATTTTTCCCCTACACTATGCACTAATAATAATATGAAATGTTCTTTTAAATGCGTATCAAGCATCTTTGACTATCATAAGGAGAAATCTCCTCCGATTCTGCGTTTTCATGTGTGTGTGTGCGGGAGGCCTTATGGTAGTCTCATTTTTAAAAGCATTGCGAATTGACTTTAAAAATATTCCTCTCTTTTGATTTTTAAGATAAATAAACTGTTTTGAGTTCTCACACCAGTCACATGACTGACTCGGAGTTTATTGTTTTCCTTCCTAAACTCTGGGTGCCCACCAATTTTCCACACGGGCAGTTAAGAGTTAGGTTTATCAGGATATTCTGGATATTCTGGAGTTGCTGGAGGCAAGATGGATGGCATGACGTATTACTACTATATAGTATTTCTTTTTCCGCTGCATTGTTTGATGTTGTATGTAGTACACTCTGATGATTTGATGAAATGTAATATAATGTAATGTAATAACTGATATAGTTCTTTGTTTAAAGATTATTCATTTATTATTATATGTTGTTCCGCTGCGAATTGTGAGATTCTGATGTTGTTCTGTTGTTTTCTGTTCCGTTCCATTTCCTATCTTCTCTTCTCTCTATTTTAAAATTCTGTCCTATTTTCTTCTGTTTTTCTTTTTCCTCTATATTCTATTTTCTTCTATTTTAAAATTTTCTGTTCTCTTTTCTATTTTCTTTTCCCTCCATTTTCTACTATCTTATCTCTTCTTCTCTTCTCTTTTTCTTAAATTCTTTTTAAAACCCATAACATTCCGGTTTTTGACCTTCGATTGGTCGACAGTCGATAAAGTGAGTGTCGATGTTGAATTTTCGAAAGTCGAAAATTTCCGGGTCGTTACATCTGGGTTGGTTCAAGTTTGTGGGGATGGGCTTGATCTGGTGTCACCAACTCTTTGCATATTTTCTCCTCCCATAAAATTGTTAGTTCCAAATGTTACCTGTTTATTTCTATAAACTTTATTCATTTATTGTTATTCCTTTTGCTTTCTGTACAAATGTAATAGAATACAGAGTCTTTACGCTAACATCTTTTAGAATACTGAAAAGTATTCTGAGTCAGGCTTACATGGAAAATCAAATTTCTGTTACTTTTATTTTATACTCTTATTTTGTACACATGATATACGTATAACCAAATCTATTACAATGTAATATCTATCATGAATGGCTATGTAGATGGTTTAAATTTTATATGCATGCTTGCAAGTATTATAAAATAAATATGGTTACCATTTTATTGTGATAGAATAACGCAGTCTTATGTTTTAATTGTAAACGTTAACAAATTATTCAATTATGGAAGTGTTGGAGGGAGAGAGATTTGATGTTTTTATTGACTCTCTTCAGTTGAAAGAAGAGATGGATTACTTCAAAAGTTGCATGATAAGACCTTTGATTAGTAAATATTTTGTGGTAATTTAAAGTTACAAAGGATCCTCATATTATGACAACTTATTTGAAATTAAATCAAAATAATGCCACTTCGATTTCTAGTGAGTGTAGGTTACTATCTATTTTTCTCTTTCGTTTTGAGTACGTTGATTCCTTATAGAGTGCTTACCATAAATACGTAAATTGAAATCAACATCTAGTCTGAATAAGTCTAAATTAATTATAGAGAGATTTTACCTCCTAATTTATTGGAGAGATCATATGAAATAACAATTTAATATTTAAAAAGTTATATATAAGGGTATTTTGTGAAGTTCACGGTCGGACTAAAAGATTGTGCTTCTATTCCAACTATTAATAAAGATAAACACAAACACATTGTTCCAGAGTCTAGTTTCAGTTGTGTTTTGTAACTAGTTGATCGTGTACGTTGTTATGCATTGATAGGTAATAATTAAAGCAGTCTACAAATTGTGATAAACTTATTAATTTAGAACATTGCAATTATGACCAATGGCTAAACACGAGGTTGTTATACATTCCCTTTTCATTTACATTTTAACGCCAGAACTTAGTATACCCTAATATTAACGATACAACACTAATATTAGGTTATACGGATAGTGGATGGTTTAAGTAAAGCCCAACACTATTTATATGAATATTTTGAAGTTGCCCGTTGAGTGTCTTACATGTGTAGTGATTTGGATGACTAAAGATAGATAGGGTCCAAATGTCTAGTTTTTTCAATTTGAAAAAAATGCAGTTTAAATTAACTATTTATGAAATTAACTTTTTTCAGTGTACTGAAATCATATAGTGGCTACGAACATAGAATCAAACCCAAATCAATATAATGAAATACATGTAAAAATAAAAGTACTTATAAATTTAATTATTCACCAACATAAGACGCTTTCCTAATGACTCTTTCAAAGCTATAGTGGATAACCATTCATTTATTTTTCCTTCTTCATTCAATTCATGAATGATCCATTGGAGTTCTCTTCAACTTGCACGCTGACGTATTTCAATTCATCAACGTCTTTGGAATTTTTTATTCTTTTTGTTTTTTTTCTAGTTTTGAATTTTGCGATATAATGATATTAATCTCGTTGGATAAATCGCAATATTCACTGCCTATGAATATTCATGTCCTCGTGTTTGCAGCCAATAGTTTTGGTATGCTGAAACTTTTATCTACATTTTTTTGTTTGAAGGTTGATGGCTGGGCTAACTCGTGTTATGTTTTAGAGGATAGTTGTGTTTTCGTTGTGATTTCTTCTTTGTGAATTAGATAATTTGTTATATCAAAGTTGTTTTCGCCTTATCTTCTTCTCGATATTTTATTGCTGCCAAATCGTCTGCCTTTGCTGCTTCTTCATTATCTGAAGCAAAACATGTAGGATTAATATTTTGTAAAACACGTAATATACGAGCATGAAAAATAGTGTTTTTTATTTTATAGGGACCGTTAGGTACAGTTAACGCTAATATAAGCCTACTTCGTCGACTTTTAGCGTTAAGCAAAGTAAATTAGCTTTTAAACAAGTAAATAAACAACAAGATTAACACGTTTTCAACATTCCAACTTAACTATTCCTCATTCAATAGGGGAGCTTGATAGGTTAGAGCTCTATTGCTTCATCCCTACTCGACATCAATCTTAACTCTCAGAAATAGAGAAGTCTACTTCGTCGGCTTTTAATGTTAAACCTCTTATTTACTTTTCTGAAATTTAAATATAATTATTAAAAATATATTTAAACTTCAAAACAACTTTAATATACTTAAAAATATGATTTAAAACATCTCTAAAATGATTAGAGAAAAATAATAAATTTAAATATCATTTTTAAACACTTAAAACCATAAGCGACTTACTGCAACATTTATAAATGCTGTTAAAGCCCTTGTTAAAGAACATATCGAAAAGCACGATCTTTGTAATCATTTTTTACCACTTTAAAAAAATGATCTAAGAATTGAAATTTTTATAGTATGTACTACTCTTAGTGTACTTAAAAACCATGGAAATAAAACCTTAATAATATATTTCCATTTATTTATAAAAATTCCAGAAAACAAGAGATTTAAAGTGCACTTATAATGACTATTCTCGCTTCAAACACTTTCAAACTCACTTCGATTTAACAATAACCATTTAAACATCAATCAAGGCCAACCCACATGTTTAAAAGGGTAATAGAAGTGATGTTAAATAATGTAAACTTGACATTTGCTTTAGAAATCAAGAGGGGTCCAAAGTTTATAACTTTATTTAGTTAATGTCACTTTAACTATTATACTTTGCACACGGTATATACTTATAAGATAGTGAGATAACTCACTTACACCATGAAAAATCCAAGAATAAATCCACAAGTGCAAAGAACCACCTCCTTACATCACAAAAGCCTAAAGATCTAACCTTTTGCACTTCCAAACCAACACTACCACCTCCCCTTCCTCCTCCATGCTCACGGTCCCTCCTCTTTCTCTCACCTTCTCCCACTTCTTACTTCCTAATCATACCTTCAATGGTGTCCGAGGCCCAAATCCAAAGTTTAAAAGAGATTGGAGATCATTTGATTAAGAATTGAAAAGGTTAGGGAATAATTAGTAGATTAGTGCTTAAGCACTTCCAACATTTTGTAGTTCTCATACTTCATTTCAAGCTTAGTGAATTAGTGATTTATAATATATTGTGTGCCTATACTTATATAGGGTTTTACAAGAGGTCATAACCACCTCTTACCTTTAATGAAAGGTCCAAAGGAGCCTCATTTTCACATGTTGACATTACACCTCTATTTTAACGACCAGCATATTTACCAATTTGATAAATTATATTTATTTTTAAAATATCACAATATAAATTTTTTCGAACATAGGTTATGATGTTGAATAATAAATAATAATGGAAATCTTATTGTCAATAAGTACTCACAAAACATAAATTTTGAAGAATATCGATAAAATGACCGAAAACCATTTTATCGATATACAGCTCTATAATCATAAAATTTCATGCACGGAACTGGATATGTACACCTATTATGACAATTGAATAAGAATACGAAATACAATATTTCATTTTATTTTTGGAAATAAAAGTGTATATGACATCCTTAACGATGCTCTTATATTTAATGATTGATTTATGATTTTAAATTGAGATTTAATGATTTAATAAGTATTGTAATTATTCAAATAATTGTTTTTAAATGATAATAATTCATTTTAAATATTTATAAAATGATAATGAATAATTTATAATAGTTTTACAAAGAGAGATATAACCAGTTTGAAAGTATAAGAAAATTGAAGTCCTTAGAGAATTCATGAAGAAATTTTCATAGTAAAGAAAATAAAGTATTTATGCATATATATGTTAGCATTCGACCTCAAAACCATGTGCAATCACCTCCCTATCTCCTTTACAACTCACATCACCACCTACTTGCCTTTTGTTCGAGCATATCAACATCCAAAAATCATAGACGGGCCCACTCAAGCCTAGGCTGAACCCATTTGAAGAAAAATAATGAGTTTGAAGAGCTCTAGAGTAAGAAAAAGAGGAGGAAATGCTGCCAAAATCGATTCAAGAAGCTATGGAAAATATTGGTGGAGTGGAACCATAAGTGAGTACTTAATGTTTGTTAATTAAAAAATTAATCTCTATAACTATTTTTAAGTATGATAATATGACCATTTAATCTCTTAATGATTTGTATGAATGTTTGATAAGTTGGTTGATTATATGGTTGGTTATATGGATGTTGATAATGTTTGATAACTTAGTTGTGATAAATTATGAGAAATCATAATAAAAATAGTTAATTGACAGAAAATGAATTCGTATGATTTGTGTATGGAGTTTATTAAGCCTCTTAATTGTTTCGAAAATATAAAAAGATTGGAAATAAATATTATAATAATATAATATTAGGAAATGATCTAAAAGTGAAAAGTGATTTAATATGGAAAATATGGGTTTAAATGTTTGAAAATGGTTTATAAATTTTTTATAAACATTAAAATTCAAATTCAAGAAGTTTTGTCAAATAATAAATTTGGAGTCAAAAATAAGCGCCTCACATAACGGGCGCTCGCGAGTTCACGCCATAAAAGTTAAATCCTTCTGTATGATGGAATCGATGTTGGATGTGATAACCCGGATTTTCAGATTTCTATTAACTGGGAATTAACAGGATTTAAAAATTTTAAACACTAATTTATAAGTTGAACAAATAAATCTGATCATAAATGTGTATATCTGATAAATATTTATTTAATAGTCTCTTAATATAATAAATATAAAAGGGTTATATTAACATTTTAAAATGAGTTTAAAGATGTTATACATGATTTTATTTAAATCATAATTAGTTTATATTCTATTTTCTTTAAAGATTTTATTTTAAAAAATATTAGAAAGCATTTATTAATTTACAAATGTATTTATTAATTAGGAAAATTGATGTGAAAGGCTTTTAAAAATCATTTAAAAAAATAATTGAAATAAAATTAATACAAGTGTAACTTTTTAAACCAAGATAAAAACACATGTAAACTAATTAATAATAGGTAGTGACAAGTGTTGGCTATTGTAAACAAGTGTCAAATTTATTTTTAATTTTCTTTAATTCTAAATTAAATTCTAATTCACATTTATAAACTCACCTCTCCTCTCTTTTATTTTTTTTTCTCATTTCAAAGACTCAACCATGTTCAACTCTTCAAACCTGAAACTCTTCTAAAACCAGAAAATGCTCAAACCAAAACTGAAATCCTCAAACAAATCAGTAATCTTCCTCAAACCCAAGATTAAACAAATGCAATCTTGTTTGTTTTCGAGCTTGTAAACTATCTTATCCTCAAACCTGAAACCATTTTCAAAATCTGAAGCTTGCAACCATTTTAAATCTGAGATTTTCAAAGCAGTTTTCAGCAAAAGGTCAAGCCTGTAAACATTCAAATGCAAAGTCTGTAGCATCTTTCAAAACTGAGATTTTCAAATGCAACCTGGAAGTACAAGTTTTTAAAAAAAAGCATCAACAATTCAAGTTTCAAATCCCAGTTTTAGGCTCTCTATCATAAGCAGGTGAGTAAACAATTTTTTTTTTAAAAACAGTGATATGGTTGCTAGCTCTATTGCATGTGATAATCCTAAATGAAGAAGTTGTTTGCATGATTGATTTTATCTGAATATATGTGAATTGCTTTGTTTATACGTGAATCTATCTGTGTGTATGTATGTATATATATATATATATATATATATATATATATATATATATATATATATATATATAAACTGCTCCTCTGTTCTAGTTTTCCGGTGAGTAAATCTTCTTATCTAAATACTTTAAATCTGGATGTATGCTTGATGCTAGAGGAAAGATTATAAAGTAAATATGAAATAGGGTCTGCATGAATGATCTTAACAAATGTACTGTTTGCATTGCATTTTATATTTGTGAATGTGCATGTGTGTTAATATATTCCATCTCTGTTTATAAATTACAGGCTTAAGAACAATTCAAAAATTTCAGATTCTCTTCTCACATTCAGCAATAGGCTTAGATTACTAAATGAAAAATAGTTGAGACAATCTAAACTTATTTTTAAAAATAGTTTCAAGCAAGAAAATATAGTAAATATTCTGGAAATAAAGAATGACAGTAAAAATTATATTTAAGTCAAAGATCATTGTTTACATATTCAGGTTTGGATTACATAGACTGATTTGTGGTTGAAAATTATGAATTATGATGTGAATATTATGATTTTTAGATAGGAATTTGATGAGATATCCTGAGTTGTTTAGTTTTGGGATTATCGGCAATTGTCGATGATCTATGTCGAGTTGAAGCTCAGAATTTTGATCGAGGGTGGCTTAAGGGCTGTCGATCATAGGAAAATTGGAGAAGTTGTTTAAGATGGCTGGGAAGGTCAGAAATCGTTGATGTAAGGTTTTGGTTCTGGTTATTGTTGAGGAGGACGTCGAGCCTTGTTCGATGATGGTGACGCATCGGTCCAGATCGCTATAGGGGAATTAGTAGCATGATGATGTGACGTAGCTGTGGTCAGAGGGATGGATGCTCCGGTGGGTGGAATCGTCGCCGGTGCGTAGTTTTAGCTGGTGAAGTTGATTCCAGTTTTCATTCGAATGGGTTCGATTTTGATACGTTGCCCAATAAGCGAATCAGGGTGATTGTTCGTGACGATAGGGTGGACTTCGACTTGGTGGGGGTATCGGCATCGACCTACGGTGGTCGGAGTTATCGTGCATGTGCACATGCACGATTGTGTCTGGCGTTTGGTAGTTGGGTTTAAGGAAGAAGAGGAGGTACTCGAGTTTCTCGATTCAGTGGTGTGTTTTGTTCGAAGTTTTGGGAAGGTTGACTCGAAGCTTTTGAGGGTAGTCTCGAGTCTCTTGTGTGGTTTCTGGTTTTTAACTGTCTGTGGTTTGGATACTGTATTGGGTGTGAAATTGCATGGTGGTGGTTAGGGTATCTGTGTTTGGATTTGGGTTTGGACTTGAAGATGATGTCGTGTTTTTGGGAAGATAACTCGAGTTTGAACTCGAGTAATTTGCATGTTTTAAACCTGTAAGTTTTAAAAATTAAATTTTAACTAAGTTTAAATAAAAAAATGGGTAGAGAAGATGTTACTCGGGGCCAGACCCGAGTTGTCTTTGGGTTGAACCCAAAGTAGAGATGAAACAGTTTTTAAAATGTTTTAAAATCAAATTTTTTTGAAATTTAAATTTAAATCTAGTTTAAAGCTTTCTTGTTTAAACTTACCATTTTCTATTTCTTTTCTTTAACTATAAATTAAGAAGTTTTTGAGAACTAGATTGATTTAAATTTTGTGAAATTTAAAGTGATTTTAAAACATTAATTTGAAATGAAATTTAAGATTTTATAAAAGTAAGTTTAAAATACAAATTGTAACTAATTTTGAAACCTCTACTTGATAATGTTTAAGTTATTTAAGGAAGTTAAGTATTGTTAACTTTTAATTTATTAAGTTAAATGGTTATCTTATTTCAAATCTTAATTAAAGGATTTAATTAAGTTTAGTTAATTACAATGTAAAATGTTTTAAAAATAATTAAAGGCAATTAAGGTATTTATAAGATAAGGTTTTATCTTAAGATGATTAACGTTATAATGTCTTAAGATTAATTAGTATAATTAATTAATTTGATAAATTAATTATAAAGGATTAATTAAGTGATTAATTAAGAATAATTAATTGGTTTAATTAATAATTAAGTAAGGGTTATAGATTGATTAGTGAAAAATAAATTAATTGTAATTCAGGATTATTAATTAAAGATTGTTAGTTAATGATCAGAGATTAGCTAATTAAGTAATTAAGTAATAAAGAATAAATTAATCAAGTAATTAAGTTTGATTAATTTAGTAATTAGAGAGTTGTTAATTAAGTAATTAGAGGTTACTTAATTAAAAATTAAGAAGTACTTAATGTGTAATTAGGTTTTTATCAATTAATAAGTTAGGTTTTATTAATTAATACTTAAAGGACGATTAATCTATAACTAAAGATTAATTAATTAAGGATTAATCAAAAGTGATTAAGGATTAATCAAAGGTAATTAAGGATTAATCAATATTAATTAAGGGTTGACTAACTATTTAATCAACTGGTGATCATGGATTAATTAATTCGTATTAAGAGATATTGATTAATAATTAAGGTTATTAATCAATAGTTGATGGTTAATTAATCAGTTAATTAGAGGTCAATTAATTGATTATAAAGTAATTAATGATTGATTACTTTGTATTAAAGGAGATTAATTAATAATTGAGGTTTATTAATTGATGATTAAAGGATAATTAATCTATGATTAGAGATTAATTGATTGATTGATAAGGTAATCAAGGAGTGATGAATTAATTAAATGATTGTAATTAATTAATGGTTGATTAAGCAGGATAAGATGATTAATTATGATATGAATTGATAATGCTTGCTTATGGATGATTGTTTGTTGAATGTCTGAATTGAATGATATCTATTGGATGATATGCTGTGACATTCCGTTGATATGATATTGGTTATATCAATGATAAATGGTGATGTTTATCTGTGTTATTGCCGTGTAAAAGCGACATCCAGTATTTGAATTTAATCACCTGAATAACTTGGGTTAAGATGACATTGGATTCGAAGAGACTGGAGTCGGGTATTAGTAAATACCCGAAACCACTTCGATTCTTTGTAATTTGATATGTGAAACCAATAGGCTGAAGTGGAATGACTTAAGTGAATTGGACCATTCAATCTAAGTTTTTGGCACTTAGAAATTGATGTGTGAAATAAGTGATGTCTATAACAACTTGTGAAGTTGTAAATTGATATAAGTTACCCCGGGTTTATATAAGTTTCATGCTTTTGTATTCCATGTTAGATGGGTTTACTCACGCTGGTTTCCACCCTGACCCGGGTGTTACTTTGATGTAATGCTCGGGTCAGACCGAGTATTACAGATTTTTAGGTAAAGACGTTCTAGAGCTCAGGAGACGAGCTGGATGACAGGAACGTATGGAGTGTTTCCGCTGTATTATATTATTGTATATATCTGAGACATGTTGATTGTATCTGCCCAGTGTTTTGTATATATGTTGTAACTCTGATGTACAAAAGTGAAATTTGACAAGTACAGTTTTCCTTTGTATAACTGTTATTATTTGTTATTATATTTTATCCGCTGCGAATGTGAGATGTTGGTGTTTCTGTTCTTCTTTTTCTTCTATCTCCTTCTTCTTTTCACTAACTATCTATAATTATCGGGATTGAAAATTCTGGGTCGTTACATTGGATTTCTTTGCAATAAGAATTTTCTAAACTCTTATGACTATTATTTTCAAATAAAAGAAGAGGATCGATTTCGTTTAGTAAATTTTGAAATATGAGCAAATCAAGTTTTTAGGAAAATCGCACTTTGGTGGTTAGGTGGCCAAAGTCGCAAATGCTTTAAATAAATATTTTTAAAATGGTTAAAAATATGGAATAAATCTTACAAATATTTTAAAAGAGATTGGACTATAAAATAAAATTTCCAAATGATAGAAAGTTGTTTTCATCAATGTAGCCTAAAAAGAACTTTCCACGGCACTTTTCCATAGCATTTTTTATAAATTTTGAAATATAATTTTAAACGCAACCGTTCTTTTACAAATCTTCTCATGTTTTGAAATTACCGAACTTCATGGGCAGCAGGTGGTAGCAAGATAAAAACACCAGGTCCTCATGCTCAGTTTGCTCTTAGAGTACTCGCTTGGTCAAGTATGAATATTGGCTATGCTGGTATTTTTTATTCGTGGAAAATAAGCGCTTTAGTACTTGTTAGTTTAATCTGGTTTATTTATACAAATTTGACTGTACCATCAACTATGTTACTACCTTTAACGATGGTCATATTGGATAAAAATTATAGTTTCTACAACCAAATGTTAGTGTAATGTCATCTTTCGATGTTTATTGTGTCTATTAAAATGGACATGGTTTAATTGCAGCTATATTCATGAGGAGTTTCATCTTCTGAAGTGAACAATACATGATGAAACCATCGACATATAAATAAGCGACAAGGTTGTTCAGTTAACCCTATGAACACTTTCTTGTTGACCTATGAGGGAATAAATTATAAAACACCATCATTTGGCACTGATTAGTTTATACCATGTTGTTATTTTTGCAATTTTAATGTCAAAATTCAAGGAAATAGCTGATTGAAGACACCTAAAATGGGTATGTTAAAGATTATTGTTGTCAGGAATCAATTTTTGAATTCCTGCTACTTTGTAGAACTGGCACAATCTAACACATTTAAGTTGATATTTTAAATTAGTTGTTTCAGCTTTTATTGTTTCACTTGGAACAACTCATGCTTTTTAAGTGAATGAACTTTTTGAAATGATCCTATTTTTTATGGAGATGATATCCTTTATATTTACTAAATATATCTGAACCAACACCAAGCAATAGTCCAATTAGTGCCCATAAAAATATGGATGTCTATTCAAGTTAGGTAATGCCATCACCTAGTATTTGGAAACTAGATATTCAGAAATGTGGTTAGCATTAATATAACACTGTTTGGTTCTCCACCCTGTTATTTTGCACTCTCACTTTGAAAGAAATGACATTTTTTTACAGTTCGACACCGCATTTTGAGAAAAATGAAAAAATCCATACTATATTTGTATGCAAATTGTTATCGAATTGTGCCACTACATTATGGATATCATCCACCGCGTACACGGTTATCAAAGTGGTTACAATATTGAAAGAGAGTATTTCAATAAGAGGCCCCGATCTCTTTAACAACCAATCGTCATTTTACACACCGGTTGGTTCTTTTACATTTCAAAAACAATTTGCACTTATATCAAAATATTATATTCGTTTCAAAATCAAATCCATTTCGAAATCATCATATATACAAAATTATCACTTTTGTCCGATAAATCAATTCCACTTCCAAAATTCGATTCGAATTCAATTTAGGTTATATTCTTCACTTTAACCTAGTTCGTATTTAAATCCAAGATTTAAATATAAATAATTTACCCTTTAACTAGTTTGAATTTTAGAAAATAGTTTAAAATAGTTTAATAGAAAATACTTAAATAGTTAAATCAAAAATAATTTGAATATAAAAATAGTTTATATTGTAAAATAGTTTGGAAAATCTAAATAACTGAAATATTTAAAGAATATAAATTTTAAATCATTTATATAAAAATATTCATTTTAAAAATAACTCCAAAGTCAAACCGGTCAACTTCCCGATTTCCTATCCAAATCAATTCTAAATTCCATTTCGATTTAATCAATTCAATCCCGATTCCAACTCGAATAAATTTCGATCTCAATTCACAAATTTCTTTAAATTTCAATTTCCAATTCCAAATTAATTTAAATCTCGATTTCAAATTAATTTCCAATTCCAAATTACTTTAAATTCCAATTTCAAGTTAATTTTCGATTTCAGTTTCAATTCCAAATTCAATTTCAAAATATCGATTTAAACACTTAAATCAAATTTACTTTCAATACCAATTTTAAATCCAAATTTTCAATTCCAAACTCAAATTTAAAATATCATTTCATATCAATATTTCTTAGAAATATTCAAAGTTCGAATAAAAGACTAATCTTTTAAAACCAATCAACTTTTGAAAACTAACGCCATATTTCAAATTTTAACTTAAAATCTAAACTTCGATTAATTAAACAATTTAGTTTACCAAAATTAAATTCCAACATTTCAAGCTTCAATTCAAAATATTTCAATTTCCATAAATTGGATTTCATTCTTAAAATCAGTTCATTTAAACAATTTCAAATACTTTTAAAATCATTTAAATTTAACCAACTCCGAGTCCGTACAAAATTTTCTAACCTATGGCCAAATGGATAATTATTTCATTTTAATTTCAAGGATGGATATATATCATTTCAGTCCAAATAAATGTCATAGATATAAATCATTTCAACCTATGTCTTAATTTATTCGAAATAATTCAGTTTACAGTATTATATACTGTAAATAATATACCGCGTGATAAAATGATATATCGTAATAAATAAACATCCATATTAACAACCAGTAGCATCTATCACAACCAATCATCCATACAGTCAATATAATTCACAACAATTTTATAACTATCGCTATCACTATCACTATCGAGTATAATATTGCCAATTAAATTTAAATTTAATTGGCAGTCAATTTAAATTCTATCAATTAATCCATATATCAATATAAATGATAATTAAACCTACCAAACAACAGCCAATAAATTTCATAACACTTCATAATATAAATTTAACTAACAAAAAAATTATTTTAGTCAATTGTGAGCGTATAAACACTCACCTTTCTATTTGAAACTGAAAATACTTCAGCTTTGAATAAATCTCAATTCGCTTCTACGCCGAAGCCTTCATCGATACAATCTCCACACAATTTGTTTTGCCTGGATCGGACCTCGCACGAAAATTTTACGCGATAATTAGACTGACGATTTAATAAAAAGATTAACAAATTAATAATATAATTAAATTATAACTCACGTTCTCATCTTCCCATACCAAGTTTGCACGCCAACCCATCATTCACGACCATCGTTCTTCAAACGCACGCACAATCAAGCGAAGGAAGGTCCATCAGGCAGCACCGTCGCGTGCATCGCTTGCTCCACCACCTACGCCAGAGGCTACGACCGCTCCGCCGCTGCCTTCTGCACGATCAAACCCAAAACACGCACACAGTCCAAACCCTAAATTAACATGCGTCTCTCGATCGATCGTCCTGGCCTTGATGCACCCCCGCGAGCGCTCCATGCTTCTCTTCCCGTGTGCGAAATCTTCCTCCCATCTTTCGATTTATATATATATATATGTGTGTGTGTGTGTGTGTGTGGCTGCGGCCATTTTTTCGTTTGGATTAGGAAAAAGAAAAGGAAGGAAAGGATACGAGAGATATACGGGAATTGATCGATTATAGTTTTTTTTAAAAAAATTGCTCCGATTTGAAATAAAGGGGAGAAGGGGTTAGTGGGCTGAAACATGTGTTAGGTAAGAGTCGTTGAGATATTATATATTTTTTTTTCAATAATAGGAAATATCTAATTTGATTGGCCTGTGAGATCACGAATTCCAAACGTATTGTGCCGCCTATCGTTCTAATGTTTTACCCCCATTCCGAACGCAATGGAACTAGTCCCGAGATCTAGTTCGATCGTATGCGGAAGATGGCTTTCAACATCGATTATTTTAATTAAATTTGAAATTTAATTTCTACGCATTTCAAGCTCACAAGGCCAACCGACAAGTCCTAACGCTATGAAACTTGAAATCCTACAATAATTCACTATTACGGATCCGGTAAAACTGGTTTCGTCGAAATCCGAGAGTGGCCAAAATGGCTATTTTTACTCGTTAATTTAAAATATAAAATTTCCAATTTTTTAATTATTCACATTTAAATCCAATTTTAAATGTTAACCATCTTCATGCGTATTTAAATAAATCTAAATAAATTTTCAAAGCCATTTCAATTCTCATTAACTCTCGAATTTAATTATTCAATCTCCAATATTCAATTCAAACAAAATAAATTATCCAATTAAATCAATATTAACTAATCGTTATAATTTATTTATACCCATATATATCTAAAAATTATATTATATTAAATAACTTACAGTAGTCAAAAGTACGGGTCGTTACATACTACCCCACTCAAAACTTTTCGTCATCGAAAAGACGTTAAGTAAAGAATTTGACATTCAATATATTTTGTTTAAAACAATTAACTTATAAACATCCAAATGTTATTTACAAATCCGTCACTAGGTTCTCACTACACCACTTCGATAATGATTTTGCGGAAAAGTATAACATATATATAAAACTATGTTAAAAAAATTTAAAACTTCAAAAATTTCTAACTCCCGGATTTACGAAAAATTTCCGCAGAGTTTCCTTTACGCGGCTCGATCGAAAAAAATTTACAAGTCAATATATAACATGAATATAACCAATAATATACATCTAATTTCAATGATGAGGCATCCCGAAGGGCAAAATTATAAAACCGCGGTATGTAATCCAAGATACGTACCTTATTATTAATAATACGAGCGAGATCGCTCATATTAAGCAAGCAAAAGCATGTAAAACCCCGCATATGCACCCAACGGTCTTCATAAGTACATATCTCAACTCAATTTAAAATATTAGTTGCATATAACGTATAGAAGCATGTATAAATCTAATATAACCATATAACATGGATTTTTGAATCCAAATAAATACAAGCATAAATACATAACATACAACAATCATATGCAATCAAAACGGTAAAAACAATGGTTTACAACAAAATAAACCATCCAACCATCAATATCCGTCCAATTAATCCAATTAATTCATAACCATGTGAATTTTCATTATCAAATGTCAATTTTTTAATTTATAACCTTCATTCTTATCAACATCCATTTCAATAACATTTTAATTGATTCATTTCAATTTATTTGCATTCAATCAACTTTTATTCAATTAGATTCACATTCAATTGATTTTGCATTCAATTCATTTACTTCTAATTGATTTGCATGCACTTATCAACATTAATTAATTCACATTCTATTAATTTACACTCGTTGAGAGTTACATTCATTTTTCTTTCTTCCCTTTCATTATTTCATTTCAATAATTCAAATAATTAATTACATTTAAGTAATTTAATCCATACCACATTCCATATATTTAAAATTGATTCACATTCACTTATTAATACTCATTCGTTAATCATACAACGAATTTATAATCAATTCATTTGCTTTCAATTGATTAACATTCAACTAATCTAGTTTCAACCCATTTTTTTCCAATCAATATTTATTGCATTCATATTTGATTTATTACAATTCAATATATATTTACATTCAATCGATTTGTTTCATTTATTTATTTTTGTTTCATCCACTTTTAATTGGTTTACATTCCATTGATTTCTTCCAATTTATCAACATTCATTACAAATTCATTATATTCAATTTGTGAAATTCTAATTGTTTCACTTTTTGTTAACCTATTTCATATAAATTCATTTATGAATCATTTATAAAAAAAATTCCACTTAACCATGCTTAAGTTAAATCTATTTTATTTCCACTTAGTATATCTTTTTATTTATACACTAACATCATTTATAAACGATCTAAATTTATTATAATAATTTATACAACACAATCACGGTTATTATCATTACTTCATACCTTGATTTATTATTAATTCATTGGTTCACTTTATCTGTTTAAATTCATATTATTAATTTACTAAATTAATTCAATTTGCATCAGACTTCATATTAATAATTATTATTTTTCAATCAATTCATTTAATCTCTCTTAAGTTAATTTTTAATTTATAATTTATTCCAATAACTTATTACATACTATATTAGTTAACATTAAATTTTTAAACTCATTCCTCATGCATTTTTTTATCTAGTATAGATTAAATTCGATTAACCAACTTAATTTATTACTTACATTCATTTATTTTTATTCAATTCCTTACACACTTAAATTACATTTCATTTTAAAAATTCAAGTCCGTATTCATTTTTAATTCATTTTATAGCTCAAATGAAATTAATCTACGTTACTAATTTATCTAGTTTCATTTAATATCCATTTCAATTTATTTAATATTAAGTTAAACTTTATTTCATTTTAGTTCACTACTCATTTTATTTAATCCTATTCAAGTTAATTTTTTTTCTCTTTTCATTTAAATTTAACAAATTTAAAATTTGTCTTAGGTTAATATTCTCAAATCTATAAATTATACTATTTATTCATTCATCAACTTCATTTCAAATGTAATTCAATTTTATTTAAACTTTAATGAGCTAAACTATATTTTGTTTATTTCATTTTACTAACTCAATTAATTTAATATTTCTTAAATCATTTATTCTGCTTAACCAAAAATTTTAACCATTTTAAATTTGGTTTTTTTCTCCTATTCAAATTTATAAGTTGTAACATAAATTTTTCAACACTATTTTAAATTTACAAGTCATATACTTATTCCTTATATATATTTTCAATTAAATTCAAAATTGCTTCATATATTTATTAAATCACCTAGAATATTTTTCACAATCAAAACTTGTTTTATTTGAAAAATAAATTTCTTTTAGTAGCAATTTTCACGTAGAAACTCAAAAATGAACACTGGCGATGCTGCAGTCATCTCCAGAATTATTTTCCAGCGACCAAACGAATTTAATGCTTTTATTTCTTCAAAAATCCTTTCAATATATATTTTTCTAGTCAAAACTTTTCAAATAATACTATTATTAATTTTTAAGGCTTTGAAAAATAATTTTGAAAATAAAAGGATTTTAAATTCAAAATTTCTCAATTTTTAATCATTTCTATATATAAGCAATATTATAAATATATTTATACAAAAAATTTCACCTTATTACCAAAATATTTCATTAATTTACATTTGGTCATTTTAACCAATTATTATTTTGATTGATTTCAATTCAACTTAATTATCAATGCTTCATAAAATAAATTTACAAAGTATCTGTTTTATTTTAATTCAATCAATAATCGATGATAATTAAATATTATCATCTACTAACAACAATTTCTTTAAAATTTTCATCTTACATATATAAATATACTTAGTTAAAAATATTTCATTTACCCGATTTTAAACAATATTATGTCGACTTGCCTCGTTTAAGTATTTAGAAACCCTATCGATAATACGGTATCCCGCATATCGACCAGAATTCATAAACAACTCAACGGATAAGTAAACACAATATAAAACATCTTATAACACTAACAAGTACGCTCTCTCATACATATACAATCAAACAGACTCATTCTAAGGTACTACTATCCTGTAACGTCCCGCCTTTTCACACACTTTAAATCGACACACGTGCCAATTCAAACCATACGGAAGGGCGGATTGTTATGGGGTAAATAAGAAAAACAGAGAAGAAATAAAATAAAACAGAATCTCGCAACGGAAGGATAAAATATAATAATCAATATATAGTTCGTAAAACAGTTTACAAAACATTATATTCTTCTTTATACAATAAATATCAGAGTTCACATACCAATAAATATCAATACAGCGGAATTAAATGGTGTAGTGAAATAATATAGTGGATAATAGTAATACAAATCTTCGTCTTCGTCCTCCAGAGCTAAATCTTCAAATCCTGAAACGCTCGGACTGACCCGAGCGAATTGAAAAGACAAAACACTCAAGTCAGAACTAAAAGATCTTATGTAAGTTAAATCAACAGAGATAAATATGAGTTCAGTAACTTAAAAGATGCTCGGGATTCACATCTCTTAAGGATCCGTTAAACTATTTACTACGTAGTATATTTCGCTATTACAATAGTGTCTAATTGTAAAATAAACTTACTTTTAAATAGCGTTAAGGAGTTACCCAATCTTCCCCTTAACACAATAATAGTCCCAGTAGTCCATCCAATATCATAGTTCCTCCTGATCGGGAAGCCACCAGAGAATACCACACAGGCTACGGGAGAAATCCAACTCGTACAAGGCTCGATATGGTAGGTGACACGGCACAACTAGGCAATGCCAAGGTAGATACACCAATTACGCTTCCGGGTTGGTGGTAACGCGTAGCGCGCAGCTACCGCCCACCTCGAACAAACTCCCCCAAATCAAAGAAATCAAAAGTGAAGGTGGCCACCGAATCAATCCAAAGTCAGAGTATAGTATCGAAGGGAAGTGTCCGATCAAAAGTACTACCTTATTAACCCGTCAATCGCTCCTGTTTTAGCCACCTTATGCCAACGGGAGTTGGGTCCACGTATTTACCTTATAGGAAATGCCGTCACCAACCTACTCCATTCTGAAATCTCCACCGCGTACAAGGTTGTTAAAGTGGTTTTCGGAGTTGGCAGAGAGTATGACAACTTCCGATCCCGGTCTCTTCAACAACCAAACGTTATTATAACACCGCGGTCTTAAAAAATACTTTATACTTTAAAACCAGAATATAATTATCCATTTCAAAACCCATAAGTACGGTATCATTTCCATTTCCAAAACAACTCATTTTGATATTATTTTTATAAAACCAAAATCAATAATATCATTTTATTTCAAATATATTTTTCTTCCAAAATCATACTGCTTTAAAATTTATAATATTTGGAAACCAAACATTTGAATTATAGCTTTCAAAACATAATACTGCGAAATTCATAGCTTTAAAACCATAACTTCTAAAACTTGAATGGTTTGGATATTCAAACGGTATATAGAATAAAATAGTTTGAATTTAAAATTACTTTATAAAATAAAATAATTTCCGCGACTTTTCAATTTTATTCATAAAATTTTTAGTCTAAATCCATAAATTTTAAATTCACTTTCAGTTAAATAAACCACTTCAAATTTAATATATTTCTAACTTTGAGTATTTAACAATTTCAAAACTTAAGGTTGGAATTTATATTCACCAATTCATTGTCCTATTATTTAGTTTTGAAATGTTTACATAATAAATCAAAATCATTTAAAATAAAACTCCAGTTACTAACAATTTAAACATTTCCTTCAATTTATTTATGCTAGAAATATTCGTATAATTTATCTTGAAATAAAAATCCAGTTATAAATCTCATAACTTTACAATTTCCAAGTTTACTAAGTTTTACCACACTTGTAGAGTTTACATTTTTTTTATAAGCTCAATTCCAAATAAATTTCCAATTTATCTTCAAATCTTAATTGATTTGAACCATTTTAAACTTTATATATATACAATATCTTAAACCTGTACTTAATCATATAATAAAAATTATCAAACTCCATTTTTCAACTTATTCATTTTTATTTAACATATTTATACATAGCTTAAATTCACAATTTAACTATATATGTATATATAAAATAATATTTATAAAATATCAAAATTTAATATTTATTAACCGTATCTTATCCAAACCATGGAAATTATTTCAAAATAATTTATATACATAGACCGCGGTGCCGTATATAATTTTCTATCCTATGGTCAAGTGATACGGATATTTATCATTTTAATCCGTAATTTAAAATAAAAATTACGGTTATATATCATTTCAAACCGCAATCCCGAATGAAATGAAAATGCATAATAACTTGCAGTTTATACAATATAAAATATAGCATCCGTTCATCCAAATATCAATCATCAACCATTTATTACAACCATCATCCAATTTAAATAAAACATCAATATAGAGCATATAAAATATAACAGGTAATAAATAACAGGTATTAACTAACAGTTTATATTCAATAATAAATTTAATAACTGTTTAACAAGCAGTTTATATGCAAATAAATAAATTTTAACTGTCAAATTTATATGCAATAATAAAATTAATTAACAACTAATTAAAAAAAAGCGATTTAACTGAGATGATGAATAAAACACGCCAAACAATCATAAATAAATTTCTACTCATATCATAAATCAATTTAACAAACATAGGAAATTTTAGAAGCTGTGAGTGGGTTAAAACACTCACCTTTTGAATTTAAATCGAATTTAAATCCGATTTAAACCCAATAATTCGACGTTCTCAGAATTCGACCAAACCAGCGTCATCAAGTCCGGAATTTCAATGCGATCCTAACAAAAAAATCGCGCGTGAAACGGAGTTCGTATGTAAAAGTTATCATTGTAAAACGATTGGAAATTGAAATTTAAAAATAAATAAAATAGAAAACAAACCCTACCACATAGCGCCACGTCACCCTCTCTTCCTGGAGCACGCGCATAACCAGAACACGCGGCCGAACCCAAACTCTCACGTTTTGACCAAACTTTGACGATCGATTCCTGCCGCTACACGACTCCGTACGCCACGCCGCTACCCTAGCCGAGACCCCCCCTCCCCCGGCCGCCCCCTATGGCCAAGGACCGGCGCCTTGAAAAGCCACCGCCGCCGCCGCCGCCATGAAATCCAGTGGTTTGAAACCCAATTTCGTGAATTCCGGTCGCCACGGTTCGATTCAAGTCTAGCGACCACCACCATCTCGAAGCCCATGACGAGATCTGCAGTACCCAGAAACCGATTTTCCAATTGTCGCCCCAAATAAAAACGCCCAATTCGACTTTGACCGCGATTTCTGATCAATCCGATCACTGTCTCGAAAAACGAATAGTAGATGTAGGTTCGTATCATTGAGATCTTCGATATATATTTTTTCTGAAATTTTTAGAGGAGTTTGAATTTTTGACTTTGATTTTGTAATTGGATCTAGGGTTTGCAGCCATTGAAGAAGAAGAGGAGCTGATGATTGGATATACAAACAAATGAGAATAGATAGAAGCTAGGGTTTATAAGTGGGTTTACATAGGTAGGTTAGAATTTTGAATAGATGGATCGGGTTGGATATACATGCTACCGCTATCGTGGCACAAAAAGCCCGTTCTGACCCCGGAACGAAATTGGGTAAACCCATATATCGAAATAGGAGTTTTAAAATATTTTAAACGCGATGGAAAAAGTTTCACGTCTAAATTCCATCGTATGAAGAAGTTATGCCGAAATCAATATTTTCAAATCGATTTCAATTAAATCGATTTCAAGGCGTTTCGCGTTCGTACGATCAAACGACAAGTCTGATCGCTACAAAACTCGAAACCCTACAGTAATTTACTGATACGGATCCGATGAAAATGGTTTCGTCGAAGTCCGAGTCAGTGGCCAAAATGACTATTTTTATATTAATTAAATAATTTAAAATAAATTAAAAAATTCAAATTCCAAAATTTAAATTCTGAAATTTTCAAGCTTAATCACTTTAAAATTCTCAAACATTTAAAATGATTTAACAAATTTTTAAATGTCAATTTATTAAATATAAATCTTCAATTTCATAAAATTCAAAATTATAGATAAATTTTCAAAATTTCCATTAAATTGAATTAACCCATAATTATTTCAAATAGAAGTGTTTACCATAGGATTTAAAATTATTACATAAATATTTCCAAATTTCAACTTAATTTTTAAATTATCGTAATATTTAAATATTTGATTCCATTCATTTGCAATAAAACCAATTATTATAAATTAATAAATTAACTCACTATTAAAAATTCAAATTTTATAATTCATAATTTTATCTTCTTGATTTACTTATAAATCTATAATTCTTTAAACCAATCCCCATCTCAATTTAAAGTAACTTAATTCATGCATTATAGAATTTATTTCAATTTCTTAAAACGACCCCTTTATTTTAAATTAAATATACTGATAAACTTTATTTCCCATTATTTCCCAAATTATATTAACGTAACATAAAAAAATAGATATATTTCAATTGGTTGCCTGTTTTAAATTAAATAAACTACCGTTATCATAACCTTTAAATTACATATATGAATCCACTATTTACAACAAATGTTACAGTCCCTATATAATATTGATTTTCATTAAATTTATTATGTATTTCTTCCTTAGTTAATAACCTTCCTATTTCCATTTATTATATCTAAGCAAATTATATCCATAAATTACGATTAACTATTCTAAATAAGTTGATTCACTTGGTTTCACGCCTCTTTATTACATCATTTATCCTATCATGATTGGAATTTTACCTTGGATACATCTTATTGAATCCGACATTCTTCACTTACCAATTTATTGCACATTAACTGCCATAATTTAGTGAATTAATTGAAATTGATTACAAATTAACTTGACAACCTAATAAAATAAGTAACGTACAGTAAAAATTGTCATTAACTCTTAATTACACTTTTAGAGGTTCATTATTTACACCCCAAATATTGTAATTACTTACATAACACTGGTTTTACTCAATTAGCATTTATTACAAACTATTCCAAAATTTATTCAATATTTATTAGTTCTCTTATATTATATTTATAACCAAGTGAAACTTTTAACTTGAATTGGTTGGATTTCCTTTTAAGTTATTAATAGTTAACTTATACTAACATATTCCTTTATTTATTCGAATTACCGTTACAATGTTTTTTTATTACAAAATCAATTAAATACATTCCTTTCTCGTATTAAATTATATACCTGTATAATCCTTTCCACTAGTCATTCATTAGAATTCTATTTAAATTTCAATCTCTTGTAATAACTCATTTATTATACTTTTGCATATCAATAAACAAGGTTCCAAATGAACAGGGTTTATTAAATTCAATTTTTATAATTAAGTCTATTACAACCAATGTAATATTTCATAGGTTAATTATTAACATTTACTTCATTACCAATTATAACAATTATATTTATTTATAATTTAATTCCAAAATCTTATAAATATGACTAATTCAATTAACGAAATTTACGAGTCGTTACATACCTATCTCTAATGAGTCAAACTCCACAAAGCCAAGGTTATCGCTAAACCTTCGCTCCGAAACCAACTGTGACGACCCACATTTTGGAATGTTTAAATCGACAATAATCCACACATGTCTGACTTAAATAATCTGAAACGTAGATAATCAATTGGGGTTAAATAAGAAAAGAAGAAGAAAACAAACATAGAATCTCATAGCGGAAACGATAAAATATAATAATCAATTCATGAAGCTGTTTAGTATACATTTGATTATAATCTGTACACATTTATCAGAGTTATATATATACATCAGGGATAAATAATCAATACAATAGAATTCATGATACATGGGACAATAATAATAGTAATATACCAAAACTCCATCTTCGTCCTCCAAAGAATAGTCTTCAATACACTGAAAAAACTCAGGACTGACCCGAGCGTAATGAAAAGACTAAACATTCGAGTTAGGACTAAAATACTCTTATGTAAGTCAAATCAATATCACAATATGAGTGTAATAACTTAAGAGATGTTACGCGATTTTCCATCTCCTAAGGATCCGTTAAACTATTTATATATAATAGTATACGCTATGGTAGATAATGTCTATCAGTAAAATAAATATCAAAATAGCGTTAAGGTTTTACATTGATCCACTTTAACACATTTTATACAGTTTAAACCAAAGTCGTGATGGGCTCGTATAGGGGTAAATATGACAAGGCACGTGAGGCAATGCCCATAATGGGCTCGTATGAGGGTAAATATGACAAGGCACGTGAGGCAATGCCCAAGGTATGATTCTACCAGTTTACCCTTTCTGGCTGGTCGAAACCCATCTGTGGCCGACCGCAACAATCAATCCAAACGACAAATAAGGTGCACCATCGAATCCGAAACCACAATAGTAATACGAGGGATCAACGTCGCTAAAGGTAGCTAACTTCATTGGCCAGACATAGGCTCCTATTTTAGTCATTTTAATTATGACACGAATGTCAAAGCTATCCATCATCGTTCTCTTACTTCATTCCAGTAAACGTCGCAAATTCAACCACTATATTCTGGATATCATCCACCGCGTACACGGTTGTCAAGTAGTTTCAATATTGAAAGAGAGTATTTCAATAAGAGGCCTCGGTCTCTTTAACAACCAATCGTCATTTTACACACCGGTTGGTTCTTTTACATTTCAAAAACAATTTGCACTTGATATCAAAATATCATATTTGTTCCAAAATCAAATCCATTTAGAAATCATCATATATTCAAAATTATCACTTTTGTCCGATAAATCAATTCCACTTTCAAAATTCGATTCGAATTCAATTTAGGTTATATTCTTCACTTTAACCTAGTTTCTCCAAGATTTAAATATAAATAATTTACCCTTTAACCAGTTTAAATTTTAGAAAATAGTTTAAATAGTTTAAAATAGTAAAAATAGTTAAAAATAGTTTAATAGAAAATATTTAAATAGTTAAATCGAAAATAATTTGAATATAAAAATAGTTTATATTGTAAAATAGTTTGGAAAATCTAAATAATTGAAATATTTAAAGAATATAGATTTTAAATCATTTATACTAAAATATTCATTTTAAAAATAATTCCAAAGTCAAGCCGGTCAACTTCCCGATTTCCTGCCCAAATCAATTCTAAATTCCATTTCAATTTAATCAATTCAATCCTGATTCCAACTCGAATAAATTTTGATCTCAATTCACAAGTTTCTTTAATTTTCAATTTCCAATTCCAAATTAATTTAAATCTCAATTTCAAATTAATTTCCAATTCCAATTCCAAATTAATTTAAATTCCAATTTCAAATTAATTTTCAATTTTAGTTCCAGTTCCAAATTCGATTTCAAAATATCGATTTAAACACTTAAATCGAATTTACTTACAGTACCAATTTTAAACCCAAATTTTCAATTCCAAACTCAAATTTAAAATATCATTTCATATCAATCTTTCTTAGAAATATTCAAAATTCGAATAAAAGACCAATCTTTTAAAAATAATAAACTTCAGAAAATTAACGCCATATTTCAAATTTTAACATAAAATCTAAACTTCGATTAATTAAATAATTTCGTTTGCCAAGATTAAATTCCAACATTTCGAGCTTCAATTCAAAATAATTCAACTTCCATAAATTGGATTTCATTCTCGAAATCAATTCATTTAAATAATTTCGAACATTTTTAAAATCATTTAAATTTAACCAACTAGGTGTCCGTATAAAATTTTCTAACCTATAGCCAAGTGGATAATTATTTCAATTTAATTTCAAGGATGGATATATATCATTTCAGTCCAAATAAATGTCATAGATATATATATCATTTCAACATATTTCTTAATTTATTTGAAATAATTCAGTTTACAGTTTTATATACTGTAAATAATATATTGGGCGATAAAATGATATATCGTAATAAATAAACATCCATATTAACAACCAGTAGCATCTATCACAACCAATCATCCATACAGTCAATATAATTCACAACAATTTTATAATTATCACTATCACTATCGAGTATAATATTGCCAATTAAATTTAAATTTAGTTTAATTTCATGGTCAATTTAAATTCTATCAATTAATTCATATATCAATATAAATGATAGTCAAACCTACCAAACAATAGCCAATATATTTCATAACACTTCAGAATATAAATTTAAATAACAAAAAAATTATTTTAATCAATTGTGAGCATATAAACACTCACCTTTTTATTTGAAACTGAAAATACTTCAGCTTCAAATAAATCTCAATTCGCTTCTACGTTGAAGCCTTCATCGATACATCTCAACGCAATTTGTTTTGCCCAGATTGGGCCTCGCACGAAAATGTTACGCGATAATTAGACTAACAATTTAATAAAACAAAATTAACGAATTAATAATATAATTAAATTGTAACTCACATTCTCATCTTCCCAAGCCAAGTTTGCACGCCAAACCATCGTTCACGACCATCGTTCTTCGAACGCGCGTGCAACCAAGTGAGGGAAGGCCCATCATGCAGCACCGCCACGTGCGTCACTTGCTCCACCACCCACGCCAAAGGCTACGATCGCTCCGCCGCCGCCTTCTGCACGATCAAACCCAAAACACGCACACAGTCCAAACCCTAAATCAATATGCTTCTCTCGATCGATCGTCTGGCCTTGATGCGCCCCCGCGAGCCCTCCACGCTTCTCTTCCCGTGCGCGAAATCTTCCTCCCATCGTTCGATTTTATATATGTACATATGTGTGTGTGTGTGTGTGTGTGGCTGCAGCCATTTTCTCGTTTGGATTGGGAAAATGAAAAAGAAGGAAAGGGTATGAGAGATATACGGGAATTGATTGATTATATATTTTTTATTTAAAAAGACTGTTGCGATTCGAAATAAAGGGGAGAAGGGGTAAGTGGGCTGAACGTGTGTTAGGTAAGAGTCGTTGAGATATTATATATATTTTTTCCAATAATAAGAAATATCTAATTTGATTGGCCCGTGAGATCACGAATTCCGAATGAATTGTGCCGCCTGTCGTTTCTAATGTTTTACCTCCATTCCAAATGCAATGGAACAAGTCCCGAGATCTAGTTCGATCGTACGCGGAAGATAGCGTTCAACATCGAATATTTTAATTAAATTTGAAATTTAATTTCTACGCGTTTTAAGCTCGCACGGCCAACCGACAAGTCCGAACGCTATAAAACTTGAAATCGTATAATAATTCACTATTACGGATCCAATGAAATAGGTTTCGTCGAATTCCGAGACAGTGGCTAAAATGGCTGTTTTTACTCTTTAATTTAAAACATAAAATTTTCAATTTTTTAATTATTCACATTTAATTCCAAATTTAAATGTTGACCATCTTCATGCGTATTTAAATAAATTTAAATAAATTTTCAAAGCCATTTCAATTCTCATTAACTCCTGAATTCAATTATTCAATCTCCAATATTCATTTCAAACAAAATAAATTATCTAATAAAATCAATATTAACTAATCGTTTTAATTTATTTATACCCATATTTATCCAAAAATTATATTACATTTAATAACTTACAGTAGTCCAAAGTATGGGTCGTTATAATATTATTAAGCGATATTATTTCGACAACTTTACTCAACATTTATTTTATTTTCATTAGTAAATCTACTATATTAGACTACATGTTTTCACATGTTTTGCTTAACATGTTATTGTATATTTAACACAATTTTGACATATATAACCATGTTAGATATGTGGTGTACCACAAGAGACTACTCTTGTTCTAAAGACATTAGATATTGCCGCAATATCCTTATATAAATTGAGGCAGGATAAATTTCTAGTGGAGCAAGGAGAATGGCATTGGTCCAATTAAGTACCTTGTATTCAGTAGTCCTAGATGCATTAGTGCATACTAGAAACCTGAATTTTGTAATAATGCTTTTTTTCCAAATATTTGGAATTCAAGATGACATACCTATTAATTAGAAACTAAATAAAAGAATGTTAGACCGGTACATTGATAGATCTTTTACTTGAAAGGATTTTTAATTAGCAATAAGGACGGTTCAAGCAAATCATATGGGTAGGCCTATAAAAGAACCATTACTCTGGATGGTCTAAAGAATATGGTTATTTCTATGCAAATTCTCGAGAATGTTTAGTATCACACATTGTAAATGCTCTGCCGACATCCTGCTAAAGCTCACAATTTGATTGATTGATCTTTATTCTATTTAATCCCTCTTATGCAAGGAAAGGTTATCTTGTCTTTGCAATTCTAAATTTTTTGATTACTATGAAAGAACAGTGGAAGTTTATTAAAAGTTCAATTGATGCATCAGAGATGATATGTATCTGTATTTACGCTTTAATGCGTAGCATTTTGTATATGCCAACATATTGATATTCATCCATACATGACAAAATATGATGCATGTATAACAATGTAATAATGGAACTTACATTTATTTTAATAAAGGATAGTGCTGCAAGCTCACGCTAAATTTTCAAGGTGTTTTGGTGATCACTATTGTATGCTAGTGATTTTTTTATTTTAAACATATGATTTTGTATTTCATATTTGCATCTTAGGTGAAGTCTCAACGACATCGAATCAATTCATACTAACTTAATTTAATTGTTCTTACTTATACATTTAATTCGATATTTCTTATTTCGTTTTAAATATTAATTGTCAATTATATTATCATTATGTCGAGGTGGAGCCTTGGCGCAACAGTTTGGTTACCCACGTGATGATCTGGATGTTCAGGTTCGAATCCAAATACAACCTCCTCGCAATGCAAGTGAAATGTTGCATATATTATCGACATCTTCAAAGTCCATTATCATGTGGGTGCCTCGTCCATACACCTTTAACCGATACTTTTGTGTTAATCACCTTTAACTGCGCACATGCAAACACTAATGGTGTGAAGGGGTCGTACTCCAAATTGAATGACAACATTTGTTAATTAAAGCACATAGGGTAGGAGTTAATCTATGTTTTGGTGTGCTTATGTTTTTTTATTGAACTGATACATACATTTTAAACTGTTCGCTGCTGAAAACATCTAAATAGATGCATACATGTAAAGTATTCAAGTAAACAAAATACTATAGAAAATCAAGTCCAAATCAGCTTTTGTTTTCGAAATTCTCTTCGTTCAATCCATACAAAAGGTATTGATTTATATATTTTTCCTAGGAAATGAAAAAAATCCATACTGTATTTTCATGAGTTTCGTTACATTATTAAGCATCATTTTGATATTATTTCGACAAATTTAGTTAACATTTAGTTTATTTTCATTAGTAAATCTACTTTATTAGACTATATATTTTCACATGTTTTGTTTAGCATGTTATTGTATTTTCGACTCAATTTTGACATATATAAATCACGTTAGATATGTGGTGTACCACAAGAGTCTACTCTTGTTCTAAGGGCATTAGATATTGCCAGTAATATCCTTATATAAATTGAGGCAGGATAAATTTCTAGTGGAGCAAGGAGAATGGCATTGGCCCAATTAGTACCTTGTGTTCAATAGTCCTAGATGCATTAGTGCATACTAGAAACTTGAATTTAGTAATAATGCTTTTTTCCATATATTTCGAATTCAAGATGACATGCCTATTAATTAGAAACTAAATAGAAGAATGTTAGACCAGCACATTAGTAGATCATTTACTTGGAAGGATTTTTTAGTTAGCAATAAGGATGGTTCAAGCAAATCATATGGGTAGGCCTATAAAAGAACCATTATTCTGGATGGTCTAAAGAATATGGTTATTTCTATGAAAATTCTGGAGAATATTTAGTATCACACATTGTAAGTGCTCTATAGACATCTTGCTATAGCTCACAATTTGATTGATTGATCTTCATTCTATTTAATCCCTCTTATGCAAGGGAAGGTAATCTTGTCTTCGCAATTCTAAATTTTTTGATTACTATGAAAGAACAGTGGAAGTTTATTAAAAGTACAATTGATGCATCAAAGATGATATGTACCTGTATTTACGTTTTAATGGATAGCATTTTGTATATGCCAAATATTGATATTCATCCATACATGATGAATTATTGATATAACACTATAATAGTGGAACTTACTTTTATTTTAATAAAGGACAGTGATATAAGCTAACGCTAAATTTTCAAGCTGTTTTGCTGGTCATTGTTGTATGCTAATGATTTTTTTATTTTAAATATATGATTTTGTATTTCGTATTTACATATTAGGTGAAGTCTCAGCGACATCGAATTATGTCATACTAACTTAATTTAATTGTTCTTAATTATACATTTAATTCAATATTTCTTATTTCGTTTCAAATATTGCAAATAAATATTTTGTCAATTATATTATCATTATGTCAAGGTGGAGCCTTGGCAGAACGGTTTGGTCACCCGCATGATGATTTGGACGTTCAGGTCCAAATCCAGAAATAGTCTCCTCGCAATGCAAGAGAAATGCTGTATATATTATCAACCTCTCCAGATTCCACTATCGTGCGGGTGCCTCGTCCATACACCTTTAACTAATACTTTTGTTTTAATCACCTTTAACTGTGCACATGCATACACCAATGGTGTGCAGGGGTCGTAGTCCAAATTGAATGACAGCATTTATTTATAAAAGCACATAGGGCAGGCGTTAATCTATGTTTCAGTGTGCTTATGTTTTTTTATTGGACTGATACATACATTTTAAACTGTTCGATGCCCAATACATCTAGATAGACACATACATGTAAAGTATTCAAGTAAAAAAAAATACTATAAAAAATCGAGTCCAAATCAGTTTTTGTTTCGAAATTCTCTTCGTTCAATCCATACAAAAGGTATTGATTTATATATTTTTCCTAGGAAATGAAACAATGTAGATCTTTTTTTAAAATATACTTAGTAAAAAATCAGATGTTGAATATTTTTTAATTTTGTTTTAAAGCAAGTTACTGTTACTATAGGTATCACAAACTTATAGTTAGAAATGCAGAATTAGAATAATATCTATAGATCTGGGTTGATTTTAGAGTTTTAAAGAAAATTTCAGTCCTGTAAATTGAGCCAGTTGTAAATTGAGCCAGGGAGTGTTATCTCAAAGGTTCAGTTTTCCCTTTTCTATTCCCATTTTGACCAGAGGAAAAATTCAAAATTTCTGTTCCGCTTCGAACATTTCGAAAATTCCATTTAATTTCAATTTATGAATTTCGGTAATTTTATGTAAATACGCCAATAAATATGCAATGGTTGTATATTTTTTTTATTGGTTGTAATGGTAAATTCCAAACCAAATTATATTTGAAAGTATCATAACTCAATTCCTAGTATTAGTTTGATTATCATACTAGTAACAAAACAAAATCCAGTGCAGTATTTGAAAATGTCCAAAATCAAGTTATTTTACATAACATAGCAAGGCCCGATACTTTTTAACATATCCCACCATCAAAACTACGTACTATTGGTAACCTAGAGGTCAGAAACCATTGTTTCTTTGTTGAAAATTGCTCCATGAACGCAAAGAGAGGGAAACAAAATAAAAACAGACCACCATTGTCCGATGCTTCACTTTTTCCTTGCTTTCTCACCGCTTCTCTTGCTTGCAACTTTTCCTCACTTCTCATGTGTATTTTCTTTAGGACAGACCTTCGGTATTTTAGCCCGAAGGACAATTTTTTTAGGTATCAGTTTGTAGTTGTCGGTAGCACTTTTTATATAGTGGAAATTTGCCACAAGGGCCTCTTTAGCAAGTGGAATTAGTTTTTAGGACACACAACTGAAATTATTACTTTTAAGGACAAAACACAAAATAATTAGTTTATAGGGCCTAAAAACCTATGAAATTATGTCCTTAAAAGTAATTATACTGCTGACTTTGTCCTTGAAAGTAATTATTCTGCTGACTTTGGTCTTGAAAGTAATTTCTTTGAATGTGTGTCCTAGAAACTAATTGGACTGCAAAGTTTGTCCTTTTGGTAAAATGCCCCTTTTATATATCAGTTTGTAGTTATCGGTGACAGTTTTTAGGTATCAGTTTTAACTTTTCGGTAGCAGTTTTAGAAGAATGTTTGTTCTTATGAATAATTTTGAAAGAATGTTTGTTCTTATGAATAATTTTTAGAATGACGTTTGTGCTTGTGGTTAAAACATTAAGGTAGTGTCTTTGAGGCTAAAAATTTACGAGTTTTTGTTCTTTTAAATTAAATCCCCTTATTTTTATTTGAATATAATTATATTGTAGTTAAAACAAATGGTGCGGGAAGAAAAAACCGATGCTGATCCTAGAGTTGCTAGAGCATATATTTATATGGTATATTTCGTTGCTTAAGGTATACTAAACCACTTGAGGCTGTGCTTAGTTTTGCTTCTCTCCTTATTCGACATTGTTTCAAGTTTGTTTCAAGCAACATAATTGAAAAACGCGAAGTAAAACTTAGAAGAAAAGTGGCAATAGACGAAGACTTTAAAAATAAAAGGTTTTGCTTAATGTATGTTACGTAAATGACATAGATAGATGATAAATGTATTACATAACATGACTTTAACAATAAAGAGCCAGAAAACAACAAATCATAAGAAGCCAGAAAGCAACAAATCATAACTTTTGCTTGAAGTGCTTAAAATGCATAAGTAAAGCACACATATATAACACTATATGTGTGCGCGTGTCTTTAGTGTTTACTCATATACATGCAGATAGCTTACATAATTGCATTTGTATCAAATATGCATACACGTATAATATTAAATGAATAGCATCTGTTCATTCGTTGCATTTAATTGTGAATAGAAGTCTTCTTTTGTTAATTATTCACAACATAAGTTGTTAGTGAAGAATCCTTAAGATGTTAACAACAATTCATTTTGACCAATAACCTGGAGCAATCATATTTAAGACCATTATCAACAATCCGACCTGTTCACTTCACAGTCTACTGCTTTTCAACCGAACAAACGAACTGCGCATTCAGATAACTGCGAAACTAGTCACGGACCAGTAAATTAAATAATTGGTAAGATTTATAACAACGAAGCTTCGCCATTTTAAACTTTTGCCCTACACTTATGCTGCTACAACTTATAACGGAGAAGCTTTCGCCGTTACAAGTTTATAATGGCGAAGTCTTCACCGTTATAAACTTATAACGGCTTATAGCGGCGAAAGCATCGTTGTTATAAAAACGAGCCACTGTTCAGTGAACTCATAAAATTGGTTTGAACTAGCCACAGGGAAGTAAACATGCCACACTTGGTTGCTCCGTGGCTAGTTTTTCAACCAAACGAGTCATTATTGGTTATGCCCTAACATGCAAAAAATAGAGATGCACACATATCCACCATTTTATTAGAAGCCGTAGACTGAGAATTATTGGCTGCGGTGACTGCAACAACCACTTCTTCAATTGGGGTACATCATTTTGGAGCCTTTTCAACTTCATCCCCACATAAATAAAGAAAGACAAAACAAATTTGCAAACCGTGCTTTTGTCAAAGTTTGCAAATTATACTTTTATCTTGATCCATATTTACAACTGAAGGTGAAGTTCATGCTAGTTTTAATTTTGGGTTGGTTCAAGTTTGTGGGGATGGGCTTGATCTGGTGTCACTAACTCTTTACATATTTTCTCCTCCCATAAAATTATTAGTTCCAAATGTTACCTGTTTATTTCTATAAACTTTATTCATTTATTGTTATTCCTTTTGCTTTCTGTACAAATGTAATAGAATACAGAGTCTTTACGCTAACATCTTTTAGAATACTGAAAAGTATTCTGAGTCAGGCTTACATGGAAAATCAAATTTCTGTTACTTTTATTTTATACTCTTATTTTGTACACATGATATACGTATAACCAAATCTATTACAATGTAATATCTATCATGAATGGCTATGTAGATGGTTTAAATTTTATATGCATGCTTGCAAGTATTATAAAATAAATATGGTTACCATTTTATTGTGATAGAATAACGCAGTCTTATGTTTTAATTGTAAACGTTAACAAATTATTCAATTATGGAAGTGTTGGAGGGAGAGAGATTTGATGTTTTTATTGACTCTCTTCAGTTGAAAGAAGAGATGGATTAATTCAAAAGTTGCATGATAAGACCTTTGATTAGTAAATATTTTGTGGTAATTTAAAGTTACAAAGGATCCTCATATTATGACAACTTATTTGAAATTAAATCAAAATAATGCCACTTCGATTTCTAGTGAGTGTATCCTTTGGTTACTATCTATTATTCTCTTTCGTTTTGAGTACGTTGATTCCTTATAGAGTGCTTACCATAAATACGTAAATTGAAATCAACATCTAGTCTGAATAAGTCTAAATTAATTATAGAGAGATTTTACCTCCTAATTTATTGGAGAGATCATATGAAATAACAATTTAATATTTAAAAAGTTATATATAGGGGTATTTTGTGAAGTTCACGGTCGGATTAAAAGATTGTGCTTCTATTCCAACTATTAATAAAGATAAACACAAACACATTGTTCCAGAGTCTAGTTTCAGTTGTGTTTTGTAACTAGTTGATCGTGTACGTTGTTATGCATTGATAGGTAATAATTAAAGCAGTCTACAAATTGTGATAAACTTATTAATTTAGAACATTGCAATTATGACCAATGGCTAAACACGAGGTTGTTATACATTCCCTTTTCATTTACATTTTAACGCCAGAACTTAGTATACCCTAATATTAATGATACAACACTAATATTAGGTTATACGGATAGTGGATGGTTTAAGTAAAGCCCAACACTATTTATATGAATATTTTGAAGTTGCCCGTTGAGTGTCTTACATGTGTAGTGATTTGGATGACTAAAGATGGATAGGGTCAAAATGTCTAGTTTTTTCAATTTGAAAAAAATGCAGTTTAAATTAACTATTTATGAAATTAACTTTTTTCAGTGTACTGAAATCATATAGTGGCTACGAACATAGAATCAAACCCAAATCAATATAATGAAATACATGTAAAAATAAAAGTACTTATAAATTTAATTATTCACCAACATAAGACGCTTTCCTAATGACTCTTTCAAAGCTATAGTGGATAACCATTCATTTATTTTTCCTTCTTCATTCAATTCATGAATGATCCATTGAAGTTCTCTTCAACTTGCACGCTGACGTATTTCAATTCATCAACGTCTTTGGAATTTTTTATTCTTTTTGTTTTTTTTTCTAGTTTTGAATTTTGCGATATAATGATATTAATCTCGTTGGATAAATCGCAATATTCACTGCCTATGAATATTCATGTCCTCGTGTTTGCAGCCAATAGTTTTGGTATGCTGAAACTTTTATCTACATTTTTTTGTTTGAAGGTTGATGGCTGGGCTAACTCGTGTTACGTTTTAGAGGATAGTTGTGTTTTCGTTGTGATTTCTTCTTTGTGAATTAGATAATTTGTTATATCAAAGTTGTTTTCGCCTTATCTTCTTCTCGATATTTTATTGCAGCCAAATCGTCTGCCTTTCCTGCTTTTTCGTTATCTGAAGCAAAACATGTAGGATTAATATTTTATTGTAGTTTAATGAATGTGGTGATGGAGATGGTGGACTGGTGGCAGTTTGAATGATTTGTGGTAGTAGTATGATGTGAGGCAGTAAGGTGATGGCACTGTGTTGTTTTGGTGAGTATGATATCAGTGTGCAAATTCCAAGGGTTGTTCAGTGGTTTACGGTAGATGTTGTGAAGTGATGGTTTGCAATTTTGCGGTAGAGGCAGCAGTATGAAATGCTAACATAATATTTGATACTTCATGTGTACTGAATAAGCACTGGTCGATGTACCCAGCTAATCTTTTGGAAATCACTTGTCATGTTAAGTTTTCGAAATATGTGGGGATTAAGTGGCATGAGATTTATTTTACTGCATAGGGAGAAGCCATGAGTGATGTGTCTGTTTAAAAATTGCTGTGATAACATCAGATTTTCTATCTTGGTTGACAGATTGAATTCATTTGTGTTAGTTATTTTCTGCTCTGTCTTGGTGCTTATTATGGACTTTAAAATTATCATCTAAATTTTGGGTATTATAGTATTATAAGTACAGAGTCTTATTTTTTCAAGCAGTCTAAAAAGTTTTCGCCACATTGCGCCAGCAGCTCTCAAATTGCTTGCAAAGCAGTAAAAATTTATAATGCGGTACTGAATTCTCTTTTCAATGTATATTTTTCTTCAGTGGACATGCATTGTACTAAAAATTTATTTAAGTTATACCTTGGTACTGTGAACTCTAACTGACTGGAAAACGAATACCCATCAGTTATGCAATGAAGATTGGTGGTAGAGATTGGGATGTGCATGGTAACTTGCCGTTGCTGCACTTGTTTCGCTAACACTCTAAATTTAGGTGTAAAAATGTGCAAATCATCAAATAGATTGATTACATATTGTTTTTATTTAGTTAATAACTGTCAGGTTTGTTGTAGTTATTAACCATTGTGTGCATCACTTTTTCTTTCATACTCTTAATATCCTGTTCAGTTTATGTTTTGACCACATGGTTCCTGCGTTCATATAATGTCGTGTTAATGAGTTAACTATGTCGGTACCTTTCCCTTTTTATTTCATGTGTATTTAATAACTTGGATCGGTATCAAATTGACTACCACACTAATTGGCAGATGGGTTGACTGAAATTATTGGTTAATTACTGCTATGTCATAAACCGTGAAAAGCTATGCTGCTTATTGCATTTTTTGGCTAAAATGATCGATATCCTATGTTGTTTTGTACTGAAATCATAAACTCACATACGAATGGAAAATTTGTGTTTCATATAATCAGTTTGTAGCTTACACCACCAGTACTCTGGTCGAAATAATTTTTTTATTGATGCTTCTTCGACTTGCATGGTCAGTTCTTGGTGTAATCATCATTTGCATTTGTCAATCTGTTTTATTTATTTAAGCTAACACATTTTTTTCTAAACTATGTACTGTTCAGAAATTTTATGTCAAAAGGGAAAATAGTGTAAAATTGAATGAAAACATTGGTAATTCTATTGAATGTTGATTTTTGATAAGTTTTTCACATATATTTCTGTATAAAGGTAAGATGTTATAGCATGCTTGCATCACTGAAGTAACACAGTGCTTTTTTTTTTAGGCAGATTGTCGTATGGCTCAACCGTTCTTCAGCGGTTTCTTATCTACGTTCTTATGGAATTGAAGGATTGAGTTGTTACTGCTTTTAGATGAAGGTCTTCTCATCATTTATGTTATGATAAAAGTTAAATTTAATTTAAGTTAGTATTTTAGAAATAATTAGCGTTCAAAATTCAAGTTTAATTTAAGTCAGATAAAAGTTAAATTTGAATTTTTTAATTAAGTTAAATTTCAATCAGTGATCAAAAGTGACTGGTTTAATTTTAAATTTAATTTAAGGTTAACTAACTTTAATTTAATTTTAAGTTTAGGTTTATTTAATATTAATTTAATTTCAATTTAATTTTAATATAATGTCTCGCTAGTTTTAATTTGATATTAACTAAAGTTTACATAATGTTAATTTGATTTTTTTTTTTTTTTTTAGTTGATTTTATTTTGAATTTGAAGTTTAGTATGATTAATATCGAATGTTAGGGATCAAAGTTGAATTAAATTTCAAGCGTTGTATTGAAAGCTTAAACCTGAACGGTTTATGCTTTCTAGCTTTTGGTTGCACTCTCTGTGTTTTTGGTAATTTGACACCGTGTTGGTAAAGATTATTATTTGTGATTTAGTATGCAGTAGCTAGCGTTTTTTTATTTGCAAAAAGTTTGTTTATAAACCTGTTTTAACATTAAACTTGCTATTTTTATCGTCAATTTATGGTGTGGTTTTTGTATAAAAAGCGCAGAGAAATGTTTTGTGTTCTGCTTCATATACTACAAACATACTTCAAATATGCAATATGAATACTACTTTGCCAAAAAATATTTAAAAGTAAGGGTTAAAAATCATAACCAATATTTGAATGGGTCAAGCATTCATCGGTCTATCCTACTCTGTTTATCAAGAGGCACAGGTTTTCTTGCCAGAAACAAATTAAAATAAATTATATGTCGGTAACTTTAAATAAAGTATAGACCATAAGATATCATCAGATTAGTAATTTATGTATAAATAAAGAAAATTAAGATTTTGGAAGTTTAGCATGGTGCTATTGCAACTTATTCTAAGCTGTATACATGTAGGAGCAGATGCAACTGGAGTCTCTCCCTGTACAGCAATTGACTCAAAACCATACAACTTCGGCTCAAGTGTTAGGCAAAACAAATATTGTCACTTACTGCAAGAAGAAAATTCAATACAGCAATGTCAGCAGGATAGCAGTCATCCCACTATAACTATTCCAATGAATGCAAGAGCACCATATAAATTATTCAGGCAATCTGCTGTGAAAGGATGTTAGCATTTCATTTACTTACCATTCAGCCTGTATAGGTTTCAGTTTGTAGTTTCTTTCAAGACATACACAATTTGTTTCTTATAGTGGAGAATTTAACCATGTGACGTTTGTCGACACATCAACAAAAGTATTTATTTTATGAAGAAAGTTGAAGGTTGTAATCCTGTTTTGTTTGTACGCAATTTCTGTTGGACTCATTTTTTGATATTTTGAAATTCATGGGCTGTAATTTAAGATTTAAGAAATGTACATAACTGATTCATATGTTTCCTTTCAATCATGAATGCAGTGCTAGACCAGTTAAAAAATAAATGCTGGAACTAGTTAAGCGAGCACTTTGGCATTGTACTTTGCTCTGAGCATAAATTTTTATGGTTCATGTAATGTCATGCTATGGTATTCTATCGGTGTTGCACTATATTTTCCACAAAGGTTTTGTAGATAGAACGAAGACGTCATTTTATATTAGCTATTAGCAAACTACTTTGCTAATAAAACAACTCATATATTCATAAACACAGGCGTTACATTTGTACACACATCAAAATATAATACAAATACACCATTCTCTCCCAAAAAATTCCTTTGTTTTAAGTAGGTTAAATTCTAAGTAACTTGTAACATCCATTAAATTACCAACAATAGTACATTTAAAAATGAACTTAACCTGTTTGCAACCAATTTTTGTAAATGGCAGCCTTCAAAAAGTTGAAATTGTTGTCTGTGATGTTAACGATGCAGTGTTAGTCTTATAATTATCTGACTATACATTTTTGTTAAAAAAAAATCAGATGACAGAGATAGGAATGCCTACTAGATGGGGCGGGGATAGAGCTAAGTTGTAGGATTATGTCATACTGCAAGCAATATCAGGAACTTCAAGAATTGTTTCGTCGGCAGTTTAATGATTATTGTCTAAGTCATGCTTTGATATTATATAATTTTAATCATTTTAGAGAATCAACATTGTCGCCGCCTTCATCAAAACCCCCTCCATGTCCTTTGTTGTAACACCTTCAACTCTATTCTCATACTACCAAATACTATTACTAAGGAACACTATTTGATAATAGAGTGAATGGGAGGATATTGGGCTGTCAATATTCAATTTGGCTAACAGTGATACATATTACAAAAAAAATCATAAACTCACTCACCTAATCATACACAATATCAATATCAGCAAAAAAATAATGAACACGTGAGTTTTTAGGGTAAAACTGTACACAATATAAGAGAAATAATAAAGAACACGGAGTCATAAAACGCAGCGACGATGCATAAAAAAAGATATAAATAAATTCAAGTGGGTCTACAAAAGTATGTCAAAAACCATGCCTCACAAATATACATAGTATGTTCAATATACACATCTCAACAGCTCATACGTACAAGTGACCACTTAAATATATATATGATACACAAATTTACTAACGACTTAACCTCCAACTATGTCCAACATGCACATGCTGGTCGCTTTGTCTCTGAACATGAAATGTCTCGGACCGACCCCAGTATTACATAAATAACACAAGGGTTAGACTATGTATAAGATGTAGATATCAGTATCATAGAAACTGATATGGTATAAAAAATATATATCTCACAATTACATGTAACATCACTAACACAACGACCTATCACATAACCATGCATATGTATCATCATCCATATGAAAGTAAATTCGATCTACCAATCAAGTAGTATGGTAACATAATGAGTGAAGCATCCACACATATCCAACCATCATCAATGCATAAGTAATAATCACACACCATATGGATGCACACAACAATGTCTAAGATTATCTTTCAGATAATCATAAAGTAGACATACACCGGATATGTCATACTCATATAAGTGAAACAAATAAGCATGCAATAAACTAAACATATAACTGCAACACACATCAATAAAGAATAGTCTAACACCTCAAAGCCTTGATTATCCTCCATGGTAATCTCATGTACGCCGATTGACCATACATTGGACACACAGTCTCAAGTAATGTCATCAACTTAAATTCATACTACATCATACTCAACGTGTACAAAGGTCATATGTCTATCTTTCACATATCATAACCAGATGGGAGATAGGCAACCGTTCGCTTGCTCCAGGAACTACACATGTGTCCGTTTGACACTACTACAGTCTTTAGTTACCTGGACAATCATCATGACCAATATCCATCGGATTCAACTCTACATTATGCAATGATCACAACCCTACAAGTGCCCCAAATGGTAATAGACTATTGGTCTATGTGACATAGGGCAATAGCACAAAGCAGTAGCACACATCTATGTAATACAAGGCGTGTCACAGATACGGGGCACGACCCCATTATAAGGCCGTTAGGATAGATACTAGCCTAGTATGGTTTATTCCTCACCAAAATAATAAGTGTACACAAAAATGATAGACATCCATATGTATATCTATAGGCACACAGTTATGCTTACTCCAATGAGTGTTACCTTATGTACTCAACATAGGCAATACCCCAACATTGCTTATCTCGGTATGGTTGGCATCTACTTACAACAAGTAATCGAACAAATATCAGTTCAAGCGTCTCATACATCCAATGTTATCCCCTCATTTACTCAATGCTTGTAAACTACACTCGCTCTACACGCTAATATTTAATGTAACTAGTCCAAAGAATAACTGGAGAAATATTACCGAATGTCCCATACTAGACAATATTATAACTCAGTTTATTCAATTTCTTCGTCACATAGAAAATATAAGCAAATAGAGCACACAACATTTCGAAGCGATATTTTTTATTTTATAGAAAAACATATTAAATGTTTCAAGTCTTTATATACTTTAAAAGTAAAGTACACCAATTTCTTCATTAATTAAGAACCAACAATAAGGAGTTCAATTTTTTTAATACATATCTAAACCTTTTTTCCAATTTAAAATCGTAGAAAAGTCTTTTATAATCAATCCGTATTTACAGAAGTCATCCCCTAATTTTCTATAATTTTAAATGAATTTATAAGCTTCAAATATTAGTTTCTATCTACTATAAACCATGAATATATTTTTAGAATATCTTTCTTATATTAAAAAATCACATAAAACCTTTTTAAACTCGGTAATATTTATCATAAACCACTCCATAGTTTTCTAGAATTTATTTGGATTTTAAACGAGTATTTAAACCCAAAAATCAAATTCAGTTTAACTTAATAGAATAATTCCTTTCCTATTTTATTTCTAATGTAAACAAACTCTTTTTCACAACACAACCTTAAGTTAATAAAAGTCTGTTTTCTACTTTTCAAATATATTTTTATTTTATTTTTCTGATTTTTTAAAGAATGATGCACAAACATTGGACTGGAGCTAGTTCCATGCCTGCTCATTGGTGCACCAGTCGTACAATGACTTGTCGATCGATGGGCCATAAAGGCCCCGACCATGGCATCGGTGTCGTGAAGTTTGGGAGTAGGGTTCGTCTTCTTCCTTGTTTACTTTCTATTGCTTCCCTCTAAACATAATTCCCTTCCTTTTGTCCCCAATTCAAAGCACAATCAAACACATATAATCTACTACTAATGCATGAAAAGCAATCAAACAATGATTTGGATAAGAAATTAGTGATTTTGGGTTTCTTAATGGTTCATGTGCACATAAAATCAACCAAATTCATCCCGTATCTCAACAAATTCTTGTACACATCTTAACTAGACATAGATATAAATAAATAATTACTCACCTTAGCAGTAACAATCACCAATCCTTCACTTGCACTTCTAAAACTTATTTTTTTCGTTCACTGTAAATTGCAATCGAACCCAAACTTGAATAAAATTTAATTTTGGTAACTCCTATAAATGTAGATTCTTGTTTAGAAGCTCATATCCAAATTTCATAATTTATAGAATATAATTTGATTTTCTATGAATTTTGAAGTGGTGTTTAGGGAAATGATTTTTGATTCAAGAAATAAGGAAAATGATAAATGAAGTTAGGGAGATGGCTTTTTGAATGAACACAGAAAGCTTTAGAATTTTGAAGAGTAACTCTCTTTTATTTTGCTTGGACTTGTGGACTTCTACAAAGCACCATTTCATATATTTTTCTTTTCTTTACCTTTGTAACTAAATTTCTGCTTGTTCAAATAACTTCCAAATCTCTAATAAAAATTATATTTACTTTCTACTAATGTCTGGACAACATTTTCTCTGCATATATATATATATATATATATATATATATATAGGTTATTTTCCATGATTTCCTCATCATAAAATAGTTACCTCATAATTATTTTATTAAGCCGATTTATAAACAAATTCCCAATTCCATTTATAAATGGAATAAAATTTCATCTTTTATGGAAAATATATTTCTAAATGCCTTTATTTATTAATATTTAAATTTATAAAATTATTGATCCATTTTAATTTTCTTTTAAAAATTCATATTCACCATGAAAATACCAATATAACTTCAAAATGCCCAAAACTAACATTATTAATAATTTATTGCTTTAAAACATTCAACGCTAAAATAATTCATTAAATAATCACTTTAACAAATAATTTCTTTCAATATAAATAGACATCACCAATTAAATCATCCTTTTCTCAAATCTCAAATATTATCAAAATTTTCTACTTCACAAAATACTTTATCCTAATATATTTTCACATCATCTCGTATTCTCATGTTTGCAATTAATCCCAAATTTATTCACATTTTATCATTTAAATTAATTAATCAAATCTTTACTATTAATTTTCAATTAGTTACTTCTCAACAATGGGTTGTTATATTTTTTTTCTAGGTGGCTGCCTTAGAAGCCTACCCCTAGGACCGGGCCACGACAATGAACCAGGTCTGAGTCAAAATAATGATTCGATTCAGCATCAGAATGGTTGATATTAAACTATTTTGTGAGTTTTAAGTTAATTTTTTTTTTTGAATAAATGAATCATTTAAATTATTCTAAAATCCTCAAAAAACTGACATTTAAACTTATTTTATGCAAAATGTATTGTTTTCTAAAAAGATTAGACTTTGTTGGTAAAGAGGATGACTTTTTGAGAAAAATGTTTTTCGATCTAGTTTGTTTCATTCTTTTGAGAAATTTTTACTATTATTTTTAGAAATAAAGAATAATTTTGTGATATGTATTTGTATTTCAAATCTATTAATTTGTCAAAATAAATAGGAAAAGTTGGTTTGAAACAGTAGAGAAGATATTCGAGGATATATTTATTGAACACTATATTGAAGATTATATCTTGTTTTATACCCTTTAACTTCAAAATGTTTTAATTTGCATCACTATAGTATGGCAAACTATCTTATCCATTGATTTGACCACTTTGGTGTGGTTGGATTTTAAAGTTTGGAATTAGTTCGATGGAGCCATGTTTAGGCATTGGAAGAAGATTAGAAGTGAACCATTTGGTGAAATCTAATCGGGTGATTTTATTCATTCATTTAGCATAATGCTACAGGATTTTATGTATTACTATCAGATTCCTTATTTAACTTTGCATTTTTTACTTATAATACTAGTCTTCAGTGTAATGAAGATGTTGTAGTAACTGATAAATTGGGTTTGTTTTAGTCATCCAATATTACCATCTGTTCGCTAACATGCTTACAGTTTGTAATTTATCATTATATTATGAAAATGATCACACTTTTTTTTAATAAACTCTAACATGTATTTTAAGTACTGCTATCCATATTTTGTACTGTATATGTTATAGTAAGTAATATGTGCAAGGATGATATTGATAATTGGGATTTATGTTTTCTAAATTTCAAAATAATGCTAAAATGAGATAGAAGCAATTTAAAGAAGAAGATCAGGAATAATAAGATGGCGATGCAATAGTTGACATTACCAATTTTGTAGCTGATCGGCTTACAAAAGATTCATTCATGGAGTATGTGAAACTGAAGTCTGAAAGAACGAGGAGCTTAAGTGTCTCCGCCTAGAACCATCTCGAGTATCCATCTTGGGAGCCGAATTATCACCATATATTACTCTCCTTTAGTCTCCCACGTTGAGCTTACAAAGGAAACTTAAAGATAAAGAGATCAAGCTCCAAGAGGAGGTCACTAAAATCGAAGGCTTCAATGATGACTTGTCCAACTTTTATGAAATGGTCTTTCATCTAAGACACCGATGGGTGATGAATTATGACGAACTTATCATTAATATTTATATAAATAACATGGACTACAAGTATACGAGACTTGAATGTTGAAGTTACACATTTCAAGAAATTGACATACTTATTAAGCAATTTGGCTCCTACGACCTCGTAGCTTTGATAGAGGAAAAGACGAGGTCATCGAGGAGAAAACAAGAGATGCTGCATGAAATATTACATCTAAAATCCCAGTCAAGGAGATAATCGACAAACTCATCTTCAACATTTTCGTTGCTTCTACCACTTCTACGATGTCCATAATTTTGCCAACTAGCTCTAGCCATGGCCATTCTAGCACCGCATTCTTATAATCCAATAAATTACACAGATACCCCTGAGTTGTACAGTCTTATGTGAGCAAAATCCTGTATGCGTGATAACTATATGTTGAAACAAAAAAGGGCAATCCATCTAACAAAATTTCTGTTCTATTTTATGGTTGTAATATTTTTTTGGTCTTGTCATAAATTTCCTAAATTGCCCTTGTAATATTAATAAAGTTGCAGTTTGAACCAAGGTTTCCAAAAAATTACTCTATGGGAATATTTCCATATTTAAGTGAACTTATCAAGAGAAGAAAAACCCGAGTCGAACTTGAGAATTGATTACAGACTCTACGTCGGAGCCGAGCTTTCTCAAAAATGCATTGGGTTTGAATTAAACGAGAGCCACAGTTGAATAAAGGAGGAAGATAAGATTTTGATTATGGCCCAGTATGGTTAACGGTTGTCCCCGGGCATCAACAACCCCCTAGACGACGACGTCACCTACCTAGTCGTAAAGAAGATGATAGCGATGGTTTTAAGGAAAAGGTTCAAATGGAAACCTAAATTAATTTGGAGGGAAAATTGAATAGATGTGGAGTCGATTGCTCAGGAAAAGGCGGCGGCGGTGTGGATAGTCGGTGGTAGAGTAATAAAAACGACAATGTTGTCTAAAGCTTGATTCAGTAGTTGGAAATGGCTGGAGAGCTCTGGGTTCGAAATTCAATAGGGTAACACAAAAGTAAGGAGTGAAAAGGAGAAGTAAAGCGCTTACGTAATGATGTCTATTAAAGGTAAATGTGAAGCCGATCAAAGTGAAGCCATCCCACCTGACCGATTAAAAGAAAGAACTTCTAGACTTTCCAGAACCCGGATGACAAACTTAAACAACACGTTTAAGCTCCTATACCATCCAGAAAACATAAATCCATAATTGTTCAGAGTGACGCGAAGATCCGAAGAAGGCACACTATTTTTTGAAAACAGTCCAGATAATGAAAATATCTATTCAGATCAGAGTTTGAAGTCGTTGACTTATCTCCATCCAAAACTTATCTTATTAATACATGGTATACTTTTGGGGGTAAATGTTATCCAGCTTTTGAACCAAGCTATATCTGGACAAGGTAAAGCGATTAAGTGGTCGGGAAGTGAACCGGAAATGGTGGATCCTAACTTTGGATACTAGAATCCAATCAATGTCTAAAGAGTTGATGCAGAACCTTGCTTGCTACTTGAAGCTGGCTAGCATTTTCCAAATGAACCAAGTGCTAGAAGGAAAACTTCCCAAAAGAAACTTTAAGTGCCAACTATACCGTGTTGAACTCCTCAACTTGGTACAAAGTCATGCAATCGACTTAGTATAACAACTTCAAGAAATTAAAGATTCAACTAAACACAAAGCAAATTTTAAAGCTAAAGGAGAAGGTCCAGAGCGTTGCATTCAAGAAATGGAAGAGCCAAAGCCAAATACTTGAGAAATCAGAGAACCTACAACTCGGCATCGAGTAGTGATGCATAACATGGTACCAAGTTGGCTACCAAGATGATGATGTTGTCGAGATCTCCCTTTAAAACTCCTCATGAATGTGGAGAACATGGGCAGCAATTATTGTAGCCTAATTCACGGATTTTTGCCTATAAATAGGAGAAGTGGAGCACAAAAAGAGATTTTTCTTTACTTTCTGAATTTATTGATTTTACCCCAAGGCTCTGTTGGATTCTTAACGAGTTGTAAGCAACTGAGTTATAAAATCATAGTAAAGTGTAGGAACTAGGTCCGTCCGCAATAGAAGAAATAAGTGAATTTCAATTATTTTTTTACCATTTTGGATCTTTTTTGACCTATGAAGTTTGATTTATTTAAAACATTTCCATATTTCTTTTAAATAATGTTTTCATTTTAATTAAATTTATGAAACGACTTTATGTTAGTTAATTTAATATTTTATTTTTATATACGTGTCATATACACATCTCTACTACTAGTAAATCGAATTCAATGAATATTATTTTCACATTGTCTTTTTGAAATTCGAAAAATAGCCCCATCCATCAACAGAATCCCACCATCGGTTGTAACTTCACCACTACCCTTTCTGACTACCCATCAATGACATTTTACTATCAATTTGCGAACGACACCACCAACAAAACAACTTGAAAAAAAATGTTGTAATTACCAAAACTTTTGCACTTACAACACAAGTTTATCCACTCATTTTTTTACTAAATAAAAAGCGAATATCTTTAGCTACTAGATGCATGTACATGCGATTTATACTAGTATATGTATGTGTGCATGTAACATATCAACCAATGTAAGGTATAACATGTTCGTGTATAGGTGTTGAGATTTATACCGTAATGGACACATATGCTCATCCAATATACAATATATTATTCAAATGTATGTTTATATACTTATATATATTAAATGTTTCAAATAAACACATACATAAACACATACATACATAAGTGTGTGTATGAACTATAATTTTTATTTAAATAATTTTGTTTAACACGCACACAAACATATATATTTATAAACATAAATATAAAATCTTAACATTGTTTATATTTGTAACAATATAATTAAATTATTTATAAAATATATAAAATATACTATTTTTCGTTGTAAAGCAGAGAACAATATATATATATTAAAAATATTAAATATATAAAGGTATAATAATATAATAAAGAATATAGATTAATACTTCAAATACACGAAATATATTTATAATAAATATGCATTTACCTAACCATGTGCATGGTACGGTTTATTTTTTTCCTAATTTTAAAATTTATTTTATTTTAAATATCCGTACGGATATTTCAAAAATTAATAAAAATTATTCTCAAAACTTAATTTTGAATTTTAAAATTTCCAGTAAAAATCTATATGATTTGTATTTTGAATGTTTATTATATAATTTTAAAATTCAATACAAATTTAAATACTATTTTTAATTCTTGGCTTATATTTAAATATTTTAAATTATTAAAAAAAGTTTTTTCCGTCGAGAATATGCAATGCAATATATGATTTTATAAAATATAAAACATGATTTATATTACACATATATATTAATATAATTAATTTATATGGTTAATTAATTTAAACATTATTTAAATAATAATATAAGAAAAAAATAATTTCATTGCTTTCAAAATATTACACCTATTAAACTTTATTTATAAAATTATACAGTCATGTTTTGTATAAAGATTGTAGTATTTTAATTGAAAATATATATGTATATACGTATTGAACATTAAGTTATTTAAAAATTAAATATATGTTTTATTTTAATTTGAGCCTTGCTGCGTATAGGTGTGCACATGATAATTTTTTTATATAAATATAAAAGTATATACAAACATACAACCAATCTAATTATGACTATATTTATACATTGGAATCGTCACATAAGTAATAGTAAAATATATATGATATAAACATTATATGTAAATAATAGTGTTCACAAATTCATTAGTTCTTGCTACGGATAGTCAACTTGCGAAAAGGAATGAAATTTTGTTAGTTGATGCCACATGGGATAGGTCTTTCATTTTTTCTTCAAAGTCCATTGACTATGACCCATCTCTTGCGGTTCCATTTCGTCCATTCACTCATGCCATTGGCGATGACTCCGGTGTGGGTAGGCTTGCGATTCTGGACGTTCTACTCCTCTTCGAAGAAGGAATAGCTTTAGGTCATTTATAGTACCTTAGGCAACTATGCCTAACTCCTAGGCTGTATTTTTCTTTTTCTCTTTCTTATAGTAGTAAAGTCCTTTTGCCTTACTCCTGTACTTGACTATTTTATTACCTTGGTAATAAAAGTTGGTCTGTCCACTATAAAACCGTCTGACTTTGTAACGATGAGATTTGCTCCTTGAACCGACTTTCAATCTAATAGAGTGCGAGTCCCTGAACTGATGACCACCAGCCTTCGAGTATAACTTAATATTATTGGAACTTGAATAAATGGAGGATGGTGGAGGTAGGGCTCGGCCAACAATAGAGCATTTGAAGAATAATTTTTTTCAAACAAGTGTGTGTGGAGATGTTTATATAGAGGATAGTTTAGAGACAAATCAGGATCTAGATCCTCTATATCTATTACCAATTCTCTTCTATCTTGGCCATCTAAATCAAACCCATTTAACCTACACATAGCCCCATCCTTTCTTGCTTCATCGTGGTCGAATACTTCAGCTCCTACATGGGCTTCAAACCCAATTAAAGCCCAAACAAATATTTTGCTTTTAAATCGAATTTAAATGTGTATTGAGATCGTATATCGATCAAAGATATTTATAACTGTTATAAATAAATATATATAATATTTTTTTCATCAAATCAAAATAAATTTTATAATTAATATTTCATAAATTTATAATTAATATTTCATAGATATTAGTTAATTTAATTAATTTATCACAACTACAAATTAATTAATTGTTTTGCCAAAGGAGTATTCATCGTTTCAGTTGTATAACCCACGAAGTCTGAATTTGGTCAGCGATTAATATCAAACTATTCGAATATTAATATCCACACGTCATTTTACAGGAGGTATGCAATTTTGGCCAAATTTATCACTTACTTGGTTTCAGTAAAAATCCAATTTTATTTTGTTAAGCATTACCGTGATGTGACTATTATTTACACCAATTCTTTTTATCAAAACTATATCACTTTGGACTTACTGAATTTGGTAATGGTCGAAATTTCAGTATCATCCATATTCAACTCATAGTCCAAACACAAAGTCCTTGGTTCAATAATAATAGTTATTATTAACCGAACTACTCTAGCAAGAGATTTTGATTCTGAGTTGATTATGGTACTAAACCCATATAACTGAGGAGACGAATCCTCTCTTGAATAGTATCTGATTTCCAATACCTTCACTCAACCTAATTACAGTTGCTCGATGAACGTCGTGCCATGATTTGACTATAATCAAAGCAAAGCTTTCATATTGAAGATCAACGGTATACTCAAGTTGAGAGAACTGTGTAAAAAATTTGTCACATCGATATTTTTTGTTTGACCTTAGTTATATTAACCAGCAAAAAACTATTGAGTGAGTCATATTATAGCTATCCAATAACTAGCAGTACATAACCCTTGGTGCCCTGAGCAGTCATGAGTAATACGCTGCCCAACATTTGGCGAGCAACATACTCTAGTCTGAACATATGCATCGATATCCAGCCTCGATGTACCTTGACAAAGAACATTTAAAATGATGTGTTTATTATATTCTGATAGTACTCATGATAACAACTATTTATAATTACAAAGTAATACACTTCCCAACATTTGGCGAGCAACATACTCTAGTCTGAACATATGCATCGATATCCAGCCTCGATGTACCTTGACAAAGAACATTTAAAATGATGTGTTTATTATATTCTGACAGTACTCATGATAACAACTATTTATAATTACTATCCAACTATACCATTTATGAATTTTCTGCTAAATATATTTTATTTAAAAACTTATAATACATTATAACACATACAAACACACACACACACAAATATATATATAGAAAAATACCTTTATTACGAATGAGAATTAATTACAGAGTTAATTAACTTATGGTAAATTACAGAATTGCCCCTATGACATACCTCTAACTCTATCATTCTCCCACTTGCACTTGAGGCCAATTAAGGAATCTTAATCTCATCACATCAATCAGCCTCTCGAGATTCGGCTGAGCTAGACGTTTTGTGAATGGAATTGCTATGTTGTCCTTGGTATCTTCCCTTTGTATCACGACCTCTTTCTTCTCAATGAACTCTCTAATATGGTGGAACTTTCGAGGAATATGCCATGACGTCTTGTGTACTCTAGGTTCCTTTGCAATCTGAATTGTCATATTTTCATCGCAGAACAATGCCATAGGATTCTTTGTATCAGGAATCACTCCGAGCTCACTTAAAAACTTGTGCATCATATTGCTTCCTTAGCTGCTTCATTTAGGGCGTTGTATTCGACATGTATCGTCGAATCAGCTACCGTCTCTTGTTTGGAACTTTTGGACGGCTCCGCCGTTATGTGTAAAGACATAACCAAATACCGACTTACTATCATTTATATCACTTTGAAAGCTAGAGTTCATATACTCCTTCATAAGGAGGTCTCCATACCCATGTATGAGGAATAAGTCCTTAAATATTTTAGCATATATTTTACGGGTGCCTAATGATGTTCTTCAGGATTAGATTGGTAACGGCTTACTCATCCTAGTGCGTATGCCACATCCGGTATAGTACGTAGCATAGTGTATATTATGGATCTTATGGCTAAAGCATGGGGAATCCTTTTCATATGCTTTTCTCCTCATTAGTATAAGGAGCGTCCTTTTTAGGAAGTACGATTCTAGACTACATTGGAACATTGCCACATTTGGAATTTTACATACTAAACCTTTTTAATATTGTATCTACATACAGGGATTAGACCAATCCTTACAGCCACTTAGATCTTTAAGCTTAATATATAGGATGCTTCTCCCAAACCCTTCATGGAGAAATTTTGGAAAGTCATGCTTTCAGTGATTGCAACAACGAAACGTCATTGCCCATCGATAATAGATTATCAACATAAATCACTAACAATACAATAGTGTTGCCTTATTTATTTCTATAAACACATGCTTCCTCTGTGTTCTGGTAAAACTAAACTATTTGATTTCTTTATCAAACCACTTGCCCCAACTTCTTGAAGCCTATTTAAGTACATAAATAGACTTTAACAACTTGCAAGCCTTGTCCTCACACCCATTGACCACAAAACCCTTGAGCTATGACATACAGAGGGTTTCTTCTAAATCACTATTTAAAAATATTTCCTTTACGTTGTTTTCCATATTTCATAGTCATACAATGCTGCAATGGCTAGTATAATCCGTATGGACTTAAGCATGACTACGGGCGAAAAGATATCATCATAATCAACACCTTGCATTTGGCGAAATCCTTTGCAACTAGCCTAAGCTTTGTAAGTCTCTACTTCTCCATCTAAATTTATCTTTTTCTTAAAAATCTATTTGCAGCTGATGGGTTTTATCCATTTGGGTACGTTCGATAAAGTCCATACTTTGTTTTTGTACATGGAATCCATTTCGGATTTCATTGCTCCAAGCCAAAATGTAGAGTTTTTACTCTGCAGTGCTTGATGGAAAGATAAAGGAGTGTCATCATCTAAGACATAATCATCCTCTCCATTCATGAAGAAATCATAGTATCTCTCTGGTGCGTGAGATTCCTTGATAGATTTTCTAATAGATTACATGTTTTCATATATGGGTGAACTTGTTTCTCCCACTATTTCGACCTTAGTGTTAACTTCTTAGATCTCATCCAAGTCTACAACATTGATATTAATTTCCATCGATAGAAATTCCTTTTTTAAAAGACAACATGTCAAGAAATATTAACCTCTTCTTTCTCGGTATTGTAAGATATATATCCTATTGAATTTCTAAGATACGTAAAAATTTAAGCAGAACTGATCTTGCCTTTAGTTTATTTGAACAAACATTCTAAACGTATGTTGGATGACAACACACCTTTAAGTACTTGAGTTTGGATTTAATTTATACTATATCTCATATGGCATTAGGCATTGATTTAGTGGGCAATAAGTTCAACATTTGCGTTGTGGTATTTAGGACATATCCCTAATAGGACAAAGGTAACTCAACCTTACTCGTCATGGAACGAACCATATCTAATAAGATTTGGTTCCTTCGCTCCAACGCACTGTTATACTATGGAGTATAGGGTCTACTAAGGAGATAATCCCGTTATCATTTAAGTACCGCTAGAGCTCTTATCTTATGTAGTCGCCTTCTCGATCTGATCGAATGATCTTAATCTTACGTACCGTTTTGTGTTCTGCTACATTTTTATATTTGAAAATTTTCTCATAGACATTGGATTTGTTCTTCGTAAGATACACATATCCTAGTCTCGAGAAATCATCAGTGACAGTAACAAAGTAAGAACTATTATTTTTGATAATTAAAGGCATCGGGCTACATAAGTCACTATGTACTAATCCTAAGAGTTCACCAACTCTTTCATTGTTCCCACTAAAGGGGTGCTTGGTCATTTTACCTTTGAGGCATAACTCATATGTGTCAAAGAATACAAAATTAAGTGATTGGAGAAAACCTTTGATTTTCAGTTTGTGGAGTTATTTCCCAACAGTATGACCTTGTCTACAATGCCAAAAATAATATCATTTATATAGTTAGAAGAATTATTCACAGAACATACATAATTAATATTAGTCACATAAATGCCATTTTCAGGATTACCATTGTATACTTTATTTACATCCAAACTATTGTTCATAACATTATTTGCAAAATGAAATATACATCTAGTCTCGGATAATTTAGAAACAGAAATAATCCCACAAATAAAGCCTTTTACAAAATAGCAATTATTTAATACAATTGTTACTTCACTAGTCAAATAAAAGTGATAGCCTCCTATTGCCTTTGCATCTACCATAGGTCCATCAACTTGAAGCCTCATATCTCCTTTGTCCATATGATATCAATTCCTAATCCCCTATAACAAATTATAAATATGAATTGTGAATCCAGTATCTATGACCCAAGACATTTTACTGATTACAAAACAATTTTGAATCATAGATGTACCTAATGGAGCCGTAGAACCATTCTGCTTCTTTTTTCTAGTAATCTTCAAGTGCTCAGGAAAATTTCTTATTCAGTGACCTTTTTTGTGGCAGTGGTGACATTCACCCTTGTTTGTCTTCTTACCTTTCTTGTTTCTCTTACCTTCTCTTTTTTGCTTCTTCGAACTCTTTGAAGATGATGCACCGCCCTTAACAACAAGCACCATCCCTTGATACTTAGATATAGATTCGGCCAACCTCAACATATTGAGAACTCTATGAGATTCACATTTAATTGGTTCATATTATAATTCAGCAAAAATGGTTCAAACAGGAGGGGGTAAGAGAACCAAATATCAAATCAACTTGCAATTCATTGCTTATTTGTATATCCAATAGTGAAAGCCTATCAATACAATCCTTCATCATCAGCACTTATAATCCACTTTCTGTCATTTGGTCATTTTGGTATTGAACATCTTTTCATAAGCTCGTCCATTGATATTATTATTATAATATCTAATGATGAAAATAATAATAGTCAAGTAGCCATGATGCTCGTGAGTGTACATCACAAAAATACTAGGTATATAATCAAAAATCGATAAGGCATGTTCGCTAATTGTGTAGAATTCCATGGAGGTTCCCTTAGTGCATCGAGAAACGATCCTTCTGCACAAGGATCAGAGATATCCTTTAGAAGCAGCATACATACCTGGTGATGTGCTATAGAAAAAACATAGCTGGTCTCGCTAAGACCGAATGTATCGCCCCATGCATGCATAACAACTGTAAGTAACGTCTAGGTGGAGCTGACTTCACTCTATGGGTTTACCAACCCTACTGGCCATGCCTCCTATCTTTGGTTTTAGTCATCAGAGCTAATAAGGCTACGTCTGGCGTTTTAGCTCATACACTGCCACCAGAATAGATCATGGAATCCTACATAGATTCTTATACCCCAATGGGTCTTAAAACCACACAAGGATTTCCATATCTTAATATATAAAAAAAACTCCTCCATATAACCGTATGTGGTTCGGAGTGGTTATAGTATTTGAGTTAGCTCTTACAAGTACAATCTTTTGCTTTCCTGGTGCTCCAAAAACCAAGCATCGATTTTTCGAAATGCTCAATACCGGTTCTTTAGGAAATAATCGTACAATACACCAAAGCGGGGACCACTCCTAACCATTTAAGCGGACGGATCTCCTCGTCTTTTGTCCTAGGAGAACAAAACAAGTTTATATGTACGGTATAGCACCACTGACGGTGACTGTACCATATAATTTCCGTATTTCTCCTAGATATTTCCCGAGGTAAAATCCTTCGGCATTAAGTAGGGAATATTTCCTTTCCATCCAAATTAAGAAGTATTACATATTTAGGCCAAGGTTTTACAGTCGGTTATTTAACTATTAACAAACACACATCCAAATCATGGATTATTCCTAAGGGGAAAACCAATATTGGTTGAGTACATAAGCAACCACTAGCCTCCTTTAGTAAATATTTCATTCATTAAAATCACTTTGTAAGTTATTTGTATGGAAATACTTTACAAAGGTATGTCTGCAAATCCTTATATTTTCAATACTTAGAGAATATTCGTATACTTATCTCGACGGTATAAGTATATTCACACGCAATACACCTCGCATCTTAGAAAACGCACTCATGTACTTATCTTTATGATATATAAGTATATTTACAAAATTGAAAAATATTTTCTTTTTGTTTGATTCTCAAATCATTTATATATTCCTTACAATTCTCCAAAACCTTTTATAGACCATTTGATAAATTTCTGAAAAAACCATTTGTAATCCCTTTATAAAATTCAATCACTTATAAAATATTTTGTACATTTTCTAAAATCATTTATAATTCCTTTATAAATCTATAAATCATCTAAAAACTCCTTCATAACTCTATAAATCTATTTCTTAAACTCGTTTATAAATACCTAACCATTTATAAAACTCTTTCAACTTGTAAATATACTTCCCTTAAGTCTTAAAATAATTTTATAAAACTTGTACTATATTCATACGTCTTGGAGACATTTATGATTAAATAAAAATCATTTACATCAAAATACTATTATATAATAATAACTTATTAACAATAACATTATTGATAAACAAATAATGATTTTTAACCTTAAACATCTTAACATGATAATTAAAAATTTTAAGGACATTATTACTAAAACACTAATAATTAATTTTCAACATTATTGTAAACAATAATGATTAATTTAAAAATAGTAGTAACAAATCATTACTATTAATTTCGAATCACACTTCATTATTTAAAATGAATAACTTTTCAAAATATTAAAATATTGGTAAATAACTTTTAAAACAACATTAAATATAAATAAATAACCTTTAAACGGTAGTAATTATAAATAAGTAATTTTAATACAATGTTAAATCTAAATAAATGAATTTTTAAGAACAATGTTAAATATAATGCATATTTTAGAAAAAGATAGAACAATATATTGATGGAAAGTAGAAAATTAAATTTTTAAATAAAATATTTCCAAAAACCCAATTTTCGGATTTAAAATCATTTCCTGTCTCAATAATCCAATTCCAACTCAATTGGAGATTTATATTATTTCAAAATACTAATTTATGGTCAATAACATCTAAACGCCCAACCAATATTGATATTGATTTTCTATCACCACTAGGTTTTAGGTTTCGAACGTACAATAATGTTATAACCATAGTGTCCACAATCAGGTTCATTATTCAACAATCAACATAAAAGGAATATTATTATAACAACTCAACAATAGCGAGGAATCCCGTTGGATCCCTCCAACCTATTGCCCTTACATTGCAACTCATAAATACAGAAATAGTACAAATCAACCGCTTCGAGGCGTGATCGTATACAAAGGGTCGTCCGCTCTTACATGCAAATGTAATAAGATCTTGTTTGCTCCAGTGCGAGAATATATCCAAACCAAATAATTAAATAGTAAATCATCCAAATAGTCAATAACAATTAACAATTAATATCTCCACAACTAATCTATAATTTTATCGAATATTTATTATTTTTGGTTAACCAAAAGGGTGATATTAACTAATAAAAAATTTCTATCGTCGCCGAGGTGTTTTGGTTGAAAATATAATCAAACGACATCTGATTTTAACCCAAACTTTATCTATCTCTAAATTCATCCAAAATAGTTCCATCACGAAACTTTCTTCATTACAAGCGCAACGCAAAAATCCGCGCCTTGATTGGACCTCGTATGAGAGAGTTATTAAAATTTTAAGTTATCAATTTTCAAACTAATAAATAAATAAACTAATTACAAAATTCATTATAATTACAACTTAACCTCTATCTTCTTTCCTTTCTTAATTCCCTGTACATCAGTTTGTGCACGCAATTGTCGTGCATGCCCAAACATTGATACAGAGCTACGGTTGTCAAAGTTCGAATCCAATGACTCCAGCGACCTTCTCTCCTAGAACTCGATCTACTCGGCACCATGAATCCATGTCTGTGGCTCCAACTCAAAATGCGACACGAACGTGATGCCTCCCTCCCCATGCCAGGTCGTTAAACACCAAAAGCCATCGACCTTCATCAAATCTTCACCCACAAAGATATTTCCAATCACAAATCCGAATACGATCTGCATACCTCCAATCAAGCTCCACATCGATCGATTTCCCAGACCCTAGTTTGCCCTACCCACATTGACCTCACTAAAACGGCTGCCGCACCTACCATTCTTATGCCAAATTATAGATTTCATCATTATATGATCGAAGATCCAAATTTTATTTTTTTCATTGAGTAAAACTTTATATTTTAATTCAAACATTTGGGTTTTCCTCTTTTTTTCCATTTTCTTCTTCTGTAGTTTTGAAGAATGGTTCAACAAGAGAGGAAGGAATCATTTAAAAAAAGAAAAAAGAGTATCGTTATGAACATGTAGAGGTATGGGTAAAGTATGGTATATGGCTTGATATATATATATATATATATATATATATATATATATATATATAAAATTCAAATTTAAATATAAAGTTATTCGAGAGAAGCCGCCTGACGTTCTATATGTTATATCCCTATTCCGAACGCAATAGATTTAGTCTTGAGACCTAATTCGATCATATGCAGAAGATAACTTATCAAACCTATTTACTTGGTATAAATTCATGAAATTAATTTATAAGCGTTTCGATTTTGCATGACCAAACAATAGGTCAATCAACATGAAAATCGTCAACATATAATAACTCACTATTACGGATATAACGAGAATTGGTTTCGTTGAAATCCGAGACAGTGCCCTATTTTACTCATTAATTAAAAAGAATTATTATAAAACCAAATTAATCACTTTTAAATCTAAATTAGAATTTTACTATCTTCATTCTTGTTTAAAAAGAATTTTAAATCAACTTTCGAAATCATTTTGATTCACATTTAAACCCAATATTTAATTACTTAAACAATTTCAAAAATAAATCCAATAATTTAATTATCAAACGAATATATTTGAAATTCAAGTTATTTAACTTATAAAATTTACTTTTCAATATTTAAAATCAATCAAATATTCCAATTTTAATTGACTAAAATTATAGATCATTACATTCTTTCCCACTTAAAAGAATTTCATCCCTAAAATTACGAAGAAAGAAAAATGCCCAACCCCATTACTTTTTAAAGAAAATTAGTTGAAATAATTTGCCAATTTATTTTATGCCTTCAAGCTTTCCAGAAATCAATTTGTTGAAAATTTGTTATCGCCTTTTCTAAATCTTGAATTTCGTTCATAATTTCTAACTAATACCAGTTAAAGCTATAAGATAAAAATAAAATTTTAGTTATCATAAATTTTCCGACTCTTAAATTTACGAAAAATTGTGCAAGTCTGCTTTATGCGGCTAGATCATAACAACTACTAACTGCCATACAGGCACAAACCAATAAAAGAAAACAAAAGCCAAGTAGCTTTATCGTAAAACCATGAAACAACAATTTGAACGTGTTCCTGTTAGTCGGGCAACCAAAATTTTCATATGAAACCAAAAGCATCAAATTAGCTCTTGCTTTTATATACCTATATCTTATTTACCAATGATATCCAATCATATAGTTCATAACCATATTATTTTGCATTATACAAAGGCAACATCATATAATTTATTTATGGCTCGTACGATGTATGTATGCCATCCATTTACCATATGAAATCTAATCGCTTGCACAATTTCACTTCCAAACTAGTATCGACCACTCTAGTGCAGACTCAGATCCGGTTCCTTGATTAGAAACCATCATTCTTCTTGCATAGTCATATGCTATGATAGAAAATCCTTGAACCAATCAAAAATTCATATCAAATGTTCACCGTCGAGAATCGAGTGAAAAATGTGAACTTGGCCCGATGTAAATCATCTCGAAATCATATACCCGAATTTGGATCAAACAATTATGCAAATAAAATAATACACGTACAACTTACGTATTTATTTAAATTAATTTCTTAGCTATATTAAATTCCTTTTTATCCACATTCATTTTATTCTCATTCACTTTATTGACATTCAATTTAACTACATTCAACTATTCCATTATTTTATTCACATTCATTAATTTACTTAGTATATTCCTCTCAATACTAATATCACTTACGAACCATTTCATCAAATTTTATGTTCAACATTTCGCTCCATACTAAATTCATTTGTGAATCACTTAATAAATTTTTACTTAAGATTATAAATATTTTATACAACATTCCTCATGTTCATCATCACTTCACAACTTAAGTCATATTCGTTTTAAATCAAATTTAATTTCATTCAACGCAATCCATTGTTAAATTTCAATTTTCAATTCTATCAACCAACATTCCAAAACATCTTCAACTCACTAATTTATTCCGACACTTCATTAATTAATTTCAAATTATTATCAAATTTATTTTCAAAAATTATTTCATTTGACCTAACTCAGGCTAAATTTTTTTCAAAATTCATTTTATTTAACTTAACTTAAATTCTGTCTCATAGTTTAATTTCAAATTTACCTTTCTTAACATTTGTATTCAACAATTTAAAACATTGTTTTAACTACTAAATCTCATAATTTATAAGTTACCAAACTTATTTTCTCATATTTTCATAATGTACTCAATGAAATTTTTTAGAATTTAAAGACCATGTTTTTATTTCAAACTATTTTGAAATATTATAATTAATTTCTTTGTAATTCAAATCATAATTTTGAATTTAAAATCAAAATAATTTTTACCAAAACAAAACTCTAATCGTAGCAAATCCTCTCTTGGAAACTCGAAAATGAACGTTGATGATGTTGCAGTCATCATCGAAATTATTTCCAATGATCGAAATGAGTTCATTGCCTTCTATCTCTTTGAAATTCCATTTCAAAATATTTCTACTCAAAATATTTTTCGAATGATACTATCATCATTTTCTAAAACTTTAAAAAACAATTTTCAAAAACCAAAGAAGGATTCACATCATAAACCAAAGTTTCGAGATTGGTGGTATTTCATGTCGATGAAATTGGGTTGTCGCTAATGATGACATTCATAGGTGATGTCGCTGTTAGCTAATTGTAGAAATAATCGATGCCGCTTCTCTATCTCAACGTCAAAGGTTACCATCACTGCCCATAAATTAAAGGCTTCGATAATCAGTACCGATGATCTATCTTAAAGTATAGGACTTTCTGCTTAATGTTAATGGATTCATTTCAACATTTTCAGATTTCAAAGGGATTTGACTTTGGAAAATAAATTCATGATTCATTTATCAATTTCAAAAATAAAGCATATTCGATTTCAATTGATTTCAAAGATGATGAAGACTCAACAACGTTGAGATTTCATCAATGTCTAAGTTCTAGGAAATATGTATACTAAGTTTCAAACCATAAGATTTTACATGCAGCAAATTATAAAAACATCAAGGCTCTTGAGTATATACGAATTTTCAAATGAATGTAACTGTTAACAAAAAAAAACTTGTCAACACACCAAAGCAGAGTCTAAAGTGCAGATGTCTCCTTCAAAACCCCTTTTTAATCAGATAGAGATAGGTAAAACTTTATTATTCCCTTAAAACCACCTTTCGAAACAGGTTGTTTCAGTTAAAACTTCTTCTTATTCAACCTTTCGACTCGGTCGAAACCCCTATATCCCTTCATATTAAGCCTTTCAAACTAGCTTAGTTGCTTTAGCCATCCTTTTGAAACACCTTTCTAAATAGTTATGGTAATCCAAAGGTTGGTTCAAATGATTAAAGGATGTGGATTAAATGGATAGGTTCTTACTTCGTCAAAAGTCGGCCTTTCGATGGCTTGACTTAGGACCCATAGATCTAAGGATATTGGCTGACTTAAAGGTTTCAACTTGCTCAAAAGGTAACTGATAACTTGAGGTTGGGGGCTAAGGCTCTAAGGATATTTGTTGAGCTAAATGTTTTGACCCACTCAAAAGGTGACCTTCGATTAAGTTGACATAAGCAGATCATAAACTGAACCTAATAGGAGTATTAAATCAACCGCATACCCAAAAATATCATAATCTTGCTTTCATTGAGTTAATGTTATACAAATTGATCAAGTCCACAATCTAATTTCAAAATTAGGGTTTTCAAATTTAACAAAGTAAAAGAATGAAGTGAATGAATTCAGACCCCTTAAACTAGACCCCTAGGGTCTTATTTATAGGTGCAGGTCGGTACCTTTCGAATTAATGCTTTCGATTTGGTTGAAAGGCAGCCTTATAGACTTTTCATTGTCGTTAACATTTGGGCATCCTTCTGCATTGCTTTTGAATTGACCTGAGCATTTTCAACTTCATCGAGAAGGGGTAGGTGCGCTTCTCTACTTTGTGTTGTTGTGTTATTGCAAGCAAGAAAATGTTCGAGCTTTCGACACTGTCGATAGGTAGATCTTTGGGACTTCTAAGAAGCTGAGGCGTAGAAGATTTTAAAGCGGAGGGTAGCTTTCTCTAACACATTTAATAATTGATACGGAACCCCATCCTCTAATGTAGGAGATTGCAATACTGAACCTTAACAAGCTCTTATTTCTTAATTGTGGATGGCCTCGACCAGTTCAAAAGATTTATTTATGCTTTTGAGGAGGTTATTCTGATAAAGCATCCTTTTGTGGAATGTGAATGAAGGCAAAACCTTTAGTTTAAATGGTTTGGCGTGCATGTCAGTGGTGCAATTTGTTGCCTTCGAAAGGCATTTCTCAACTTATTCAAAGCGTCTTCATGTATGCGAAAGCATCCATTTCGAAAGGAAGTAATTGAAGTGAAAGGGTGCTTTCAACCCTTTCGACCTCTTCGAAAACTTGTAGCACATCTGATTGTCTCAGCATCTCTTCGACTCCTTTGAAAGGCTTTGTTGATGCTATAATCTCTTTTAAATCCTTCTCTTATATTCATCTTGGTTTCGACAAGGTTTAAGTGAGAATTGGTAGTAACACTTGCCCCTCACCACACAAAGGGATACCTTTTATCTTTCAAGTCAACTGCCTCAATACACTTCAATATTTTAGCATAGAGATTTCCTGCCTTTTCATAAATCCTGGTCGTTTGTTTAAATTTGATTGCATGGTCCGTCCTTCATGCTTACTTTTCTTATAAATCACGCTTCTTTCTTCCCTCTTTCCATTTCCCTCGAATTAAATACTTCCAGCAAGAATTAAAATTCTCAATTTCTTCATGAATTCTTATTTCTGGCGAACAAAATCTTAGATTCAAGGTAAGTCCTTATTATCCTATTTTTCGAACTGACCCACCATGCCAAATTCTGATTTTAAAATTCATTAGGTTTGAATTTGAATTACTGTTCTAAATTCATAAAGATTATTTAAGTTTTTCGTTCACATGAATGTATACTTTGTTTTATTTTTATTGCTCATTTTGTTGCATTTTCTACATCAATTTGTATTTGGAATTCATCAAATTTGGTTTGTTTTTTATGGTTCAAATTTACATTTTGGGGATTTTTGCAGTTGTTGATTGTAAATTCGCGCTCGAATCAACATAATTATTAACTTTTTGAAGTATTAGGTTCAAAGTAAATATGGGGAATAAATATTTTTCCACTAACTACATAGAGAAGTTTACATCGTACGGATCACATCTTGACATTGTAATTTAACTTTTCTGCCCTTCGAAAGGGGTTGAAGCGGCTAACTCCATTTTGCTTCTTCAACCTCTTTCGATGGGGTCGAATACAATATCTATCTTTTTAATAAACTCCTCGAAAATGTTGATGTAGCCAGCATGAAGTGGACTTCTTCGAAAGCAGAAGTATGCATTATAACATCCTGACACCTTTCGAAGAAGTTTTCCTGATGTGCTTCACTAAATGGTTATATAATATATACTTTCGAAAGCATAACTTTTATTTTATAGCTTTTGAAAGCTCTTGTATTTATAAAAGTGAATTTAACATGTCGTCGGATTCATGCCTAATTTTAATTTACTTTAGAAGATGTTAATTACAAATTCACTCTTCTTTTCATAAATTAGACCGAGGAAAACATATTTTGTTTAATTTGAAAACCAAATCAAACCTTTCGACTTGATCGAAGCCTACTATAATGATTAAGTTTGGTTGTTTGTACACTTTCAAAACCTTACATCCCTTTCGACTTACTCAAAATCCGTTGTAGTTAACTGGGATTTGATCATCATTTTATAAAACATTGACAAATTGTCGCAGAGCCCTTTCATTCGTATTGATACTATTTAAACCCAAGTCGTTCGACTTAATTGGTATATAAGTTTCGACAACATTCATATTCTTTGAGTAAAACAAAATTCATGAGTTTCTACACTGCTGAAAGGTTTGTTTGTCCTGCTTGCAGAATGTTGTTAGCGTATGTTTATATTCAAACTATTTGTGTAGGTTTTAACTATTCCTTTTAATACAAAAATCTACCTTAGGCTTCCGACATTGTCGAAGGGTGTTTGTAGGTGTTCCCATTCCATTTACCCATTAGACACTATTGAAGCTCGAAGAATTTGATTTCCTAAGATGACTTTAACATTCTTTATGAATATGAAATTACATATTTTGGTTGATATTCGAATTATTGCAATAGGTTTTTGACATCCTTGAAAGATGTTAATAATAAAAAAAATTATAGCTTTTTACTTAAATGATTTCACCTGATAGGATCATGGGTGTGAAAAAGGTCTCCTAGAAACCTAAAAAAGATATAATACCCGTGGTAGAATTTTCTCCAAAGAAGGTCGAAGCCGTTTCCAAACATTCTCTAATTTCTTCTCAAGATGAGGTTGACGCCATTCTAAACGACTTTGGCGTCACTAGGGTAGAACATATTCCCCTAAGTGACAACGATACTATTCAAAATCCTCTCGAAGGATACTTCGCTTCTACTTCCATTCATACTTGGCATAGTGGCTTCCTTCATTTCCCACATTTCTTGTCTAAGTTCTTTTTCCATTTAGGAATTGCACCTATCCAGTCATCCCCTAATTTTTATGCATACCTTCTTTCTTGGGAACTAATATCTCTGGAGTCAGGCATTCCTTCGTTACATGTTGAAGCTCTCAATTATTTGGTCCGCCTAATCAAACTTAACAACCTAAATAACCAGACCTTCGAAGCTAACCCCTTTAAAAAACTAATCTCAGAGGGGGTAAACAAATTCAGAGACTGGGAGACACAATTCTTCTTTGTCAAATGCTTTTCAAATATCAGTGGAGTCTTTTCTTCTCTTTATAAGTTGATCATAGTCTTTATCTTTATCTAGTTACTTTCATTTACTAATATACGCTTCTTTGTCAGCTATCTCAATAAGGAGGATAAGAAAACTGCCAAGATGTTGATTGCTTCTTCAAGTAGCATCAGAAATAGGCTCACATTGTTGACCCCATCAAATCTCCAAAAACATTCGCTTCTCCTTGCTGGACCAAGATTCGTTGGTCAACCCCTTTGTTTAACATACTTCTCAGAGCAAACGCTTCTTGTCTTTAGGTAATGTAACGATCGGATTTTCATTGTTTTGATTTATGAATATTTAATTAATATTAAATATTCAAATATTTGTTTTTACAATGAAAATAGACCTCTTTAATTTATAAATATATCAAAAGTTCATCTTTGAAAATTGTTTACCAAAATAGATAGTTCATAGAAAAATCAGAAAATGTGACATAAGAACGTTTTCTAGAATTTCGACTTTTCGACATCGGAAAGTTGTTCGATACATTGTTCGCCTTTATGCACTATACACACATATATAGTAGATAATTAACCATATACTAATACATTTAGTAATATATTATCTTATACTAATTATGTTTAGGAAGTGACGTGAAAATTTATAGTTCTAAAAATAATAACATATATATATATATATATATATATATCAATATTATTTTTTATCTCTTGTCATATCATAATATTTATCATCATTAACCATCATAAAGCCTAAAACATAACTAAAGAATGAAGTTGATGTGACAAGTAAAGGAAGAAATAAGTTGATATGGAATTCATAAATTTAAAAATAATAAACATTATATACATACATAAAAACATACATACATATACATACTAAATATATATATGCGTTGTCACATCTTGTATATTTTTATAAGAAAACATCATTAGCTATATTACACATATGATATGACTAGAGAAGATGATGTGATGCATGAGAAGGATGAGATGTTGATTTGATTTCACAAAATGATAACATGTTTAAAAAATCTCAAGCTACGGTTAAAACGGTAATTTTTCTACTTTCTTCCTCTATAAATACACGCCACCTTCACCAAATTTTCATCTCCTTCTCCATTCCTATTTCTATAAACCCTTCAACATAGTTTCAATACTTCCTCTTCTTTTTAGTAGAAAAGAACAATCAAAAATCCTTTGGAAAACTTGTTTAAAAATCCATTAATTCTCATCCATTTTTGTCCCAGTTTTTTTGGCCGTATCTTCCTCAATAACACTTCAAATCTATTTTCTCATTTTTTTTCGAACCATTTGAATTTCCATTAGCTAACATTTTTAGGTTGACCACTTCTTCATATTATAGACATAGATATGTCAAAAGTTCAATTTTTTACAAAGTGTTTTCGGACCAAGAAATTCCAAGGCCTAAAATACAACTAATTCATTTGACAATATTTCCCATGAAACAGATCCAGATTAAGCTATTCTATTTATTAAAATTACAGAGAAAAAAAAAATCCTAAAACTTTTCTGTTGACCACTTTTCAAAATTCCTGGAGCAACATAGTTAAAATTTGAATGAAAGATGAGCTTTTTCGAGTTGCTGTTTTAGGTTTTTCTAATTTTACAAGTTCAAATTATTCAAGATTTGGAAAGCCGTATGGTGAGTAAACTTGATGATTTCTTTTTTCATGGAAAATTATTAGCTCTAGTTTTTCTTAATTATATGATAATATTATAGCATGGAAGTTTGTTAAATACCATAAGATTTGATATCAATATGGATTGGTGATTTTGGTTATGCTTGATTGAATGTTTGCTATGCGAATACAAAGTTAGCAAAGCATACATATAGGCATATGTATATATACATATGTATATATACATAATTTGTTATGTGAATGTGATGTGTAATGTAATGGTTAATGATGAACTCGACTATATTCGTGATGGGTTGAAAAAAACTAAAACTTTGTACAAAATCGCGATGGATTTGAGGTCGGACTTGGAATCAAAACTTGTTTCAAGGGTTTAAAGATTTGATTTTATTAAAGTTTACATATTTCGTTTAAAATTTGGAACTAAAGTATTTTCCAATCGGGAAATAATATTTTTTCGACAAAGTGGTTTCGCTTGAAAGTAAGTTCGAGCGAACCACACCAATAGAAATAATCACTATGGGTGCGGTTCGGCGGATTTTCTTAACTTTGATTTCAAAGTGTTTTAATTTTAAGATTGTTTTATAAAAGTTTTTATTAAAACTAAATTATTAATATTTAGAAAGTTATTAAGGTTTAGAAATTTAATAATTTAAATTAAAGGTTATTAGCACTCAATTAGTGATTAAGAAGTAATTAGTAGTTGATTAACACTTAAGTTAAGTTAGTAACTATTATTTGATTAGTTTAGCTTTAGTTAAGGTTTAATGTGATTAGAAATAATAATCAAGGGTCGATAATTACTTGATCAAGATTAGTGATTAATTAATTATCAATTAAATAAGTGATTATTTAATTAATATTCAATTAATTAGGGATTAACAAATGAAAATTTGACTTAACTTTAACCGAGATTCATTAATGAGTTAATCGGGACTTAACTAAGTTCATTAAGTCTAATTAAGGGATAATTAGGATCTAATCTTGATTTAATTAAGGTGTAATTAGAGTTTAAACTGATTTACTTATTTTAATCTTTTTCGAGGGTGAATTTTAAATCAAACTAATTGCATTTTAAATCAATATTCTTTTCAAAGCAAGTTGATTCCAAATCAAATGATCTCTTGTATGAACCATAAGTAACCCTATATGATTAGGGACAATAGATGATATTTGTTAGCAAAACAAAACACCTTTTTTGCTATAGTGTAAGTAAATTGATTGAATTGTTTGGCATCCATATAGTAAGATAAATCACCATCTTGGTATTTTGATATTACAAACATGTGTGTATATGTTAGATTATGTTAACTGTAGATATATTTACATATCTATTGTTTTGTAAACTCTTTTTTTGTGACTTGACCGTCATTATAAAATCAAGATAGCTCAATTAACTACCGTTGTAAAGTGCTAAGCTTCCTTTCAAATTGGATAAGCAGATAGATTTTTATATCATTGTTCAAAATTAATTAACTATTCAGTTAATTAATACTTTGGAGATTATTAAATGATTTAGAATATGATACTTTTGAATACCCATTTGATTATGACATTATTTATGGAAGGATTTTAAAGTAAATTGGTTTACAAGAATATTTTCTTATTAAAGGGTTCTTTTGCCAATGATCTTAAAGTTTTGTAAAAGAATGTACAAATGATTTTGGATATGTATAAGAGCTTATAAGTGTACTTGTGATTTATAAAGAAGTTTATAAATGATTTTGGGTTTATTGAAAAGGAGTTTATGACTGAAAATGGAGTTTTTTTAAAACTCAAAGGAGTTGGGTTATATAATCTTTTTTAAATGATTTAAAATGGAGATATTTTGATGATAAACTTCTATTATGCCGAGGAATAAGAGTGTTGCCGAGTCAAATTTTGAGAGGTAACAATTCCCAACTTGAATGGCTTCATTGTTTTCTAAGGAATTGTATTAGTTTTGCATCAAGTTTTGGTTGTGATTCAATTATTTCCATAAATGAGATTGTTACTAAATGTCAATTTTTTTGAAGTTAAACAAAAGTGGCTTGGTTTCTAGTAACCAACTAAAGATGATTTTGGAAATAAGAACCTTTCTTAAATGGTTATATATATACACACTTATAGCAAAGGGTTAAGTATATGAATGGTTTGGGAATAAAGGATATGTAATTAAATTAGTATAAGACTAATTTAATGAAGCTTAGTGGATCCAATGGGATTTAATCTATGTTTGAATGCTTGTTTGTTTATTTGGTAGGTAAATAACCAACTATCAAATCTTGACTAAAGCATAAATTTAGGAATATCTAGGAGAAACACTTAAGTTATAGGGCACTATCATCCTCATGATGCGGTACTGTGCATATAAACATTGCTTTTTTTCTCCTATGAAAATGATAAGAAGATCCATTTCTTAATGGTCAGGGTGATTCCCGCTCTTGTGTTGACTAATTATTTCCTAAACAATCGAGGTTGAGTTTACCATAAATTATCGGAAGTTGTTTCGAAGAGGCCGAGATCGGATGTGTTATTCGGAAACTACTTCTATCCAACTCAAGCATTGTGAACTAAAGACATCGTGAAGAGTATGGAATCAAAGATAGAGATGCGAATTGCGAGGGCTAATCTCTGTCAATCTTATGGGTGATTCCAAAATGGATGTGATAGGAATAGTGCCTTTGATTTCGTTCAGACCCAGAACGGACTTGTATGGATGAATGCTATCAACACATTGTCATTAGAGGACAATGAACATTCCAAGTGTAAATGTTCTTGAAAGGTAAAACGTAGCCTCAAGCCTCATCAACGAGGAATGACTAAAACATGGGAGATGCAGCAGGGCTAAGTGGGTTGCTTCCAAGTAGGGTGTGCTCATCCTTATCTAGAGTCGTTATTATCCCTCATTTGTATGCTTTAGCACTCATTAACGGAGGAGTGATTATATTTGGTACTATCCCACAGGGGTATGCTGGCCCTATGTTGGTAGGGGATCTAGGCGAGGTCCTCGGTGTTATTTTATCTAGAGACGCACCATGATGGACGGTACCCCATAGTCCAATCATTGTATAGAATCCATTCTCCAATAAGCGCTATATAGGCTTAGTTGTGTCCAACTATTCTGAAATGTGAGATGCATGTATTTCAGCCATTTTCATATTTTATTTTGACCTCTAGACATTATTATAATATCATTGGAATTTTTATAAAGGTGTTTTGGTTATTTTAAGGTAAAAACCCTTCCATGTTTATATGCGGCGAGGTCTTATGAGACACCTTTGATTTCAAAGGATTTTTCAAGTTAATAATTCAATAAAGTTTTTTTGTGATTTGATTTTACTCACGCTGGGATTCCAGACTAATTTGGGCATTATTTACTTATAATTCTCGGGTCAAACCGAGCATGTTTGTCTGGTCAGCTTTAAATGCTCTGGAGCTATGAAGTTGGGATAGAGGCCCAGGATGTACTCTCGTATTTTGAATATCTTTCGTTGTGTATTTGTTAGGTGTATTTTGCCTGCTATTGTAAGGACATGTGTTATAACTATCCAACTCTGATATGTATATGTATAAAAAGGATCTTTGATTTTGTAAATACTTGATTATATTATATATTATTCCGTTGCGTTGTAAGATTACATGTTGTTTGGTTTCTCCTTATCTTTCCTTTTTACTTTCTTTCCCCTAATAATCTGCTTTTCCGAAAGTTGGTGGTTCAGCATATGAATACTGTGGATGTATTAGTGTCGACTTCTAAAATCGAAAAGCCAAGTTCTTTACAAGTAATCCTAGGAACTTCTCTCCTATGTCTCTAATTTTCCTTGATCACCATGGTAAGCTTAAGCGTAGTATTTTCAGTTTATTATTGCGTTACTTCTTACATTACTTCACTTACTTGTGATTTCTTGAATTTTCTGCAACTACTCCTCAAGTTGAATTAATCAAAAGTGATCCAGTTCTCTGAACTTCCATATCTGGTGCATCATCCTTGACTTTGGCTATCGCTAGGTCGAAGACGATTGCTAAGAGAAAATTGGGAAAGGTGGTTGTAGCGGGCCCATCTCTCAACAAAGCCAAGATTGTTGAAGTTTCATCTTCTCCGCCACTTGAAGAGGGTGAGACTATCAATGAGGGAAAAACTTTTGAGCTTCTTATTCTTGAAGCTCCTCTTGATCGATCTGAAATAACTCCCTTAAAGGATGATCCTCTATCTCGCATCATCGTTTCTTTCTCTCCTCATGTCGTTGAGAAAATGTAAAAAGATTTGGGAACTTTGACTCCCTCCTAAGAGTTGAACCCTTCTAGACCCCCATTACCAGTGCCTTTAAGTGATTTTTAGAAAAAGTTCAATCTATCTTGAACTCTTCATCCTTTACTTCTATTTACCAACCTTCTTCTGTTCCTAACCCAATAGGTCAATCTTTAATAAAGCAATACCTTCTTGTATGTCTTATATCATTTAACCTTATAATAATTATTATTATTCCTCTCTAAATGTTGACTTACGCTACACTTTTCCTTTTAGACTTCTAAAAGATGGCTCTCTCTTCAAGAAAGCACATCAAAATCTTCTGCTGAGACATCCAGGCTTCAAGAGGAAATCTCAACCATGAACAACGTGATCATCCCCAGACCACTGATAAAAATAATGCTGTGAAGGAATAGGAAAGATTGGGAGCCTCTCCTACCCAAGCAGAATCTATTATTTCTGAAGAGATAAAAGCAAAACAACGTTTGGGTAATGAAAATTTGGATTTTGAAATGGCTTTGAAAGAATCCTAAGATGAGAAGGTTCGAACGATAGCCAAACAATCCTCTCTCAAGAAGAAACTGAAGGAAAAGAAAAGTTCCTTAAAGTTGGTTGTCAATACTATCTTTGAAGCTAATCTAAGGGTGTCACAATTTCTGAGTACTTCCCTCAACAACATCATTATAAACTCTTATGAGAATGCCCTTATGCTTGCTACGCCAACCATATTGAGAAATGCCCAGATTTGAGCTTTTCTTCACTCAACCCTGCTCTAGTCAATGGATTTATGGATAGAGTCAAATAAATGGAGTAGGGAGTTGAAGTTTCAGAGAGAGAAAGGACATTGATGCTTCCAAAATCTTACCTTTTGAAGTCCCTTCTAACGAAGTTGACTTTGATTCGAAGGTGACCGCCGCTGAAGAAGGCGACAGTGATGATGACGACGACGACGGTGGTAATGATGATGATGATAATAATAATGATGACGACGAAGTTAGAGGCCAGGATTCATGTGGAAACGGAGGTGGTCACGTTGATGTTCATGAAAAAGATGGTGATGACATCACGAGGCTTCAAAAAAGTCAACCTCGATCCAAATATTCATGAAGCAAACGCACCTGAACCCCCAGAGCCTTCCGACCTTCAAGAAGGGACTACTAACATCAACGTTGAAGAACAAAGAGAGAAAAAGTAGGTCTCTCAAATTTCATTTCCCATTTCTCAGGTATTGGATTCCATGTCTAAATGACTTTCATTTTTAAGATAATAATAGTTGACATCTTTTATTTTAGTTAAGGAGGAAATCCATCCGACTTTATAAAACAAAGCTTGAAAGAAAACAAGCATAAATAGTTAACTTGTATAGAGAGTTAGATAAGCAGTTTAAAAAACACAATACCCTCTTTGAAAAGTATCATAGGCTTAACAAAAGTGCTGCAGTAATAGCGCTTTTAAAGATTAAGAAGCTGCTCCTCGACTAAATAGGGCATGCATTCAATATGATAAACTTTTAGTAGAGATTCGGGAATTAATTACACTCTTATGGATGTTGGTTGAAGAGAGGGACATGAAAGTGTGTTATGGATCATGTAATATGGATATATGATAACACAGAGTATAATGATGATAGTTATACGGTAAATAGTGCGGAATAAAAAGCAGTATAGTAAAATGACACCGGAGATATTTATACTGGTTCGGAGCATCGTCCTACGTCCAGTCCCAGACTCTTACTAGAATTTCACTAAAACAATAACCCCCAATTAACCCGGAGGAACAAGTTTATACACCCTTGAGCAGCCGCATGGGGACCTGAGCAGCAGAACAGGATTTCACATCAACAGCCGAAGAGGACTTCACTCGCTTGAGCAGCAGAACAGGACTTCAACTAATACATGAAATAGTTTTGACTAATGTGTGTTCTGATAACACGAATTTGTCACTTGTAGTACCCTATAATCTTCTCCTCGAGTATAAATATATATATTTGAAGTATATGAATAATAGAAAGGTATAGTATTGCTTTAATGCAGAATAATCGAAAGTATGATAGCAAATAGATTTCAGAAAGTTAGATCAGAGAATAAGAGAATTCGATTATGATTAAGTGATTTAAAATAAAGTTGGAGTTTGTATTTATAAAGGTTGGAAAGCAGCGATTGTTGGTGAAGAGTTTTCGATTGAAGTGTTGCGTCCAATCTTTTCATAGGGGTTCGTATCTCTTCGCAGAAAGTCGTGTCTTTTCGAAAAGTGGTTGTTAAAGAAATTCAGTCAACTGAGCCTTTGGGTCAGTCGACTGAATATTCAAAGTTATTTTAAAATTTTAAAATTCATATATCTATGTATCTATGCATGCTGCACAAAAATCTCAGTGTCGGTCGACTGTCTTAGGTGGTCAGTCGACTGACCTGGTTATTTTTGTGCATTTTGCTCAATTTACATAGATATATAAATTTCTATAACTTTAAAACACTTTTATAATTTAAATGTATTCTTATATATGTATAAAATATTTAGTAAATATAACAATTAAATATATAAGATAATGTAGACATAATCGAGGAGATAGTTTAATAATACTGACCTAAGACTTAAAAATACCATAATTGATGCACCGGTTTTTAAAGTCTCGTCTCATTGTCTCTTTTTGTCGTAGTAGTCATCAAATCTGTATGTCGTAGTGATAGCTTCGTGTCATGAATCAAAACCAAGTCTCAATATTCTCCCTCTTTTTGATTGATGACAACCTGTAAATGGATATAGATTTCGACTGTATATATAACATAAATACTTACTCCCCCTAAATCTTTGATGCTCTCTATCCTGCATTCTTATTATTGGCAATAATATTTCTCCCCCTTTGTCATCGACAAAAAGGAATAATTAATATGAAGTTATAATGTGAAAAATATTATGAGATAAAAAACAAGAACAATCATCCGCACATTTAACTTCTGTAGTCAAGAGTGTTCAAAATAAAAAAATAGAATGGCCATTTAGTACAAGCCATACGAGTTGAGATCAAATGTTTTGATAAAAAGAAAAAAAGAAAATCTTATGCCATCGGTTGCTTACCCCTACCACTATCACCTTCATCTCCATCATCATCACTACGACTTGCTTAATCATCATCAGAAGAAGACCATGTAAAGACGGGTTGCTTGCCCGAATCGCCTATAGTAGCCGTAGATGTCCCGGAAGAGCATGAGATAGCCTGCCATAATTTGGTAAAAAATCCTTTTACCTTATCAAGCTTCTTATTAACTTTGAAGATTTTGGATTGTATAATTTGTTGATTACGACACATTATATTGATGGATTCACGTGGTTGTAGACCCGTATTTGGAATTACAATTTCTTCTTGTTGATGGCGAGTTGATCTTTGATGTGATGGTCCTTGAGATTGCTTGCCATGTTTTTGTGGTTCTTGAGCTATTTTCCTTTGGGTCCATTCTTCAAAAGATATTATATGAGGCGGTCGGGCAACCAATAGTTTCATCAAGGCTGAAGTCCGAGCGTTCAAACATCCAACAGTAGAAATCGGTGAATCCGGTTTCGGAATTTCACAAGCTTTTAGAAGACACATAATATATTCGCCATAGTAGATTATATTCATTCTACCGTCGTTAAGGCTTAAAAATTCATCATGAATTAAATGGAGCCAGTTGACTTTTATGTTTCCAAAGATAGCGTATAAAGCTTTAAATTTATTTTCAAAGACAAGTTCATAACTCCGGTTCTATGAGTTACAGTTATCAATAGAGCTCGATGAGTAATTCGTGCCTTTGGTCGTAAAGACATCGATTTTAGTTGATGCATGTCGTCTTCTATAAACAAATGGCTTACATTATCTCGAACAACCAAGTCAAAATCAATAGTAGCTAATTCCACACCATCATTTTCTGTTTGTAAAATATGAGCCATGCGGCCAACAGAGAAAAAGACGGGTTTCCCACATACTGGACTCCATACACAGTCTTGTTGATTTGGAACGTCTTGGTGATCCAAATTTAAGTTTGCGTAGAACAATTTCACCATAATTTGGTTGATTTTATGTTTGTTATCATCAATGTTAAACAATGACTCCAAATTGCTCCTTCGAGCTAACTCTTAGATGTAATATGGAGAAAAATCAGGAAATTTGACAAACGAACCTTCGAAAATCCTTGAGTCCTGCATTTGTCTCCACCTCCTAATCGTGGTGTCATCAAATAGCCACCTTTGAATTTGTTCATTCGACGGAGGTTGAGATGATGAGGAAGCTTCTCCCTTTCGTTTAAGAGTCATTTAATTTTAATTTTGAAGAGAAAAAATGGAGTTTTGGAGAGCCTAGGGTTTTTGAAAATTTGGAAATCTGAAATGGTAATGAGGAGAGAAGGTAAAGTGGGAGATAAAAGGAGTGAAGTGGGTAGGTGAAAGTTAAAAAGTAACTCAGATATAAGGCTCAGTCGACTGGCTCAGGGCTTCAGTCAACTAAATCTGAAGATCAAAATTGTTCTATCTTCTGGTCTAGTCGACTGAGAGTTTGAGACAGTCGATTGACCATGTATATAAAAAGTTTATGTTGCTGCGTCAATCGACTAGCTCAGGGCTTCAGTCGACTGAAGCCGAAGGTCGAAATTTTTTACCTTCTGGTCCAGCCGACTGGGGCTTTGAGACAGTCCATTGGCCATGTATATAAAAAAATGTTGTTGCTGTGTCAGTCGACTAATCTCCTGAGACAGTCGACTGACCTGGAAGTTTTTGTACAGTTAATTTTATTTGGATGTTGAATGATAATATATTATATATGTTGTATAACTCTATTAACATAAATAGTTTTTATAAAAAAATAAATTTATTTTGATGTGAAATGTTAATATTTTCTATATGTGAAATGTTGATTAATGCACCAGAAATAAATTTATTCCAAAAAGAAACATACATGTGTAGAAAATTTATTTGAAAATACAGCCGAAGATAATGAAAACTATGATTGTTTCAAGGGGCTAGGCATCTTGAATTCTTTCAGTTGCTTCTGACGAACATTCGATTCTTTGTTGCGATCCCACGAATTCGGTGAGTATGGTGGTCGTGGTGGAGACGAAGACGATGGTCGTTTGACCGGCGAAACAACATGTTCATCTATCGGATGTGACGATGCCCCGCAGAACTTCATAGCAATGTCCATAATGATTCCTATCTGTCTGGAGTTTATTTTTTGTTCGTAATACATTTCCTGTTGTAGCATTAGAGACTCTTGCTGATAATGGTGGAGATCATCGATCTTTTGCTTCGTGTTTGGAGAAATATCAATAGTCTTCTTTTCCTTTTTCTTGTCCGGAGTATATCCGTTGTGATAGGCCGATGATGGTGAAACTTTATGATCTGGAGTTTTTAGAGAGTTGTTTGATGCAATAATTTCGATCGAATCCGTGGAAGAGTTTGACATTGTTGAAAAAAATAGTTGTTTATAAAAGATTTACTGCAGTTTGAGAGGAGAACGAATGAAGGCTTTACTTCAGGTTGATTGCATAGAGGATGGAATATGCATCTATTTATAGGCTTAGTTTAGAAAAAATAGGATAGTTTTGAGTGGTTTATATTAAATTTAGCCAAGAAGTATGGAAATACGTTAGTTTTTCTGTTGGCTGATATACTTTGTGTAAATTTAAATGTTTATAAAAACAGTTATATATATATTTATAAAGTTAAATGTGACATGTAATGCAGTATAAATTAATGTTACCTTATAAACAAATGGCTATGCTAGACTAAAACAGAAAACATTAATAGCTTAGGTGGTTAAGACACTTGGGCTATTTACAGTAGGTCATGAGTTCGAGTCTCAACATGGCTAGAATTTTGAATTTTTGTACAAAAAATTATTTTTGAGTTTTTAGTTAATTTTTTTTACACTTTATCTATATATCTTTACCTGAAATTATACCGAGCTCACATCGCAATTTTATAAACATATTTTCTAACAGTGGTTTAGTAAAAATATCGGCTAATTGATTTTCTGATGGTACGTAGTCTAGATTTATCACTTCTTTTTCTATATTATCACGTAAAAATGATGTCTAATATCTACATGTTTAGTTCTTGAGTGGTTTACTGGATTTTTAGATAGATTTATTACACTAGAATTATCACAGTACATTGTTGATTTTGATAGATTGATTCCAAAATCTTTAAGTGTCTGTTGCATATAAATTACTTGTGTGCAAGCTAGTGCCACAGAAATATATTCTGCTTCACAAGTTGATAAAGAGACACAATTTTATTTCTTACTAAACCATGATATTAAGGATTTACCAATGAAGTGACACATATCGCTTGTACTTTTTCTATCTGTTCGTGATCCTCTGAAATCAGCATCGCTGTATGATACTAATTCGAACGAACACTCTTTCGAATAGAAAAGTTTGAAATTTGTAGTTTGACTAAGATAGCGCAGTGTACGTTTTGCAGCACGTAAATGTGATTCTTTTGGGTCAGATGGAAATCATGCACACAAGCACACACTCATCATAATATCTAGTCTACTTGCTGTTAAATAAAGTAGTGATCCTATCATATTGCGATATAGTTTTTGGTCTAGCCTTTTGCCGTTTTCATCTTTATCAAGATGTGTTGTTGTGCTCATAGGTGTTGGATTGGCAGAAGTGTTTTCCATTCCAAAACGTTTGATAAGATTATTACAGTATTTTTCTTGATTAATAAAAATTCTATTTGAAACTTGTTTTATTTGAAGTCCTAGAAAATATAATAATTCTCCCATATGGAACATTTCAAATTCTCTAGTCATTATTTTAGAAAATTCATTACATAATTCACTGTTATTTGAGCCAAATATAATGTCGTCGACATATATTTGAACTATTAATATATCATTTTTCAAGTGTTTTATAAATAAAGTTTGATCTACTTTTCCTATTTCAAATGCAGAATTAAGTAGATAACTTTTTAGTCGTTCATACCAAGCACGTGGTGCTTGTTTTAAACCATATAAAGCTTTCTTACGTTGATATACATAATCTGGATATTTTTCATGAATAAATAAAGGAGGTTGTTCAACATAAACATTTTCTTAATAAATCCATTTAAAAAAACACTTTTAACATCCATTTGGTAAAGTTTAAAGTTATCAAAACATGCGTATGCCAATAAAATTCGTAATGCTTCTAGTCTAGCAACTGGAGCAAATGTTTCTTCGTAGTCTATTCCTTCTTCTTGGTTATATCCTTGTGCTACTAGTCTTTCTTTATTTTTAGTTATATTTCCTTATTCATCAGCTTTATTTTTATAAACCCATTTAGTTCCTATAATAGTTTGATCGGTTGGTCTAGGTACTAGTTCCCAAACTTCATTTCGTTCAAACTGATTTAATTCTTCTTGCATAGCAATAATCCAATTTTCATCGGATGATGCTTCCTTAGCATTTTTAGGTTCTATAGTAGAGAGAGCAGCTACATTATCCATTAAATTTAGTTGATTTCTAGTTCGAACATTTGAATTTATTTCTCCAATTATATTTTCTGTAGGATGATTTTGTAAAATTCTTCGAGGAGATCTTATTATATTAGTATTATTTCTGTTTTCTAAATTATTACTAATGTTTTCATTTTCGCTAGAGTTATAAATGATATCGTCATCATCGCTTGAATTGTTTATTATTATATTTGTTTTATTTTTATTAAGTAAGTCATTGTCACTAATTGTATTAGAAACAGGTTTAGAGTTCTCATCAAAAGATACATGAAGTGATTCTTCTATAGTATTAGTTCGTTTATTAAAAATTCGATAAGCTTTTGCTTCGATTCGAATATCCAAGAAATATTCCTTTGTCCATTTCGAATCAAATTTGCCAAGCTGATCTTTGGTATTTAATATAAAACATTTTGATCCAAATATTTTAAAATAAGATATATTTGGTTTTCTACCGTTAAAAAGTTCGCAAGGAGTATTTTTGGTGAGAGGTCTAATAAAAACACGATTCAAAACACAACAAGCAGTTGCAACAGCTTTTGCCCAAAATTGTTTTCGTAACTTGCTTCCATTTAGTAAATTCTTACACATTCTTGTAGAGTTCGATTCTTTCACTCTATAATTCCATTTTGTTGTGGAGTTCTAGGAAATGAAAAGTTACGAAATATTCCTTTCTTTTTAAAATAGTTATCAAATTGTATATTTTCAAATTCACCTTCGTGATCGCTTCTAATATTTTTAATTTTAATACCTTTCAAATTTTGAATTTGTTTAACAAATGTTTTAAAATTTTCAAAGGTATCACTTTTATTTTTCATAAAAATTGTTCATGTATACCTAGAGAAATCATCAACAATTACAAATACGTATTTATTATGATTTATGGATTGAATTTGGGTAGGGCCAAATAAATCCATATGAAGTAATCCGAGTGGTTGCAATGTCGAAATAACATTCTTAGATTTAAACGAAGATTTAGTTAATTTACCTAATTGACATGAGTCACATATAATATTAACTTTAAAGTTCATATTCGGTAATCCTTTTACAAGATTATTTTTAGAAATTTTATTTATATTTTTGAAATTGATATGACAAAATCATTTATGCCATATCCAAGGATCATTTTCTTTAGCTATTAAACACATATCTGAGTTATGATTAATTTTCATATTCAAAACGTAAATGTTTTTATCTCTATTACCTTCGAAAATAAGATTTTGATTCTGATCAAGAATACTACATTTATTTTCAGAAAATGATATTTTAAAACCTTTATCACATAATTAACTTATACTTAACAAATTATGTTTTAAATTCTTAACTAATAAAAACGTTTGTAATAAGAGGTAAATTAGATGTACCGTAATTGCTCACATAACCTTTTCCGATGATATATCCCTTGGAATTATCTCTAAAAGTGATAGAACCTCCATCTGAGTATGTAGTATTTATCAGCATATCCTTGTTTCCTATCATGTGTTTTGAGCAACCACTGTCAAGTATCCATTTTCCTCTTTTCTTGACCGGGACCTGCAAAAAATATGAGATAACGTTGGTACCCACCTTTTTAATAGGGTCCTAAAATTTAGGTCTTAGGAAACCAAACCTAAGTGGGTTTAGTATCCCTTTTATAAATACAATTTTTATTATTATGAACATTTCCTATAAATGAATTAATATCCTTTTTCCTTATTAGTTTATTATTAGTTTTAGGTACCCATATATTTATAGTTTTAAAAACTAATGTATTTGAAGATATGGATGTTTTATCAAACTTAACTTCTAAATTACTAGGTTGTGAATTCTTGATTTTCTTCTTATATCCAAAGCCATTTTTATTGCTAACAGATTGTGAATTCTCAATTATTCTAGATAAATTTTCTCTTCCTTTATTGAAATTCGAAACATTTTTAATGATTCCATCTAGTTTGGTCTTTAGACTTGAATTTTCTAGTTCTACCATTTTAACATTAGTTTTTAAAACATGGTTTTCAGAAACAAGACTATCATTCTTTTCTTTTTGAGTTTTAATTTCTTGACTCAATAATATAAGTTGAGAATTAACATTTGAATGGGATTCTTGAGTTTTCTCAAGTTCTTCTTTCAATATTTTCTTCTCGTCTTTAAGGTATCTCTTTTCAATTCTGCCTTGTTCTGATTTTCTACAGCCTCTTTATATTTTCTTTTGAGACTTTTTAAAGTGTCTAATAATTCAGAATTTATTTCTATCATATCATCAAAAGTTAAATAACTAACCTCATTAGCTTTAGCCATAAAACATATGTTAGCTTGTTCATTATCGCTGTCACTTTCACTTCCCAAAGAAGAAGAGGAGGAATCTGAATCATCCCATGTGACTGAAAATGCTTTTCTTTTGAATTTATCCATCCTTTTATTTCGATATTCTTTCTATTGATCTAGACAGTCCTTCTGCATATGCCCCTTCTTGTGACAGTTAAAGCATTCCATAACTGATAGAGATGGTGGTTTGTTGTTGTTTGAGCTTCTCTTCCTATTAGTTCTATTTCCTTTTCTATATTTCAAGAATTTCTTGAAGTTTTTGGCAATAAAGGCTGGGTCGTCTTTGTCTGAATCTGATTCTTCTTGTTCTGCATGAAATGTTATATTCTTTTTATCTTGAGCCTGAACTCTTTTTGCCTGTAAATTCACTTCATAAGACATTAGATTTTCTATTAACTCTTCCGGAGTTGTTTTGGAAATATCGTTCGCTTCTTCAATAGCGAAATTTTTTCTTTCCCATTCTTTCGTTAATGAGTTAAGGATTTTGGATACAATATCAAAGTATGAATTTTTTTTCCTACTCCTACTAATGAATGATAGATATCCTGAAATCTTGAGCACGTGTCATTTATAGATTCATTTTCTTTCATTTTAAAGTTTTGAAACTAACTCTTGAGCATGGATATTTTGCTTTGTTTGGCCTTGTTGGTTCCTTCGTGTGTAACTTTGAGTGTACGCCATATTTTATATGTAGTATTGCACATGCTAACATGATTAAATTCATTTTTATCTAAGGCACAAAACAACGTAATCATGGCTTTTGCATTAGCTGTGGCATCTAGTTTCTGTGTATTTGATCAAGTAAAATATTCTTCAGTAGGAATAGTATATTCTGTCTGAGTTATATTACATGAATCAAAACCATTTGCTTGCATATATATTCTCATTCGTGTGACCCAATAGTTATAATTTATGCCATTAAATAGTGGTGGACATGCAGTGGATTGTCCTTCAATGAAGCTAGTGTTAATGCTTGTGTTAGTGTCCATATTATTAGATTATCAAATAACTATGTTACGGCTATATGATGACCTTGCTCTGATACCAAATGAATGTGTGCTATGGATCATGTAATATGGATATATGATAACACGGAGTATAATGATGATAATTATACAATAAATAGTGTGGAATAAAAAGCGGTATAGTAAAATGACACCAAAGATTTTTATACTGGTTCGTAGCACCGTCCTATGTCTAGTGCCAGACTCCTTCTGGAGTTTCACTAAAACAATAACCCTCACTTAACCTGGAGGAACATTTTTATACACCTTTGAGCAGCCGAATGGAGACCTGAGCAGCAGAACAGGATTTCGTCCCAACAGCTGAAGAGGACTTCACTCGCCTGAGTAGTAGAACAAGACTTCAACTAATAAGAAAATAGTTTTGACTAATGTGTGTTCTGATAACACAGATTTATCACTTATAGTACACCATTCCTATAATCTTCTCCTCGAGTATAAATATATATACATATATATATATATATTTGAAGTATATGAAGAATAAAAAGGTATAGTATTGCTTCAGTGCAGAATAATTGAAAGTATGATAGCAAATAGATTTCAGAAAGTTAGATCAGAGAATAAGAAAATTCGATTGTGATTAGGTGATTTCAAATGAAGTTGGAGTTTTTATTTATAAAGGTAGGAAAGCAACGACTGTTGGTGAAGAGTTTCGATTGAGGTGTTGCGTCCAATCTTTTCGTAGAGGTTCGTATGTCTTCACAGAAAGTCGCGTCTTTTCGAAAAGTGGCTGTTATAGAAATTCAGTCAATTGAGCCCTGGGTCAGTCGACTGAATATTCAAAGTTATTTTTAAATTTTAAAATCCATATATCTATGTATCTGTGCATGCTGCACAAAAATCTCAATGTCAGTCGATTATCTCAAGTGGTCAGTTGATTGACCTGGTTATTTTTGTGCAGCTTGCACAATTTACATAGATGTATTAATTTCTATAATTTTAAAACACTTTTATACTTTAAATGTATGCTTATATATGTATAAAATATTTAGTAAATATTATGATTAAGTATATAAGCTAATGTAGACATAATCGAGGAGAGATTTTAACAATATTGATCTAAGACTTAAAAATACCATAGTTGATGCACTGGTTTTTAAAGTCTCGTCTCCTTGTCTCTTTTTATCGTAGTAGTCATCAAATCTGTATGTCATAGTGATAGCTTCTTGTCATTAATCAAAACCAAGTCTCAACAGGATCCTTATAGACTTCCTTTATAAAACCTATTGTAGATATCCGACTGTTGATTTTTCATGCTTAGGTGATTTTAGTAGGGATCTATTTAGGTGTTTACATAAGAAATATTTGGATGAATTTGGATCTAATCCATATCTGAGGGACTGCTAGAATTTACCGCAAGTCAAATCGATTCCTCATGAGTTTCCTCCTGAAAACTTAAATATTATAAGGATAAATTTATTTTAGAGTTATTCAAAAAGTTAATTTTGTACGAACCTTATGAACACTTATAATTTTGTAATAATATTGATTTGTAAATTTCCTGTTCTAGCTTCCTTTTATATCAATTGCATTTTATTACGCTATCATAGAATGTCTCTCAGGCAACCTTGTTTCTAAAGATTACTTAAGCTAATATGTTGGACTAAGAAGAGATTATATAGAAAAGGTTTCTCTTTTGAAATCTTTAAAATTAACCAGATACTGCTTTCTTAGAGACTTTCAAAGATTTTACATGGAGCATCCCTGCCTTTATTTTGATTTTCTTAGCGAAGAAAAAGAAAAGCTTCTCAAGGAAATCTGATTATATCATACCAAATTAATATATGGTCATGATAGTCCTCCCCGGGGAGTGAGACTATAACAAATATCCTCCAGTGATTAACCAGAAAAGATTTAATGCTCCTTTTGATTCAACATTACTCTTTCAGCTAATTTCTTGGATAAAGTCAAAAACGCAATTTCTCAACTTTAAGTGTAAAACAAGTATCCAATGAAATTGTACTTTTTGTTTCATTCTACTTAAGTTGTAATCCTGTAGTAAAAGAGATTGGTTATTTGAATCTTGACTTTATTTTCTTCTCGCTTGTTTAAATAGGAGTTGTAATTATCTACCATGCCACACTCGTTAGAGCCAACATCTCATTTTTTCAGTATCAGAGATAGGTTGGTAGCAGATATTGAAAAGAAGAGGCTCTGTAACGATCCTTTATCTGCTTGTCTTCAAGGCAACACTGAAGCGTTAGAATGGTGTATGAAATTTTTGCTTCAGAGGACGATTGTTAGGGACCTTAACGATCAAATTACAAGTCTCAAAGCAGACATCAAGAACAATGACGAAACAATTTCTCAATTAAAGCGTCAAGTTAAATCAAACCTCTCGATTGTCTTCGATCAAGATATGTCCAAGCTCTTTCAACAGATAAGTGATTTAGAGAAAAAAATTAAAAGATATTCAAGTGCGGTGTAAATCCCTGGAGTTTATCATGGGGGACAGCATTCCAAATATCAATTTGCCAATTTCTTTGATTGCCTCGCCTGCTGTGAAATCGAAAAGGTCCTCCTCTTTAACTATTCATAAATTTCCGGCTACGATCAACCTTCGCTTGGCTTAGACGAAAGTGTAGTAGGAGAATTGCGTAGAAAGGTCAAATTCAAAATGAGATATTTTGACGACCAATAAAATGTGAGATACTCACAACATATAAGTGAGTAGCGGCTAGGATTCAGAAACTTGAACATTATAGATATTTTCTTTGAAAGAACGTTGTAGATTTAGAAATGCAGAACAAAACCCTCAAAGGTGCTAATAAATCTTTCAACTGTGCTCTAAAGGTTCGCATTGATTCCATCGATGATGCTGACAAAGTAAGGAAAAAGGAAAAGAAGCTTAAAGAGATTCTCTGTATAGGAATTCAACATATTATCGATCCTTTCATTACTGAAAACCTAAATAAGACTATTCAAGACTTGTAAAACATACACTTGCATTGTATATTTGTAAATAATTTAGTAAATTATGTAATATCTCCTGGTCTATAGTCCTTTCTTATAATGTTGTTTCCAAATCTTCTTTTTGATAACTTAGGCTATGGTTTTCTGTATTTTCTAGCCCATTGAATCTTCCTTACTCCTTAAAAATATGAAGTTAACAATATTCATTGTCGTTGACTTGAAATCTATATAGAAGTTTATCTACATTATTAGTGGAGTTTAACACATCATTATGTAAACATATGATAATAAATGAAAAGTGATTTTACAATCGAATACAATTGAATGTCTCGAAAATCATCTTTGGTAATGATGAGAAAGAGCTAGTTCAACCATGTTGACAGAATACGGAAATCTAACCACAGAAGTTTAGAAATTCATCTTATGGATATAGTTAATAGAAAGGCAGTAATAATCATGTAATAGATGTCCAAAAATAATTGTTTGAAAATTTGTAATAGAAGTATAGTGACCCTGATTCAGGCAATAGATCTTGAGCTTAATTGAAGATTAGGAATTCATATAAATCCCAATTTTAATTGCTCTGGAACCTAGATTCGGGCATTAACGAATGACGTTTAAAAGATAAAAGATCCAAGACCTAGATTCAGGTGTTAGTGGATGTAACCAGAAATCCATATTAGTATTCTCAACAATAGAAATCAAGAGCCCGGATTCGGGAATTAACGAGTGAAGTCTAGGAGTTAATGGTAATAGCCCAGAAACCTAGATTTGGGTATGATGAAGACCATAGGTCATTAGTAAAGACCCGAAACTCTAATCCGAGTATTAATAAGTGAAGTCCTACACTTAATAATGAAAGACCTGAAACTCAGATTTGGGTATTAACAAGTGAAGTTTGGAAGTTCTTATTTGATAATTAGTCGGAGGTTGTAAGTTCTAATTTTAACTTTCTGTTCTGTATCGCTCCTTGGGTTTTGATTCTTCCGATATGTGTCTCCCTTTAGGACTTGCATATTGACGCTGTTTGATTTGCCGCTTCTTAGGCTTGGATGTCTTAGTCCATTGTTTGATATGACGCTTCTTGGGCTCGGACATCTTAGTCTATTATTGTTTAGTGCGCTTAGTCAGCTTACCAAAAAGTAGGACCGAAGGATTTACCCAACCTCTCTCCAGGAGACGCTCTAGCTAGGCCTTATAAGCGGGACTGACGACTTGTTAGGTGCCTTGGCCAGGCCATAACGTGGCGGGACCAAGGGCTTATTTGGTGCCTTGGCCAAGTTATAGCATGGCGGGACCAAGGGCTTACTTCGTCCTCCCTCCAGGAGGCGCCTTAACTTTGTCATAACGTGGCACGGTCAAGGGTTTATGGCTGCTTTAACCTGGCCATAACATGGCACAGATAAAGACTTACTCTAACCTCCCTTCTGGAGGCCGTGTAGATTTTTCTTAGTAAATTGGTTCTTTATTTAATCCAATTAGGATCTCTTTACAAATCGTTGGTTTTGCCTTATCTAAAGAAACTGATTACTATTCCTTCCATTGCCTACACTGATTTGTCTCATGTCCATTCATCATGTGGTAGTGACAATAAGATCCTCCCTGATTCCTTTTATATTTAGGTTTTTTTTCTTCTGCGTTGGCCAATAGTTGAGCATTTCCTTGGTTGTTAAATAAACAATCTCGATTGATGTTGTCAAATTAAATAAACAATCTCAATTACTTGGTTCTGAAGCTTCACCCTAAACGACCAGTTTTTGTTTCAAAAAAGTTTATATGTAGACAATGCCCCACTTTTTCTTGATGCCATTTATTGCAAAGGTGTTGTAATCAATCATCATTCCCACTTCAAAGATTGTATCTTTAGTGTAGAGTTGAATTGTTATCCTCATTTGGTCAAACAAGTTACCACTTTCATTATTTGAAGCAAAGATAGGTGTGGGGCAAGTGTGAAAAGAGTTTAAACCCATTTATCCAGATCATAAGATCCAGCTTTTTTTATGATCCTTAAAGCTTCCAATCCTAGCATTTATTCTTCATGTAGTTTAGAATCATTAATTGTTCTATGGGAGATTCCAATTGGATGTGGCTCTAAGGATCCTTGTTAGGGCCTTTTTAATTTTGCTAAACATGATGATGTAAGGTCTAAAGTAGGCAAGCTTGGAATAGAATAGGGTTAGAGGAAAGTGAAGTTGGAAGATCAACAAGATCGAAGATTTGGACCTTCCTTCTAGCATCAAAATATTAATAAGAAAACCTGTCAACATCCCAAAGTAGAGTCGAAAGTGTAGATGTCTCCTATGAAACCTTTTTTGATCAAATAGAGGTAGTTAAAACTTTTTTATTCTCTTAAAACCACCTTTCGAAACAGGTTGTTTCAGTTAAAACTTCTTCTTGGTTGGTTCTAATGATTTAAGGATGTTGATTAAATGTATAGGTTTCGACTTCGTCGAAAGCTGGTCTTTCGATGGTTAGGGTTAGGACTTATAGATCTAAGGATATTGGCTGAGTTAAAGTCGCCAACTTACTCAAATGATAACTTTTTGATAACCTGAGGTCAGGAGCTAGAATCTAAGGATATTGGTTGAGCTAAGGGATTCGACTCACTCAAAAGGTGACCCTCCGATCAAGTCGACATAAGCAGATCATAAACTGAATCCAATAAGAGTATCAAGTCAACTGCATATCCAAAAATATTACAATGTTGCTTTCATTAAGATAATGATATACAAGTTGATCAAACCCCCAATCTAATTTCAAAATTATGGCTTACAAATTTAAAAAGTACAAGAATGAAGTGAATGAACTCAGACCTCTTAAACTAGACACCTAGGTTCTTATTTATAGGCGCTTGTTGGCACCTTTTGAATCAATTCTTTTGACTTGGTCGAAAGGTGACCTTTAAGACCTTTTATTGCCGTTAACATTTGGGCATCCTTCGGCATTGCTTTTGAATGGACCCGAGCACTCTCGACTTCATTGAGAAGGTGTTGGTGCGCTTCTCCACTTTGTGTTGCTGTGTTATTCCAAGCAAGAAAAGGTTCGAACTTCGACTCTGTTGATAGGTAGATCTTTAGGGCTTCGAAGGAGTTGAGGCACATAAGGTTTTAAAGCGGAAGATAGCTTTCGCCGACATACTTGCTAATTGACATGGAACCTCATCATCTAACGTAGGAGATTGAAATATTGGACCGTAACAATCTCTTCTTTCTCAATTGCGAATGGTCTCGACCAGTTCGAAAGGTTTATTTATGCTGTCGAAGAGATTATTTTGATAAAACTTTCTTCTATGGAATGTGAATGAAGGCATAACCTTTAGTTTCAAAAGTTTTGGCACGCATGTGAGCGACTGCAATTTGTTACCTTCGAAAGTCGTTTCTCAACTTATTTGATGCGTCTTCATGTATGCGGAAGCAACCGTTTCGAAAGGAAGCAATTGAAGCGAAATGGTGCTTTCGACCTTTTTGACCACTTCAAAAGCTTGTAGTACATCTAATCTTATCTGTAGCATTCCTTCGACTCCTTCAGAAGGCTTTGTCGACGCTATCATCTCTTACAAACCCTTCTCTTCTATTCATCTTGGTTTCGACAAGGTTGAAGTGAGAATTGGTGGTAATAATAACTATGGATATACCAGTTTTCTTTTGCAGCAAATGGGAACTGGGTTACCAGGTTTTGTAAAAGCTTTTGATATATCTGTTTTATGTGATGTAACAAAAAGCATGAAGCTTTCTATAAAATTAATTTAAGCATATGAATTTAAAGCTATATAGTTATATATATATATATATATATATATATATATATATGACTTTGGGTATATAGAATAATATGCTCCAGATTTCTATTTTCATGTGCATTCAATGAATTTTTATAAGTATAAGCTTTTGACTCATCAAACATGGGATTTCAAACATGAATGTAGAGATAAATTTTTTGAATGAATATTAGATTTCAAATTTTTTTGAATGTAAGGTCCCTTATCTAATGTAAAGCTTCAGGTACATGTGAGCAAGTTTAAAAGGGAAAATTTTGAAAGAACAAAAACTTCGAATATCTCTGTTTTATGTGATATTTCAAAAAGAAAACATGTATGGTTGAATTAAATTTTCACATATATCAGGTTATGGATATGATGGTCTTAAGTATATTTAAGTTTAAAGAAAACAAGTTTTGAATGTACATATTTTTTTTATAGACGAATGTAACCTTCAGATGCTAATGCTTTCATGTATTTATAGTTATAAATGTATAAATATAGATGGTTTGAACATATTTTGGATATCATGAACATAGTTTTTGTGTGTGCGTGTCTATGTATATGTGTGTGTGTATGTATGTATATATGTATGTATAAGTGCAACTTTGAATGTTTGGATTTAAGAGTTTATAGTATTCAAATGTACACTGTTTATACATAATATGGACATATATACCGGTGTTATACACTATTTTCAAAAGCTCCACGTTTATTTGATCTTAAGTAGTTTGATAAATGTATCTTATGCAATTTTCTGAACCTGTGATAGTTTGGCATATACATAGTCTTGTAGATAAAGATGTTGAAAATTTTCCAAATATATGATCTCAAGTACATTAGTGTTGTATGTAAGTTTTCAAATGCATATTGTTCCACAAAGGTTTTAGATGTGATAATCTTCAAACTGCATATGATTTCGTATATGATTTTGAAAGAATCAAAATTTACGTACATCAATTTTATAGCAAATTTTCAAATACAAGTTTCAGATGTGGAAACTTCGAGCACACTGACTTTGAATATATATACCATTGGAATTTCAATTATGGTATCTTACGAGTACAATTTTATATACCCTAATGTTTTAAACATATACGCTTGATTTCCAGTATATAGATATTTAAGTATAAATTAGTTTGAAAGCAAACTCTGTTTGGAAGTTAAAATATACATAACTTTGGATGAATAAAGGATTGTAAAGGTTCACGTATATATGGTTTTAATCTTGGTAATGGACAGATTTTTGATACCGCTGTTTTTCAAGAAGGGTGTTGTTAGAATTGGAATCCTTAAAATTTATGTACGCATGACATTTTCAAGCACATTAAGCTTTGAATATAAGCATGGATTTCTAAACATGAAAATTTTGTATGTTTGAGGTTATGGAAATATTTTCCATCCAGATTTTTGATATATTCATTTTAAGTGTAAGTTTCATATGATGTAGATTTTTAAGTAGGCATTGACGTATAATAGAGTTCGTATTTTTATAGTTTTTAATGTAAATGATTACTTTGTAATACAGTTATCATATTTTGAATACAACACTTATTATACATATGAGTTTCAAATGAATATAAGTGTCAAGCTTTCTTGCAGATTTTGAATATCAACTTTGAATAAATATTGATGCTTTCAGAAATAATACAGTTTTAAGTGTGCATTGACTTTAAAAGTACACATTTTTGGACATGAAATTTTAAGAACACCTGGCATGGTGTTAAAAAGACTTACGTACATACAGATTTTGGATACTTCTGTTTCCAAACAAAGAATAGTCAAGATCAAAGTTCTTCAGATTTTGTATATACATGAGTTTTGAGCATATGTATGGCCTTAATTTAACTAACTTTCAAGCATGCATGTTTTTTAGGTCCATGACAGTTTTCTTCATTTTGAGTTTATGAAAGGAAGAAAATCTAGACAAAATATTTACTTTTGGAAACGCGTTAGTTTAAAGGGATCTTAGCTCTGTAAGTGATTTCCTGAATACATGACTCAAAGTTTAAATGTGATTTTAATATATGTATTTTCACACAAGTATGTGTATATTTTAACTAAAGTGTAACACGTTTAGTAATCCACGTATGACAATATTCTAGAAAAATGGAATTTATTTTGAAATTTTAATGTACAGATTTTACGTGTTTTTACGTGTGTGGATTTCAAATTTATATTATTCCTGGAATACGTATCCCCTTGCGTATCAAAGTTTTTAGCAGAGTACATTTGATGTATACCTATGCAACATTAGATATACGGCAGGTTTCATGTACAGTGGGTCTTGGATGATGATTTTATACGTGCTTCTGGATTTTGAGGATTCTGAATTTTATATGGATGCAATATCATATGTACATAAGTTTCTAGTTTATGTCAGTTCCTTGTACCCTGATTTCAAAGTAGATATCTTATGAAATAGTTGTGTTTCCATAACTTGAATGATTTTAGAACTATAGTTATGAAAATATGACGATTTTTGAGTTTTATTATATGTAACAAAATAGATCGGACTTAGCGGAATAGGTTAACGGAAGACAAACAATAGATAAAGAACGGTTCAGATATAATATCATAAAGATATCAAGTGGTCTAAAATGGACCGTAAACAACTTGCTATTTCGTCTACTAACCCACTTTCTCCTTATCCCTCGTGTCCTCAAGCAACTAAGATTCCCACTACTTTCCCACATCACGTTTCAGCACACATTTCACAACCCACTTTGTCTTCCTATGTTTATACCTTTCTCCATTTTATTATTTCTCACACAATCATTTATTAAACAAACCTACGTATTTTTTTCCTTCCATGCTTTCTCCTTCCTTCTTCTACATTTTTCTTTTCATATTTTATACTGATTTGAATTTATCCAATTTGCATTTTTTCCCTCTTTGTTATCCTGCATATGGATTGTTTGTCAACATGTTATAACCATCATGTGCCTAATCATCCTTTCTTGCTTTGTCTTTACTTCTTCCTCTGCGTTTTTCTTTCTACACTGCATACTGATATAATTTTCCTTTTTCACTATCTTGCATATGAAATGTTTGTCAGAATGTTATAACCATATGTATCATATCATGCTAACATGATATTGTTTTATTTTCAGCATATAACATAGCTTTAACCGTTAGAGAACCACCACTAAAATCAAACGGGTATCTTAATATCTACAACTTTCTTTACCCTTTTAGTCATTATCACATATCATTTTGAATGTAATTGTTATAATATTTGCAGAAAAGAGTAGTAGCTACACTACAAAAAACGCTTCGTATAGCGACAGACAGGGGCAACGGCTAAAAAAAGCGGCCGTCGCTAGCCGTTGCTCGACCTGTATATCTGCCAGACCCGAGCTTTCTTCTTCCCCATTCTGTAGAACGAAAAAAAAAAAATTAAAAAACCCTACCCGTCGCCCCCCTGTCGCCCCGCCGATTCGGTACTCAAAAATTCGCTCCATACCTCCCAAATTGATCCGGTATGTGTTCTAACCCTATTTTGTATTTAATTAGGGTTTAATTTGGGTTTATTTGCATGTTTATTGGGTTTAAAAATTGGTTGTTAATGACATGTTTATGGGTTTGAGATTGGTAGTTATGTGGTATATGTATGGTGATAGTAGTATTGTAGGTTGATTTGAGAATAAAATCATTTTATTTCGAAGTTGAAATCGATGATTAACACATACTATTATGATGTTGGTTATTGTAGAATTAATGATTGGTGATGTGATTTGGATTAAGATGGTGATAACATGTTTAAGATGCTTATTGATAAGTTTATGCAATGTTGGTTGTCGATTAGGTGAAAATTTAATTATTTAGCATGCGTTAATTATAAGTGTAAGTACACTACAACTGTGTATTTTGTTCAAATATATCATTTATGCTCACTTGCAATGGCCATGCTAAAGTACTCATAGCCTAAAAGAATTACAATGATTCACTTTTGTCTCATTATGGAATTTCCAATTAAACGTATATAGTTTAAAATAAAAATAATTCAATTTATTATAAGTGCTAACTTCTAATTTGATTTAAAAAAATTCATTATTTAAAATTTGACTTAGTTAGCCAAATTTTAAAGTACGTGTTAAAATGTGAAATTTAGTTGACAAATATTTATTGAATGTATTATTAAAAAATTTATAGTTGTTAAAATATAAATTAGAAAATTTGTTTTATTTGTGTGAACCCCTTAGACAATTTTTGGCCCCGTCTGACAAGTGTTGTATATAATCGTTATATGGATGTTCGTTTTTACACAGAACGGACATCTGTATTCATCTGATACAATATTTGTTGGATTTGTCACAGTATTGGACAAGTTACAAACACAATAACGTAATCGCAGTTTATAAATCATTTCAGTTTAAACGGTTAATGAAATTTCGATGACACTTCCTTTTTTCCCCCTGTGTACATGCATTTGTGTACGATACAGGGAATAAAGGGAAGTGCTGCCGAAATTTTGTTGAATCGTTTAATCTGAAATGATTTATAAAATATGATTACGTTATTGTATTTGTAATGGGAAGTAGGATGACCGGCCGTTAAACAAGTATTAACAAGTGTTGTATATGATCTGTATTTTATAAAACAATCAAATAATGTATTAAGTGCAATTTACTAAAGTAATAAAATTTAAAAGTTAGTTTGAAACCAATAAATTTGTTCAGTCTAATTTATTAAAGTTTGTTTAAAATTTACTAAAGTTAGTTTAAAATTTACCAAATTAATAAAGTTAGTCTAATTTACCAAATTAATAAATTTACTAAAGTTCAGTCTAATTTGTCAAATTAATAAAGTTACTAAATTAATAAAATTTACTAAAGTCCAGTCTAATTTGTTTCAATGAAGTGTTTGTTTGAATTTTCTAATATAAATTTTGCAAATCAGGAGATATGTTCGATTATTTTCTCGATCGTAGTTGGATGTATGAATCCCGAAAAGGTATGAAAGGATCAATAAAGGAACATTTTGTTAACGTGTACACGAGTTTATTAGATTTGCTAAATTTAATAATGGAAATAACGTAGACATTCGTTGTCCGTGTGCTAAGTGCAAACATCTGAAGCATTGGAAGGCAGATGTAGTAGAAGTTCATTTGTATAAATTCGGTTTTGTACCGAATTATTATTTATGGGATCGTTACGGAGAGTTTGTTCAATATACACCTAATCCTGTAGTGGAAGAGGATGATAATACAGTGGCAAATCCAATAGAAAATATGGTGCAAGATGCAGCCCGATCAATGTTTCCATCCATTGATCAAGGCGATATTGAAAGCAAAAATGGTGAAGAACCGACTATGGAAGCTAAATTTTTTTATGATTTATTGGATTCCGCTAAGAGACCATTGTGGGATGGATGTGAAAGTGGAACCGAATTATCTATAACCACTGAATACATCACGATGAAATCAAAATTCAATCTTACAGAAGCAGCGTTTACAGCAATTGTACAAACTGCTAAACGACACATGCCACCCAATAATTTGATGTGCGATAGTCATTATAAAGTTAAAAAACTTATGTCTGCTTTTGGATTGCCATACCAGAAGATAGATACATATGTTAAAGGTTGCATGTTATTTTGGAAAAACGACGCTTACCTTAGAAAATGCAGAATATGTAACGAGGAAAGATACAAACCAAGGAAAAAGAAAGGAAAAAAAGTCCCTTATAAAAGAATGCATTATTTACCCATCACTCCCAGACTTCAACAGCTATATGCTTCTTCTGCTACAACATGTCATATGCGATGGCACAGCGTGAGAACACCAGTAGAAGGAATATTGATACATCCATTTGATGGAGAAGCATGGAAACATTTCGATAGGACGTATCCTGAATTTGCTCGAGAGAGCCGTAATGTTAGGCTCGGTTTATGTACAGATGGATTTTCGTCATTCTCTCAATTTGGTAGTAAATATTCATCATGGCCTATTATTCTCACTCCTTATAACTTACCTCCATGGATGTGTATGAAAACTCCATATATGTTTTTAACGATTTTCGTTCCCGGTCCTGATGATCCGACTCAAGGAATTGATGTTTATCTACAACCGTTGATCGAAGAATTGAAAACACTATGGCATGAAGGAGTTGAAACATATGACATTTCGAGAAAAAGAAATTTTCTTATGTTCGCTTCTTTATTATGGACTATTAATGATTTTCCCGCATATGGCATGCTTTCAGGTTGGAGCACAGCTGGACGTCTAGCTTGTCCATATTGTAGGGAAGAATCACGAGCATTTTCATTAAAGTACGGCAAGAAAATTTCCTGGTTTGACTGTCATCGGTGTTTTCTACATATTAATCATAAATTCAGAATGGATAAAACGAACTTTAAAGCTAACAGAGTAGAGAATATGCTACCACCTAAAGTTTGGACAAGTGAAGAGATATATGAAATCGTGAAAGACTATCCTAAGATTCATGAAACTGGGAAACAGGTCGACATTCCGGGTAAATCGGACATTCATAACTGGTGCAAGCAAAGTATATTTTGGGAGTTACCTTATTGGAAAAATCTCTTACTGCGACATAATATTGACGTCATGCACAATGAAAAAAATGTGTTTGATAACGTTTTTAATACAGTTTTGAATGTAAAGGGGAAAACCAAGGACGATGCGAATTCGAGACGTGATATATTACATTTCTGTAAGCGGCCCAAACTTCAGTTGTACGGCGATAACAAAAAACCCAAAGCATGTTATGAGCTAGACAACAAGCAAGCAAAACTCATGCTCAAATGGGTGGAAGGACTAACATGTCCTGATGGGATTTCTTCTAACCTTCGCAGATGTGTTGACTTGAAAAACAATAAATTGAGTGGGATGAAAAGTCATGATTGCCATATCATGATGGAATATTTCTTACCTGTGATATTCAAAGAACTGTTGCCAACAAAAATATGGAGTGTTATAATAGAATTAAGTATGTTTTACAAATAGCTTTGTTCGACCACGTTAAAGGTAGATCATTTACGTAAACTTGAAGTAGAAATTCATGTATTGCTCTGCAAACTCGAGAAAATATTTCTGCCCGATTTTTTTAATGTAATGGGGCATTTGCCCGTGCATCTGCCATCCGAAGCACTCCTTCGAGGTCCTGTGCAATATGGATGGATGTATCCATTTGAGAGGTGATTTTAAACTCCTCAATATTCTTGTTGATTAGTTGAAAATGTATATTCTTGTACCAATATACAAAATTAATTATTTTTGTTATAGGTACTTGAATCATTTGAAGAAGAAAAATTAGACAAAAAACACGAGTAGAAGGTTCGATTTGCAAATCGTACCTTGAAGAGGAAGCTTCTTTTTTTTCTCACACTACTTTAGTGACAATGTGAACTTATCGTTTGTAAGTGTTCCCCGTAATGAAGAAGCTGTTGAGCATGATTCTTCTCAAACAATGTTATCTATTTTTAGACAACATGGAAGACCTGCTGGAAAATGTGTGGAAATATGGTTAGATGATAGAGACTACCATGTGGCACACACATATGTTCTTTTAAATTGTGTTGAAGTTGCACCATTTATCAGGTAATACTGAATGATTGTACAGTTCAATTATACGTGTATTTATATATTAATAATTAGGGGAATATAATATATTTATTTGCAGCATATACGAATCACAACATCCATCTGGTGATTTCAGTAAACAATTTGCTTGGTGGTTTGCAAGCTATGTTCACGATCCGAATAACAGTGTTGTTGACGAAGGAATACGACACCTTGCTATCGGACCAAGAAGAAATGTCAAGACATATCCTATATACTTCGTCAACGGATTTAAATTTAAAACCAAAGATTATGGAGCTGAAAAATCAACGTATAACAGCGGTGTATTTGTCAAAGGCGGCGATGATCCAAAAGAGCATATAAAAGATTTTTATGGCGTCTTAACACAAATTTTAGAGTTGACTTATTATACACAACCGCTAGAGAAAGTTTTTTTATTCAAATGCAACTGGTTTAGCAACGTTCCCAGTTCTGGAATTAACGTACATAAGGATTATAAGTTAATTGAAATAAAGCATACGTCACATTACTATAAATATGATCCTTTCGTGTTAGCTAAGCAAGCATTACAAGTTTATTTTGCTCTGTATCCATCCTTAAAAAAAGATAAAGCAGACTGGTGGGCTGTTTTTAAAACAAAGGCAAGATCTACATTTGATGGAAATAATATTCCAGATGAAGCAGCGTATCAAGCAGATCTTGAGCTAAATACCGAAATAATAATAGCCGATAACATTGATGTAGGATCGTTGAATGATGAAGCGAATGTTTTAATAGATGCATTTATTAGTAGCGAAGAAAACGATATAGAGTACGAGACCGAGTCTGAATCAGAAGATAATGAAGAATGATCACAGATGGCATCGTTTGTTGTATTATGTGATGTACTATTCTGAGTTATGTCATGTGTTATATTGAGCTATGTATTCACTTATGCAATGTACTATTCTGAGCTATGTATTCACTTATGCAATGTACTATTCTGAGCTATGTAATATTCTGAGCGATGTACTATTTTGAGCGATGTATTATTCTGATTTATGCGTTATCGTTTTATTGTATGATTATGTGATGCTCATTTGATTATTATGCTTTTATATATAATATATGATTGTGGCAGATATGGCTGATAGAAGACGTAGGAGTACATCTCAGCATTCTCCATCTCAGCCTTCTCCATCTCAGTCTCCTGGAGCTGCAGTGGGTCCTAGTAGCTTAGAGGCAGATACACGCCGAGTTGCAGAGATTATTCCGAAGAGTGTTGGGTAAATGTCAAATTTATTTCAATTATATTATTTAAAATATATAAACTATATAAAATATGCACGTTAACAATTACAGGGGGTTCGAGGTGGAACCATCACAGTTTATTTTAGATGTCTCGAAGAATTCATATAAGGGTCGGATGTCAGCAGCTTGGCCGCATTGGGATAACATTCCAGCTCATATTAAAAATGCTATATGGGCCGACTTGATGGTAACTACAATTTATATATTTCTATTGAAAATAATATGCTGTATGTAATTCAAAATAAATTCAATATGCAGGCTGTTGTACGAGTGGAGCCACATGATTTAGATGTTTTTAGCAATAATTGGAACCAAAAAATGCGAAAGAATTATAGAGAGACAATATCAAAGGCGAAGAAGGCTGGCAAAAAGCCAGGTTGGATGAGCAATGAAGTCTGGAACGGATTTCTCACATATTGGGAGTCAGAAGCAGCTAAAGTAAGCTATGATGAGAATGCTTACAATTATGTTAGTTGCATTATTTTAATCGTGTATCTAAATTAATAGGAAGTAGCAGCAAGAAACCAAGCCAATAGGAATAAGAATCATGGTTTACATCGAGGTGGCTCTAAATCTTTCCAACAGCATAGGAGAGAATTGGTAAATATAAAATATATTTAGCATATGGTGATGCATATCTTCATGTATAACATTTATGCTTATTTTCAATATATCTTATTCGTGTATATCTTCAGTTTGCAAAGTACGGAAGGGAGCCTACAATGGCTGAGGTTTTTAAAGCCACACACGCAGTTGAGTCTGTTGATGATGAGGGGAATGCGACCTACGATTGGACCGACAGCAAAGCTGAAGCAGCGATGGTAAATATGCTAACTCGTGATTCAAATTGTATATATGTAAATTGTATACCAATTGTTTCAAAATTATGTTTGTAATTGCAGGGGCAATATGAGGCAAAGGCATCGGCATTGACACAGGCGAGTGGAAGAGCAGAGCTTACAGTTGAGGAGTCCAACAGGATTTGGGATTCCGTTATTGCACCGCCTACTCGAAATAGGCGTTATGGTTTCGGAAATCAGGAGGTAAACCATTTCACTAACTTCATATTAAAAGATCCACATTATTCTCACATCGATACAAATTTCCCTCCAATGTTGTGAAGTAATAGCTTATTTTAGCCCAATCAAGTACATTTATTTAAATATGATACAATTGCATATCTAGATCTCATATCGATCAATAAATTTATAATAATTATGAATACATACAATATCATTAATTTTTCAAAACATAGTCAAATTTTATACTTCATATTTCATAAATATTAAATAAATGTAAACCAATTAAATTATTTGGCTTCAAAAGAATTCTCCGTTTCAACTGTGAAAATTTTGAATGTAAATTCGATCAATAATTAGTGTCAAACTATCCAAACGCTAACGTTCAAATATCACTTAGCACATCGTGCCTAAATTTGTCGTTTACATATGTATAGTAAATTTTTATTTTAATTTAATTGCCATTAGTAAGTTGTGACATTTATATACATCAATTCTTTTCGTCTAAATGAAATCATTTTGCACTTATGGAATATGTTAATGATCTAATTTCAAAATTGCTCACATTCAACTTTATAGTCCAATTACACATACTTTGGCGTAATAATTATTATTGTTATTGACACATACTTTATAGTCCAAATACACATAATAATTATTATTGTTATAATTTGACAACAGTCAAAGCATATAACTTCATATTAAAAGATCCACATTATTCTCACATCAAAAGAATTATTTATATACTATCCAATTCATTCAAAATTCATGTAAAATGCTATCGTATCAACTTCAGTTATTTCACAGGCTGTTAATTTCCAAAGAGCTTATAGCAAATCGATGGAGGAGGAGCGTATTGCTCAGATGCAGAGGCAGCTGGATGAGCTCAACGATTGGCGAAAGGGCCAATTGGCACAGCAGATAGATGAGCGCATTGCAGCATTTTATCAGGAGCACGGTTCTATGCCTGGGGAGCAGGGAGATGGATCTGATGATGCCGAGGATGATGAGGAGGATGATGATGCATAGTTTTACTATTCTTTTGGGTACGTATTTATGTACATATTTAGACTAGATTTGATACTTGGGCTTGGATACTTGGTATTTTGGATGATGTTTGGGTTTGGTTATATTTGGATTTGATCCTTGTACCTTGATACTTGGTTTGGTTTTGTATATTATATTGGTTTGGTTGGTTTTTGTGTTTTTTTGGTTATATTGTTGAATATTGATGTTGTGGGTATTGTTGAGATGTGTTATTGTTGATATTATTGAGGTTTGAGGTTTGAGATGAGGTTTGAGCTTTGGGATGAGGTTTGATGGAAGAATAGCTGCTGTGTGTACAGCAGGTTTTTCCCAGAAAAGCGACGGCTAGTAACGGCTTTTTGGGCAAATATAGCGACGGCAAGCGACGGCTAGTAACGACAAAATAGCAACGGCAAGCGACGGCGAGTAACGGCCAGTAACAGACTTCTGGAAAACAAACTAACTGCCACGTGGCGTTGACACGTGTACGTTACCGTCGCTTGCCATCGTTTTTTAGCGACGGAGCCGTCGCTATTGCCGTTGCTTTTCCTATTGGCAACGGATTGAATAGCGACGACAACTAGCGACAGCTAGCGACGGCTAGCAGCGGCCGCCGACGCATTTTTTCCGTCGCTATACGCTGCCTTTGTTGTAGTGTAAAAGGAAAGAGTCGACCATAACAAAACTACTGAATCACTTACTACAGCCAACTTGGAAGCAGACAGATTTACAAATGATGCAACTAAACAAAAATAAGGTTGCTAATATGGAAGCAAAAGCAGTACTAGCGCCACTGACCACTGAAACCAAGGGCATTGTTCTAGTTCCAGCAGAGCGGCAGAAAACTTTGTTTTATGATTGGATTGATTCAGATGACGAGTTCATTAAGGCAGTGGTAATATATATTTATTTTCCTGAACTGACAGTGGAACAAATAGTTCTAATGGGTTTTAATTCTTTACATTTGCAGATCGAATGGGCGGTACAAAATAGCTACTGATGATATTTGATCTTCACATGTTTGTCTTCCGATCATTATGTTCACATCTTTATTTTCATAAATTAGTCTATGTTGTGCTTTGTTTCACTTATTTTCTTTTTACATGTTGTAACTTTTGGTTTTATGTATTCCCTTCTATGTATTATTTGTGTCCAATGTATGCATTTATGTTAATGAAGTATTTCTGTTCAAAATCTATAATGTCTTGCATATGTTTTCTACTTGCCATAATGTAGCATTTTTGCTCAAAATCTGTAACTTCTTAATTTATGTCCAAAATTTATATACATAAAAAAAATACTAAAAAACCATTCACAACCATGCAAATCAGTGCCAATTTTATTTATCTATATGAAGTTTGGACATGATATTTCATATTTGGTGTAAACTTCTGTGTTGCTCGAGTAATAGTTTGCGTTGTATGTCATTTCTTAGTTGTGGCATGCAAGTGGTTTTACATAAAACATACATGAAGTACATAGTGTAACAATATGTATGGTTATTTAGTTTAGTACCATGTTGGTAGTGGATTTAAATTACATGACATGAGGTTTGTTCGTGCTGCCAACTATTATCAGTTTGTTACATCATATTTTGTGAATTCTAGCTGAAATATTATTAGTTTGTTACATAATATTACTCCTCCTATATGCATGTGAATGATAAGTGCATAAAAAGTACTTCCTATACATACAGGGATATGATAAAAGTAAAACTTTGCTCAGTGGAAATCAGGTTCAATTATTTGTTACATATAATGGATGTGTGTGTTACTCATTCATGTTCTATCATTTGGATTATATCTTTATTAATAGTTGGCTTGAAAGCGCAATCTTTTGGTCCGACCGCGAACTTCCAAAATTATCCTTAAAAATTTCTCTCTACATATATTATCAAGATTTAATTAGTATAACTCAAAAATAGGATCTGACAATTAAACTTCCATATAGATTCAAATTTTCCTTTATAAATATTATCAGGTCTTCGTATTACTTAAAAATAGGATCTAACAAATAAACTAATTTACAAATTTGTTTTTTATAAATAATAATACAAATAAAATTTTAAACTAACAAAAAATTAGATATTGCAATTTAGAAATAAAAATTCAAATTAACTACCTATAATTCAACACAAATATATGGTTAAATATTTGTGGAAAACATTTTCTTTTAAACGTATTAAAATAATACAATTTGTACAAAAACAATTTAGACGTCTCCATCACGCGCGAAGCGCGTGCCATAATGCTTGTGTACATTATTTTTTTGATGAAAGAGTGGTTCTCATAAGAGGAGAGCACTCCTATTTTAATAATCTAAATCAAATGTAGTAAAGAGGCTCGATTAGAATTTGTTGTTACAAATGTGGATAAACATCACTATGATGATTAGCAATAATAAAATGGTAAAATGACAAAATAATATTATTACATTTCTGTTGACAACAAAAACCATTAATTAAATCTATTAGAAGCAGTTAAGATGCAGAATAGCTCAGCCGTAAGGAACAACTAGAGTGATTTCAAATGCAAGGTCGAGCAATGGTGTTGAAGGCACTGTGTTTATGTTTCATGTGTTGTAGTAGAAGGGACATGAGCTGCTGCTTGCTGATGGATCGTGATGGGTACCAAAGAAACATAGTGAAGTAGTTCAGAGGAGTATTAAGGCGGCGGGAACACACTGCAAAGTGCAGCTAAGACTGTGCAAAAAGCAACATATAGTGTGCTGAAATGCAAACGAAGAGAGATGAGGTGGTAGAGTGAGTTGGTGGAGGAGGTGATGCAATGAACAAAGCAATGCTAACGATCTGAGAGACTAGAGACTAGAGACATGCTGCAGCTAGCTGATAGTGAAGCATATCAGAACAGACATGGAACAGGCATGTTGTAGTAGGCATGATGTTCGAGGAAGTGATATAATCCAGCAAAGGAAGGCAGATGCACTGGAGAAAGGAGTATGTTCATGTTGTAGCAGGCATGGAACATGCATAATATAATAGAATTGTTCAAGATGGAAGTAAGGAGCATGCATGGTGTAGAAGCTCTGACTGGTAAGTTGAAAATGTTCATGTTGTGGCGGGCATGAAGTAGCAGACATGCAAGATGTGCTGAAGAAGGAGCATGGTGAAGAAGCTTCGATTGCCTTAGTTGAATATGTTTATGCTTATACCTTTACAACAATAAACTTGCTTTTTGCATGAATTTATATGTGTATATATATATATGGTAATGTGACTAACTTGGGAATATGATTATATTATTGTAACATTCCCAGTTTTGAGTCAAATTTAATATGATAATTAATATAAAATTTTGGATTAAATTGTGAATTAATTTGAATTTTTCAAATTAAATAAGATATGTGCCTGTTCATTTATGAAAATAAATAGTAATTTGAAATTTGAATTTGAATTTTCCAAAATAAATAATATATGCTATATATATATATGCAACTTGATTTTTAATTGAATTCTGAATTTGAAATTCAAAATTAAATGTTTTGAATAATATTTTAGAAAACTCTATATTTAAAACTAATAAAAAATTGTTTTCTAATTTTAGTATATATGTATATGTATTATTTATTAATGTATATGTATATCTTTTGAAAATGAAAAAGAAAATGGTTTGTATATGTAATAAGAAATGTTACCTTAGGTTTAAAATTTAAATAAGATTAACGAAAAGGTTAATCTTCTTTCTTGTAAAAATTTTAGTTTGTATATATATGTTATAATATAAAAACTTTTAGTTTGTGCATTTGTAAAGTATACATGAACTAAAAATTGGTTTGTATATATATATATATATATGAGATAAATATTTATAAAATCATGATTTATAAATATAATAGCATAAAGGGTTTAAAACATAATTTGCAAATTAAAATAAAGTAAGGGTTTCAACATAAAATAGATAAATTTATAAAATGTAAGTATTTAAAATGAAAGGGTTTAAAAATAAAAACATAAATAAAGGTTTAAGACATAAAAATGCATTATGATGACATTTGTAAAATAATTTCAATATGCATATAATAAGCGTTAACATAATTTACAAGTGGCATATCATATATTCTTTTAATTTAAAGTTTAGATAACATGTATTATGAAGAAGAAACCGGGTTTCTCAAAATCTTTCCTACCTTTTCATTTATCTTCAAATCTGTAAACTAAAAAGAAATGAAGACCTGAAAACAAAAATGAAATCAAAACTTAAATGTGGAATCAATCTTCAACCTGTAAAAGCAATCAAGAAAATTCAGCCTGAAGCAAATCAAAACATTTCAAAACCTGGAAACAAAAGGAAGTTTAAAATCAATCAACCTGTAACAATAATCAAGCATGGAATCAACAGATCAAAGTTTAAGACCAAATTCATCAGATCAGATCAACTCAAGTCAGATCCTAGTTTCCAGTTCTCAATTCCAGGCTTCTTCTCTGTCTCTGTTTCTTCATGACAGGTGAGCAAACTCTAAAGTTCAGTCTAGATCATCATGTATGTTAAAATTATTATAAAGGTAATTCGAATATGTTTTGTTTGGAAGTATGAACGGGTTTGTTTGGTTTATATGTATGTTTAAATTGCTATGCATGTCTGTGTAAAAGGTTTCTATCCTTTATTCTTGACTTACAGATCAAAGTTTCTCAAAATAAAATTCATATATCTTCCATTAATCAAATTTGAGCTGTGACTGTTGAAAAGGAAATGTTTATAGCACTGTAATATCAAATTTAAAATTAAATTCAAGTGTGTTTATTAAGTATTTATTTACAAAATGATAAATCTGTATGAATGTGCGCTTATATGATTTTTTGTTTGATGATAATAAACATATATACATTCATTTAAATGTATTTGTTAATGTACTATTTTATTTTTCATAGGTTAAATAAATATTTGCTGAATAAAATTAAATAACACAGAATTTGAATTCAAACAGAAATTTTATTCAAACAAATATTTATTACAATTTTGAATAGTACAAATTCAAGCTCTCACTATTCACCATACGACTTTGATACAAATTCAGTTACATCACTATTTCACATTTACAGTTGACCTCACTACATATCACTCACACTCGTATTTATCTTCAACTTCATTCCAGTTAGAATCCAGCATCTGAGCAATCTGCAAAAATATTCACTAACGCAGTAAAATTGAAAAAGAAATATTTTTGCAATATAAAATAAAATGTGAATTTTGAAAATATTATTTGCCTCAGTTATTTGGGTTGTTCGTCATCATTTATATTTGAATTCATCACACACGAACAATATGACATGCACAGTGTATCACTGTACATGCCACAAGGCCGTGCACACCGTTATACACTTGATAATGCTACAGGGACAGGTGAGCACAAGGTCAAACCCAAATAAAAAGACGGGTTCAACTCAGGTGCAACATAAATAAAATATCGACTTCAGCACAAGGTCAAATCTAAGCGACAAGCTGGATTCAACTCAAGTGTAGTGCACAGTCCAACTATAAAGTCAACATGACCTGAAAGTAAAACTCAACAGTATGCATATGAAGTACACAAGTGCAACATTGTGGAAGTGAAACAGAGATGAAACTGGAAAATGCAAAGACCAGTGATGCAATGCAAATACCATAATTATCGACCAGGCCACAACAAAGAAGATAATCAATGCTTATGAATACAGGCAAAGGCTACAGGTCTGAAACTCCAAGTCAGACTCAAGTAAAATGCAAACCCAGACCCAAGCCAACATGAAACCAAAGTAGTAAAACTGCACACATGCAGTGCAAACACAAAACCATTAAACAAACAAAGACCAGAAGTATAAAATGGCCAAGCAAGTGGACCACTAAACCAACAAACAAGACGAACCATCAAAGGCCAAGGTTCTAACAAAGACAAATGCACCAGAGGATCATATGTGCAAAGGTAGGACCAGTGATACAAGTAACATGTGCAGACTATACAAAAGTGAAGACCACAAAGGCAATGCATCAGTGAAAAAACTAAACAATGAACTCGAACAGTAACAAATCGATCATGCAGTATCATTAAGCAGACCATACAACAACAACAACAGAGTAAAATGCAACAGAGTATAGACCAAGCTTGTAAGCATCTCAAAGCAAATACAACTGAAGTCAATATGATCGAGTGCAACAGGCAAACACATTCAAGCATCAGGTTATACTACAGGGATGAATACACATGAATGGATTGCACAGGTCAGGGAAGCAACAAATGTACAGAGACATTAACCACTTCACCAAAGTTCAAATCAAATCAAGACAAGCACTGAAACAAAGATGGCCAGAGCCAAAGTTCACGGTGAAGCTAGAAGAAATTAACAACTACAATTCAATCAAATCAAGACAAGCACTGAAACAAAGATGGCCAGAGCCAAAGTTCACGGTGAAGCCAGAAGAAATTAACAACTACAATTCGAGTATACTACAGGGATAAACACAAATGGCCAGAGAAATGCACAAAGCTGCTACAGGGATGAACAGAAGGGCCTTAAACAACATCGCATTAACAAAATCAAAGAAATTCGAATGTACAAGTCAAAGCCAGACATTCATGTTTAAAAAGTCAAGTGCCAAAGTCCAGGCGTAATGAAGTTGATGCCAGAGAAATCGAATTCGTGAACATATACTGTATAAAAATTCAAGTGTGTATCTTTGAAATAGTCAAAGCAAATCAAAAGAGGAAAGATTGTTGCCGTGGGACTCAAGAAAATTCAAACGTTGCATAATCAAAGCCGTGCGCATCAAGTTGTAAAGATATCAGGAAAGCAAGAATTAGGAAAGTGTCGAATTGATATATATACACCCACAATCATCATCGGCAAAAAATAATCGAATCGAATTCAAGCAATCTATACAGATAACAAAAGGATCAAATAACATACCAGAGAGAATTCGAATTCAATCATCTCAAAGCAACCAAGCCGACTTCATCAAAATCCTAATTTCACAAAGCAATCAAGAGAAGCAACCGAGCGCAACTTAAAGAGACATCGATCGACAGAGCAAGGCGCAAAATCAAACGATCAACATAAGTCGGCAGAAGCCCTAATTTCAGTTGCAAAGAGGAACGAAAGCCGCCATTTTCAGAACCCTAAATTGCATCAAAAGAGGGAAGTGGCCGTGTTTTGTTTTATTTTTGGTCGGGTTGTTTTGTTTAAGGGCAAAAAAACTTGTACTCAAGATTTATTTAATTTTGCTCTTATTTTTATTTTTGAAGTCTGTACTTCTCGAATCAAATCTTGGTAAATCACCACCTAGGATTTAGGTTGTGTCAGATTGTCTAGTTAGGATTAGTTCAGTAAGCAGGGTTTGCGAGTTTGCAAAATTCTATAGGCGGTAGCAGGGTTTGCGAGTCTATTAGAGTGTTTGTAAGCGGGAGACTGTTTAATTCTAATAGAAATCTGGGAATGCAGCAGTAGGCAGGGGTTGTCGAAGCTGGGTAATTTTGTGTGTGATTTACTTTTCAGCATATTTACTTCTCTGCAGTTTATTTTTAATTCGAGAAAATTTGTTATAACCCTATTCACCCTCCCTCTAGGGTTAATCTAGATCCTACAAGTGGTATCAAAGCACGGTAGTTTTATTTAACTCTAGAGTCATGAATCCACCAAATAATGCTTTTTCTGAGGGGCAATCTATTGCTAGGCCACCCATGTTTAATGGAAATGATTATGCTTATTAGAAAGTTAGGATGGGTATTTATCTTAGTTCTGTTGATTATGATGTTTGGGACATTATTGAAACTGGCTATAAATCTCCCACTATAACTGTTGGTGATACTGAGATTCCTAAACCTAAGGATAGGTGGGATGCTAACGATAAAAAATTAAAAACTACAAATGTTAAAGCCATGAATGCTTTGATCTGTGCTCTTGATAAGACTGAATTTAATAGAATTTCTCATTGTAAAACTACACAGGAAATTTGGCATACCTTGGTGTTGACACATGAAGGAACTTCTCAAGTCAAGGAATCTCGTCTAGCCCTATTCAGCAATGAATACGAGAACTTTGTGATGGACAAAGGCGAGAGCATAAATGACATGTTTGGACGCTTTTCAACTTTGGTGTACAGTGCTAGAGCGCTTGGGAAGGTATTCACTGAGGTAGAGCTTGTGAGGAAGGTGCTACGAGTCTTACCAATGAGCTTTGAGGCAAAAGTCACGGCAATACAAAGAATCGAAAGATCTAAGTAAACTAAGCATGGAGGAGTTGATCGGCAACTTGATGACATATGAGCTTGAGCTAAAAGCAAAGGTGGAACGCAACAACTCCGAACCAAAGAAGAAGACGATTGCCTTAAAGAGCAAAGAAGAAAGCGATGAAGAAGATCCAATTGAAGAGCTTACAATAGCTGTCAATAATCTTAGAAAATTGTCAAGATTCAGGCCACGCAAGAAGAAAACAAGTGGTAATAGGTCAAAAGATTCTGACAATTCCGATAATGAATTGACGTGCTTTAACTGCAAGAAGCCTGGCCACTTCAAACAAAAATGCCCACTTCTCAAAAACAACAAAGGAAAGAAAAAGAAGAAGAAGGCCTTTGCAACGACTTGGGATGATGAAGAAGGAGAGGAAGTTTTGAATAATAGCTCAGAGGAGGCTAACTTGTGTCTTATGGAAAAATCAGATTCAGAAGCAAGCTCATAGGAATCTAGTGAGGTAGGTGACTATTCTTATAAAGAACTTGTTTTGATGTGTAGTGATCTTACTAAAACAATTGATACTCTTGAATCTAAAATTGAAAAATTGAAATCTGATAGGAGAGAACTTGTCCATGAAAATTCTAGGTTGGAAACTGAACTTGAAAATATTCAAAATATAGACTGTAAAAATGTAAAATTTTAGATTCAGAATTATCAAGACTTAAGAATAGCTTGGAGAATCTTGAAAAAGAAAACTTGAGTCTTAAGGAAACCATTGACACTAGGAAAAAGAATTTTATAAATAGATGCACCTCACTTGTAACTGAAAACACAACACTAAAAACCAAAGTCCAAAATCTTGACAAATCTCTGAATAACTTTTCAAGAGGAGAAAAACCATTCAACATGTTATTGGGAAATCAAATTTTTGCTAACAACAGAAAAGGACTAGGCTTTGGGAAAACACAAGCTGATGATAATGCAAAAGGTAAGAGTGTCTTTGCTAGATGTGAAATAATTGGACATCGTGTTGAAAATTGTAGTCATAGGAACAAGAACACAAAATTTATACAAGTTTGGGCTCCTAAGAATTCTACAAACAAATTTCATGTCTATTTGAACAAGAACGAAAGGACAAAACAAATCTGGGTGCCGAAAGGAACATATATAAATAGTTTTCGGTCTCCTTAAAATTATCTTTCAAAATATTCTGCCACTAACAATCATGGACCTATAAAAACAAATAGGTCACAAAATCTTTCATCGTGTAGGTGTGGTGGTAGGCTAAGGAACAACAATAGTGGTCTCTGGATTTTTGGCTGTTTCAGAAACACAACGGGCGACAAAGCAAAGTTCCTTGGCCTATTATAAAGGTGACAGAATCACAATGGATAACAACGAAAAATATCGTAAAGGTAAAACAGGTAATGGTATATCTATTTGAACGATATATTAAATGTGATGATCTGCACCATAGCCTGAATTAAAATCAGCCAATATTGAGATGGTGAAGAGATGATGATTTTGATTCTGACTTGTTCAACATAGTTGGCTAATTATATTTATGCCAAAAACACTATAAAATTCTCTAAATTTAATGATTATATTAGGTTGGATCAAAAATAGTGTTTTGTTGGATATTAATACATTTGGTTATAATTTGGCTAACTCTATATTCACGTTTTTTTTATTATTTACACGGCTTCAATTCAAATTCAAAGAATGCCATTTAAATTGTTGTTAAAATTGAGTTTGAAATTTTTGATGCACACTTCATGGTTTGGTCGATCAAATTCAATTAATGATAATTTTTGAGTGAAAAAGAAATTCAGATGCAGATTACACTGGTAATCTAGTTGATAGAAAAATTACTAGTTGAACGTCATTTTTGAGACATTTAGTAACTGCATCATTTTTCAAAGAAAATATCTGCATATTTTTTATTTCAAATAATTTTCAAATAGCAGAAAATTTTCTCATATAACTCCCTCGAGAAAATCATTTTTAATCATATTTCAGATTAGTCATTGTGAAAAATTGATTTCATAATTATTTTTGAATTTGATTTAAATGACAATTTTAACTAGTCTAACTCCTTAATAATTATCGAAAAGATAAATAGTGATTGAAAAAAAGTGATGAGTGTTGATATTTTTCATACATTACTCAAGACAGTATATTTTAGCAAAATTTCTTTAGAAATTCAAACAAGAGTTATAAAACTTTTTGTTGGGTAAAGATTCCATAACCATTTCTATGTCTATCATATTTCTATCAACCATCGCTCATCAAAAATTCAATATAGTTTGTCGATATGTGGTACTTTAAACAGGAATCATTCGTTTTTCATTTTATAAAACAAAATAAAATCCAAAGTATTCACTCTCATTTAAAAGTCCTCATGGTTATGCATTAGTGAATTACTTGGAATTTGTTATGTGCTTCCATGCTCATTTAAAAGTCCTTACGGTTATGCATGTATGGAACGCATATCAAAATTGATTTATTAAATAAACAAGTTGATTCTAATCCCATTTAAAAGTCTTCACGGTTATGCGTGATTAGAAGATACTTGAATTCATTTTTAAAATTAAATTGGAATACTACTAATCTCATTTAAAAGTCCTAACGGTTATGCATGATTAGTAGATATTCAAATTCCTGATATAAGTGTACCACAAACAGATACAACTTATGGTTTTATATGATGACATCATTTCCATTACTTCTAAAAGTGGAATATGCGCCTAACGAGGGTAGTTGTGATTTTTGTTTGATTTTTTTTATTGAAATTTAATATTTATATTCAATTGAGTTTTAATGTTGAATTAATATCGATCACTTTATCTCTATTTTCTCTAACACTATTATTCTTTTGCTGATAACAAAAGAGGGAGAGAAAAGTCAAGATTTTATCAAATAAAATCAAGCAAAGGTCAAATAATTTTCTATTTGCATCTAGGCTCATTTGCATATTTTTATTTGTACGCATATATGTAGGAGGAGCTTTGTGTAGAGAGGAAGCATTTAAATAGGGGGAGCAATTAGAGTATATCATTGATCAAATACATTTAACACAGTCAAAATCTTAAATATATGTTTGTTATCATCAAAAGGGGGAGATTGTATGAATATGCGCTTATATGATTTTTTGTTTGATGATAATAAACATATATACATTCGTTTAAATGTATTTGTTAATGTACTATTTTATTTTTCATAGGTTAAATAAATATTTGCTGAATAAAATTAAATAACACAGAATTTGAATTCAAACGGAAATTTTATTCAAACAAATATTTATTACAATTTTGAATAGTACAAATTCAAGCTCTCAATATTCACTATACAACTTTGATACAAATTCAATTACATCACTATTTTACATTTATAGTTGACCTCACTACATATCACTCGCACTCGTATTTATCTTCAACTTCATTCCAGTTAGAATCCAGCATCTGAGCAATCTGCAAAAATATTCACTAACGCAGTAAAATCGAAAAAGAAATATTTTTGCAATATAAAATAAAATGTGAATTTTGAAAATATTATTTGCCCCAGTTATTTGGGTTGTTCGTCATCATTTATATTTGAATTCATCACACACGAACAATATGACATGCACAGTGTATCACTGTACATGCCACAAGGCCGTGCACACCGATATACACTTGATAATGCTACAGGGACAGGTGAGCACAAGGTCAAACCCAAATAAAAAGACGGGTCCAACTCAGGTGCAACATAAATAAAATATCGACTTCAGCACAAGGTCAAATCTGAGCGACAAGCTGGATTCAACTCAAGTGTAGTGCACAGTCCAACTATAAAGTCAACATGACCTGAAAGTAAAACTCAACAGTATGCATATGAAGTACACAAGTGCAACAGTGTGTAAGTGAAACAGAGATGAAACTGGAAAATGCAAAGACCAGTGATGCAATGCAAATACCATAATTATCGACCAGGCCACAACAAAGAAGATAATCAATGCTTATGAATACATGCAAAGGCTACAGGTCTGAAACTCCAAGTCAGACTCAAGTAAAATGCAAACCCAGACCCAAGACAACATGAAACTAAAGTAGTAAAACTGCACATATGTAGTGCATACACAAAACCATTAAACAAGCAAAGACCAGAAGTACAAAATAGCCAAGCAAGTGGACCACTAAACCAACAAACGAGACGAACCATCAAAGGCCAAGGTTCTAACAAAGACAAATTCACCAGAGGATCATATGTGCAAAGGTAGGACCAGTGATACAAGTAACATGTGCAGACTATACAAAAGTGAAGACCACAAAGGCAATGCATCAGTGAAACAACTGAACAATGAACTCGAACGGTAACAAATCGATCATGCAGTATCATTAAGCAGACCATGCAACAACAACAGAGTAAAATGCAACAGAGTATAGACCAAACTTGTAAGCATCTCAAAGCAAATACAACTGAAGTCAATATGATCGAGTGCAACAGGCGAACAAATTCAAGCATCAGGTTATACTACAGAGATGAATACACATGAATGGATTGCACAGGTCAGGGAAGCAACAAATGTACAGAGACATTAACCACTTCACCAAAGTTCAAATCAAATCAAGACAAGCACTGAAACAAAGATGGCCAGAGCCAAAGTTCACGGTGAAGCCAGGAGAAATTAACAACTACAATTCGAGTATACTACAGGGATAAACACAAATGGCCAGAGAAATGCACAAAGCTGCTACAGGGATGAACAGAAGGGCCTTAAACAACATCGCATTAACAAAACCAAAGAAATTCGAATGTACAAGTCAAAGCCAGAAATTCATGTTTAAAAAGTCAAGTGCCAAAGTCCAGGTGTAATGAAGTTGATGCCAGAGAAATCGAATTCGTGAACGTATACTGTATAAAAATTCAAGTGTGTTTCTTTGAAATAGTCAAAGCAAATCAAAAGAGGAAAGATTGTTGCCGTAGGACTCAAGAAAATTCAAACGCTGCATAATCAAAACCGTGCGCATCAAGTCGTAAAGATATCAGGAAAGCAAGAATGAGGAAAGTGTCGAATTAATATATATACACCCACAATCATCATCGGCAAAAAATAATCGAATCGAATTCAAGCAATCTATACAGATAACAAAAGGATCAAATAACATACCAGAGAGAATTTGAATTCAATCATCTCAAAGAAACCAAGCCGACTTCATCAAAACCCTAATTTCATAGAGCAATCAAGAGAAGCAGCCGAGCGCAACTCAAAGAGACATCGATCGACAGAGCAAGGCGCAAAATCAAACGATCAACATAAGTCGGCAGAAGCCCTAATTTCAGTTGCAAAGAGGAACGAAAGCCGCCATTTTCAGAACCCTAAATTGCATCAAAAGAGGGATACAATCGAATTCGTGAACGTATACTTCGCATAATATCATGGTGAACTATAAATCGAGGCATGTCAACGGATACAATCGGATACGGATAGTGCTGTATCCAAATCCGTATCCGAAAATAAAAATCCGTATCCGATATCCGTGGATACCAGTTGAAGAATATTCGTATCCGTATCCAGCTCAGCGAATACGAATATTTTCGAATATCCGAAAATATCCGTATCTAAATTCAAAATGCATATCCGAAAATGCATAATGCATAAATTGCAGCAAATACAACATATAATTGTAGCAAATTTATCATAAAAACAAATATATAAATTGCAGCAAATTCATCACAAAAGCAAAACATAAATTACAGCAAATACATCATACATGTTATAAAAGCAAATATATCATACATGTCATAACCTAAAACAACATAAATCATAAAAGTAAATACATCATACATGTCATAAATTGTAGCAAATACAGAAAATGATCTACATAGCACACAAATAATTTAATATATTGCATTCTTTTTCCATTTTTCCATGAAGTAGCGGCTAGTCAATGCTTTAAAAGTTTACCCCTGTAAATTGTAATAGACTATCAGTTAGTAATAAAACAAAACTAAAATGAAGTACATTATTTTTGTATGTTGAGTATGCACACTTATACTCAGCGGGTGTTTGAGGCTGTTCAGAAACTGTTGTACCATCATCTACACAAAGTTTGATACTACATTTGTGTGGGGGCCTGTACTTGCTGAGTTATAACAAATGTCTAATGACAAGATTCATATTAGCTGGAGAAAGCTAAACAAATCTTTTTTTAATACATAAGAATGCACAGAACAATTAAAATAATATGCATTCTTCCCTATAACATGCAAGAACATCAAAGGCCATTTTATATGTCATAACAAGCATGAGTAGAGACAATAATTTTTTAACTCAAATTCATTTTGCCTTTACTGGTGTGGTCTTGTGAGTTTGATCTTATCTATCCTTACAAACTTAAATAAAAATAATAAGAGTCGGCTAAGAAATAAAGAAATCAAAGCCGAATATCTATGCATATAAAATATAATAACAGAATGACGCCAGGGAGCATGCAACTATTAAATAAGACATGAGGACAAGATCTAAAGTTCTAAGTTGCAAGTTGGATGAAACGAAAGGCAGAAAGCACGTGAGGCATATATGAACAAGGAAGGATAAGGAACATAGTCGCATACTTCATGTGTGTGCGTAAATTAATTTGCGCAGATAGTTTACAAAAAATTAACTAATAATATACGAATCAATGTTGACAGAGTTAGCATATAAAATAATATTTAATTTGAATGAAATGTATAACAGTTGATGGGTCAAACTAGGAAAAATCAGATATTCGGTCCAATTAAAAATTGAAATAATATATTACAGTTGTTTCAATGAACGAATGGAGTAATTCAAATAATGTTTTTCTCTTTTTCTTTTCATTCTTTTAGTTTTTGTTATGAATATGAAAATCCGTTGATTCATATTAATTTCCATAAGTAGGCTGAGACATCTTGGCTACCAGATTCATGAGACAACATGCATTTGTGACCAATAATAGACACAAGTAATCGTGGAAAAATATATTACTTGAATTGGAGGTACATCTTTATTCTAAATGGAACTTAATTTTACTGGAAAATAAAAAAGTTGCTTTCATTTTAAGATAACATCCAAAGGTGATCAAAGCAAATGGTGCATGACTCCATGTTTGATTTGGTATTATCTGTTTTCTAACGTACAGAGTTTCATACTGCATAGTTAATTGCTTTCATCTTTACATAGTTAATTGCTGCATTAAATTTCAACCTTGCTAAGATGCACCTATACCAACCATTATAGAGCCATTAGAATTTACAATGATTATGTAATGGCTTCAAAACTACTGAAAACAATCTAATCTTAAATCAACTAACTGTAAATAAACTAACAACAAATCAATTTTCAAAAATCATCTAATTAAGTTCAGAAATTATACCGAGTTAAGATTTTCGAGCTATCGTTCAAATCGAGAGAAAGAGCGTGATGATTGATAGGCGTCGCCGCGCCGCGACTCGCAAGAGATGGAGCTTCCAATCGAGGGACGAGCTTCAAATCGGGAGACCAATGACCGATGACCCCAATCAATCTCCAATTTGCGTGAAGACGAGGTGATGGCGGCTAGAAATTTTTGCTTCAGGAAATTTTTAGGGTTTTGGTGTGTTGCGTGACAAGTAATTAGTTATAGAGAAATGCGAACTGTTAACTGTCTAATTGGTAAATATAAATTAAGTGCGGCCCAAACCCTATTTGTTCTCAAGGCCAATTTCCATTAAATTTTTTATATGTATGTATAAATTATTTATGTATAATGTATGTTTTTATGTCAAAAAAACAATCGGACGGATATTTTTCGGATACGGATACCACTATAACCATATCCGTATCCGAAAAACTTTTCGGATATCGGATATCCGTATCCGCTTTTCGGATAACGGATATATTTTATATTTTCGGATACGAATGCGGACGGATATCGGATTTTTCGGGTACCCATTGTCAGGCCTAATTATGCGGCGCATAGGGTCTCATCCGCTATAAAATGCGGGAAATCAATCATTCCAAGATATATTATATACTACTATATATAATATAAAACCTTTCAATTTTAGTTTCGATTCCACCTTCTATTTTTGTTATTTTTTTAATGAAAATGCAACAACAAAGTGGTAAATAAAATGCAAAATGCATTCTTAAGAAAATAAAGTGCAAACACAACAATATGATATCTAGATGCCAAACTAAATTAGAATTAATTAAACTAAATAGCATGAAATCTACTTAAGTTATATCCAAAACCCTAAAAATGCAATTATTCAACCTAGCCCGTAAAACCTAAACAATTAATAAACAAAGCCTCTGTCCATGTTTGTGTATTCTAAACCCAACGAACTACTAATTATTTTCTACAATGCTGCTAAATCGATTGGCATATTTAATTATATTTACGAGTATTGCAGCATGCGCTTCGCGCATGAATTATTTTCCTTATAAATTGTATATGTTTAAACCAGTCAAAAAAATGATTTTTTATTTTCAAATGATATTAAGCTTTTTATATTTATAAAGAACTATCTTGAATTTGTAAAGAAATTTTAATTTCGATCATATTTTTAGAAGTGATCTGAATTTGTAAAGCATGTTTAATTGTTAAATGCTACATTTAGGTGCGCTTAAATTCGTAAAAGAAGTTTAACATTAGAACCTATTTTTAAGTGGTTAAGATTTGAAAATATGTAGAGGAGCGTTTTTGATGGTTCACATTGATACATGAAGACACCTAAATTGTTTTTCTGCTAATTATATTTTTTAACACATTCAAAAGAAGATGATTTCCACGAATACTGAGCTATATTTTTATGTCGAATCATACATATTTAATTTGAATTTTTATTTTTAAATTGCAATATCTAATTTTTTGTTAGTTTAAATTTTTATTTATGTTATTAGTTAATAAAAAACAAATTTGCGAAGCAATTTATTTGTTAGATCCTATTTTTACATAACATTGATAAATATTATAGATGAAATTTTGAATATGTAAAGAAAACTTAATTGTCAGATCCTATTTTAAGTAATGCTAAATCTTAATAATAACATCTGTAGAGAGGCATTTGGTCTTTCATACTGATGCCAAAGGAGTGTGACGACAAATATATTACAACTATTAATAAAGAAATACATATAAGGGTATTTTTGTAACTTCGCAATCGGATCAAAAAATTGTGTTTCAATTCCGACAATATTTACATGAGTGTTACAGCACGCACTTCGTGCGTGCATTATTTTCCTTGTAAATTGTATATGTTTAAATCAGTTAAAAAATGATTTCTATTTTCAAGTGATATTAAGATTTACATATCTTTAATAATAGTTGTAATACCTTTGATGTTCACTTTTCGGTGTAAATGTGAACTTCCAGAAATACCGTTTAAACAATTTAAAAAAATCTCCTTCAACCTAAAAAAATAGCATCGTAGCATCCGCATAATGAGTAAATTCAAAAATAATATTACCGAATTCAAAAAAATGTCACCGGTCATACTAATCTTATTCACTAAGATTTGTGACTCTAATTTAATTCATCAAGATTCTATTCGTTTTGGCAATAAATATATTCAACGCCATTATTTATTTTACATTCAGTACTAGCATAAATATCTTAAACATTTATATGCTTACCGTGCAAGTCCTATGCCTATCTATGTCTTAAGATAACGTGAGGAGTTGTACTTTCCTCTCTATAAATATGATGACATACATCCCCCTCGGCCCTCATTTGCAACCTCGACCATAAACAACAGTCACACCTTATTTCTTCCTTCCAAAACTCAAACAGCACGCAAATCCAATTTACTCAGTATATTGCAATGCATTTGTTGCTTATTGTACCTACAACTCTAAACTATAAGGTAATTTTTGTTAGTGAATAATTTTAGCCAATTATAAGAATGCACTTTTTCCAACAATACTTCAGCTGGTAGTTATCAAAGAATGTGCTATCATTCCCTTGAACGTATGTTAGTGTTAGTGTGTGTGACAATGTACGTGTATATTTACAAGCATGCAGGCTTATTTCTATGCATACAATTTAACTTTGTGATGAAAGAAGTGTTTTTCCAAAGCTAAATATGTGTAGCTGTTCAAACATGCACGTGTATATTTACAAACATGCAAGCCTATTTCTATGCATACAGTTTAACTTTGTGACGAAAGTAGTGTTTTTCCAAGGCGAAATATGTGTAGTTGTTCAAACATTTATTTCTTTCCTTTATTAGCTGAAAAGGTAGAAGATGGATTTGATCCTTCTTTTATATTTTTGTCATGATGAGTCTGGTAGAGTTTGGCAGATTGTAGGTATTTGGATGAAAGCCCAAATTAATAATAAATTTGTATGCTTTACCCAGCGCAGCGCAAGCTCTAAGATTATTCATCAGCCAACAATGTTTTACCCGGTCACTGGTTTACCCAATCAATGCGCATGAATTGGATGCATAAATATAATCATCGGCTAATAGTATTTACACCCGCAAGCTCTAAGATTAAATATCACTATGTTTACTGAGTAGATAAATTGAGCAAGTCCTATGCCTATTTTTTACCCAGAATCTATGTAACGACCCGTAATTTTTGATAATTAAAAACTATTAAATTAAATGAGATTTTAAAATTTAATATTGCGATAAATTAAAATTTATGATTTATTAATGAGAAAATAATTAGAATATAATTATATAAGGCTAATTGAATAAGCTTGACAACAGTTTAAGGTTATTGCAGTTAATGGTAATAATAAAGGTAAATAAGGATTTAAACCAATGTTGTATTCAAAAGGAGAAATTATTTGTAATTAATTGAAATTGGTTAGTGAAGAATGGAATCAATATATGGTAAGTAATTTATCAACCTTTGTTGGTAAACAATAGGTTAATAGAGATGAATTGTTAATGTATAACAGTTGATTTATTATCATCTTGATATTTAATCAGTTTGAAATTTTTTGGTAAATCAATTGCAATTAATGTAATTAAATACTGCAGTTACTATGAATTAAGATGATAACTGTAAAATATGAATGTAATAAAATGTAAACTAACGTTAATTATATTCATAAGGTAATAGTTGATTCAATAATAAAAGTGAGAATCAAAATAAGAGAATTTATTTGAATTTAAATTATAATAAATTATGAATTTATCGCAGTGGTAATTGAACGTTGAAATTAGTGTAATATTTAAATCTTGTATTTAATATGGAAAATTTATTTTAAAAGATTATAAATTTCTATGTAATCAAGAGTGATAAAATTGTTAACTTTTAAGTTTTAATTTAAAAGCGATTAAATCAATTTAATAATAATTTATTTAATTAACGTGAAAATGACCATTTTGGCCACTGTCTCGGATTTCGACTAAACTAGTTCCATCGGATTTGTAACAGTGAACTATTATAAGATTTCAAGTTTCGTAGCCATCGGACTTGTCGTTTGGCCGTTCGAGCTTGAAGCGCGTAGAAATCAATTAACGGAATTTAAATGAATATAATTTGATTTTGAAATCTAACTTCTGTATACAATAGAATTAGGGTTTGAAACTAACTCCATAGAGTTTTAAATGTCGAAAACCTATATTTTGATATATGAATGACCTATTTTCATTTCGGGAACGAAACGGGCTTTTTAGGTCGTGTTATCGTTTCGAACCAATTCGATCTGTCCATTCGTTCTTGTCTGCCTTTATTATATAGCCTATTATAAACCTTAACAGTTTCTCGTTTTCTTTTTCTATATGTATCTATTCATTTATCCGTTTCTTCTTCTCAAACATTAGAAAATCAAAAACCTAATTCCCAATTCGAAACCCCAATTTCAAATTTCAAATCAAAATCAAAAAATTCAAACTCCTCAAACAATGTCGTATTATATATCATTAGAAAGTTCTTGACGAGCGTAATCTATGTCCGCTATTTGTTTTTCGATTTCAGTCTTGGATTGGCTCGACCGTCCATTCTAGGTTTTCAATTTCAATAGTGGATCGTCGACCGTTTGACGATTGGGAAGCTGCTGCTGATAGAGGAAAGCGAGGTGAGTGCATCGGTATGGTACGTTCGTGTTGTAGGCGAAGATAATCGCCAAAAATCGCGAAGAATGTACGTGGCGGTGTGGGGGTCTTGGAGGCGTCGGATGACGTCGATCTTGGCCAAAGGGGGTGGCTAGCAATGAGCAAGGAAATGGCGATGTCAGATCTTGGTGGATGTCCATGTGGACGGTGCAATTATTTAGTGAACGTGATGGCAGTTCGTGGTCGATAGTGCGTGAGCTCGATTGTGTTCGTAGTTAGGATTTTCTGAGGGATGCGAAATTACTTTTTGCCCTTATTTTAATATTTAATTTAATTTAAATTTTGAATGTTCTAACATGCATAACTTTTTCATACGAGCTCGGATTTGGATGCGGTTTTATCCATTACAATTGTATTGAAATTCTGAACATTATGGAACTCGTTTGGCTGCATTTTGAAACTATTCAAATTTAGGCTTTCGTTTGGATTTAAGTCGACGAAAAATCAAAGGCAAGTGATTTAACCCAGTCACAAATACTAAACCATCTTATATTAGTTAAATTAAATTTAAGATGTGATAAGAATATTTTTGATAGATGTTTGGTAGTTTAATTTGATAGTTTAATTGAAATTTGAATTATTGAATTAAATTTCCATTTAAGTTAATATTGAATTTAAATTGTTATTTAAATACCTGGTAATGATAACCATTTATTTGTTGTGGTCTATTGGCTGATTTGGATGTTGATTGTGATGGAAGTTTATTTGTTGGCATTTTGGATGATTTGATATTATATCTCTGTTATCACTATGGAATGTAATGATACATACCGAACATTTTTCTAGATTAGGGAAAATCGTTATGGGTTAAATGATAAACCTGAGCGATTTTATTGATTTAGAAATTATTGATTCAGGATGTTACCCGGGAAATTTAACTAATCAGGGCTGAAATGATACATACCCTACCGCTTGACCATAGGGTACACGGTTGGTCGGTTTTAAATTATTTCCTAAATAGTAGAGTATATTTCATTTATAAATTTAATCTTTAAAGTTACTTTAATGATTTTATATAAAAGAATTATTTGGAAAATAATTTATTTTATATGTTTTAGAAGTTTCAAATTACAAGTTAATACATGGTTTTAAATGTAAATTTAAGATTTTAACTTATAATTTTATTTAGTTTTTAAATATATAATTAAAATAGTTTAAAATTTAATTAATTAAATATCTAATATAGTTTCAAAAGATTTATTTAAAATTTAATTTAATACAATAAATATAGTTTTAATTTAATATAATAAGTATAGATTTTTATAATAACTTTAATAACTAAAAAAGGTAAGGGTTTTGTAAAGAATTTATAAAGGCTTTGTAGAGATTTTATGAATTTTTTTTATAAAAGTATTTTTATAAAAGATGTTTATAAATGATTTTATAATATCTTATAGAGGATTTTAAAAAGGGTGTAAAGGATCTTATAAATGGGTTTCATAAAAGAATCTATATAAAGGGATTTGGATGCTTTTAAAGGAATTTTTCGTAGAAGTCTAGGAAAAGGGAAAGAGTTGTAAATTGTTTTAGAATTTATAACTTTATAAATGGTTTTAAAGCATATAAATTTAAAAATGGTTTAAGAGAGATTTATAAATTATTTTTGGAATTGATTGGAAGAAATCTTCCTCGGTATTTATGAATATATTTATATTTTTGGAATAAGTATATGAATATCTTAATATGAAGATATAAACTATTTTCTTAATAATATTATTATAAATGTTTTATGAAATGACCACGGTGTGAAAAATATAACGATTGGTTGTTAAAGAGATCGGAGTCGGACATTTTCATACTCTCTGCCAAGTTCGAAACCACTTTAACAACTGTGCACGTGGTGGAGAATCCATAACGAATTAGGATGGTTTGGCAAACACTGCTGTATGAGGTATGAATGCAGCCCCCTAGGTCAGCTTGATATGACTAAAACAATAGCTATCCCGGGCGAAGCGAAGTCGCTCCTCCTATCAGACATGCTTCTTCGATACCATATCTGTTACTTTGCAAATGATTTGGTGGCCACCTTCGATTTGATTATGAGAGTGTGTTCTAGGTAGGAGGTAGTAGCTGATATGCGTTACCACTAGTCCGGGTGTGCAAAATGGTAGAATCTTACCCTAGGCATTACCTCGCACGCCTTGTCATATGCTTTATCAATCCCACTACGTTTTAGCTTGTGTTGTAACTATGGAGTGCTCCCCGATAATCCACCGTTTTGGTGGAGTTTACGGTACTATATAGACTACGACGCTTATAAAATGTGTTAAAGGAGATATGAATAACGTCTTAATGCTATTTTAATACTTTACTTTATTGATAGACACTACATATATAGCGTATATTACTACATATAAATATTTTAATGGATCCTTAGGAGATAGAAAATCCCGAACATCTCTTAAGTTATCGCACACACGTTATACACTGGACATGAGATATAAAATCCCATAAACATCTCTGAAGCTATTACACTCGTATTTATTTACGCTTGATTTAACTTGCATAAGATCTTTTAGTTCCGACTCGAGTGTTTTATCTTTTCATTATGCTTGGGTTAGCCTGAGCATTTCAGCGTTGAATATTTTATTTTCTGGAGGACGAAGATAGAGTTTGGTATATTATATTATTAGTAAATTTTTCTGTTGCATCATGTTGTTCCACTGCATTATCCTATTATACACGTTGTATGTATAACTCTGATTGTATTGTAAAAGTGAAATCAAATATATTTATAAAACAACTTCATGTACTGGTTATTTTATTATTATATTTTATCATTCCGCTGTGTGATCCTGTGTTTTATTTTTCCTTCTTTCTCTCTTATTTTTTTTATTTTCCCTATAACAATCCTCCCATTTGAATGGTTTGAGTTGACATATGTGATTTATTGTCGATTTAAACCGAAAAGGTGGGTCGTTACAATCTATGGTTGCAACTGAAATTATATTTCCATTTCACTGTTCGAAGTCCCATTTCAAAATTTTCTTTGTGAGTACGATTTGAGAATTATTGATTTTGGCAAAGCTGATTTAACCTTTTAAATTGATGTGTTTAGAGGGATAAACTGGCGAGAGACAAAGAGAGAAATGAGAGCCATATCATGTTTCGATAAAGTCTGCATGTCGATTTCGTATAACATCATTACTTTGTCCATGGTTAGCTTTTTTATTAATTTTTGCTTCTAATCATTTCAATTGAAAAGATGTTATTGCATGGCATTCAATTCGAAAAATTAGGAAGCCTCGTTCTTTTTCCATTTATGTCCCTAGTGATGTTTACTATTAATTATGGATGATAGATACTAAAATGAAGGACACTATAATTACTTGGAATTCATGGATACATGATTTAAGAACAGGACAATGGAACATGAATAAGACTACGTCCAACCGCGTTTGGCTTTACCGGATTTGATTAGTTGGATCCATTGGTCTTTATGGACTAGAAAAATGTGTGCATCCATGACTTTACTAGATTTGATTATTTCTTTAATACTAATTATGTAATTTAAGTTTAGAGAAGGTTAGTACGAAAGGTGCAGTTATTGTATACGTTAACACATCACATGTTTATGAATATATAAATTTTTAAAAAATGGTCAAACGGTGGCATTATGTAATTGTTTGACATGTAAGTTCACTGTGATGGTAAAAAAGGGGATAAAATATTATTATTCCAAAAATAGTAGGATTTTTTCCTAATTTTTCAGAATTTACTTTTTAAAGTAAATAGTGTAGTAACGATGAAGAATGTGAAAAGATAAAGAGAGAGAGAGAGAGAGAGAGAGAGACAAGCACCTTTGTCCAAGTGGTTAATTGATTCGGCTTTGGTGCAGGATGTCACAAGTTCGAAACTTGCTTTCGAACGTTTATTTGACACGGGATATGTTGTCCCAATGATTTGTTGTATATAAAGTACCATTTCAAAAAAAAAAGAGAGAGAGAGTGTGTGTGTGTGTGTGTGTGTATGTTGGTGGAGTGGGGGATAGTCGTGAAGAATATGCACGGTCCTACTATGTCTTACAACTACAGGATGAACCCGTATATTATGTTATATAATATATTATGTTATATACGTTTCGGTTTTGCTTTATTTTGAAGCCCAGATACCAAATCATTCAATCGCCAGTATTTTCCTGTACCCATCTTTATCTTTTCTTTAATAATACATATATGTGTGTGTGTGTGTGTGTGTGTGTGTGTGTGTGTGTGTGTGTGTGTGTGTGTGTGTGTGTGTGTATATAAATAGAGCCCAACACGTACACAACAAAAATACACACATATGCATGCAAATAATAGAAACTCAGTAAATCACATCAAGCCCAGTACAAAAATCAGTTCACCGTCGCAAGATAGTCGAAAAACTAGGTGTAACATCCCTAAATTTTAATGATGACATTATTCGGGAGATTTAATTAGGATAAATAAACAAAGTAATGTAGGTAAGGAGATTGAGGTTGATCAATAAAATACGTGGCTGTGCTTATTTAAAATGAATGAACTTATAAGTGGTTAAGTATTAAGTAATTAAACATAAGAGCATTAGGGTAAATAGACGCTCATATTTCCTACCCTTATACTATTTTACTTAGTCGTACATCTTCATTTTATCTCAAACAAAATTTATAACCGTAAGAAAGAGCAAGGCCGGCCATTTAAGAAGATAGTAAAGAAGAGAAAATCAATCTAAAGCTTAGATCAAGCTAGATGGAATCAATCTCAATCAATCATCGATTTCTTTATCCAATCTAAGGTGAATAGTAATTTCTACATCTCTATTTTGGTTTTATAATCATATAGTTTTGGATTTAAGAGATAAATTCATTTTATGATATGTTGAATTATGATATGCTTGATTTACAAATTTATATGTTTTAAACAAGATTGTTTAATGGAGAAAGGCATGGTTTTAGAGTAAATCCGAGATCTAATGATTTTTAAATGCCATGGAAAAATTTTATGCTAAGAAAAACATGAGTTTGGAGTTGGATTTCAATTTTTATAATTTTCCAAGCCATGGAGAATTAGTTATTAATTTTCAAAGTAAAATATGGTTATTTGTGTTTATAAATTTATTTTGACAAATATATTAAGAATTTGGGTTTGGAATTTTAATATGTTAGATAATATGATTAAAGTGAATTTATGGAATTTTTGGGTACTTTTACTAGGTGATATGGTATGGAAATTAAATTATTTTGAAAGAAGGACCTAATGATTTAACTGTTTTCATTATAGGAAGGGCTTGTTTGTTAAAAGTTACCTTAATTTTTAGATCTAAGAAAATATGGCAAATATTATCCAAATTATTTAATAATTTATGGAAGCCAATCAAATGTTTACAAGTAGGAAAGTTTGTTATAAAAAATTTACTTTATATAGAAAAAACAGCTTTTGCTCGAAGAAATGGGGTTTCGCCTTCTTTGGAAGCTTCTTTCGACCAAGACCTTTTAAATTCATCGAAACCTTCTAGGTTGAGACCAATGCACATGATATCACTCAGATGGTACGTAGTGAGTTGGACCAAGGCGGAAGGTATGGTGTCGAAAGGTTGCTTTCGAAGGAGTAGGTTCCTTAGTTATTTTTGTTTGAAATGAAAATCTCTTGCCTGTTTTTAAAACGCTTTCGACACAGTTGAAAGCTATGGTTTCGACACAGTCGAAAGCTATGGTTTCGAAAGGATATTTTTTAAAGGGGTTTCGGCACAGTCAAAACCTATGGTTCCAAAAGGATAGTTTATAAAGGGGTTTCTACAGAGTCAAAACCTATGTTTTCGAAAGGGTATTTCAAAGAGGCTTTCGAAAAAAGTTGTCGCCTTTGTTTAAAGGAGTTGCTTTCGAAGGGATTACTTAGTTTTTTTTAAAGCTTTCAAATGAATAGTTTCGACCAGGTCGAAAACCTTTTGAGAATTTGTGACCTTCCGATGGCATCGAAGGCATCGATGTTGTCGAAAGGTTCAGCTGTTTTTATAAATACAAGCCGCTTTCTAATGCTTTCGAAAGGGGTTAGGGGTTTCGAAAGGAGTTTCGAAGCCAACCTTCAATTGTTTTCCCAGATCTTTTAATGCTTTCGAAAGGGTGGTTTCGACACCATCGAACTTCCATAATATTCTATAAAATAAAGAGTGATTTCGAAAGAGATTCTTTCACTTATGTTCACTTTGACCTAAATTATTGTTTTAAGTATAAACCCAATTTCAAAAGGATGGATTTTCAATGAATTCGAAGGATAACCTTCATTGGTTTCGAAATGGTACTTTCAAGTGGTTTCGAAGCTACGCTTCTATTCTTATATAATAATATTTTAACATAGTCGAAAGGTTTAGAAAGAGGTGTTTTAGAGTATTAAAAATGATGGAGCCTATTGTTTTAAAATATATATTTTATGCTTTCGAAGGGGTCGAAAACAAAGCTTTTGAAGGGGTCAGAAGCAAAGATTTCGACGTTGTCGAAAGGTTTTAAAACTCAAACTCAAATTTTTAAAGGAAAACTCATGGCTTATATAAAGAGGTTTTGTAATGACTTTAACTATGTAATTTTGAAGAAGCATTGCCTTGATAAAAATATAAGTTAAAAGTGTTAACTATGTTTTGTACGAAATGTATTTCAGGGATCTTAAACCCACATGAGTGGTATTGTTAATTGTTATGTTTACCTATGAAGCATTCCGAAGATATATGTTTGTCATTCATATTATTGTTAATTTTTATGTTTACCTATGAACCCACTGGACAATTTGTTGGAGACCGAGTTTTCTTACCAAGAATACTAATGAAGCCTTCCGAAGATATACGTTTTTCATTCACATTATTGGGGAAACAATTTCTTGTATAGTTGAGTTTATAATGTAAATACTGTGAATGGTAAATGTATATCGTTGGAAGGCTTCATAGGTATTCTTGGTAAGAAAACCCGATCTCCAGCAGATTATCTAGTGGCAATCTCTGCATCTGTAAGGTTTTTATGAAATTCACGACATATTAATCCGGTACCATTGCATAATCCATTCATTGGATCAAGATTCCAAAGTAGCATGGTCGATGCTCCTTTCTTTAAGACCAACTTATGTGGAGGCAAACCACCTGGAGCTATTGAATTAAGGTATTCGAGTTGGTATAGATTTCTTGTGTCATCTTCAACAAAATCAAATGATGTAATTTTCCAAAAAATAGATCAAAAACTTGGTTATTCAACTTATCAATGCATTCACTAAGAGGGGTAATTAAAGCTCTTGCCACAATATATTCCTTTTGGAATGCATTTTCATGTAATGTGCGAAAAATTGTATTTATAAGAGTAGTTATTGAACGTTCATCTTCCTATGCATGTTACAGAATTTCAGAAAAGAGGACTACCTCATGCTCATATTCTTATCATATTAGACGTGGAAGATAAGTTTCATAACCCGGATGATTATGATGTTGTTGTAAGAGCAGAAATCTCAAACCATGACGAAGAACCAAAATTATATAGACCGTTATTAAATGGATGATTCATGGATCATGTGGAAGACATCGACCAAATTCACCATGTACGAAAGATGTAAAATGCAAAAAGGATTATCCTAAATAATTTGCTCCAACTACTCTTCAGGGAAATGATTCATATCCCATCTATCGGAGGTGAGATAATGGTAGAAGCATTGCATTAAACAATGGCAATGATTTTATTATCGATAATCGTTAGGTTGTCTCATATAATCCATGGTTGTTAAAAAAATATGATTGCCATATTAATGTCGCAGTTTGTAGTGGTATCAAATATGTCAAATACCTACACAAGTATGTCTACAAAGGTCCAGACCATGTTGCAATTGAAATTCGTCCAGGAAGTGAGTATGATGAAATTCAAAAGTTTGTCGACGCAAGATGGATGTGTCCTCAAGATGCCTTTTGGATACTTTTTGAATTTTCATTGCTTATAATTTATCCTTCCATTTAACGATTACAAATATACTTACCAAGTAGGCAACAGGTAACGTATCATTCTAATCAAACAATGTCTGGTATTTTGTTGGATGAAAACCTCTCAACATCGATGCTAACTGAATTCTTCAACACAAACTCACAAGATCCCAAAGCAAGATAATTTTTGTATCGTGAATTTTTAGAAAAATACATGTGGGTAACAGATATGAAAAAATGGAGACGCAGGACATCATCATAAAAAATCATAGGATGGATTTATAGCGTTTCACCATCAGAAGCAGAACGTTACTACTTGAAAATTCTTTTAAATCATGTAAAAGGACCAACCTCATTTGAATATCTTCTCACAGTTGATGGTATTAAATATCCAACATTTCAGAAAACAACGGAGAAGATAGGACTCTTAGAGAAAGATCAAAGCATTAGAGCATGTTTGCAGGAAGCATCAGCAACACGAGTGCCATCATCTTTGAGAAGACTGTTCACTACAATTTTGATTTATTGTACACCAACCGGTATTAGAAAATTATGGGATGAATTTTTCTACTATATGATAGAAGATTATTCGAGTTCAAGTATAACAAGTTGAGTTATACTTGAAAATTGTCTTCTAAAAGATCTTAATATTTTATCAACGAACCATTATAAAAAATAATTCTGATTACAACCTTCCTATAATTAGAGATGACATAGATGATCATTCATTAACTTCGAGATTAATAACTAAGCAATATTCTATTATTATACCAGAAGAGGATTTAACTTTTGCCAGCAAGTTGAATGAATCCAAATTGCATGCATATACTGCAATTATGAATGCTGTTAAAAATAAAGAGAGCAAGACTTATTTTATTGATGGTCCTGGTGGAACGGGAAAAACTTTTCTCTATAAAGCAATACTTGCAACACTTCGACAAGAAGGTTTGATTGCACTTGCAATAGCCATATCATGGATTGTTGTGACTATTCTACTTGGTGGTCGAACGACGCATTCAAGATTCAAAATCCCAATTAATCCAACATCTGAATCAATGGTTATAATATCTAAACAATCAGAATTAGATGATCTTTTGCGTCAATCATCCATTCTTATTTGGGATGAAGCAACTATGACTCATAGACATGCTTTCGAAGCATTGGATAGATCCTTTAGGGATATTATAGGAAATAACTTGTCATTCGGAGGAAAAATTCTTATTATTGAAGTGGATTTTCGACAAGTCTTACTCGTTGTGCAACATGGCACAATAACAGAAACAATTGATGCATGCATTGTTAAATCGCCACTATAGAATCATGTAAAAGTCATTCAACTTACTCAAAATATGAGAGCAAAAGAAGATTCTTTCTATTTCAATTTTCTATTACATGTTGGTGATGGGAATGAATGGCACATAGGTGACGACTTGATTCGAATTCCGGATGAAATGGTAGAGCATATATGCTGCAACTAAACTGAGAACTTGTTTGCTATAAATATCATCCTTCGGTGGTTCATATTTTGCATGAAATATTCTTATCGTAAGATCCAGATGATCTTGAGTCGATTGTCCATATAGCATTTTAGAAGTGATTTCATCTTATGAAAGATTACATGTCATTGTAATGAAAATGTCGGGTTTTTCAAACTTCTGCACCAAAACCATAGCATCTTGGTAACGTTGGTACATGTTGCGTGGGCTTTCAATAAATGAAGCGGGTAATACTGTTCTTCTTCCGATGTTTCCTATAATTAATTTTCGAATCAATTTTAGTATGTTGATGATGTTATGTATGAATGTATGTTTGGAAAATTTTCAAATCAATTTTTTATATTTAAACTATATGCATAGAAATAGGTTCGCGTGTTTGTAAATATACACGTGCATGTTTGAACAGCTACACTTATTTAGCCTTGGAAAAATACTACTATGCGTAGAAATAGTATGTATATCCCGCTGTTCTTCCGCCATTTTAGTAATAGATCCGCATAAAACGTATTAACCCAACCCGCTCCCTCTTTATAACTTGCGCAGGCCTTGGCTATCGAAATTTTAATATAACAGATTGTAAAAGAAAATCTCCAATTTTATTGAAGAATCTCGAATTTTATTACTGGTGAAGAAAATCAAATTAGGGCTTGATTTTTTGAAGAGCAGCTTGGGTCTTATGTAAGTCTTTCAATCTTCCTTTTTTGGGGATTTTTGCTGCTGAGAATCTGTGACAACTATATTCTATTTATGCAATAAAAACGTATAAGTTGATCAGCCACATAATTTGGTATAAACAAATTTTACATTCAATAAATATTATATTGATAACTACATCTAGTATGAAACTCAGTTGGTTTTGGTTAGATCGTCACTATTCATTATTTTGATGTGAGTGATACACAGACGCTTTTAGTTTATCATCAATAAGTTTCAGAATAAACAAAACGCTGTTACAACTTAGAAAAGCAACGAAACTTACAAATAATAAAATGAATGCCATCAAAAATTAAACTAACCGAGTAAATTTTGTAAAGCCTGAAAACTGTGTGTTCGTCTTTCATTATTATTTGTTGAATGGTTGCGTACAAATTTTGAATTGAAATACATGAAGTGTGATTAAATTTAAGATTATATTAGAAGATGAAAAACGTTTATAACTAATTAAGTAACCCCGTTTTTTTAGTGTAATTATATTTAATATAATCAAGGCTAAGTAAATGTATAGCATCAATAAAAGCTTTGTGCTCAGATGACGTCTCGGATAAGGGACAGAGTAAAGCGCCATTGTAAAAATGTGATGCGTCATAACTAATAAGTAATGGCTAATTAGCTCTCCGCAGTGCCTTGGTTGCATTGTAGCTTTTGCTCCCTCATTACCATGTAACCTCATTTTGCTATCTATACATGTGTTGTAAGAATAGTTGCAGTGAAAGTTGATGGTTAGTAACAATTAATAATTTGGCTTTTTTTGATGAAAACATGTAATATAGTGTAGTCAGAGTGTTAGATATATTTGTTCGACCATTTGTTTTTGTACTTAATACTGTATGTGATGTTATTTGCTGAAGTCTTTAGTTAGGGTTACAACATTGGGAAGTTTTGTTCGTAACTTATTTGCATGAAATTTCATTCTAATACTTAATCTAAAAGGTATGCATGCATAATGTATTGCTTTTGAAATAAATTATATTCATAATGGACGACTCCTCTAATTACTTCAATTGAATCTTAGTAATTTATTCTACAAATTATTATACATAGTATTTTGTATGCATAGTACGAATTTGCATGTATTGTAATTTTTGGACTTAATAGAATCGGGTAGTTGAAAATTTGACTTTCAAACTCAGATTAGGATTTCACAATGGCTAGATATAGAGAAGCGAGCCTCCATTCTAGAAGAAAATCCAAAAGAAGAACAAAGTCTTCCATAATCACCAAGAAGCAGATTGTAGAGTACATGACAAAGAAGTCAGAGAAAAAGGTGGTTTATTTATTATTATTATTTTCAAGAAAAATTGTTTGTGTTTCAAACTTTTGATTATTTTTGTTGATTCGTTGGATGTGTTTGTAGGCAATGAAAGTTGCAAAGAAACTAAAGTCGCAAGCAATATCAGGATACTCAAACTGTTCAAACCCCTTCGGTGATTCTAATTTGGGTGAAAAGTAAGGATTTTAGTTTCATCTGAATTATATAAGTTGGTATTCATGTACACGCCATTAGTATCGAACTTTTCATTGAAACCAAAACAATGCCTTTTAGGTACTGCATTGGTCTTAAATATTTATAATTGAGAATAAAAAAGATGCTTTCCAACAACACATCATGCTCACGTGTAGATTTTCGTGTGGTATGAAGAGTGAAAATTAACTGTTTATCCTGTATACTTTAAGATAGGTATAAAATATGAAATTCAGCTTTAATACTCTCAATATAATCTTCCTGAAATCAGCAACTACAAGGAGAAGCCTCAATGCAGTCTATACCAATATCTGACAGTATAATTTTGCTTCAACTGAGTTTACCAATAAAATGATGCACATTTTAGAACATCCCAATAAGGGCAACAAGTGGGAAAAGACCCCACTTTTCTTGCTAAAGGGTAGCTAAATTCAGATATCTGGTAGTTTCAACTTGTCCGAGGTTCATAAGCTCCGACAAGTCACTGTTTTAGTCATTTTGTGATGTTTTTAATTTACAGGGCTCTGAATCCACCAATCAGATGTTTTAATGTGTAGGGCCCTGCATGTATTGATGTATGTTTTTATGTTTTTAGGGTTCAATTCCTCAACACTTTGCTATCCATTGTTGGAGTAAAAAAAGTTTTCAACTAGAAAAGAGGCAAAAAAAGATGCTGCCCATTGTTTGGGATGCTCTTAGGAACATCAGAATTAAAATTAAGACGATGTTTGCGTGAAGGAATGTTTGCTTGAGCGAACCTTCTGATACAATCTGTGGCATTGACTGCTATGTGATCAGAACTGAATTTTAGCACTTCAAACTATGCTTCAAGATGATGTTATTTTATATGGACTTGATTATTCTTTTTGCCTGATTATCATGGAATAAGAGCTAATGCATGTGGTCTCTCAATGTGATCTGATTGTTTACTTTTCAAAAGCTTAACAACTTAATTATTGTGTGCAGCTTCGTTTGGAGAAAGAAGATTGCACGTGATGTTGTCCAAGGCCGATCATTTGACATATCTGTCAAAGCAGAGAAGAGAAGACAAAAGGAAAGAATGGTATGTGATAGGTTTTAACATTAAAATTCAATGCTATTGTTTTATAGAAGTTAATAGCAAAATGGAAACTTATCATTCGAGATGTCATAATGTATATATATGTTTATATATTGATTTCATACTTTGTTATTTTTCCATTAAAATTTGTTGCATTCACCATTCATTTTTATTGGAGGACAACTACTCGGTTTCACGATTACATTTTCATAATTTCATCACGTGGGTTGTGTCTGTCTGTAATATCCATAATATCCATGCGATAACTGTTTACTGTAACATCATCTTAATTCGAAGTGCTAAGTTTGTGGAAATCAGAGAAATGCTTGCTTCTGAATGTTGCCTCTAAAAACAAGTTGCACAAAACATTTTCAATTACTAATACACACCTCCTGCCCATGTTATGTGTGCCAATTTTAATCTGGTTGATATTCTTTTGGTTTGCATGATTATTATATTGACCGATATGCACAATGTCATGCACGCATAGTTGTGAATGAATTTGTATGTTCAATGAGTGGATGGTGCACCTGAATGTATGTACGATGTGTGATGTGCTGCAGACATTATATTCACGTGCAAGTAATTCATCTTTCAGTATTACCCCTCCCCTTCCTATTCTGCTCCTACTTATTCATTTGGAGAAGGAATCATCGTGACATAGTTGAAACATTTGAAAATAGGATGTTCTCGTTATTAATAGCAAAGATATACTAGTGCGTAACTTATGTGTTACGCACAGACGATGCTGAAACATTATGATATTAACATTATAATTGTATAACAATGAGCTATAAGGTTCTTAGTTTGTAAGTTGCAGATCTATGTTTTTTCCTTCAATTTTTCATCATGGTTTGTAAATGATATTAATTATAATGCCAGAAAAGTTGTCTAAGTAACGAAGAACAAAATCATTATGATTCAAGCAATATTAGTGTCAAATAATTGTGATCAAACTATCATTATAGTACTATATATATATATATATATATATTTTACAAGGCATATCATTTGATGATTTTAATTCAATTCATTCAAAAATAACTTAATATATGGAATTTTGTTTTATTATTAACTTTCTTGTAAATTTAAGCATTCTGATAAAAGTAGTGAACTCTATAGGTTGCTATTTGTTAGAGTTGAAAAATTAGTTTTATTTTCCATAAATAAACTAGAAAATTCTTTAGATATTTTATGTTGAAATGTGTCAAAAATTGTAGGTTGTTTGACTAATATTTTAATTAAGAATAATATATACAAAATGAATCGAGAGCAGCAGTACTGCCATATTAGCATTAAATGGTTGTGCATTTGGTGGAGCTAAAATCGTAACTTTTGACATAACAATATATAGGCAGATAGTTAATGCGATCATCCATTTGTCATAACTCAAACCCTCGACATCTGGTTTGATTACGTATTTAACAGAGCTAATGACAGAGTTAGAAATAAATAATAAAGAAAATATGTGATGTCATGTCATCATGCTTGGCTTCTCCTATTATTAAAAGTAATTGATTTGATTTGATTTTTGAAGAACGCTCAATATCCAATATTTTGGACATTCCTATTTTATCTCATATATGGATGTGGTCACCTGCAATTCAATGTTTTGTCTTTTTTAACTTTTGGATACAATGTGCTCCCTTTTTTCTTCTACACAGGCTGAGCTTGAGAAATTAAAAAAATGGAGAGAGGAGAGAGCTCTGGAAAAAGCCAGACATGAGGAAGAAATGGTAGGTGTCTGTATTCCATGATTGTCTTGTTTGTTACTTCATCCTAAGATTAAATTTAGGATATTTCAATGTACAATTCAAATTATATTTCAGGCGTTGCTTGCTCGTGAGCGAACTAGAGCTGAATACCAATATTGGGAGAAAAGAGAAGAAGAGGTGTCACTTCTCATACATATATACATATATACATACATACATACATATACATACATATACATACATGCATACATACATGCATATATATATATATATCGTCCTTTTGAAATTATTTATGAAAGTAATAGCTATATTGAAGTAACATAAATTATGTTTACAGTTCCACTTCGATCAAAGCAAATTAAGCTCAAAAATTAGAGTTCTCGAGGGCCGCATGAAGCCAATAGATATCCTTTCTAAGAATCTTAACGTGTCAGATGATTTCGATATAGATGTCAATGAACCATGCATGGTGTTTAAGGTGAGGATTTCTGTGTATGTATTGTATTACCGTATTTTGCCTGCATTGAAAATTGGTTAACATTGACATGGAAATCTATCCTTTTTCTTTTCCTTTTGGGCTGTCTTTGTTAAATTGTTGTGAATGAAAATGGACTACAGGGTCTTACCGTGAAACAAATGGAAGAGCTCCACGATGATATTAAGATGCACCTTGATATGGATAGAGCAACACAGACTCATATAGAATTTTGGGAGGTACATATCTAATTTCATTTCTTTACAGTATTTTTTAACAATAAAATGCATAGAATGCCACATTACTGGCAATTAATGTGTGAATAACAGAGTATTTGGCACGCACGATGCACATGCATATGAAAGGATAGACAAAGAATTTCTTACGAATATTAAAAAATATTATGAATATAGCTGCTAAAATTTCAGTAAATATATTATCCTAGTAAATAAAATTGTTGTATGGACTATGTAACAAAATTCCAACAATTATCAGGTAAACATAATGCTATGCACGAACTTTGGACAAAACACGAGTTTCTTAAATTTGAAAATTATTATCTTTATCATTTATCTTTCCTAGATATGTTAGTTTTTTTTTCCATGCTAGGTTATTGCACTTTCTCGTAATATTCTATAATGAAAAGTTTGAGTGTTAGTTATATCATTCCTATTTTATATCCAAAATTCTCTTTTCATTTTATTGATGTTTTTTTTTTAATATTGTTAATTTTTTATTTTATGTATCGTTATTTTACTTCTTTTATTGATTTATGATATTCTTGATTTGATTGAAGTATATGTGTATGTTCACGTTCATAAAAACTGGGGCATAAAGGTTTTTACAATCACTATTAAAGATAAAGATCACTAAAATTTTGGAGAATAACTAAATAAAATAAAAATATTTTAAAGTAACTTCGAAATCATTCTAGTTCATATTTTAAAGAATTTATACTTGGGTTAAAATTTGTAGAATTTCAAGATTAGAAAAAAGCACAAACATTTTCGGAATAGTTCCAACTTCCTAATTATGGCAATGAATACTTGTGCATAATATTAAAAACTTTGAGTTCTATTTTGAAAATTAGAAGTTAAAAAGATTGATTAACCATGAGTTGTTTTTAATTTGATAAATATTGTTACGAAGATAAAAAGTTAAATGAATAAAACATTAACTTTGCCCTTGTAAAACAAAATCATGAAAGAATATATATGTATGTATGTATGTATATGTAAATATTTCTTTTTTTTAATACACTCAGGAGAATCCAGCGGACCGGGAAATACCTAAGGGGAATTAAGTTGCGCTGCTCCGCTTCAATTTGGAATATTCTTATGGTATTAAGATGAAGATAGAGAGTTAAAAAAAATCACCGAATATATATACTTGTAATACAAATCTTTAAAGAACATGTACTATTTTTTTTTGTCGTACTAAGATTATAAAATGAAAATATATGAAAAAAATCATGTTTTTATTAGGGTTAAAATTCGAACTCATGGCCTTATATGAATGAAAAATACATTTTTGTGACAATGGCCTTCAAACTCGTGACCTCATAAAATATATAAAGGTAATTTATTTAGAGTGATATGAACCATGACTTTATGTACGATGTACGGGAATTTTTGGCAGTTCACTTATATATACCAAAAAAGCATGACACCGAAGTTATTACAATTATCGATGCATTGTAACAACCTAATAAAGAAGAAGAGAGTGAACCCATGAACTACTTTAATTGATCGGCTAGCATGTCTTCAACTACATCTTTGATGAGTTCCATTATTTACTGTCATGTATGAGTTCTTTTCTTTATCTTCTTGGTGACAATTGTATATCTGTCCATGATAGTAATTTCTGGTAGAGACGATTTTTGTAATTTCTGGTAGAGGCGATTCGGTTTGTTTGCTGAACTTTATGACGTTAGGTATGTAAACATTTAATTGGTTTCCACCTTGTCGGATGCTCGGGTGTAATGCAATGCTTGTATTGTGTGCATTACACATCAATTAGCACAAGGTTGCTTGATTTGAGTTTTTTGATGGTACATATATCTATCTATCTATTTCATAATAGAAGCATTAGTTTCCCAATTTCTGTTCAGTTGGCTGTTATACGTCGTAGCTTGTAAATTTCTTCTTGCCATTGTTTGCACAACTTGTTTATGCATACAGCCTAACAACAGGGATATCGATGTTAATGCAAAGTTGGATGGGCCATATGTTGTTATTATTTTTCCGTTAAATTTTGCTGCATTCACCCTTCATTTTTATAGGAGGACAACTACTTAGTTTTACGATTGCTTTTAACATCAGTGCTGTCAATGATGACAGTGCATTTTTATATTCTTGAATCGCACGACTCGACTGGTTGAGGCATGCAAAACATACGCTTTGCATGTCTCAAGGTGCCGGAAATATGTATTAGTCAGGCTATGCTAAAATACATGTAGATGGTTTTTGTCCTATGCTAAAATGCATGTCGTATTCTTCTTATGGAAGGACAAAAGGTTGAAGCAATTAATTTGTGATAAGACAACTATGGTGTGTATCAACACTCATCTGTTTTTTGATATATTTATGTATGATACTGTTCTAGTGGTTCTTTATAAGCTTGTGTTTTGGCACGCACTATGCACATGCATATAAAAGGATAGACAAAGAATTTTCACGAATATTAAAAAATATTATGAATATAGCTGCTAACATTTTAGTAAATATATCATCCTAGTAAGTAAAATTGTTGTATGGACTATGTAACAAAATTCCAACAATTATCAGGTAACCATAATGCTATGCACGAACTTTGCAGGCTATGATCATGGTTTCAACTTGGATGCTAAGATTTTTCTTCTTTGCAGGCTATGATCATGGTTTCAGCTTGGGAGCTAGCAGAAGCTCGGAAAAGAAATGCAATAGATAGAGCTAAGATTAGAGGAGAAGAACCTCCTTCCGAAATTTTTGCTGAAGAGAAAGGTTTACATTCGAGCATTGAAGCAGATGTTAAGAATCTTTTAGATGGGAAATCATCAAAAGAGATTGAATTTATGCGACAGCAGATTGAATCTAAGATGGAGTCAGGAACAGCAAAGAATGTCGAATATTGGGAAGCAATTTTGAATCGGCTTCAAATATACAAAGCGAAGGTACATTCCATCCAGCATTTTTCCTGTGAATTAGCGTTTTTTTTTCCAACCTCCCACAATCACCAACCAAGTACTGCTGCATGACCGATGCTCAAATTATCAACCACTTGGATTTTGTACAGTAGTTCATATGTTTAACAAGTGACCTGATTAGATTGATCTTGCATGTTAGTTTAGTGATAATGAACCTGAATCATAAGTTACAAAAAGTTAGTTGGATGGATGACCTTGAATCATCATAGATCATGCATATCTTCGGTTTTAAACATAATTTTTCTTTTCAGCATGGCTATTTGCCTAGTTGTGAACTGTACACTTTGAGTAGTACATGTAGTCAAAGATGCTCTCTGTCAACATCTTTCTTGAATTAAACTATTATCTATGCAGGCACATTTGAAGGAAATCCATGCTGATCTGTTAAGAATGCATTTAAAGCATCTAGAACATCCCATGGAGTACACGGAAGTTGTGAAAAGCAACAAAGATACAGAGAGCGATGAAGAGAAAGATGACTTCATATCAGATTACATGACTGGTGTGTACCTTATCAGTGTCTTATTTGAAAAAATTCTTATTCTTTCTTGCGCAGAAGATTTTAATAATCTGTAGTTCCCTTTTATGCAGAAGACCAACAACATCACTTTGTGAAAAATGAACCAACACTCGAGCCAGAGGAGGGCGAGATGACATTTGGTTCCGAGGCAGAAGTCAATTTAGATTCACAGGTGTACTTATGGCATGTTAAGTACCGGGCTAGAAAGCCGAAGTATTTGAACCGTGTTCATACTGGATACGAGTGGAACAAATACAACCAGACCCATTACGATCACGACAACCTGCCTCCAAAAGTCGTACAGGGATACAAGTTCAATATATTTTACCCCGACCTCGTCGACAAGGCAAAAGCGCCAACGTATACCATTGAAGAAGATGGCAATGGAGAGACATGCATTATTAGATTTCATGCTGGTCCACCATATGAGGACATAGTAAGTTGTTTTTTCTTTATTCTTTCATACTACATGAAATATTAGCGTGTGTGATTTGTACAGTCTGCTTTCAGTTTTAAGCTGACATAATTTCTCTCTCTAAAAAACAGGCGTTTAGGATTGTGAATAAAGAATGGGAATGTTTGCACAAGAAAGGATTCAAGTACGTTTGAGCGTGGAATCATGCGGTTGTACGTTAACTTCCAGAGACATAGGTATAGAAGGTAGCAGCATATTCAAGTGGCGTATTCGGTTCTTATTGTGACTGAAAATTGGTGCTGGAAATATGTATTAGTCAGGCTATGCTTAAATGCATGTAGATGGTTTTTGTCCTATGCTAAAATGCATGTCGTATTCTTCTTATGGAAGGACAAAAGGTTGAAGCAATTAATTTGTGATAAGACAACTATGGTGTGAATCAACACTCAGCTGTTTTTTGATATATTATTTTTGTATGATACTGTTGTATTAGTGGTTCTTATAGGCTTGCTTATGTTCTGTGAATAGCTTGCATCACACTAGTGGAGTTTCACTGTTGAATATTGTGCATTAATTTGCTGTTTGAACTACTTGCTTTTGTTGAAATTGTTTCAGATTATAACAAATATTGAATTTAATTTTATTAGCTAAATAAATTGTACCTTTTTCTGTATGCGGTTTTTTATTCTAGTTCTAGGCCAATGGTTTCTTACCCGATGGTTATGATGCTGTTATGTTTTCCTACCAAAGAAGCAAGGGAAAAGGTTATTGGTTTAAGGGAGAGCATAGCATCAACTTATCATTTACAACCTTATTATCAACAAATCAGTAACTTAGAAGAAGATTGATGGGAGTTGTCTATGTCAATGGATTTGCAAGTCTGAAACTTTATATTTTGTTGTTGATGTTTTTCTCTTTCTATGCTAGTTATCATGCTATCTATTTGAGCATCATCAATTTGAACTCCATGAACTAATTCTCTTTCTAGTTATGTTAATGCTATGATGTTTGTAAATTGTTAAACTACTGCATACTTTTCATACATGTTTCATATGATATTAGTTAGCTATGATGGTCATTTTATGCATAGCAAAACTGAAAATCTTGTAAAACTCAAAACAAAAGTTTTCTTTACCGTTTTAGCTCTCTAAAAAGAGCAAAATTACTCAAATTGGACTTTCCGTTCAAAAGCTATGATCAAAATAAGTTGATGTTATAATCTAGAAATTAAATAGTAGGTCAAAGTTTCTTGTTTAGCTTAAACTAGTATTTAGCTATATGATCAAAATAAGTTGATGTTATAATCCAGAAATTAAATAGTAGGTCAAAGTTTCTAGTTTAGCCTAACTAGTATTTAGCTATAAAATATTGCGGAATTTGATGAAGTGGACAAAATAATAATTGTTCTTTATTGAAATAGCTTTCGAACCCAAAAACAATCAAAATGATCATATTAAAGATTAAAAAATTATGGTTATTCTATTACAGGTAGTCTTTTTAAACAAAATTTTCTACAACGAAGCTGTTTTATAAATTCTTATTTCAATCTCAAATGTTACCCCGAGAATGTCCTTTTATAAAATTTCTTTAGACCGATTTTTAGAATAAACAAATTCATTTTTTCTAGAAAGCCAAAATTCATAAATTAAAAAGTTTCATTATCTAACAAGCTTAGGTATTTAAGACCACTTTTTACCCTTATATTATGCCTAATTATTTAGTGCCAAAACTCAAATATTCTTACTTATTTTTCGAAAATGAGTTTAGAACCTAACTTGTGTGCTTATAATTGCATTATAAGCCTTTCTAATGAAATGGAAAATAACATAACACTTACAGGAGGCACTTTATATCAAATGCCTTCAAATTTATTGTCATCTCAATAAACAATAAAATTTCAATTTTGAATAGTTCAAAACAATTATGATACTATTATTCTTTTCTATAAAAACTACTTGTTTTGAAATCTTTGTATATACATTGAGTAAAAATTTATTTACTCCTATGACTAACTTTTTTTTGAAAAGTTAAAACTATACAATTCAACATTCTCATGGTATATTTATCATAACTTCCATTTTCCTACAAAATTTCAAAAATACCTTTTAATGTATTAAATATCTTGCTCTAAATAAATTTCCTTTCCAACCATGAGTTTCTAATTTTACATTTTGTCGTTAATGTAAAAATTTCCTTAAGGTATTTAATTCTAACCAATTTTATTTATTTATCATTTAATACTAATCACATTATCCAAATCTTTTAAAAAAATACAAAATAGCTTCTACTTTAATTACTTGCTTACTTTTAAAGTTTCCAAAAAACTGCTTCCATAATCACTTTTCATGCTTTATTACACAAATTTATTTTACACTTTAAACTATCAAAACCCTAAAGTATTCGAGATATTTAATTTCTTTAATATCTTGATTTAGAAACAAGAAATGATAGAAAGATTTTTCAACAATAACATAATTTTTACTGTTTCCAATTTATACGTCCTCTTTCAAATTCGAAAATTTTAAAATGCCAAACTTCATACTTACAAAAAGCAATTCTTAATCAAGAAACGACTTAACTGATTGTCAACAATTTATCTAATAAATAATTAATCTACGGTTTTATTTCAACTTTCATCAAATTATAACTTAAAGTCTCACTTTCATCAAATTAATCTATGCATTAGGATTGACTGATTTATTGTGCATCTTATGAGATGTTAGATTGCTGTTTTCCAATTTTGAATTGGAATTTGATTTTTCTGACTATTCTGAATAGTCGAACACTACCTAATTGAGAATTAATTTTCAAAGCTAAGTATTTTGGAAAGTATATATAGTTTAGTTTGGAAAATTTTAAAATAAAGACAAATGGAAGTTGGAATTTTTTTTAAAAGCTAAATACTTTGATAAGTAAAGTGTATAAGTTTATTTTGAATTATACAAGTACAAAATTTAATTTTGAGATGTTTTTAAATGGAAAGAGTTTTAAGAAATGTTTTGAACAATGTAAATAATTATAAAATCTTATTTTTGGCAAATTGATTTTTGTAAGCAGTTCTGACTTTGTATAAATATGAAAAATCGGTTGGATTCGGATACGGATTCGGATACAGATTTTTATTTTCGGATACGGATTCGGATACAGCACTATCCGTATCCGATTGTATCCGTTGACAGGCCTAGATTTATAGTTCACCATGATGATTATGCGAAGTCGAATTAGGGCTCGACCGCCTGTTTTGATCAATGTTGAAACCGAGGTATTTGCATGGCCATTGGTGAACTGGAAGCAATCACACTGGGGACAAAGTTTCGTGGGTCATCGGCGATGATGTGGTCGGAGTTTCGAAACCTCCAGTGAACTGTGGCAGTGAGTCAGGGTTTTTTTTGATGACCTGCTTTGTTCCAATTTTGAATCGATTGGCTCGTTTCGATTTCCGGCGCGATGAATCGGAGCTGGGTAGTCGATTGGGTCGGGATAGTTGTCGCCGACGTACTAGAGGTGGCATCGATGATTAGATCGTCATCGTTCGCTCGTACACGTGCACGAGATATCATCGATATCTGGTGTTGTTGAGGTTTGAGCAAGAAAGGAAATGCTTGGGTTCCAGCTTGAGATCGAAGGAGAGTTGCCTCGGAGTTGTGTGATGATCGGGAGTTTCTCGGGTTAAACAAGTTTTGGCTCGGGTTCGTGATTTCACATAGTCTTTTAGGTGTAACAAGTTTTCAAATTTAAATTAAATTAAGTTTAAACACTTTCTTGATTAATTCTTTTAAAATATAAACGTTTAGTTTAGTTTGGAATTAGTTTAAGGATTAAAATAAATTTATTTTTAACTTAATGAAGTTTAAGGTATTTTATTATATACCTATTATTTTAATTCTTAAGTTATTTAAATAAGTTTAAATAATGAAATTAAATAGTTGGAATGATTTTAATTTTTAATTAACTTAGGGGTATTAAGTTAATTCATGTATTAATGATAAATTAATTTCAGAGATTATTTTCAAACAAGTTTTCAAAGGTTAAACTTTAAAGATTAAATGTCACTAAAAGTGATTTGTTTTGTTAATTATACGTTAGGTACTTTTGTAATTAATTCATAAGTGTTTCAAAATATAATAAGATGATGTTTGAATTAAGAAATGACTAAGGATTTTGTTTTAAACTTAATTAATCAATGTTCTCAAATGATTTGTATAATTGTTTTCAAGTATTGAAATTTGATAAGATTTAAATGATGATTAAGTAATTAAATAAGATAAAAGGGTTTATCTTTAAAAACTGTAACGATCCAGAATTTTGAACAATTTAAATTGAAAATATTTAATTAATTTTAAATATTTGAATAATGGTTTGGATTGAATTTTCAATATAACTTTGAAATTGGCGATTAAATTATAAAATTTAATCTATTGAAAGTTGAATAAAAATTTGAATCTTCAATTTTAAGCTGATTTAAAATATTTCAAAGGCTTGTAAAATTCATATTGATAATACTGAAGATAATTGAAGCTTCAGAATTTAATTTGAAAACTTTTTTGTTCAATTTTGAAATTTTATCGTTTGAATCGATATTTAAAAATAGTCATTTTTCACATAGTCTCGGAATTCGACGAAACCAGTTTCATTGGATCCGTAATATTGAATTATTACCGGATTTCAAATTTCGTATTATTCAGAGTCGTTATGTGAGCACATGGTGAGTAAACGCATTAGAATTGAATCGAATTCAATTTGAAACTAATATTTTATTTAATCAACATACACAACGTAACCTTCCCTAAAATTACGCCTAGTATCGCGCCTAAGATCACGAATGAAATCGTGCAAGCATGCCTCGTTCAACTTTAAGTATCTCGTCCCCCTCTTCCTTTATTGTTCAAATCAATCGAGAGAGAAAAAATGGCCGCGTTAAAGAAAATGCAGGAATCTCGTTCCCCTTCTGTTCAAATCAAAACCATACTCGTTCAAAATCAAACGGCCGAAGCTTCTTAGCAATAAAAAAAAGAGAAAAAAAGGGGGCCGCGAGATCTGGGCGGCTACTGGAGTCGCGAGCGAGCATTTGGAACCACGGTCAAGGCTAGGGCATGAGGCACCGCTGGTTGCGGCGTGCGATCGATTGGGGGCGGCAGCACAAGGGGTCGAGGTCGCGTCGTCGAAGGCAGCAGTGGGTAGCGAATCAAGGCGAGGCCGCTGCCGATGGGTCGCGTGTTCCAACGAGGTCGCGATGGTGAGGCGAAGGGCGGTTATTGGATTGCAAATTCGAGTTCGAGATCGATGGGCTGCGTGGGTTTCATTCATCTTCGAACTCGCCAGTGAAGGTAATTGAGCAGTTTAGAAATGTTCATTACAGTGAGTTGATTTTGTTTTAATATAAATATAGATTTATAGGATTTGAAATTTTTACAGTAAATTATGAAAAATATTTTTATTTTAATATTTACCTATACAAGTTAAATATGGAATTTTATTTGTAGTTACAGAAAGAGAATACAATAAATTATAAATGTAGTTATATATATATATATATATATTTTTGAAAGGAAAATGAATTTGTTTAATTTACTTATTTAATTTTTTTTTAGGAAATGATTAAAGAAGAAAATTTAGTTAAATAAATTTATTAAAAGAAAGTGGTTTAATAAAATCATCGGTTAATTTAAATTATCAAATAGAAATTTGTTATTCGATTATTTCGAATTTTAATGAATTGTATAATTATTTATACAAGGTCTAAAACAGTGAAGGAAACAATCTGGAGTGAAAATGGGATTGCAAAAATAAAAATCAAAGGTGAGAACTTCTCACTCAAATTGAAAATTTGGATTGCAGTTATTGATTGCTGTTTGGTTGTGATATTAGATATAGTAGGATATATCTATATATAGCAATATATATATTGGAATATGTATATATTGGAGTTGTTGATTTCCCGCATTGTATAGCGGATGAGACCCTATTGCGCCGCATAATAGCGGATAATATTTTATAAATCCCATATACCGCGATATTCCGTCTTGAGGCGGAATTGGTATTGTGCTAACATCTATGGATGCAGGGAAACAAGTTGGAGGAATCCAACTGGATTCCTCACCAGTATTTAATTTATTTCAGATATTGTGATATTTGATTTATTATCATACCGATATATGATGTTTGGATGTCGTGATTGACTATTTGGTGTGTTGCATCATCGGATCCATTTTTGGAATTTTAAAAATGTCAAAATAATGATTTTTGATTTAAAAGGATTTTAAAGAGATTTTTGAAGTATACGTTTTATTAAAATTTTGAATTGATTCATCTTAAATAAAATAAACGTTAAAAGTTTAAAGTTATAAAAATTATGATTTTTGTGAAATATAACCGAAATGTGATTTTTGAAATAAATAGCTAATAAATTTATAAAATGGTTTAAATTGGGAATTTTGAATTATAATAAAAGATTTATATAAAAGATTTATAAAATGGATATTTATAAATTAAAATATTGGAATTATAAAAAAAATGAGTTTTTATAAGTGTTGGAATGAAGTGTAAATGAATTTCATAAGTGAATGAAATTTATAGAATTATAAGTGGTGAAGTTATAAATGGAATTTTACAAGTAGTAAGATTTATAAATTTTGTAAAGTTATTAAAAGAATTGATTTGGGTAAATAAATAAAGCTTATAAGTTATAAGATTTATAATTTGGGAAGTTTTAAAAGAACGATTTTTGTAAATAAATGAATTATAAGTATTTAACTTCTAATATGGACTTTTGGTATATAATTGAGTTATATAAATTGAATTGGATTAATAAAGGAGATTTATAAATCGAAGCTTATAAATAGAAATGGAATTTATAGACATTGTTTATAAATTCGAAATCCATGGAATTTGATAAATTGAAAGTTGAAATTGGTTAAGGAAGTATATTCACGATTTTGGATAGTGAATATATTATCAAATAAAATGGATATGCTTGGGAAAATGAATATTATAAAATGAAGTTTATCGTTTTAACGATGTTTTAAAATGTATTATAAATCGAATACATAGATTTCAACATTTATTATTGAAATAGACGTTTTCGAGAAATAGAAGGAAATGATGGACTATAACACTGTTGTTATAGTAAATGGTTTCCGAAAGGAAATGTTTTATATAGTATTGGGATTTATATATCTATTTAAAATTTCGAATCCCTATACTAGTGATTTTGGGTCGTCGTAACGGTGTTTTACGCAACATTCGTTTTGACTCAAATAAATGTGTTTAAGTGAATGTTTTCCTTAAAGAATGAAATATATACTTAATTTCGATATTAAGTATATTGAATATTTTCTAAGTATTGAAAATAAATGGATTTGTGAATTACTTATTAATAAATAAGTATGGAAATGTTTTTCCAATGTGAAATGAAACGTTTTGAGAATTTATCTTTTTGAAGATAAATTGAAAATGAATAATTGAAATCGTATATTCATAAATATTTTGGAATGTAAATTCACTATGGAATTTATAAAAGAAAGGGAAATTTGTTTAAAAATAAACGTTGATTTATTTTTGAAGGGTGGGAATAAATTTACGGATTTGGAACGTAAATATAAAGTAAATCGGCAAGGATTTATTTAATTGTTTTAAATGAACCATGTTGAAATGAAAGTATTTCGCGTAAGAAAAATGATTGAAATTTATTTTCAAAAGGGGTAAAGGTGAAAAGTGTTTTGAAAAATTGTTTTCAAATGGTTGAAGTGTGGAAATTTTATATATAGTAAAGATATTTTGGAAAGTAAATAATTTAGGAAATTATTTGGAATTTGGTGACGTTGAACACGCCTATTGATAGTTAAATAACCGACTATCAATATTTACCTTTAAATAGGTATTTGTTGTGATTGCTTGAATTTGAATGCCACACTTATTTTTAAAATAAGCGCTCACTATTCGGGTTAGCCGGGAAAGGACCTTGGAGTCGTATAACCCATTCCGAATATGTGATACGTCGTAATGGATTGCATTTGATGATCGGTGTGAAGACCGGATATTTTTGAAAATGGAAGGATTACCGTTGAGTTACTCTGCATCGGCTGATCTCCGATATAGAGGTTTTATCACCCTTAGTGATGGGAAGTCCGGACGTGATTAGAAATTATCCGGAATGCAAGGACTTCTTTGTAAGTGCCTTCGGTTCTGTTCGAGCCCGGAACAGACTTGTATGGATTGTATGTCTGACATTACAAATTGAGATATAAAGCTGATTTCTTTCAAATATATTTATGTTGGTGGCGGAGAATTTATTCTCTTAGCTAAACACCCTTCTCTGAGATGTACGAGCTCAGAGGTTATGTAGTTGAAGGTTATTAATGATATACTCCCAATTTGGTAGTGTGGCATGCTGAGTGTTGCTGTGGGATGATCATTGTTTGATCATTTGTAATATGATCATTTGTTTGATCATTTATCTTAGTGATCATTACTTTGATCATTTGTTGACCCAAAGCACAGCTTTTGTATAAAGAGTGGCTTTGTGGACGAGACTTCGTCGGACCTCACACCCCGGAAATGGTCAAAACATGAAGGATGCAACCAAGTTATTAGGGGTAGCGCCCTTTAGTGCATGTCATTCCTTCTGGATAGAGGTGGTATCATGGTATGGAGCTCAGATACTTAACCTATGTTGTTGCTACAAATTTATTGCTTTGTGGTTGATGGAAATCGAGGATACTCGGATGTAGATTGGTTACGATCGGGGGATGGCATATTCGTGTCAGTAGTTACCCAGTTAGGGGTAACCCGGCCTTGTGTTGGCAAAGATCTGGTTTGGTTCTCGGGACGTCATTCCAGAGGCGTTTTCATATGGCAATGGGAAGTTCCTTGGCTTGACCATTTGTTGAAAATCCAAAGAAACAATACGATCTTGTACGATTTTAGTTGTAGAACCTGCGTCCTAAGGAAGTAGCTATAGTAGGCATAATATAATGGTATCTATGCTGGCTAAGATTTATATTCTACTTTCGAAATGTTTTCTACACTATGCACTAATAATAATATAAAAAATGATTGATTTTGCGTAGTAAGCATCTTTGACTATCATAAGGAGAAATCTCCCCCATGTCTGCGTTTGCATTGTGTCTGTGTCGAGAGGCCTTATGGTAGTCTCATTTTCTAAAAAGCATTGCGAATCTATTTTAAAATTTTCCCGTTCTTTATTTTAAAGATAAATAACTGTTTTAAGTTCTCACACCAGTCACATGACTGACCTGGAGTTTATTGTTTTCCTTCCTAAACTCTGGGTGCTCACCAATTTCCACACTGGCAGTCTAGAGTTAGATTATCAGGTCATTCTGGATTCAGGGTTGCTACAGAAATCTGGAGGCGAGCTGGATGGCGTAGCATATTATCTATTGTATATAGTTTTTATTTTACGCTGTTGTTGTTGTTCACTCTGATGATGTAATGTAATGCAATGTAATAACTGATATAGTTCTTTGTTTTAAAGATTAATCATTTATGTATTATATGTTGTTCCGCTGCGATTGTGAGATTCTGATATTGATCTGTTGTTCTTTCTGTTCTTCTTCTATCCTTTCCTCTCTTCTTCTACCTTCTTTCTTCTTCTTCAACCCTAACTATTCGGTTTTTCGGGAACGAAAAATCGCGTACGTTACAATGTGGTATCAGAGCATATGGTTAAGCGACAACCATGGCTCTGTTGGGTGTTACTCATTAGAGCTGGAGTCAGCAGTACTCTAGAATGAGTTTGAGTGTAATAATAGATATGAGCGCGTATTTGTTAGTGAATATAAAATTGTTTTGTATTGTGTTGACTTATCGGTTGATTGTTTATAGATTCTGCTCGGTGCAGTCTAGCTAACTGTGTCGATAGGGGTTTCTAAACTCTTAAATAAGATAAATTGACACAGTATTGTTTTAAAAAATCGGGTAAATAAAATAATTTTTCCCAAAACTATTTTTGTATATAAAAGAAACGATTTTCTGTAAATTATTATAGTATATGGTTGCTTGGTTGTTTGGTAGTGATAATATTAAATCATTATCACTAAAGTTGAATAAGAATTGAAATCATAATAAAAAAAAAGTTAAGAAATAAATCCATATACAAATGAAATTTGAGAATGTAAATTACAAATGTGAATTGTAATTTGAAATGGAACTCCAGAGAAAGTTTTGAAAAGAATTTGGAATTTTGGAGATTTGGAACGTTTAAATTCCTTTTTGATTTGAAAATGATTTTCAAAGGATGTGGAAAAGTGTTTTGAAGGAATGAAAAGCTCTAAACTCTTTTGGTCGTTGGAAAATAACTTCGTAGTGACTGCAGCATCATCGATGTTCATTTTCGGGTTTTCAAAAGAGGAATTGCTGCCAAATGGTTTTAAATGGAAGTTGTTTGGAAAATTTGGGGTTTGGTTTTGAAATTCAAAGAATAATTTGAATTGTTTTCAATAATGGTTTTGAAAGTTTGAAAAGACTCTGGAATACTATATAAAAATATTTATGGAATATTATTAAGTTGAAAATAAATTTGGAGTAATCAAAATGAATTGGAATTGAGTATTGAATTATGGAAATAAATTGTGAATGGATAAATAAATTTACAATTGTAAGTAAATGAAGTAAATTGAATTCATATGGAATTTGAAATCCAGTTTAAATATGTGTGGTTATAAACTGAAATTGAAAACTGAATATTGACAACCAATTTGAATTTTGCAAGATGAAATGAATTAGAACTTGTAATGAATTAGTAATTGAAACTAATTTAAAATAGTGTAGTTGTGAATGAAAGATAGTTGATGAAATTCAATATTCAGAAGTTAAACTGAATCCAAATTAAATTGAAATTGTAAATTGAATTCAAATGAAATTTGAAATGTAAAATTGAATGATAATGGATATAACTTCAATAGTAAACTAAAGATGATATAAGAAGCATATATCGAAATTTTGTAAAGGAATTGGCAAAATGGTTTGAATGTTGGAATTGGATACTACTACTAGTAGGATATACAGGTATATTAAAGGAAATGGAATTGGGATTTTGATTTCAAAGATAAAATTGAATTGCTCGACAAAAAAAGGTACGTATTTCAATTTCAGTATGAGATTTGATGATTTTCTTCTCCAGCCACTTGGCTTTCTCTTTTCTTTTTGATTCTGAGGGGCCGTAGTGCCATTTTGTAGTCGTACCGAGCTAGCCGCGCAAAGGATACGCTGGCGAAATTTTTCGAAAATTTACAGTGTTAGAAAAATTTTGGGAAAATTTTGAAAGTTTAAAAATTTGAATTTAAATTTAAATTTGAATTTTGAAGTAAACAATGTTGTTTGAAAATTATAATTGAAGAAGGAAAGCTAGTTGAAATAATAATGAATCTCTAATAAAAAAGATTTGTTTTAGAAAATTGATAAAACTATTTGGATTGTGAAAAATAATAAACGGGTTAAGAATCGTTTTTCCTAACTTGTAATTTCGGGACGAAATTCTTTTAAGGGGGGAAGATTGTAACGACCCAGAATTTTGAACAATTTAAATTGAAAATATTTAATTAATTTTAAATATTTGAATAATGGTTTGGATTGAATTTTCAATATAACTTTGAAATTGGAGATTAAATTATAAAATTTAATCTATTGAAAGTTGAATAAAAATTTGAATCTTCAATTTTAAGCTGATTTAAAATATTTCAAAGGCTTGTAAAATTCATATTGATAATACTGAAGATAATTGAAGCTTCAGAATTGAATTTGAAAACTGTTTTGTTCAATTTTGAAATTTTATCGTTTGAATCGATATTTAAAAATAGTCATTTTTCACACAGTCTCGAAATTCGACGAAACCAGTTCCATTGGATCCGTAATATTGAATTATTACCGGATTTTAAATTTCGTATTATTCAGAGTCGTTATGTGAGCACACAGTGAGTAAACGCATTGGAATTGAATCGAATTCAATTTGAAATTAGTATTTTATTTAGTCAACATACACAACGTAACCTTCCCTAAAATTACGCCTAGTATCGCGCCTAAGATAACGAACGAAATCGTGCAAGCATGCCTCGTTCAACTTTAAATATCTCGTCCCCCTCTTCCTTTATCGTTCAAATCAATCGAGAAAAAAAAATGGCCGCGTTAAAGAAAATGCAGGAATCTCGTTCCCCTTCTGTTCAAATCAAAACCATACTCGTTCAAAATCAAACGGCCGAAGCTTCTTAGCAATAAAAAAATAAGAAAAAAGAAAAAAAAAGGGGCCGCGAGATCTGGGCGGCTACTGGAGTCGCGAGCGAGCATTTGGAACCGCGGTCGAGGCTAGGGCATGAGGCACCGCTGGTTGCGGCGTGCGATCGATTAGGGGCGGCAGCACAAGAAGTCGAGGTCGCGTCGTCGAAGGCGGCAGTGGGTAGCGAATCAAGGCGAGGCCGCCACCGATGGGTCGCGTGTTCCAATGAGGTCGTGATGGTGAGGCGAAGGGCGGTTATTGGATTGCAAATTCGAGTTCGAGATCGATGGGTTGCGTGGGTTTCATTCATCTTCGAACTCGCCAGTGAAGGTAATTGAGCAGTTTAGAAATGTTCATTACAGTGAGTTGATTTTGTTTTAATATAAATATAGATGTATAGTATTTGAAATTTTTACAGTAAAGTATGAAAAATATTTCTATTTTAATATTTACCTATACAAGTTAAATATGGAATTTTATTTGTAGTTACAGAAAGAGAATACAATAAAATATAAATGCAGTTATATATATATATATATATATATATATTTTCGAAAGGAAAATGAATTTGTTTAATTTACTTATTTAATTTTTTTTAGGAAATGATTAAAGAAGAAAATTTAGTTAAACAAATTTATTAAAAGAAAGTGGTTTAATAAAATCATCGGTTAATTTAAATTATCAAATAGAAATTTGTTATTTGATTATTTCGAATTTTAATGAATTGTATAATTATTTATACAAGGTATAAAACAGTGAAGGAAACAATCTGTAGTGAAAATGGGATTGCAAAAATAAAAATCAAAGGTGAGAACTTCTCACTCAAATTGAAAATTTGGATTGCAGTTATTGATTGCTGTTTGGTTGTGATATTAGATATAGCAGGATATATCTATATATAGCAATATATATATATATATATATATATATATATTGGAATATGTATATATTGGAGTTGTTGATTTCCCGCATTGTATAGCGGATGAGACCCTATTGCGCCGCATAATAGCGGATGATATTTTATAAATCCCATATACCGCGATATTCCGTCTTGAAGCGGAATTGATATTGTGCTAACATCAGTGGATGCAGGGAAACAGGTTGGAGGGATCCAACTGGATTCCTCACTAGTATTTAATTTATTTCAGATATTGTGATATTTGATTTATTATCATACCGATATATGATGTTTGGATGTCGTGATTGAATATTTGGTGTGTTGCATCATCGAATCCATTTTTAGAATTTTAAAAATGTCAAAATAATGATTTTTGATTTAAAAGGGTTTTAAAGAGATTTTTGAAGTATACGTTTTATTAAAATTTTGAATTGATTCATCTTAAATAAAATAAACGTTAAAATTTTAAAGTTATAAAAATTATGATTTTTGTGAAATATAACCGAAATGTGATTTTTGAAATAAATAGCTAATAAATTTATAAAATGGTTTAAATTGGGAATTTTGAATTATAATAAACGATTTATATAAAAGATTTATAAAATGGATATTTATAAATTAAAATATTGGAATTATAAAAAAAATGAGTTTTTATAAGTGTTGGAATGAAGTGTAAATGAATTTCATAAGTGAATGAAATTTATAGAATTATAAGTGGTGAAGTTATAAATGGAATTTTACAAGTAGTAAGATTTATAAATTTTGTAAAGTTATTAAAAGAATTGATTTGGCTAAATAAATAAAGCTTATAAGTTATAAGATTTATAATTTGGGAAGTTTTAAAAGAACGATTTTTGTAAATAAATGAATTATAAGTATTTAACTTCTAATATGGACTTTTGTTATATAATTGAGTTATATAAATTGAATTGGATTAATAAAGGAGATTTATAAATCGAAGCTTATAAATAGAAATGGAATTTATAGACATTGTTTATAAATTCGAAATCCATGGAATTTGATAAATTGAAAGTTGAAATTGGTTAAGGAAGTATATTCACGATTTTGGACAGTTAATATATTATCAAATAAAATGGATATGCTTGGGAAAATGAATATTATAAAATGAAGTTCATCGTTTTAACGATGTTTTAAAATGTATTATAAATCGAATACATAGATTTCAACATTTATTGTTGAAATAGACGTTTTCGAGAAATAGAAGGAAATGATGGACTATAACACTGTTGTTATAGTAAATGGTTTCCGAAAGGAAATGTTTTATATAGTATTGGGATTTATATATCTATTTAAAATTTCGAATCCCTATACTAGTGATTTTGGGTCGTCGTAACGGTGTTTTACGCAACATTCGTTTTGACTCAAATAAATGTGTTTAAGTGAATGTTTTCCTTAAAGAATGAAATATATACTTAATTTCGATATTAAGTATATTGAATATTTTCTAAGTATTGAAAATAAATGGATTTGTGAATTACTTATTAATAAATAACAATGGAAATGTTTTTCCAATGTGAAATGAAACGTTTTGAGAATTTATCTTTTTGAAGATAAATTGAAAATGAATAATTGAAATCGTATATTCATAAATATTTTGGAATGTAAATTCACTATGGAATTTATAAAAGAAAGGGAAATTTGTTTAAAAATAAACGTTGATTTATTTTTGAAGTGTGGGAATAAATTTACGGATTTGGAACGTAAATATAAAGTAAATCGGTAAGGATTTATTTAATTGGTTTAAATGAACCATGTTGAAATGAAAGTATTTCGCGTAAGAAAAATGATTGAAATTTATTTTCAAAAGTGGTAAAGGTGAAAAGTGATTTGAAAAATTGTTTTCAAATGGTTGAAGTATGGAAATTTCATATCTAGTAAAGATATTTTGGAAAGTAAATAATTTGGGAAATTATTTGGAATTTGGTGATGTTGAACACGCCTATTGATAGTTAAATAACCGATTATCAATATTTATTTTAAATAGGTATTTGTTGTGATTGCTTGAATTTGAATGCCACACTTATTTTTAAAATAAGCGCTCACTATTCGGGTTAGCCGGGAAAGGACCTTGGGGTCGTATAACCCATTCCGAATATGTGATACGTCGTAATGGATTGTATTTGATGACCGATGTTGAAGACCGGATATTTTTGAAAACGGAAGAATTACCGTGGATTTACTCTGCATTGGCTGATCTCCGATATAGAGGTTTTATCACCCTTAGTGACGGGAATTCCGGACGTGATTAGAAATTATCCGGAATGCAAGGACTTCTTTGTAAGTTCCTTCGGTTCTGTTCGAGCACGGAACAGACTTGTATGGATTGTATGTCTGACATTACAAATTGAGATATAAAGCTGATTTCTTTCAAATATATTTCTGTTGGTGGCGGAAAATTTATTCTCTTAGCTAAACACCCTTCTCTGAGACGTACGAGCTCAGAGGTTATGTAGTTGAAGGTTATTAGTGATATACTCCCAATTTGGTAGTGTGGCATTCTGAGTGTTGCTGTGGGATGATCATTGTTTGATCATTTGTGATATGATCATTTGTTTGATCATTAATCTTAGTGATCGTTACTTTGATCATTTGTTGACCCAAAGCACAGCTTTTGTATAAAGCGTGGCTTTGTGGACGAGACTTCGTCGGACCTCACACCCCGGAAATGGTCAAAACATGAAGGATGCAGCAAGGTTATTAGGGGTAGCGCCCTTTAGTGTATGTCATTCCTTCTGGATAGAGGTGGTATCATGGTATGGAGCCCAGATACTTAACCTATGTTGCTGCTGCAAATTTATTGCTATGTGGTTGTTGGAAATCGAGGATCCTCGGATGTAGATCGGTTACGATCGGGGGATGGCATATTCGTGTCAGTAGTTACCCAGTTAGGGGTAACCCGGCCTTGTGTTGGCAAAGATCTGGTTTGGTTCTCGGGACGTCATTCCAGAGGCGTTTTCATATGGCAATGGGAAGTTCCTTGGCTTGACCATTTGTTGAAAATCCAAAGAAACAATACGATCTTGTACGATTTTAGTTGTAGAACCTGCGTCCTCAGGAAGTAGCTATAGTAGGCATAATATAATGGTATCTATGCTGGCTAAGATTTATATTCTACTTTCGAAATGTTTTCTACACTATGCACTAATAATAATATAAAAAATGATTGATTTTGCGTAGTAAGCATCTTTGACTATCATAAGGAGAAATCTCCCCCATGTCTGCGTTTGCATTGTGTCTGTGTCGAGAGGCCTTATGGTAGTCTCATTTTCTAAAAAGCATTGCGAATCTATTTTAAAATTTTCCCGTTCTTTATTTTAAAGATAAATAACTGTTTTAAGTTCTCACACCAGTCACATGACTGACCTGGAGTTTATTGTTTTCCTTTCTAAATTCTGGGTGCTCACCAATTTCCACACGGGCAGTCTAAAGTTAGGTTATCAGGTCATTCTGCATTCAGAGTTGCTACAGAAATCTGGAGGCGAGCTGGATGGCGTAGCATATTATCTATTGTATATAGTATTTATTTTCCGCTGTTGTTGTTGTTCACTCTGATGATGTAATGTAATGCAATGTGATGTAATGTAATAACTGATATAGTTCTTTGTTTTAAAGATTAATCATTTATGTATTATATATTGTTCCGCTGCGATTGTGAGATTCTGATATTATCTGTTGTTCTTTCTGTTCTTCTTCTATCGTTTCCCCTCTTCTTCTACCTTCTTTCTTCTTCTTCAACCCTAACTATTTGGTTTTTCGGGAACGAAAAATCGCGTACGTTACAAAAACTAATTGAGGTTTTGGTAAATTAAAGAGCGATTAGTTATTGTGATTAATTTAAGGTTAATCAAATAATATAAGTAATTAAAAGATAATTACTTAGAGGATAATTTCTTAATGTAAGAAATTAGATGAATAATTACTTAATGTAATTAATTAAAAGATAATTTATTATTTAAAGGTTGATTTATTAATGGAAGTAATTAAAGGGCTAATTAATTAATTGATAATTAAAAATTAATTACTTAATAATTGAAGGTTAATTATTTATTAATTAAAAGATAATTGATTTATCAAAGGTTAATCACTTAATGTAATTAATTGATGGTGATTAATTAATGAAAGTAATTAAGGAATAATTACTTAATGTCATTAATTAAGGTAGGTAATTAATGGATAATTACTAAATGTGACTTAGAAAAAGGATAATTACTTAAAATAAGTAATTAAAGGTTAATTAAATTTTTAAAGGTTAATTACCTAACAGTTTGAGGTTAATTAATTAAAGTGATTAATTAAAGGATAATTAATCAAGGTGCTTTATTAATTAATGATTATTAATTAAAGGTTAATTAATTAATGTAATTAAGGATAATTAATTAAAGGATAATTAAATAATTAAAGGTTAATTATTTAATGATTAAAGGTGGATTGATTTGTTAATTAAGGTTAATTGATTTATAATTAAAGGTTAATTAATTTATCATCAAAGGTTAATTAATAAATGACTAAAGGTTAATTAACGATTAAGGTTTGTGATTAATTAATATTAATTAACCAGGATTAGTAATTTATTCATAAATAAATTATCTAGTTTAAATCAATCAGATGATTAATTGATATTACTTATGGATGTTTGGATTGTACTGAGTGCTTTGCATTGTTTGATATCCCTTATGTGTTATATTCTGTGATGCAAATTGTTTGAATTGAGCTGTGTGTGTAATTTATTTATCTATGATGCATTTACATATATATCTCTAACTCCGTAAATGGAAGATAAGCGTTATAGGATTATACCGCTTATCGATATTGCTGTGCTTGAATCTGTAATGATTGATGATGTTGCACTATTGTGTAAAACCCCTGGACTACACTATTGACACACAAATATGGATTTCACGAAGATTCGGTTAAGTCACATATATTTGAATTTAATACTATTTTATTCAAAATAATGAAATGGTTTTAAAGTTGAATTTTGAATTCAAAATGGTTTTGGAAATGTAATTTGGTTGAATATGAAAACTTTTAAAAAGAAAGTTTTGGAAATTACTTTGAATATAGTATAAATTATTAAAGTTTCGAAATTTAAATGGTTTGATTTGAATTTGAATTCAAGATTTGAAATTGAGTTCTATGAATATATGTTTGGAAACTATGATTTAAAAAAGTTATACAAGTTATATAATGTATATATATGAGTTTTAAAATCATTTTCGAGTATCTTTAAATGTATTGTTTTGGAATTTGAATTTAACCCAAGTTTGTACTTTAAGGGATATAACTTGTGCATATTTCATCGAATTTTTCCGAAACGAAAAGTCTTTGTTTTCAAATGATATTGGCTTTCATATAAAGAAAGAATTTCCAGTTTTTGTTGAAAGGATTTCAAGTTGTGAATTGAATTTTTTTTTTGAAAGCTATGAATGAATCTTTGAAAAATTTGGTGAATCTTGTTTTAAAATTGAAGAGTATCTTCAAGACTAAATCTTTTATCTTAAAGATTAAAAGTGGGAATTTTTTTAAACCATTCAAAAGGAAGGTTTTGGGCTTTAAGTTGTGACTTAACTAAGATGCCATATATCCACATGTTTTTTTAAAATTAGTGCTCATTATTCGGTCTAGCCAGAAGAGGACTTTATTAAAAGTGTGTTATGGATCGTGTAATATGGATATGTGATAATACAGAGTATAATGATGATAATAGTACTGTAAATAATGCGGAATATAAAAGTAGTAAAGTAAAATGACACCAGGAATTTTTATACTGGTTCGGAGCACCGTCCTACGTCCAGTCCCAGACTCCTTTCGGAATTTCACTAAAACAACAACCCTCACTTAACGCAGAGGAACAGGTCTATACAACCCCTAAGCAGCCGAAAAGGACCTGAGCAGTAGAACAGGATTTCGCCTCAACAGCCGAAGAGGACTTCACTCGCCTGAGCGGCAGAACAGGACTTCAACTAATGCAGAAAATAGTTTGACTAATTTGTGTTCTGATAACACTGATTTGTCACTTGTAGTACACCCTTCCTATAATCTTCTCCTGGAGTATAAATATTTATATTTGAAGTATATGAAGAATAGAAAGGTATAGTATTGCTTTTATGCAGAATAATTGAAAATATGATAGCAAATAGATTTCAAAAAGTTAGATCAAAGAATAAAAGAAATCGATTGTAATTTTTTGTGTGTTTTGAAATGAAGTTGGAGTTTGTATTTATAAGAGTTAGAAAGCTATGACTGTTGGTGAAGAGTTTCGATCGAAGTGTTGCATCCGAATCTTTTCGCTAAAGTTTCGCAACTCTTCACAAAAGTCGTGTCCTTTCAAAAATATGGCTGTTATAGAAATTCAGTCGATTGAGCTACATAGTCAGTCGGCTGAAGATTCAAAAGTAATTTGAAATTTAAATTCGTATATATTTATGTAACTGTGCATGCTGCACAAAAATTTCAGTGTCAGTCGTCTGGTTTCGTAGGTCAGTCGACTGACTTGATAATTTTTATGCAGTTTGTACAATTTACATATATACATATATATATATATATATATATTTCTGTAACTTTATATTACTTTAATAATTCAAATGTTAGCTCATATGTGTATAAAATATTTAGTAAATATAGTGATTAAATATATAAGTTAGTGTAGACATAATCAAGGAGAGATTTTAACAAATATAAACCTAAGACCTAAAAACAAAATACCATAGTTGATGCTCCGGTTTTTAAAGTCTCGTCTCCTTGTCTCTTTTTGTCGTAGCATTCATCAAATCTGTATGTTGTAGTGATAGCTTCGTGTCGTGAATCAAAACCAAGTCTCAGCACTCTCCCCCTTTTTGATTGATGACAACCTTTGAATAAATATAGATTTCGACTCTGTGTGTGTGTATATATATAACATAAATACTTGCTCCCCCTGAATCTTTGATGTTCTATATCCTGCATTTTTATTAGTTGCAATAATATTTCTCCCCCTTTGTCATTAACAAAAAGGAATAAGTAATATGATATTATAATGTGAAAGATAATATGAAATAAAACCAAGAACAATCATCCAAATATTTAATATCCATAGACAAGAGTTTTTCAAATAAATAAGCTAGAATGGCTATTTAGTATAAGCTATATTAAAAGAAAATGTCTTAAATGAAAGAAATGAACATTTTATTCCGTGAATGTTTTCCCCACCACCATCTCCTTCAATACCATCATCATCACTACTAGCTTGATCGTCCCCAGAAGAAGAAGAAGACCATGTAAATACGGGTTGCTTACTCGGATCGCCTATAGTAGAAGTAGATGTACCGTAAGAGCGCGATATAGCTTGCCACAATTTTGTGAAAAATCCTTTGACTTTATCGAGCTTCTTATCAACTTTGGGGATGTTTGATTGAAGGATTTGTTGATTACGGCATATGATATTGATGGCCTCACATGGTTGAAGACCTTCTTTTGGGATCGTAATTTCTTCTGTTGATATCGAGTTGATATTTGACGAGATGGTCGGTGAGAAGGCTCACCTTGTTGTTCAGGTTGGACTTGAGTTATTTGCCTTTGGGTCCATTCTTCAAAAGATATTTTAGTAGGGGTCGGGCAACCGGTAATTTCATTAAGACTAAGGTCCGAGCGTTTAAACAACCAACGGTAGAAACCGGTGAATCCGGTTTCGAAACTTCACAAGCTTTAAGAAGACGCATAATATATTCGCCGTGATAAATTATATTCATCTTTTCTTTGTTAAAGCTTAAAAACTTGTCAAGTATTAAACGAAGCCAGTTTACTTTGATGTTTTCAAAAATTGAATACAAGGCTCTAAAATTATGTTCATAGACGAGTTCATAACTCTCGGTTCTAGGAGTTATGGCTTTCATTAAGGCGCGATAAATTATTCGTGCTTTTGGTCATAAAGACATTAATTTTAACTAATGCACACCAGTCGACTGATTTTCAAATCCAGTCGACTGACATGTAGCATATTGCATAATGAATTTTTATATGATATGAATTGTGTATATTTTATTTATTCTACAAATATAAATAATTTTATTTTACTGAATGATATAGAACTAACTTTATTTTGCTATTAAATGTGAATAATTTGTATATATATGAGTTGTCGTTTATTGCATCGGAAATAATTTTATTTCAAATATATAAACGTACACATAGATAGAAAATTTATTTAAAAATATAACGAAAAATTATTAAACACTATGATTATTTCTTAGGACTTGGTGTCTTAAATTCTTTCAGCTGTTTACGACAAACGTTTGAAGCTTCGTTGCGATCCCATGAATTTGGGGAGTATGGTGGTCACAGAGGAGACGAAGTCGAAGGGCGTCTGATATGTGAAATGGCATTTTCCTCTATCGGGTGTGACGAAGCCCCGTAGAATTTCATTGCTATATGCTCGATTATACCTATACGTCATGAGTTAATTTCTTGTTCATAATACATCGTTGAAGCATCAGAGACTCCTGTTGATAATGGTGGAGATCGTCGATCTTCTGTTTTGTGTTTGGTGAAATATCAACGGTCTTTTTTCCTTTTTTCTTGTCTGGTGTTTATCCAGTGTGGTAAACCGATGATGGTGAACTCTTATGGTCAGGTGTTTTTGGAGAGTTGGTCGAAGCAATGATTTCAATAGAGTCAGTTGTAGAGGAAGTTGACATTGTTTTAAAAGATGCTGTTAATTGATGTTTTACTTCAGATAATCGAATGATGTATTGTTTTTGAGTGCATAGGAATAGGCATATGCACCTATTTATAGTTTTAGAGAAAATAGGATATAATTTGTAGATTATATTAATTCCAGCCTAAAAGAATGTAGAGACATAGGTTTTCTGTTGGCTGAGCTAATTTGAACAATTATAATATTTATAAAAGTAGTGTAAATTATAAAGATAACAGTGACATATAATGTAGTATAAAATGTGAGACGACCCGACTTTTTCTCCACAAAAAGTCGTATCATCCTTAAGAAAGAAAGGGATAAAAAAGAGAAAAGAAAGAAGAGAAAGAAGAAACAACACAAGAATCTCAACAGCGGAACGAATAAATTATATTAATTACATAAGTATTACATAGTATACATCAAATATCAGAGTTACACAGACAATACATCACATACTAGATAGTTATAAACGTCTGTCTAGTTATTACAACTCAATAATTACAGAAAAACTCAAAGATACCAACATAGCGGAAAACTATATAACTATACGCAGAAGCCTCCTGCTCCATTTGCTCCTTCACAATTCGTCAAAGCTAACCCGAATCCTAACCTGAATTCCCTTGGCTACTCGTAAAAATTTGAGTACCCAAGAGTTGAAGAAAAACAGAAATAACTCCGGGTCAGACATGGGTCTGGTGTGAGTAACAGGTTAAAGTTGCTTAACTTTGAAAAACCTTTGAAAAGAAAAGGTATCACGTAAGACTTCCCACACATAAACATGGAAAAGTTTTTACCTTACGCTAACCAAAACATTTGATAGGAAATCCGATGATATTATAATAGTGTCTAGGGTTTTCAAGTAAATAAGAAATAGCTGAAATTGTTACATTCATTAAATTCCAGCTGCTAGCCACAAAAGTGGGTAATATAATCAAAACCGTTGGCACTTATTGGATTTTGGATTCCATACAATGGCTGGGCTACTGGAGCCGCCCGTCACAGTACGTGGCCTAGATCACCGTACCGAGGATTACTCCCAATCCTCTGCAACACAAAGGCGGACCCATTCCTTACCGAATAGTTCCGAACAAGACAACCCCGCAGTTGTGGTCAGCAACCGCACCACTAAGCCGAAAATAAAGGGACCTCTAGACAGGGATAAATCTTGCTCTCAAGTGGGGGCTACCCACGAAGCTTTGCTGCACCTCCCCTGTTTTAGCCATTCCCGGTTGATGAGGCTTGAGGCTACGATTACCTTTATAGGACATATCACTTAGAATGCTCATCGTCCACCTGACAATGTTCTGAAAGCATTCAATCCATACAAGTTCGTTCCGGGTTCGAACGAAACCGAAGGCATTATCTCGTTACACTCATATTAGAATCACCCTCAGAGTTAACGACAATAACCCTTGCACTCTAAACCACCATCTCGAATCTATAAGTACTATTCCATCAAACTCATTACGGAATCACCCACAGAGTTATACTGACATATAGCCCTTACACCTCGAGTCTTCACTCGCTCCACTTGGATTAACGACCTAACGTTTAATTGGAATCGATGTGGTTTTCGGATCCCAAATATGAAAACCCGATCCTGGTCTCATCGAAATCCAAAGCGTGTCTTTTAAGTCCAAGTTGTTTTAAGTTTAAAACAATTCAATTCATTATCTAAATATACACAGATAGATAATTCATCACAATAGATAATCAACCTTATCATCAACAGATAATTTATATCATAATCAGATAATTCATCTCCTCATTCAAAAGCAACCAATGCATCCATATCAATAATCATTACTCATCTCATAACTGAGATTACAAACCATACCAGGCAACCAATACCATTCATCAAACATAAGCAACTATCTAATGATCACACCATTTATAATTAATTTAAAATGAATTAAATTAATTACCTAAACTCTAATTAATTTAAAATGAATTAAATTAATTGCGTCATCATTAAAATTCTGCTTAACTTAACCATTAATTGATTACAAATCAATTTATAAATCATCATCTCAATATTTATTTCACTTAATCATTACTGATTAACCATCTCTAATTACAATAAGTAATTAGCATTTAATATTACTTACACAAGTTAATTATATTAAACCCTTTGCAAATAATTAACTTGTAATTGCTTAATTAATTAATTAATTAAAATTACATTAATCACTTATTCATTATTAATTATACCTTAATTAATCAATTCCAAATTACATCATTAATTAATTAATGATTTCTAATTATATTTAATCAATCTCTATATAAATTAATTACATAAGTAATTAATCTTCAATTTAATCCATATATATATATATATTAATCACCCATGATTAATAATACTAGTAATATATTAATCACCCATGATTAATAATACTAGTAATTAACTACTTTAATTACTCATCCCATAATTAATTTCTCATAATTAATTACTAAATTAATCCTTGATTTATTTCAAATAATTTAAATCCAAATTACTTCTATAATAAATATCCTTAATTACATTCAGTAATTATTAATTAATTACTTCTCTAAGTAATTACAATCCATAAATTACATAAAGTAATTATCAATAATCCACAAATGTTTAAATTAATTTAACTTAATTAATCTAAACTAATCACATAAATCAAATTAATTACACCAAGTAATTAATTCATTAATTACACCAAGTAATTAATTCATTAATTACTTTCATTAAGTAATTAACATAAACAATTGATTATTATTAATTAATTAATTTAATTATCAAAAATTAATCACATTAATTAATTGTTAAATAATATTAAGTTAATGACCTTCATTAACATTTATTAATTACTTAATTAAGAAATTAACTTATATTAATTATTATTAATTATCAATTAATTAATATTAAATTACAATTTAATTAATCTCTAATTATTAATTAATTAAGTGTTAATTAAAATCTTAATTATCATAATCACTTGATTAAGTGAATCTTAATCATTAATTAAAATTTAATTAACCATCATTAATTATAGATTAATTAACCTTAATTAATTAATCTCAAATCTAATTAATTAACTTAAAAATTATTAATTACCTTATTAATCATCCACATTATTAATTAATTAAATAATTAATATTCCATTTAAATTAATTAAATAATTTAAATGAAACCAATTTCTTAAGTTTTAATTTAATTTAAGAAACATTCTCCTTATATAAAGTATTTCTAGACAATTTGTTTCAAACAAAATTCAATTTAAAAATTTCTTTTTAAATTTCAAACTGAAACACAAATTAACTTTTCATTCCAGATTCAACTTAAAAATTTAAAACTTTACTTAAACTTCCATCTTCATTTTTTAAATTTAAATTATTTAACCTTTTCTAAAATAGTTAAAACAAATTTAAATTTAAAAAATTATTTTAAAAACTGACATAAAAATAAATTTTTAGGTTTTAAAAACTGAATTTAAACTTATCTTATTTCATAAATTAAAACTCATATTTTTAAATTCCAAAACAATGTCCTTTTATACTGTAAAAGTTTAAAATCTAAATTTAGCTTTTCAGATTTAAATTAAATTCAAACTCAGACATACTTGTATTTCATATTTCAGTTTTCCAGATTTAAATTCTGTTTAAATTTTCAGTTACATCTTAAAAATTTACTTTTAAAATTTAAACAGAAAACAGTTTCCTGTTTTGGTTTAACATCTTAAATTTTGAATTCAAACATGTTTCCAAAAATCAAAATCAAAATTATTGAATTCATAATTAAGTTTTAGGTTTAAGAATCCCAGTTGAACTTCATCTTACAATTTGAACTTTACTTTTAAATTTCTAAAAACAGAAAGACAGTTCCTGTTTTGGTTTAAAACCAAACTTGAGTTTAAAAAGCATTTCAAACTTATTACAAAGATCTAAAATTTAAACTTATTGAATTCAAATTCAATTCCAGGTTCAAACTTATCTTCATATTTATGTTTGAAATTTACTTTTTACTTTCAAATTTTGAAACTGTAACAGGTTTCTGGTTTTGCTTAAAACCAATTAAAATTTTCAAAATTTAAATTATTTCAAACCTAAGGTTTAAACTGACTGAATTCAAATTTAAATTCAGTTTTTAAATCTTAGGTTTAAATTTAAGTTTGCATCAAAACTTTTGTTTAAATTTTAAAAACTGGAAAAACCAGGTTCTATTCATTTGAGAAATCTGAAACCAACTTACTCGAGAAATCTCAAACTTGCTTCGAGTCAGAAGCCATAATGCTTCGAGTCACCACTCCCATTACCCGAGACCATCCCGAGGTAAAAACCCTGCAACCCAAAAAAACCAACACAACCTGCACACACTCCTTCCTGTGCACCTACTCACCAACCCCGGGCATCACTGGCCACCATCAGCGGCCACCTTCCATCGGCCAGTAACCCCAAATTCCCCTTCAAACCTCAAATCCCCAAAAACTCAACTTGAATTTGAATTCAAGTTTACAACCAAAGTCTGGAACATATACCCCTTTTCAATGCCTGACCTATCAACGGCGATATTCCCCAACTCCGGCCACTATCACTCTCCATACTCCGGTGAGGACTTCATCAATACATCATATACCATTACCCAAAAGATCTTGAACTCGATTCATTTTTGAAGCCGCAGCACCCAATTTTCTTATACCCAGTAAAACTAGGGTTCTACACTTTAAATCCAAATTACAACCTCAAAATTTAATTTCAATCCACTTTAGTAATTTTCCTACAATCCTTGATAGCTACACTATCTCCAGAAACGATTTCACCCAAATTAAAAGCAGGTATCAGCAGTGCTTATCAATTATGTATAACACAGTCAATTTGAAACTGTACCATGATTAAATCATTAAAAATTGTAATATTATTTTTAAAAATCTTAATTTTGTAAGATGTTTGAGTTGAAACCCTTAATCATTGATTTGCATAGTTTCACTTATAAAATTTCTAATGCTCTGTTACTTATTTTCAGTAAGTTTTATTTAAATTTTACCTTAACAAAATCCTAAAATCTAAACTATGAAACTAGCCTACCATCTTATTTAAATCCTAAAATTTATCAAAGACAAATTGAAGATATAAGAATTTAATTAGAAACTTGAACTAGGAAACAAAACAGAACATAACAATTTAAACAGCATGCATATATATGCAATTCATACATCAGACAGTAAGTATTGAACACATGAACATTTATTTCTTTTAGCATGCAATAAATTTTTAACCTTAAGTTTTTAAAAGAAAAGTTACTCACTTGTAATTATGCAGGGAGAACTTTTATTTTTGAAAGCTTCCAAATTCCCTTTTAAATTTCTGCTTGAACTTTGCAAATGTTTTAATGCTCTTTGAAATTTGCTTTCAGATCTTACATGCAGGCTTCAAACTTGAAATTGCAGTTTCTTTCCAGATTGAAGAAACAAATAAAATGCAGATTTGTAGAGTTTTGAAAAATGAATTGAATGCAGGCCTTTGTCTTGGAGGATGCAGATTAGAAATTACATGCATGTTGAAAGATTGTTGCATGTAGGCTTTTGAAAGAGGGGAATGCAAATTTGTTAGAGTTTAACTATGAAGAGGGGTTTCAGATTTGTTTAGAAATGAAAATGAGAAAAGGAAGGGAAAGAAAGAAAATGCAAATTTATAACTTGTTTATAATTTAATTAAAAATCAAAGAAAAACAAAAATTACAACATGACACTTGTCTTACGTGTTAACACTTGTAAGTATCTTTGTTTAAACATTTAACACATGTTAGATTAGTCTTAAATTACTTACACATGTATCTTTAAGTAATTTGTTATTTAAATTAAGTGTTAATAAATGTTTTAAATTAAATTAATTAGATTCTTATACTTAGTTATGTATATATTTTCTAAAGAATAAAGCAAGATGTTCTTATAAATAAAACAATATACAAATAAATCTTTTGTTAAAGATACCTTTAAATAATAAAAATAGATTTATAAAAAAGGTTACAACTTACATGAATACATGTTTCATATTTTAAATTGTATTTTAAATTTCAAATTAAATTTACAAATCAAAATTATCAATCACTATTTTAAAAAGAATAAAACAAACATTTTTGTAACTTATTTTAATATTCAAACTTAAGTAAAAAATGAATTTTAAATAAAACATTTATCTTATATATTTAAAATCATTTAGTATTTTATTAAATATTTTTGAAAAGCTTAAATCCAAAAATAAATCACAATTCCTAAATTCAAAACATTAAAATTATGCTATACTAATTTAATTAAAAATAACTTGTCTATTTAAAATATATATAAATACATATACATTATTAAATAGAAAATAGATTTATCAATTTATTAAAAATAAATTCACAAATTAAATATTTAAATAAAGAAGATTATTAAATCAAATCAAATTTATTAACAAAAATTATCAATTCAATTTAAATTTAAACACAGATTATTAAATTTATATCGTCCAAAATCCCAGGATATTACAAAATGCATGTTACTATATAATAAAACAGCCATAAGCGACTAGAATAGTAAACATTAATAGCTCAGGTGGTTAAGGCACCTGGGCTATTCATAACAGGTCATTGAGTTCGAGTGACAGCATGGTCAGAATTTTGAGTTTTTCAAAAAAAAATATTTTTGACTTTTTAGTGTTTAAAAATTTTATATTTTTATTTATATATCTTTACTTGAGATTATCCCGAGCTCACGTCGCAATTTTATAAACGTATTCTCTAATAGTGATTTAGTAAAAATATCGGCTATCTAATTTTCTGATGGTACGTAGTCTAGATTTATTATAACCTTTTCTATATTATCGTGTAAAAAGTGATGTCTAATATCTATATTTTTGGTTCTCGAGTGATTTACAGGATTTTTAGATAAATTAATTGCATTAGAATTATCGCAGTAAATTGTTGATTTTGATAGGTTGATTTCAATGTCTTTAAGTGTCTGTTGCATAAAAATTACTTTTGTGCAAGCTAGTGCTGTAGAAATATATTTTGCTTCACAAGTTGATAGAGAGACACAGTTTTGTTTCGTACTAAACCAAGAAATTAACGATTTACCAATGAAGTGGCATGTACCACTTGTACTTTTTCTATCTCTTTGTGATCTTCTGAAATCAGCATCACTGTATGATACTAATTCGAGCGAACACTCTTTTGGATAGAAAAGTCCGAAATATGTAGTTTTACTAAGATAAGGTAGTATTCGTTTTACAACACGTAGATGTGATTCTTGTTGGATCATAGGTTTTGATTGCTGACAATACACAACAGTTCACAAATCTACGACTACGATAACATCCAGACTCATCGGCTCAATATATGGTTTGTATAGTTATACATTTTAACAAGAGTTATCAAATATGTATATAGAGTCTAGTTTAGTGCTTTGTTAAAATCTTTCCTCAAGAATCATCATTCACATTCAAATAAACTTGCTTGCATATTTTAATCAAAATCAAGTTTTCAAAAATGCATGGAGCGGGGTTCGAACCTAGGTCACTAGTTTGGAAGGCATGTACTCTAACCAAATGAGCTACTGCTATTTTTGTTGAACAACAGAATTCAGTCGACTGAATAACCTGAGTCAGTCAACTGAATCTGTGCAGTTTAACATACATGCACAGTTTCAGTCGACTGAATTCCCTGCTCAGTCGACTGAATTTTTTCCTAAAAATTTTTCTTCATATTTTCAGTCGATTGAATCTCCTGCTCAGTCAACTGAATTTAAACCTGCGAATTTTCTCTGAAAAGACACCTTCTTCTTCCCAAGAGTTGCGACCATTCATCAATGGAAATGGAAGCATCTCTTGTTTGCAACCTTTAACAACAAATGCACCTCTTCTACAAATATATATACATGATTCTAACGTCGTTTAGATAACCGAATTCTCTTGCTTTAATCAACTATCCTCTTGTTCATATTTTCTAGATATTCTCAAAGCAATCACCAACCTATTGCTTGAATCACTGTTTTTGTTTATAACATTCTTTTGATTCATAGCAATTCACATTTCCTAAATCTTCACAAACACATTGCATACTCTCGAGGATAAGATTATAAGAATATTGTACTACATTAGACTCATTAGTGTTGACAAGAACACAACAAGTCAAATATTGTATTTTAGTAATTGAGTTGAAGTCCTCTTCGGTAGTTAAGGCAAGAAATCCCGTTCGGTTGTTCGGGTAAGTTGTAAACCTATTCCTCTGGGTGAAGTGAGGGTATTAGTTAGTGAAATTCCTAAGTGAAGCTTAGGGACTGGACGTAGGACGAGATGTCCGAACCAGTATAAAATCCTGGTGTCTCCTTGCATTTACCTACTTTATCTACCTAGACTATTTCATTATTCCATATTACACGATCCTACCGCATAGCCCTCTTTCAATTGGTACCAGAGCCTGGTATTCTAGAGATCGTAACAACATCCTAGAATAAATGGCTACAAAGAGATCTAGTCAAGGCAATAAGAAGAGGAAGAGCAATAAAGAAAAATCAAAGAAGCAAACAAACAAATGCTTCATGGCAAAAGATAATGAGGTTAGTGATCTAACTTTTGATGATATGATAGAAATAAATTCAGAACTTCTAGACACTTTAAAAAGTCTCAAAAGAAAATATAAGAAGGCTCTGGAAAATCAAAAGAAAGCAGAATTCGAAAGAGATATGCTTAAAGACGAGAAGAAAATATTAGAAGAAGAACTTGAGAAAATTCAAGGTTCACTCTTCGACAATTCTCAACTCGCTCTATTAAGTCAAGAAATAGAAGCTCAAAAAGAAAAGAATAATGCTCTAGCTTCTGAAAATCATGAGTTAAAAACAAAAATTAAAATTGTTGAGTTAGATAACACTAGTCTCAAAACTAAGCTTGATGACATTACTAAAAATATTTCCAATTTTAATAAAGGGAGAGAAAATTTATCCAGGATTATTGAAAATTCTCAACCTGCTTCAAATAAAAAGGGATTTGGTTATGTTAAGAATTCAAAAGCTCACAATGATAAAAATGGTTTAGGATATAATAAAACTGATCGTAGAAATAGTACTAGATATGCTTTCATGTATAGTAAAAATGATAGTACTAGTATTGAATTTCGAGTAAAGCCTAAATCCAATTTTTATAGAAATTCAAATACTACTATGATCTATAATGTTGATAATTTCTCTAGAAGTACAAAATCATTAACAGGAAACATGAATAAAAATTACCCAAGTATTTGGGTTCCTATTAATTGTAAAAATAGAGAAAAATACATTGATGATTATTTTGATATGGTAGTTAATAATGAAAATTATATTTATAAAGGTTCAACCACACCCAAATGGGTATGGTTTCCTAAAAATTAGGAAATTATAAAAACCTTGGGTATCGCATGTTTTAAATGTTAATTTTTTTTTACCTCACATTATAAGTAGCGGTCATTTTGTTTTATATTGCTCTATGTTAACACTTATGTAAAATATATTTTATATCATCGTATAAACTCTCCTTTTTGTCGATGACAAAGGGGGAGAAAGATATTGCTCTAACACTATTTGCAGGAATAAACCATGCAAGCACAGATTAAGGGGGAGAAAAGATTAATTATTTACAGGAATATATAGCATAGATTCAGGAGGAGAAGCAAGCACAGATTAAGGGGGAGAAAAGATTAATTATTTACAGGAATATATAGCATAGATTCAGGGGGAGAAATCTAAAGCACAAATATATTCAGTGAGGGAGATAAGATCAACAAAGCTTGTCAAAAATTCGTTCGTAGCAAATGAAGTTGTCATCATCAAAAAGGGGGAGAATGTTGGATCATAGGTTTTGATTGCTGACAATACACAACAGTTCACGAATCTACGACTACGATAACATCCAGACTCATCGGCTCAATATATGGTTTGTATAGTTATACATTTTAACAAGAGTCATCAAATATGTATATAGAGTCTAGTTTAGTGCTTTGTTAAAATCTTTCCTCAAGAATCATCATTCACATTCAAATAAACTTGCTTGCATATTTTAATTAAAATCAAGTTTTCAAAAAATGCATGGTGCGAGGCTCAAACCCAGGTCACTAGTTTGGAAGGCATGTAATCTAACCAAATGAGCTACTGCTGTTTTTGTTGAACAACAGAATTCAGTCGACTGAATAACCTGAGTCAGTCGACTGAATCTGTGCAGTTTAACATACATGCACAGTTTCAGTCGACTGAATTCCCTGCTCAGTCGACTGAATTTTTTCCTGAAAATTTTTCTTCATATTTTCAGTCGACTGAATCTCCTGCTCAGTCAACTGAATTTAAACCTGCGAATTTTCTCTGAAAAGACACCTTCTTCTTTCCAAGAGTTGCGACCATTCATCAATGGAAATGGAAGCATCTCTTGTTTGCAACCTTTAACAACAAATGCACCTCTTCTACAAATATATATACATGATTCTAACATCGTTTAGATAACCGAATTCTCTTGCTTTAATCTAACTATCCTCTTGTTCATATTTTCTAGATATTCTCAAAGCAATCACCAACCTATTGCTTGAATCACTGTTTTTGTTTATAACATTCTTTTGATTCATAGCAATTCACATTTCCTAAATCTTCGCAAACACATTGCATACTCTCGAGGATAAGATTATAGGAATATTGTACTACATTAGACTCATTAGTGTTGACAAGAACACAACAAGTCAAATATTGTATTTTAGTAATTGAGTTGAAGTCCTCTTCGGTAGTTGAGGCAAGAAATCCCGTTCGGTTGTTCGGGTAAGTTGTAAACCTATTCCTCCGGGTGAAGTGAGGGTATTAGTTAGTGAAATTCCTAAGTGAAGCTTAGGGACTGGACGTAGGACGAGAGGTCCGAACCAGTATAAAATCCTGGTGTCTCCTTGCATTTACCTTCTTTATCTACCTAGACTATTTCATTATTCCATATTACACGATCCTACCGCATAGCCCTCTTTCAATTCTTTCGGGTCTGCTTGAAATCGTGCGCATAAGCATGCACTCATCATAATATCTGGTCCACATGCTGTTAAATAGAGTGGTGATCCTATCATACTACGATGTAATTTCTGGTTTACACTTTTTCCATTTTCATCTTTATCAAGATGTGCTGTTGTACTCATGGGAGTTGGTTTGGCAGAAGTGTTTTCCATTCCAAAATGTTTAATAAGATTATTACAGTATTTTTCTTGATTAATAAGTATTCCATTTGAAATTTGTTTAATTTGTAGTCCTAGAAAATATGATAATTCTCCCATATGGGGCATTTCAAATTCTCTAGTCATTATTTCATAAAATTCTTTACATAATTCATTATTAGTTGAGCCAAATATAATGTCATCAACATATATTTGAACTATTAATATATCATTTTTAGAATGTTTTATAAATAATGTTTGATCTACTTTTCCTATTTCGAATACAGAATTAATTAGATAGCTTTTAAGACGTTCATACCAAGCATATGGTGCTTGTTTAATCCATATAAAGCTTTCTTAAGTTTATATACATGATCTAGATATTTTTCATGAATAAATAAAGGAGGTTGTTCAACATAAACATTTTCTTTAATATAACCATTTAAAAATGCACTTTTAACATCCATTTGATAGAGTTTAAAATTATTAAAACACGCGTACGCCAATAAGACTCGTATTGCTTCTAGTCTAGCAACTGGAACAAACGTTTCTTCGTAGTCTATTCCTACTTCCCGGTTATATCCTTGTGCTACTAGTCTTGCTTTATTTCTAGTTATATTTCCTAATTCGTCTTCTTTATTTTTATAAACCCATTTAGTTCCTATAATCGTTTGATCGTTCAGTCTAGGTACCAGTTCCCAAACTTCATTTCTTTCAAACTGATTTAATTCTTCTTGCATAGCAATAATCCAATTTTCATCGGACGATGCTTCTTTAGTATTTTTAGGTTCTATTGTACAGATAAAAGCTACATTACTCATTATATTTAATTGACTTCTAGTTCGAACATTTGAATTTATTTCTCCAATTATATTTTCTATAGGATGATTTTGTAAAACTCTTCGAGGAGATCTTATCGTATTAGTAGTATTTCTATTTTCTAAATTATAAACAATTTTTTCATCTTCTCTAGATAAAATGATAGTTGTCTCTCGAACTGCTTATTATTGTTTTTGTTTTATTAAGTAAGTCATTGTCATTAAATGTAGTAGAAACAGTTTTAGCGTTTTCATCAAAAGATACATGGAGTGATTCTTCGATAGTATTTGTTCGTTTATTAAAAATTTGATAAGCTTTACTTCGATTCGAATATCCAAGAAATATCCCTTCGTCACATTTTGAATCAAATTTTCCAAGATGATCTTTAGTATTTAATATAAAGCATTTTGATCCGAATATTTCAAAATAAGATATGTTTGATTTTCTACCGTTAAAAAGTTCGTAAGGAATATTTTTGGTGAGAGGTCTAATAGGAATACGATTCAAAACATAACAAGCAGTTGCAACAGCTTCTGCCTAAAATTGTTTTGGTAACGTGCTTTCATTTAGTAAAGTTCTTGCACATTCTTGTGGAGCTTGATTCTTTCGTTCTACACTCCATTTTGTTGTGGAGTTCTAGGAAATGAAAAATTATGAAATATTCCCTTCTTTTTACAATAGTTATCAAATTATATATTTTCAAATTCACCTCTGTGATCACTTCTAATATTTTTAATTTTAATACCTTTTAAATTTGGAATTTGTTTAACAAAAGTTTTGAAATTTTCAAAGGTATCACTTTTATTTTTCATCAAAATAGTCCATGTATATCTCGAAAAATTATCAACTATTACAAATAATATTTATTATGATTTATGGATTGAATTTGGGTAGGGCCAAATAAATCCATATGAAGTAATTCGAGCATTTGTAATGTTGAGATAACTTTCTTAGATTTAAACGAGGATATAGTTAGTTTACCTAATTGACACGAGTAACATATATCGTTGACTTTAAAATTCATATTTGGTAATCCTTTTACAAGATTATTTTTAGAAATTTTATTTATATTTTTGAAATCGATATGACAAAATCGTTTATGCCATATCCATGGATCATTTTCTTTAGCTATTAAACATAAATCTAAGTTATGATTAACTTTCATATTTAAAACGTAAATGTTTTTATCTCTATATCCCTCAAAAATAAGATTTTGATTCTGATCAAGAATACTACACTTATTTTCAGAAAATGATATTTTAAATCCTTTATCGCATAACTGACTTATACTTAATAAATTATTATTTAAATTCTAAACTAACAAAATATTTGTAATTAGAGGTAAATTAGATGTACCATAATTTCTCACATCGCCTTTGCCGATGATATATCCCTTGTAATTGTCTCCAAAAGTGACAGAACCTCCATCTGAATATGTAATATTTATCAGCATATCCTTATCCCCAGTCATATGTTTTGAGAAACCACTATCGAGTATCCATTTTCCTCTTTTCTTGAGTGGGACCTGCAAAAAATGACATATCGTTGGCACCCACCTTTGTAATAGGGTTCTAAAAGTTAGGTCTTAGGAAACCAAACGCAAGAGGGTTTAGTATCCCTTTTATAAATATAATTTTTATTATTATGAACATCTTCTATGAATGAACTAATATACTTCTTTCTTATTAGTTTATTATTAGTTTTAGGTATCCATATACTTATAGTATTAGAACTAGTCTATTTAAAGACGTGGGTGTTTTATTAATTTTAACTTTGTTCAAATTACTAGATTGTGACTTTTAACTTTCTTCTTATATCCTAAACCATGTTTATTACTAACAGATTGTGAATTTTCAATTATCTTACGTAAATTTTCTCTTCCTTTATTGAAATTTGAAACATTTTAGTGATTCCATCTAGTTTCGTCTTTAGACTTGAATTTTCTAGTTCTACCGTTTTAATATTAGTTTTTAAAACATGATTTTCAGAAACAAGACTATCATTTTTCTCCTTCCGAGTTTCAATTTATTGACTTAATAATATAAGTTGAGAATTAACATTAGAGAGAGATTCTTGAGTTTTCTCAAGTTCTTCTTCCAATATTTTCTTCTCATCTTTAAGCATATCTCTTTCAAATTGTGCCTTTTTCTGATTTACTACAGCTTCTTTATATTTTCTTTTAAGACTTTTTAAAGTATCTAATAATTCAGAGTTTATTTCTATCATATAATCAAAAGTAAAATCACTAGCCTCATTAGCTTTAGCCATAAAACATACGTTAGCTCGTTCATTATCGCTGTCACTTTCACTTCTCGAAGAAGAGGATGAGGAGTCTGAATCATCCCATGTGACTGAAAAGGCTTTTCTTTTGAATTTGTCCTTCCTTTTATTTCGGTATTCTTTCTTTTGATCTGGACAGTCTTTCTACATATGCCACTTTTTGTGATAGTTAAAACATTCCATAACTGATAAAGACGGTAATTTATTGCTGGTTGTGCTTCTTTTGCCATTATTTATGTTTCCTTTTCTATATTTCAAGAATTTCTTGAAGTTCTTTGCTATAAAAGCGTCTTTTTCTGAGTTTGATTCTTCTTGTTCTGCATGAAATGCTATATTCTTTTTATCTTGAGCCTGAATTCTTTTTGCCTGCAAATTCACTTCATAAGATATTAGGTTTCCTATTAATTCTTCTGGAGTTATTTTGGAAACATCGTTCGCTTTTTCAATAGCTAGAACTTTTCTTTCCCATTCTTCCGTTAAAGAATTAAGGATTTTGGATACGATATCAAAATCTGAATATTTTTCTCCTAGTCCTACTAATGAGTGATAGATATCTTGAAATCTTGAGTACATGCCATTTATGGATTCATTTTCTTTAATTCTAAAATTTTGAAATTGACTCTTGATCATGGATATCTTGCTTTGTTTAACCTTGTTGGTTCCTTCATGTGTGATTTTGAGTGTACACCATATTTCATATGCAGTATTGCACATGCTAACATGGTTAAACTTATTTTTATCTAAGGCACAAAACAACATGTTCATGGCTTTTGCATTAGCCATGGCATCTAATTTCTGTGTATTTGACCAAGTGGAATACTCTTCAGCAGGAATAGTATATCCTATTTTAGTTATATTCCATGACTCAAAACTATTTGTTTGCATATATATTCTCATTCGTGCGGCCCAACAGTTGTAATTCATGCCATTAAATAGTGGTGGACGTGTAGTGGATTGTCCTTCAACAAAGCTAGTGTTAATGCTAGTGCTGGTGTTAGTGTCCATATTGTTAGATTATTAGATAACTGTGTTACGGTTATATGATGACCTTGCTTTGATACCAAATGAAAGTGCGCTATCGATCGTGTAATATGGATATATGATAATACAGGGTGTAATGATGATAATAATACAATAAATAATGTGGAATATAGAAGCAGTAAAGTAAAATGACACCAGGAATTTTTATACTGGTTCGAAGCACCGTCCTACGTCCAGCCCCAAACTCCTTCTGGAATTTCACTACAACAACAACCCTCACTTAACCCGGAGGAATAGGTCTATACAACCCCTGAGCAGCCGAATAGAGACCTGAGCAGCAGAACAAGATTTTGCCTCAACAACCGAAGAGGACTTCGCTCGCCTGAGCAGTGGAACAGGACTTCAACTAATACAAAAATAGTTTGACTAATTTATGTTCGGATTACACTGATTTGTAACTTGTAGTACACCCTTCCTATAATCTTCTCCTCGAGTATAAATGCTTATATTTGATGTATATGAAGAATAGAAAGGTATAGTATTGCTTTTATGTAGAATAATTGAAAGTATGATAGCAAATAGATTTTAGAAAGTTAGATCAAAGAATAAGAGAAATCGATTATAATTTTTTTTGTGTTTCGAAATGAAGTTGGAGTTTGTATTTATAAGAGTTAGAAAGCTAAGACTGTTGGTGAAGAGTTTCGATCAAAGTGTTGCATCCGAATCTTTTCGTTAAAGTTTCGCAACTCTTCACAAAAGTCATGTCCTTCAAAAATATGGCTGTTATAGAGATTCAGTCGACTGAGCTACATATCAGTCGACTGAAGATTCAAAAGTAATTTGAAATTTAAATTCATATATATTTATGTAACTATGCATGCTGCACAAAAATTTCAGTGTCAGTCGACTGGTTCCATAGGTCAGTCCACTAACATGATCATTTTTGTGCAGTTTGCATAATTTACATATATATATATATATATATATATATATATATATATATATATTTCTATAACTTTATAATACTTTAATAATTTAAATGTTAGCTTATATGTATATATAATATTTAGTAAATATAGTGATTAAATATATAAGCTAGTTTAGACATAATCTAGGAGAGATGTTAACAAATATGAACCTAAGACTTAAAAACAAAATACCATAGTCGATGCTCCGGTTTTTAAAGTCTCGTCTCCTTGTCTCTTTTTGTCGTAGCAGTCGTTAAATCTGCATGTTGTAGTGATAGCTTCGTGTCATGAATCAAAACCAAGTCTCAACATTTATGTCATATAACCCATTCCAAATAATGATACGAAGTAAAGGATAGCATTTGAAGACCGGTGGTGAAGACCGGGTATTTTCGAAAGCGAAAGGATTACCAGTCGAATGTCTCTGCACTGAATTGCCCCGGTATAGAGATTTTATCACCCTTTGTGATGGGGAGTCCGTACGTGATTAGGGATTATTCGGATCGCAAGGGCTTCTTTTGAAGAGCCTTCAGCTCTGTTCGAACCCATAACAGGCTTGTATGGATGTATGTCTAACATTACACTTTGAGATGTAAAGCTGGTTTCTATCAAATATATTTCTGTTTGGTGGGGGAGAATTTATTCTCTTAGCTTAACACCCTTCTTTGAGACGTATGACCTCATAGGTTATGTAGTTGATGGTTAAAAGTGATACATTTCCAATTTGGTAATGTGGCATATGAAGTGTTGTTGATCATTTGTTGACCGAAGCATGGATTTTGTGAATAGCGTTGCTTTGTGGACAAGACCTCATCAAGACCTCACAAACCAGTAATGTGATAACCCGCAATTTGAACAACTGTTAGTTTGATAATTAACTGAGTAAATTGATTGAATTATTGATTTTTTTATTTGGATTTATAAATGAAATTTTGATAATTAAGATATATCTGGGTATGTATATAGGTGAATTTAAACTATTATAAATAATGACTAATGAATATTTAGATAAATATTCATTTGACCTTCCTTAATAAATATTTATATGACAAAATTTATCTTTTCAAAGCTAAAATAGAAATATATATATATATAATCGATTTTAAATAAATCTTTGGAAATTATATATATATATATATATATATATATATATATATATATAAGGTTATAAATTTGTAGGGTGAGATTTACTTAAAGATTTTTCTTTTTATGTTCTTGGAAATAAAGGTAGTTGGTGTATATGAAGACAAAGAATATGTGTAAATGTAACCTTATGTAGATATAAGATAAGAAATTTATTAAGTAATAAGGTTTAAATTATAACTTATAAATAAATTTAACAAAAGGGGTTAGCATAAATTACCTATTAGTGACAAGTGTGAAATAAATAAAATAGGTGTTTAACAAATGTAAACAAGTGGCAAACAATGTCCATTTGGAGAAAAAAAAAAGAATGACCAGGTTTCATTTTCTACTCCTTCTTCAATTTTCTTTTACCATCAATGAATCCAACCTGAAAAAAAAACAATCAAAGAAAATTCAAAACTATAATCAAAATTCTTTCAAGTTTCTGAAATTTAAGGCAGCCCAAGTTTTTTTAAAAAATAAAGAGGATTCAAAGGCTGTTTCAACATTTTTACCTGAGCAAAGATTAGTTTCAAACCTAGGAACTGTAGCAACTCAAGCAAAGCATCTCAGATCTACAAACAAGTTTAAACAAATTCAGGAGCAAATCAAGATTTAATTCAAACCAGCTTTCAGAAATCAAACTTAAAACATCCAGATCTCCTCTGTACATAGTTCAGGTGAGTAAACACTTTTAAAAATTTAAAATCTAATTTAGATAAGCTTCTGTTTTCTTGAGTCTGAGATGAATGAATGCTTTAAAGTACAAAGATATGAGATTAGCTCTGTTTTTAAGAAAGTTTGTTTGTGTGCATGCCTGATCATATGAAAAGGTATCACTGTTGTTCACAGAGATAAGCAAAACTTCAAAATTTGATTTGTAAACTGGGTTGCATGTGATAAATATTAGGTAGTGACTTGGTATTGAGTTCATATGGATGATATTAAGTTGCATGTAGATATATACAGAGTTTTATGTGTATGTAGGTTGATGTATATGCATATCATCTCTGTCATACAGTAGGATCCAGCTACAAAGGGAATTTTGATTTCTCATCTGTATAATCAAATTTAGGTTCTGATGCTAAAAGGAAGTTGTTGGATATTGATTGTTGTTAATTTTAAAAATAGCTTCATAATTTAAATTAGAACAAATAATTATAAAAAGGAATTAGCAGTAAAAAAATTAGAATTTTTGTTAAAACTCAACTGCTTCAAATTGAAAATTTAATTACATGCATGTAATCGTGATGATAAATCATGAATTTAGATATGAAATTTGTAATTTTTAAACTATTATTTAATTGGGAATTTGGAGATAAAAGATTTTGGCAAAATGGTGATTTGCCGATAATGAACTCCATAATTTGAGGTGAAATTCTGGATGAAGCTAGTTCTTGTAACGAGGATTAAGGGAAAAATACTTTGGAATTTTTATATTGGCTGTAGTGTGTGAATTTGATCAAAATAGGGTTTGACAGCGTGTTTTTGATCGACCTGGAACTAGGGTAAGGGCGAAGTGATGGAGGATTCGGAGGCGATCGCACTGGTATGGAAAGTTGCTGGGGGTCGCGTAGTAGCTTGGGGTCGTTTGGCATGAGCTCCGGTGGGATATATCGCCGTCGGCGAAGAATTGTAGGCAATTGGGTCAAGTCCAGCTTTGGGTCGAACTGTTGGTTTTTGTTTCGAATTTTCTTGAGGTGTTTCGCGCTTGATTTTTCGTATTTGCGTGTGATTTAGGACTTGCCAACATTGTAGTTGATCACCGGAGGCCAGTGGTGCCGCCGTGCATGTGCACGGCGGTGGATTTCATGTCAGTATTATTGATACTTGCATCTTGAGTCATTCTCGAGTTTAACTAGGGTTTGCTTCGGGTTTTGTTGAGTTCGAAGTGAGTAGCTGATGCTAATTAACTTAGTAAAGACTTAAACTAGAAAAAAAAGAAGAAGAAGATGCATGTTAGTGTCTCGGGTGGGCAGTTGTAATAACTCGAAGATGCTGGGTAGTTGGCTCGGGGAAGACGGGCTTTTACTCGAAGCAGAAATAGGATCTCGGGATATGTTTGGTAGCAGGTTATTAAACCTGTCAATATGCTGGGTTTTCAAATTTTGAATGGAATTTAAAATTTAAGGCAGGATTTTTAAACAAGGATTTAAATTCCAAGTTTAAGATGAATTTGATTCAAATGAACTTTGAATCTAAAGTTTAAAAATGAAATTTTAAATTTTAAATTTTAAACAAGGTTTAAATCAAGTTTATAAATCAAGTTTAAATATGGTTCTAAGTCTACTATAAACCCAGACTTAAACAGTTTTGTAGATTCTAAATGTTGAACATAATATTTTAAAAATAGATTTAGAAATGAAATTGATTTCAAATAAATGTTTAAACTTGACAAAATTCTTTTCATAATATTTGAATAAAAGATATGATGTGTTTAACTAAATTTTGAAAAGTTAAATAATCAATTTATTTTTTTCAAGCTTGATTTTTTTTTATAAATTAAGTAATTTTGTTTTAAACTTTTCATATATAAGTAGCTTATATAAGTAATGATTGTTCTTCTCTTTTATTTTAAGGATTATAATTTGGACAAATGTTTAAATGGTTAAACATTTGAAATTTTAAATGTTAAATGGAATTTGAATTTAAAATTAGAAATGAAATGTTTAAATTCAATTGAATGTTAATGAAGTCATTAATAAGTAGATGAGTTGTCTAAGATAATTAAGATAATAAAAAAAAAGTTAATCAAGGAATGTCTTGATTATTTGATTTTAATTAATGTCTTAGATTAATTTATAATTAGAGATGATTAATGATAATTAATCTAAGATAATTTTTCTTAAGAAGGTAATTTTAGAAAATGTTATTAGTTAATAATGATAATTATCTAAGGATTATTAAGTAATTAATTAATGTGATTAATTTTGATAATTAATTAGATTAATTAATTGAAACTAATCAATTGTAATTTGTTGAGTATTTAATTAAGGAATTAATTACTTATTGTAATTAATTATGATAATGAGATTAGTTTTAGTTAATTAATTAAGTTTAATTAACTAAAGGTAACCAGCCGATGTTGGGATAAGTCTAATTACTTGAGGGTAATTAATTTTCGAAATAAAGTAATTAAGGATAGTTGAATTGCTGAATGGGATAAATCAAGGGATTAATTAGAGAATAAATTAAGGATTAATTTATTCAATGAAGTAATTAAGGGTAGTTAATTACTGGATGTTATAAATCAAGGGTGATTAATAATTATGGTTAATAATTTAATTAACAAAGTAATTAAAGGTTAATTACTGTATTTGGTTAAGGGTAAATTAATTTGAGAAATTTAGTAAGGGATAATAGAATGATACTGGAAGCCCTTTGGTTAATTGTTATCTCTAAATAGTTAGTTCATGATGCTATGTGACATGACATGTTTGATTTAGACTATGATGATATGGTTATTTATTGATGATGAATTACTATGACACCCGGTATTTAAAGTTGAATGGTATTTCACTTGAATAATTTAAGTTAGGATGACATTGGATTCGAAGAGACCGGAGTCGGGTATTAGTTAATACCCGAAACCACTTCGATTTTTTTATAAATTGCTGTGTGAAATCAATAGGATGAAATGGAATGATTTAAGTAAATCAGACCCTTTAATGTAAGAATTGGTACTTAGAATCTGATGTATGGAATAAGTAATGTCTATAACAATATGTGAAGTTATCAATTGATAAGTTACCCCGGGTTCATATAAGTTGTATGCTTTTGTATTCCATGTTAGATGGGTTTACTCACGCTGGTTTCCAGCCTGACCCGGGTGTTACTTTGATGTAATGCTCGAGTCTGACCGAGTATTACAGATTTTCAGGTAAGGACGTTCTGGAGCTCAGGAGGCAAGTTGGATGGCAGGAACGTATGGAGAGTCTCTGCTATGATATTATAGTATCTAAAATAGATTGATCCATCTGTTTGAGATTGTAAATTTATTGTAACTCTGATATATATTAAAGTGTAATTTGACAAGTACAGTTTCTTTTGTATAACTATTATTGATATTATATTTATCCGCTGCGAATGTGAGATTGTGTGTTTCTTTTCTGTTCTTCTTCTTTCTCATTCTCCTTTCTTTTTCTTCTTTTCACTAACTATCTGGAAATTTCGGGATCGGAATTTCCTGGCCGTTACAAGTAATGGTCAAAACAGAAAGGATGCAGCAAGGTTACCGGGAGTAGCGCCCCTTAGGGTATGTCCATTTCCTTCTGGATAAAAAGCGGTATCATGGTATGGAGCCCAAATACTAACTTATGTGGTTGCTGCAAATCTATTGCTTTGTGGTTATTGGAGGGCCCTCGGATAAACGTCAGTGACGAACGAGGGATGGAATACTTATGTAGTAGTTACCAAGTTACAGTGGTAACCCGGCTTTGTGTTGGCAGAGATCCGATTAGGTTCTCGGGGCGTACCTCCAGAGGCGTACCCATGTGGCCCAGGAAGTTCCTTAGCCTGACCATTTGTTGGAAATTCAATCACCAATATGCTCCCTGTACGGTTTTAGTTGTAGAACCTTCCACCTAACATGGTAGCTATAGTAGGCATACTATAATGGTACGTATGTTGGCTAAGATTTATATTATACTTGCAAATGTTTTATGCACTATGCACTAATAATAATATCAAATGGTTTTTGCGTATCAAGCATGTTTGACTATCATGAGGAGAAATCTCCTCCAATTGTGCGCTTGCATTGTGTGTGTACCGGGAGGCCTTATGGTAGTTTCATTTTCCAAAAAGCATAGCGGATTTCAAAATTAAACGATTTTACTTTTTTTTTCAAATAAATTGTTTTTGTTTGCTTACACCAGTCTCATGGCTGATCTAGACTTTATTGTTCCCTTTCTAAACTTTGGGTGCCCATAATTTTCCACACGGGCAACCTAGAGTTAGGATTTTCAAATAATCTAATAGTAAGTGTAGATTCGATAGCATCCTGCCTTTGGATTTGGCGATCACATATGTTTCTCTGGGATTGGAGCTGCTTAACTTTAGCTTGATGGTGGTTCGAGCTTGTGGCTTGGAGCTTTGGAAATGGAGTTTCAGATATTGGATTCTTTCTTTCTCTCTTTGAGATCAAGTTGGAGATTTTATTTCCGCTGTTATTTTTGGCTCTGATATTGATATTCAAATTGTATCATTGTTGTACTGAAATGTTGTATATCAATAAAGTTATTCATTTTTCTTCAGCTATGTTGTTATGCTTATTGTGTTATAAGCTCCGGCGTGAGTCAAATTTCAACGTTTGAATCTGCGGCATTCGAATACAAGTGAAATATGGATGTCGATTTTTGAACGCTGGGTTTCAGATCGTGACAATTATTAGATAGAGATTATGAGGATAAGATCAATAGAGAATGTACAACTGTTGCGGATATACTACTAGCTAACTGTAAAATTATCTTGCTACACATGAAATCGTAATTTTCAACTTGTAAAACAATAGTGAGATAAACTGATGCAAATGAAATTAAATTATAACTTTTTTATACCATCATTTTCCTTTCCGTTGACATGAACCTTGATATTTAGGTTTGTATGGAAATTTCTATATATAATCCAAACCTTTCTTTTGAATAAATTAAACTGGTGACTAGCAGCTTTGTCCTGCTATATCTAATAAAGACCGACTTTTGTTATTATACTTATTGTCTCTACTATAATGCATCAATTTAACAACTTGAGTCTAAATTTATCTGACTATGAGCGAAATCTCTTTCAATTTTGAAACATAAGGTTGAAAAGAATTGATGACTGAGATTAATTGTAGATTTCAATCAAGTAATGTTAAATATACTTAGTAAAATTTAATCAGAAAATAATGACTTATCTGATTAAAATTTAAAATGAGGAAAATTAATAAATGGAAAATGTATATTTTGTTCCATAATAAAAAAATAAGAAAACTTACTTACATTACACAATGGTACAACTGTTATTCTTCCATTTTTGAAATAAAATTATGTCACAAATAATACAAAAAAACTATATGTTAAATAAAACACTCTATTGACAGATTTCCTGGCTTATACCCTGCCGTTCTTAATAAACTACAACCAATTACCCACTACATAACGCTGTGAATAGATTGGCTATGCATTAAATGTATACTTACCCTAACAACAATTCACAATATGGGAAATTGTTAAACTATGCTTCCTTTTTCCTCCTCGACTACCATTACTATATGACCGCACAAATTTATAGGTATATTCTTACATGCATGCTTTAGCGATTCTATATATGTTACAACTTAAAAATAAGGTGCACAAAATGAAATTATCACTTCCTTTGTATAATTACACAAACATCAAAAAGGAAAGGAAAAAAAACGCACTCAAAAAAACAGTGTCATCATGTAAATCTTGAATGTGTAAACTAAACTTTCATCTTCCTCCTTAATTTTTTGTATATATGCACATAATTAGTGCTATAATTGTTGTATATATTGAGTCCTATAGTTGGATTATTAAATCAGCGGTCTTTAAAAAATCGTAAATTAACTATAGCTACCTAAAATAGTTTCATATAGCAATGTTATTCATAAGAAAATATAATATAAGTGTAAGTAAAAGAAGATGCGCTTAAAATGTCCTGATATCTTCATGGCCTGTAAGTTGCACGACCTGATACTTGCATGGAATATGTGCTCACAAGAACAACAAAGCCATTATTGTTAAACTTGCATGGAATGTGCGCAATAAGTAAAAAAGCATGAGCTCTTATACTTGCATGGTTTGATATCCCTGCTTAAAATGTTGAACAGCTAAATGGCATGAAAAGAGAAGCACGGGTGAACTGCTGAGTTGGTGTAATCTAATGGAGAGATGATCCTGGACAATTGTATGGCATGAACTAATGCTCTGATCAGGTTACAACTTTGAATAGGCAAGGAAAAAAGTGCACACATGTACTGCATAAAGCTATAACATCTCAGCAGAGTGGATACGGGATACAGTTGCATCTCTGAATAGGCTGCCAATCAAAACTAAAGATGTAGCTTGAGAGCATCGAAGACCGTGGGTGGAAAATTTGGGAATCTGCAATACTTCTGACACGGTGCTACACAAAACCATCTGCAACATCTAACCAGGGGATCAACAAATTCTGAAACGGCAACTCAACAACTGACTAGAAGTGAAACTGAAATATTGAGATGTGGCCTTAAGTCTACTATGAGATGATATAAATTAAATGTAGCCTGAGACCAGGAAGAAATGAAATCACTGTTTGATGGAGACAATAGAACTGCTGAGAAAGAGTACAAATAAAAAGTGCTGCTTCAATGCACACTTGCAATCTAAAGTAGTCGCGTGCATCTACTGCTTCCAAGCTGCAGCGGTTGTATTTGTTGCTATGCTCAATTTGATGGGGGGATTATAGGATAGAAAATCGGTCTTTGAACTGGATTGAGGTCGGAATGGCTTCATTGCAATTCATGGTCAGTGCAATGCAATACAAAAACGTGAATGTTACTTTTGACATATTTTTCTTTTGCTTTCATCATTGTTTATTTGAAAGTGTGTAAAACTAGATAAGAAAATTTTAAATATTACTTACAAACATTAAATTATATTTAGTTTGATTGAAAACTAAAAATACATGCCATTAAATATTCTAAATTGCATTAGCATTGAATAATTCAAAACGTTAAAACATATTATCAACTTTGATTTTTTTAGAATTTCTCAAAATATTAAAATGATATTGCTTTTGAAACAGACTCATCAAATTGGAAAACTACACCATAAGTCATTATTTTTGACGTTTTTATTGACAATTGTGGAGTAAAAAAAATCGTAATAAACTTTCAAACTTCCGTTAATCACAGCACAGATGCACGCATTCCCAATATATGTTTGTATGTATTATATATTCATATAAGATATAAGATTTTCAAATTTTGTACTTAGTAATGACAACTTCTAAACCAGATACTTCATTATGTTTCTACAAATAAGAAAACTTATAAGACAACCAAAATTTACAACCGTGCATTGTATAATGACACGAGTTATATAGAAGTGAAAAATCACATCTGTGCCACCGGTACGGGCTTCATACTATACACACACACATTATATATAAAGCAAAGCAAAAACTTAAATCACCAAAAAAGCCCTTTACCAAATTATTTTAAGTAATATATGAGATAAGGGTAAGTTATTCTTTGCGGTCTCCCCCAACGGTTCGCACCCCATTTTCTTCCCCACGTTATCATCTCATCCTCACGCGCCTTAGAAGAAGGAAAGTAAATTAGGTGAAGAAGGAAAGATGGAAGCAGCCGATAATTTAGATCGATGATACCTCGATGAATGATGATTGGAGTACTTCGAAAATGACGGCTCAATGCAATTTAGCTGAACCATAGTAGCAAAGGGTCTTCCAAACATTTTGCTTTAATTCCAAATTTTGATGTTTTTTGTACTAAATTTGTTTAGTTTGGCTAAGAAAGATGATGACTCTAAACCCTAACCTTTATATTTTAAACCTTGAACGAGAAAGGCCGATCTGTGTTTGATAAGGTGTGTTGTTGCGACTTTTGGGTTTTACATTTTTATTTTATTGAATATTAGAAAATGGTTTGATTTTTTAAGTCCTATGGTAGTATACCATATCGGTTTTGAGTCATGCAGTACTAAGATGTGCAGCTTTTTTGAATTCATATTTACGAGGCAGAGCAAAAGGTTGTGTTCATTCTCTTAAATCCGGTCAAAAATACTGTTAAATTCTCAGTTATCTTTGTTTAGCTAAAATTGAGTCTGAAAATGTTGAACTAATTTTGTTGTTATATATTTTGCAGGATTAGCATGGTAATACTTCTTTGTATGAGAAGTGTAATATTTGGTGCAAATGGTGCAATTTACAATGTTATAGACTTTATAGCTAAAGGAGATACTAAATCGGATGATAGTTAGATATGTATTTAGAACAACTCCAATAGGTGTAGAAATCTCGAATCTGCACCCAGAAGAGCTCACAACAGAGCACCGGAATTCTCAAGAGTGAAAAAGGGGGGCCTTCGGCTTGAGAATTAGAGATTCGGCGAGGCGCCTGTTCAATAGGCGCCTGAGAGTGAGGCGCCTGACATCTAGGCGTCTATTAAACACGAGCCCACTTATTCCCTCCCCCCCAACGGTCATTTCCCAATGGCCATTTTCTCCCTTCAAATACAACTCCCCACTCTTCTTTCATTCACAACCAATTTGCTTTCTCCATTACACATTTTTTCTGCCACTAAACTCAACTGAAAATGTACTCCGATTTCGACGTCGATGCTGCAAGGTCCAGTTTTGAAGACTACAACTTACAAGACATTACAGTTCCGATTGGGGGAGAAGTAACTAATGCAAGTTGGAGCACTGCGGAAGACTACGATCTTTGCTACATTTACTGTGCCTTCTTGGTCGATCCTATTTGAGGGACCGATCAAAGTGGTGAGTCTTTTTGGGAAAAAATTACTAATTGCAACAATCGGAATAACATCGATTGGAAAAGAACGCTGTCTTCAATCAAAGGTCATTATGAAAAAAAAAATTGCCAAATGCAAACATTCGATTCTCAAATGTTAAAGCTAAAGCAAACAAATCCTAGTGGATTTGGAAATGAAACGCATTTGGTAAGCTTTAATATAATATCATTGTTCTACTTTTTATCATAGTTCTCTAATTATACTAATTATTTTTTTAACAGAGAATGGCCGCAAACAAGTTGTTAAAAAGATAAATCTGAGAGTAAACAAGCACCACATTTTTATCAGTTCATGCATGTTTATGACATGTTGGTCGAGCAAGTTAAATGGAAATCATCGCTTCGGAAAACCATTCAACAAGTTCAATCAAAAAGTGGTCGGTAAAACGTCTAGAGTTGGAGAAAGCTCTAGTCCCAGGGAATCCCAAGGAAGCTACGGTTTAGGATCAGAAGAAGACCCAGCCCCAACCGAAGATCATTTTGTTAGGCCGTTGGAAGAAAAAGCAGCCAAAAAGAAGCATACTGCTGGAGCGGATCAAGTTGACATTAAAAAACTCATGCTTGAATCTGAGGATAGATTTAGCCGGGCAATGGAGACTCGAGCAATTCAACACCAAGAAAAGTTATCAAGAATGGATCAACTTCTTGCTGGAAACTGCCAAAGAGATGAAGATGCAGTAATGTTCATGGATACGTCACACATGTCTGCAGAACAACTGGAGTATATGGAGGAAAGAAGGAGAGAAATTATGAGGCGTAGACTTGAATAGGGTCATTAAATGAATTACTGTTTCTACAACCTTTGTATCTTTTAATTATCGTTATTTGTATTGTGTTCTGAATGCAAGAAATTATTAATATAAGTATTTTCATTGGAATTGCATTAGATTGAAAAAATATTATAACAACATTACGTTAATTAAAGATAAACAGATTACAATAACAATAATAAGTAACAACAACAGTAGGAAAGGTAACAACAGAAATATAGTTTCACTGATTTCCAAAAAACCTCCAAAGATGATCTATGAGATCATTTTGCAGTCTTCGATGCAGTTGAACACTGCGGTATGACATTTGGCTTTCTACATTAAACTCGAGTTCTAGTGCGCGGCTAATCATATCGTCGCGTCAAACAGGCGGTGGTGTTGGAGCATCCCCGTAAAAGTAATCTTCTTCCATGTCTCTTTCATCCTCTATAATCATATTATGTGAAATAATACAAGTGTATATTATTTTGGTCATTTTAACTGGTGACCAAAGTCTGCATGGATTACTAACTATGGCAAATCTAGACTGAAGAACCCCAAATGCTCTTTCAACGTCCTTCCTTTAGCCTTCTTGCATCACTGCAAACTTTGATTGTTTATTGTTTTGTGGGTTAGGAATTGTCTTGACAATGGTACTCCATTTAGGATACATACCATCGCCAAGATAATATCCATGATCGTACGTGTTACCTCCTAAAGTAAAGGTACAAGGAGTTGATCTACCGTTTGCTAAATCATTGAACAACATAGATCGCTCGACTACGTTAAGATCATTTTTTGAACCCGGCATTCCAAAAAATGCATGCTATATCCATAATTCATACGACGCTACGACTTCAAGAATAATAGAGGACCTACGAGACTTACCCTGATAAGCTCCAGCGTACGCCTTTGGACAATTTTTCCACTCCCAATGCATGCAGTCTATACTGCCTAACATTCCAGGCCAGCTTCTACTACCATGCATATTTAATAACATAACTATATCCACCTCGTTCGGTCTGCGTTAGTACTGATCACCGTAAATGTCCACGATATCTTAACAGAAATGCTCCAAACACTCTAATACCGTGCTTTTCGCCACTTTCAAATTTTCATCAAGCGCATCCGCCGGTCCTTCATATGCAAGCATTCTGAGTGCAGCTGTCATTTTTTGAATTCCAGTCAATCCTATTGTACGAGATGCATTGGGTTTGAGGATAAAATATTTGTCATGCTGCTTGATGCATTGTAGGATTCTAATAAATAGAGGGCGCCGCATGCGGAATCTTCTTCTAAAATCAGCATCTATGTAAGTTGGATTTGGAACAAAGTAGTCTTCCATCAGTCTGTCGTTGTGCCATGAATGTCTATGATTTTTATACCAACGACCAACAACCGATCCACCGTGTTGCCTACTCGATTGACCAACCTGTAGTGCAGCCATACTTCTTAGTTCCTTTTCGCGACGAAAATGATCTTCCATCATTTCATCAAATTCGTCGTCGCTATCGTCAAAAAATATATAATCTTCTGCCGCCATTTGTTATATTTGAAATTGTATGAAATAAGAATGACCAATAATACTTCTCAGCATCTAACAAGCCTTTTATAGCTTAAATCACACATTGGCTAACAAACAATCACTAGTGGGTAGTATTAATTAAATTCAACCACCATCTATAAAGTAGATTCCATTTATGTCACGACTACAGTGTCTCGTCACATCTAAACACTATGACTATTGATGCAGTGTCTCGTCCCATCATATACTATTAACTGTTGATGTAGTGTCTTGTCTGTAGTGTAACGTCTGCACTGTCTTGTCCCTCCATACACTATTGGCTGTTGATGTAGTATCTCGTCCCATCATACACTATTAACTGTTGATGCAGTGTCTTGTCTGCAATGTAACGTCTACACTGTCTTGTCCCATCATACAACTGTTGCCATATTCCTAACGCAATAATACAGAAACAAACAAGTCATTGTTACTGAAACACCCAAACATTAATACAGTCAACGACAATACATACACAAACAATAATACACTCCGTAATAATAGTACACAAACAATAGTACACTCCATAATAATACATGCACAAACAATAATACACTCCATAATAATATACTCTATAATAATACACTCCATAATAGTACACTCCACAATAATACACTCCATAATAATACACTCCACAATAATATTACACTCCACTAAGAAACTATCGGTTACGGTCAAATTGTAAGTTGTGCATGAAATTTCGGAGATGTCTTATTTCTCGTTCCTGCTCGTTGGCATATATTATGGCCCTTGGGCATAGCCATTCATCAACCCATTCTGCATAATTGCACCCTTCAGGCCAGAAAGGACACAAATGGATTGGACGACCAATATCTTTGCCATCAGCTCTAACCACATCTTCAACCTTATAACCACAATGGAAAAATATTGTGTAAGAGTCAGCCTCTTGTTCAACCGAAGGTTGCAAATTTGGTACTTGTTCAACTTCCTGTGATTGTTGATGAACCAACTGTTCGTGTACTGGTTGAACATCTTCTTGAAGTGTGAGTTGGTCAAGATTTGGGAATTCACAAGCAACGTCCTCGTAATGTTGGTCTTGGTAATTGATATTCCAATCTTCATCGGTGTATTCGCTTTCCGTTGGAACGTACCCAGCATCAGAGTTAATAGATGATGACCAGGAAGGCATTGATATGAGGATGAGAAGATTGAAAGAGAGGAGAACTGAATTGTGTGTTTGAGAAGAAAAGCTCTTACATATATATTAAAGCGTGTGGACGTTAAAAATTAGTTATGTTTAAATATTTAGCACCATGTTTTGATTTGACAATGCAGTAGAAAGTTAAAATTATTCATAAACAAGACAATAATAAATATGCATACACAGAAACAATAATACACTCAACAATAATACACTTAAATTATGGATATCGAAATCGCTCTAGCCAATTTTGACGTATGATATAAGCCTCGTGTCCAATGAATGTGCTGTGATATTTGAGAAAGTAACGTCCTTCAAATGTAGAACGGGTTGGTTTAAACAAATTTTCAAATATAACCTCATTGATAACCGTACTGTACCGTGCACAGGCATTGCAGAATTTCCCATAACCAGTCCTCAACTCCACCTACGTACGTCTACTTCTACCATCAACATTGCTATTGTAAAGTTCAGCAAAAGTGTCCCAAAACTGAGTTGCCATTATCTCTTCATCATCGTACATTTGATCCATTTGTATATAAAAATTTACTAACAGTTTCAATTCTGTAGCCGAAAATATTATGTTACACATTGATTGATTTAACCGTACTTTTAAATGTTGTGACATTAGCATATAACACTTTATCTTCAATAAAGAGGTCGTGATCCGCATCAAAAAAATGAAGCATAAGATTAATGTCCACGTGTCAAACATCCATAAAAAATTTGACAAACAAACACAACTGTGTTTGTTACTTCAACATTTTGACTTCATATACGCTTAATAATAAACAAGCGTAAATTAACATCAACACGATGCAATACTCAACATAAAATATAATCGACACAATGCCATAACATATAGACAATCACATATAATAGTAGCATCATCACCAACATAATATGCAACCAATTAATGTAAGGTGTGAAAAATAATAACACAGTCTAAAACATCTAAATGCAGCACATCAGTCTATGTGACCAGAACCGTTATCAATCTCCTCATCGTCTCCACTATCGTCATCACTATCATCGTTGACGTCATCAAAGTCGTGAGGCTAAGGTCCGGCATGGAGCTGCTCCTGAAGCTGCTGAATCTGGGTCTGTAATCCATGTACCTGCACATCATACTGAGTTTGCTGCTGCTGGACCACGGTCTGGTAACTCTGATACATCATCTGTGTATAATCAAGCGTCATACGCTCAAATACAGCAATCATCCGTCTATCATAATCCATGTACTGAGAATACTGATATGTGAAAAAAAAATTATACATAGGTGGAGAATATAATGACAAGTTATTTAAAGAACAGTTAAAATTCGTACAAACCTGATGAGGCTGATACAATCCGGCGGATGGTACACCCGTAATATCGTCATCTGTAGGATACTGCAAGGGGTACTCCACCACCTGACCATGTATATCATATGCTCTAAACGAATGTGGAGGGGGGTCGAAAGTAGGAGGCTGCGTGTACTAAGATGATGTAGGCTCAAAGGTGGCAGGCGGTAATGGAACTCTACCGGAAGAGGTACGCGGACCAATATGATCGGAGTTCAAACCCCGAATATAATCAGGAACGCGTAAGCACATGAGGCTACTCAAGCCCAATATGAATCAAAGTCTCCAAGAACTATAAATGGCTCACCATCCACCCATCCCGCACCCCTCATCGCAAGAATATAAGTTGGTCCAACCCTAATAGCACCATACATATCATCCCATGGTAGCGGATCTGATGGAATGCGAACTGTACCATACAACTAAAGCCAACACCGCTCCCCTAAATACCATATGAATGGACATATAGGAATCTGAAAGCAAATCCTGCGTCACGACATGGAAAGCTGAAAAGTGAGTGGATGACCAGGACTGGGCTCTAGGAACTGTAAGTACTGATCCCATGGACGAACGATAATGTTACCACGTCGCCTCATATCCATCTGCTGTCTAGCCTCCACCAGCTCATTGTGCACCCCTTGTGCAACAGGGGGCAAATGCATAGGAGGACCCCAATGATGCAATCTAGGAAAGTAAATATAAGGTGTGACATTCGCCTCTACAATAAGTCGGGGGTGCATATTGGCATTATACTCGTAGTACCAAAATGGAAGAATGTACCAAAATCCATACATCTGTCTAGACTGCTGAAGTGCATAAGTATCTAATGATACGTGCAAATACCAATAATAGCAGTATCGTAACCATATATATGTATCCCATCCACATCTACTAATCCAGCCAAAAAACCAAGCCTAATAGTACCCTTATTGTTATTAAAAAATGCAAACCCAAAAAGGTATAATATGAAGGCACGAATAATCGGAGTGTGCATATCCTCAACGGCCATGTACTTTACTATATACCGCTACAAACAAGGGAGAGTAACAGCTCCTCCTATAACCTCCTCATCGGCCAAAGTCGGTAAATAAGCTGAATATGACTCGAACTCCTCAAATGAACTATCAAATGGAACAGGGAGATGGTCTGGTCGACCAACCTCTATGCCAGTGAGCATATAAAAATCTAGAGGAGTTAGTCCTAGCTCAAAATCAAGGAAATGAAATGTGTGAGTGGTAGGCCACCATCTCTTGATGAGGGCCTCTACCAGACAACGATCTACGTATGCAAATCTAGGTAAAGCAAGAAATTCACCAAAAGGTGACGCATGTAGCCTATCCAAAATCGGCTCCGCTAACTGATCAAAATACTCAGACATACACCTATACCAACTACCTCGCACAGCTACGTGACGAACCTAAATATATGATTATTTAATGTTAAAATAAACAAAGAATTATCATATATATATATATATATATTTACATGGTTGTTCATCAAGCAATAAAGAAATAAACATATAACTGTGGCTTCGCTATAGCTGCAGTAAGTCGATGCGAAACAGTAGGGGGCAAGTTGTGCAAAGATCGAAGATCGTCTGGAGTCACGGTAGCATCAGGAGGGACATGAGCAGGTCCGATATTGGCATCGGTAGTATATCAAACGATGCGTCTACCAGTTTTGACCAGACGGGGCGGCATTTGGACGCAAAGTTGAATTAAAAAATTAGCTGAAAAGAGGACGGAAGAGGGAAAAATGAGGGGAGTAGGGGAAAAAGCGCCTTGTATAGGCGCGTTAACCAGGCGTCTGTTGAACAGACGCCTGTTCAACAGGCGCCCGATGTATAATAAACACGGACGCCTGTTGAACAGGCTCCTGATGCCCAGGCGCCTGTTCCCTCATTTCTATTGTAGAAATGAGGGCTCCAACATTTTGGGGTGTGGAAAATTGAATTTCCGCACTCCAAACTGTTGGAGATGCTCTTACACTTACAATATTTTTACAGTGTTTTCATATAAATATATTGCTCCAAATGAAAGTGTTAGCCTCTTTTGAATTTATTACTTCACTGTTAAACATATTGGAAACTAACTTGTTATTTTATATAGTCATTGAGTATAATGAAGTGCCAAAAATGTTGTTGTAAACAACATAAATTCTATATTTTTTCCCAATTAAATAAGAATTTGAACAATAATAAATATATTTTCCCATTGAGCTGTTAGGATGACTAATCATGGTTAGATTTTTGTGAGTTCTATTGAATAAAACATTAAAAACCGAGTCTTTTTTTAACAATGTACATTAATTTGAATTCAATTCTCATGTTAAAACCTATAATCCAACTGCTAAAATTATTAGCTTCCTTAACCAACTGAAAACTAAATCTTCGTATTATTTTTTACTGATTCCTTGACACAAGTTTAACTTATTATTTTATGGTATATTTTCAATTTATACTATGTATTTTTTTCTACATTTGTTGGTGCAAGGATATGCGAATGGAGAGTTTTAGGGAGAGAGAATCTTTACCTATTGTGTGATGAAACTTGTATCCTACATGCAGTAGTTTTAGTGTAATACGAGTACATTTTAATACCATTACCACCATACCTTATCGTTTTGTCCTAAATATGTACAATGTTTGTTTGATAAATTTTTTAAGTCCATACCACGTGTATGTTATTTTCCTCCAGTTGAGAATATGTTGGTAGATTTTTTACTATTCGAAATAAACACATATCTTCCCAGTAGTCATACATGTTTGCTGTTTGAATTCAAATTCAATCAGTAAACGTAATGTCCGTCAATGGGGGCATTTCCCTGCACCCCTACCTAGGGAGGTTGCCATCCTCCGAACCCCCCTTTGTACTGGCAATCAATTTAAACAATTTTATGAAAAACTTTCAACACAAACTACCCACATTTCATGTTTTGGATTTTATGCTAAGTAAAATTAGCATTGTAAAGACTCATCCTACGTGTTGAACAATTGTTGACCCATCATTATGCATTTGTTATATATTCCAATCCAATAACATGTTTGTATTATTATGTCCATAGTGATTAAAACTATATATTGTGATAACTGGAAACATATGATGTACGGGTGGAATACCGTTGCAAATTTTTGAAATAACATAAAAACGCATGGCACATGAATTGACGAAGGTGGCCGCTACGGGAAAGTACCAAAGTTGCTGTTAGTATGTAGACTGCAATAGGACAATTTTTCTTAAACTATTGAAAGAGAGTGTTGGTTTATTTTGCCTAACATGTATGATATTTATAAGAAATCAAATTATTTCATGTTTATTCCTTACATTTGACGCGAAATTGCATTTTTTGGTACTATCACCTATCTCTGTATTTATATTTTATGTAGGGCTTTCAATGGGTACCCGAAAAATCCGGTATCCGTACGAATCCGTATCCGAAAATATGAAAAATATCCGTTATGCGAAAAGTGGATACAAATATCCAAAAGCTTTCCGGATATGGTTATTGTGGTATCTGTAGCCGAAAAATATTCGTCCGATTAACTGATGCATAAATATATATATAATTAAAATTATATTTAATTAATATATGATTTTTCAACTATTTCCTAACCATTGGATGTGTAACGACCCGTTAAACTGGATAATGTTAAATGAATTAAATTAATATCATTTCCAATCTAATGTAGAATAAATGTAGAAATTTGTTATAGTAATTGGAATTTAAAGTAACAATAAAATTTATGACAATAGATTTGTATAATGTAAATTGTCACATTTTTTTGAAAGTTAATTTTAAGAAACATACAAATGTTGAATCAGTGAATATTAATAAAAATATTTACTAGAATGGAATTCAATTAATATAAAATAAATAGTGACTAAATAAAAAGTGACCGTTGAATAAACCAATGCAATATGTGAAGGTAAGTAATTTTCATAAATGGTCAATAATAAACGCACTTAAAAGGGTAATAAAAATTTGTCTTGTTTAGGTGATTATGTATCGATAAGCTATAACTAAATTTGCAGTTTGGTAGTAAATGGAATATGAGAAGACAAAGGCATTTAGAAAGTAATAGATGGAATTCATAATAACAAGTAGTAAATTTATGCATATATTTGGGCGTTTGTCATAATTACCAAATTTTACCATTCATATAATTTATCTAATTAAAGTCTATAGCAACATTGTTGTTAATAATGTTGTTAGTGAATTTGAATATAAAAGAATGACAAGTGTAGGTTAACCATTTATTTTATTTTGTTAAGAATGGAAATAGTTTGAAATAGATCTGAATTAATTATTTTGGTTGTTAATGTGTCCAGTTAATAAAGGAGAACTTTAAGGAAATAAAATATAAATGAATGTATTTGGGAATAGAGTTCTTTTATATGTGAATAGTTATAATGTTGTTATTAAGAATGAACGTTACTTTAATTATTAATATAGTAACGGAAGTATGAATAAATTTATAGAAACATAAGACTTACTTTAAGGTAATATTTGAGTGTAGACCTTTTGAAATAGATTTAATAACAATAATTATTGTTCGTTACCTATCTTATTTGTTGTCAAGTTATTTTGAAATCAATCTCAAATTTATTCACAAAATTATTGCAGTTAGCGTAGTTTTGGTTTTGTAATTGCAGTAGTTAATTCTATAAAGTGAGGTTAATACTAATTTTATTTTAATTGGACCATTTGTTGATATAGGCTTTAGAAAGCAAGATTTATATTTATAATTGGAGTATTAAATTCAACAAAGGTTATTTATTCAAATAAAATGGAATTAAACGTAAATTATTACGTTATTGAATTAAAAAGGAAATTGTAGATTTTAAAGTGAAAACATAGACATGTTAAAGGGCATCTTTGTTTTGGATTTAAGTTGTGAGTATAAAGGTAAAAGATTAAATAATTGGATTTTGAGAATTAAGTTTATAATTCCTTAATATAAGGAAGCGTAGAAATGTATACTGAAATTTGGTAGGCTTGTCAATCTTAATTCACAGCCAGACTTATTAAATCATTTAAATTGACTATAAATTATATAAGCAATAAAATTTGGGCAATTATAGAGCTTTAATATAAAATTGGATTTTTATAATTTATTTAATTTATTTAATGAATATAAAAAATAGCCATTTTGGCCACGGACTCGGATTTCGACGAAACCAGTTTCATCGGATCCGTATCGGTGAATTATTATAGGGTTTCAAGTTTCGTATCGATCAGACTTGTCGTTTGATCGTACGGGCGTGAAACGCCTTGAAATCAATTTTAATAAAATCAATTTGAAATCAATTTGGAAATTTTGTTTTCAGCATAACTTCTTCATACGATCAAATTTGGACGTGAAACTTTTTCCATCGCGTTCAGAATATTTTAAAATACCTATTTGGATATATAGATTTAATAAATTCGGTTCCGGAGGCATAGCGGGCTTTTTGGGCCATAGTTTGTTCCGCACGTTCATTCTACGGTCTATCTACTCTATCTCTAACCCCTCTATATAAACCTAGCTACAAGCCCTAGCCTCCACCTAATTTCTTTTCATCTGCGCGTATACTTTCTTCAAGCTCCTCTTCTTCTTCAATGGGTGCTAACCCTAGATCCAGTCAGTTCAAAAACAAAATGAAAATTCAAAATCTCCAGAAAAATTCCACAAAAGTATATGTTAATCTTCTCGAAACACGTAATCCCGTGGTGAAATTCGTTTTTCAGTTGGAGTTACCGTTAACCCAGAATAAATTCAAACAGTTCGTGGCCGTTCATCAGCGTCGCATCAAAGTTCGTCTGATCGAAATTCTGTTTCTGGGTATTGTAGTATGGACGATGGGGATCGCATCTATATGGTTTTTGTGTCGATTCAACGGTTAGATCGTCGTAGATCTTCGATTAGGGTTCGGAGGTGGCGACGGCTGGTGGAGTTTTGGGCGACCGGACCTATATGGGGAGGTGCGGCCTGGCGAGCTGGAGGCCATGGTGGTGGTGGCTTGGTCGATGGTGGCCCCTAGCGGCGGAAATCGTTGGTCAAAGGGGGGGGTCAACGACTCATGTTGGGTTCGAACGTGGGTTTGTTCTGGAGGAGGCCGCGTGAAGCTCTCAGGAGATGACGTGGCACTGTGTGATTTTTGGTGAGCTTGGTTGTTTTGTTTTTTTTTAAAATTTTGATTTCAATAACGTTTATTCGAATAACTTTTACGTATGATATCCGTTTCACATGAAATTTCTTTCGTTAGGATCGTAATTTAATTCCGGACTTTATGACGCTGGTTTGGACGAATTCCGAGACGGGCGAATTTTTGGGTTTAAATCGAATTTAAATTCGATTTAAATTCAAAAGGTGAGTGTTTTAACCCACTCACAACTTCTAAAAGCTTTTATGTTTGTTAAATTAATTTTAGAAATGAATAGAAATTTATTTATGAGTATTTGGCATGTTTATTTCACTCATATTTGTTGAATTGCATTTATTGAATTTAACTGTTAATTTCATTTATTTATTGACAGTTAGAATTTGTGTTTGCCTATAAACTGCTAATTAACAGTTATATAGATTATTACTGAATATAAACTGTTAGATTAATAGTTGTTAAATTTAATCTGAATAAAATTGCCAGTTATAACCTGTTATATATTATCAAATATAAATTGTTATTGATTGATATTGCTTGATGATTTTGATTGGATGATGGGTGTTGTTGATGTATGTTTTATATCATTAAATTGCAAATTATCATGCATATTTCCTTTCATTCGGGATTGTGGTTTGAAATGATATACAACCGCAAAATTTTATATCTTTTAAATTGCAGATTGAAATGATAAATATCCGTATCACTTGACCATAGGATAGAAAATTATATACAGGCACCGCGGTCTATATATAACTATTTTAATGTGATTTCTATGGTTTGGATGGAATACGGTTTATAATAATCTTAAATTTTATATTGTATAAATATTATTCTTCCATATATATACATATGAAGTTGAAAATTTTGAAATTAAAAGGTGTATAAATCTCTTTATTAAAAATGGAATTTTTTTTTAAGAAAATGGAGTTTGATAATTTATATCATATGTTTAAATGTTAAGTTTGGAAATTTTAAGATATGATATTTATAATTGGATTTTTCCCAAGATAAATTGAAATGAATATTCTAGTATAATTTGAATTGAAAAAAAATATATTTTATTACTATAAATTGGAGTTTTTATTTATTTATGGATTTTATGTGAATATTCAAGACTAATTAATAGAACATTCGATTTGTTGAAAGAATAAAATCCAACTTTAGTTTGAAATATTAATACTCCAAATGGATATACGTATATATATATAAATTGAAGTGGTTTTGGAACTTCAGAGAGATAATACAAATTTTGGGTTAGACTTTAATAAAGAAATGTATTTGTAAAGCCATGAGAACTATTTTCTTTACAAAGTAACATTTAAGTTAAACCTTTTAATTCATATACCGTTGAATATCCAAACCATTCAAGTTTTAAAAGTTATGTTTTTAAATTATGAATTTCGAAATATTATGCTTTGAAAGGATATTTGGCTTTCAGACGTTATAAATTTTAAAGCATTTGGATTTTTGAAAAGGTTTATATTTGGGATAAAGGATATCATATTGTTTTGGGTTTTAAAATGATATCGTATTCATAATTTTAAAATGGAAATGTTATTCTGGTTTTAAAGTATGAGCTATTTTTAAATGACCTCGGTGTTATAATAACGATGGGTTGGCAAAGAGACCGGGATCGGATATGGACATACTCTCTGTCGATACCGAAAACCACTTTGACTAACCGTGTACGCGGTGGAGATTCCAGAATGAAGTAGGTGGTGGCGACGTTTCCTGTAAGGTAAATACGTGGACCCGACTCCCGTGAGTTGGCATAAGGTGGCTAAAACAGGAGCGATTCTCAGGCCAATGAGGTCATTCCTCTGATCGGACCCTCCTCTTCGATATTATACTTTGATTTTGGATTGATTCAGTGGCCACTTCTATATTTTGATTTTGGGGAGTTAGTCCGAGGTGGGCGGTAACTGCGGCTACGCGTTTCCACCAGCCTGGATAGCAATTGGTATATCTACCCTGGCATTGCCTAGTTGTGCCGTGTCACCTACCATACCGAGCCTTTACTACGAGTTTCTATTTGTGTCGTACCTATGGAGTATCCTCTGGTAGCTTCCCGATCAGGAGGTATTACGGTACTGTATAGACTATTGGCATTATTTGTGTTAAGGGCTATATGGGTAACCCCTTAACGCTATTAAAAAGTAAGTTTATTTTATAAATAGACACTATTATAATAGCGCAATATACTACATAGTAAATAGTTTAACGGATCCTTAGGAGATGTAAATCCCGAACATCTCTTGAGTTACTGTACTCATATTTATTTCTGTTAATTTAACTCACATAAGATCTTTTAGTCTGACTCGAGTGTTTGTCTTTTCAAATTCGCTCGGGTCAGTCCGAGTGTTTCAGGATAGAAGACTTTAGCTTTGAAGGACGAAGACGAAGGAGTCGTATTATTATTATCTATAGTATTGCACCACACTCATACTGTTCCGCTGCATTGATTGTATTGGTATGTGTAACTCTGATATTTATTTTATAAAGCAAATCAAATATTTGTAAACTGTTTTGAACTGTATATTTATTATTATATTTTATCCTTCCGCTGTGAGATTCTGTGTTGTTTCTATTTCTTCTCTGTTTTTTTCTTATTTACCCCATAACAATCCGCCCTTCCGTATGGTTTGAACTGGCATGTGTGTCGGTTTAAAGTGTGCGAAAAGGCGGGATGTTACACTTGGTATCAGAGCTTTGGGTTTAGCGATAAACTTTGGCTTTGTGGGGTTTGACTCTTTGTTAATAGGGTAATAATACACTATGGGAGTCACTGAGTGTATATATATGAGAGAGCGTATTTGTTAGTGTTAATAAAAGATTTTGATATTGTGTTAATCTGTTCCGCTTTGTATTTATAAATTCTGGTTGATGCATGGGACGCTATGTCATCAATAGGGATTTCTAAACACTTAATAGGACATACCGACATAATATTTGTTTTTAATATAGGTGAATGAAATAATTTTGCCTATTATATTTTCTATATATAAAAATATTTTTTATAAAGATATATTTTGGTTGCTATAGTTGGGTGTTAGGTAATAAAAATATTTGTAATGAATTAAAGCTAAGTTGAATTTTAATAAATCAAATTGGAGATTTTAGAACTTAAGTCCGGGATTTTGAAAATCTGTTTTCAATGGATTTATGGGATATAGGGATTTGGTTTATAAGTATTTTCTTATATAAATATTTAGTATAATTCGGAAAAATTATTTTAAAGAAGATTTTGGAGAATATAAATTTTGTACTTTCCTCTCTGTCGCTGGAAAATAATTTCGGTGATGACGGCCGCATCATCGACTTTCATTTTCGAGTTTCGAAGGGAAAGGCCACTGTAGTAAATTCTACTGCAGATTTGTTTTGAAATTATTTAAAATTTTAATTGTTTAAAGGTAATTAGAGATATAAAAGTTGTAAGAAATTAATTATCTATTATTTTAAAGTAATTTTGGAATTTGACCCGGTATTAATTCTTGAATTTCCATTAATTAGTTCTAAAAATTTAGGTTAGTGAAATAAAAGAAGTAATCAATGAATTAAAAGAGTTGAGATTAAACTTGCATAAGTTCTTTTGCTTTTTCTTTAACATAAATAACTTACCAAGTATAAAAAGTTGAAATGCAAATTAAGAGTGGAATAGAATATTATGCAAGTAGAATTTTGGAAAAAAAAATGAAGTATTCAATAAATTACTGTTATAAATAAGAATTTAATGGTATTAACTTAAGTGATGATTGAAATTTTGCTAAAATTAAAGGTTGTATTATTAATAGGTGATTTTAACCTTAAGAAAGTAAAAATGAAATTCCTTAATTTATAAAGTTTGATTGTAGGGTTATTAACTTAAGTATGCTTTAATTCTCCCTATTCTAATATAATGGAAAGTAGGAAAATATAAATGACTGCTTTTGGTTCCAAAATAAATATAATAGGAACGTAAACATTAAGTAAATGAATGAAATTAAGGGTAAGTTGAAATTGTAAGTTATAAAACAAATATATATTAATTAAAGGAATGGAGAAGAAACTTGTAAAATTTTCACTTACACTCTTAAAACATACATAACTTACCATATATTAAAAAGTTGCGATGTTAGTAGAAAAATGTAAGGGGAAATCTTACAAGTGAAGAGTAAGGTAATAAAGGTATTCTATTAATTTGCTATTATTAATGAGAATTAATTGTATAGACTTAAGTTAAATTGGAAATTTTACTATAAGTAAAGGTAAGTAGTATAAATAGATGATAGAAACTTTAGTAAATAAATTGGAATACAAATATAATGAATTTTGTGATAATTGGAAAATGAAAATTTGTAAGAAATAAAGAAATCACTACATAAATGAAAGAAAGAAAATCAAACCATTGAAGCATGAGATAAATGTATAATAAATAAATTTGGGTGTTGGTTTGAATTGTGTTGTTTGATTTATGTTGTTGGGTAAGAAATTTGAAGTGGTTAAATGATAAGTATCTATCTTTGTTCCATCTAAGACTGTTGAGTAAAAGATGCACTTGATAGTTAATTTCATTTCATACAAATTTCAAGTTTGAACCCAAAAAACTATTTGTTTGATGGATTAAATGGTTGCTTTGTTTTTGTATGTATGTTGTTTGCAAGATTGATGGTTGTTGAATTGTTTGGTTGATTAATGATTGAATCCACTTGAATAGTTCACTTTAAAATAAATATTTAACCTTTTAGATTATATAAGTGAATACAGGTGATGGAAGCAACTGCTACTGCTTTTGGTTCCAAAATAATAAGCGTATATTGCCCGACAAATAGGTACGTTTTCGGATTACGTTTAAAGTGCTATTTTTCCCGTGTTGGGATATAATATTTTGATAATAATCGTATATATTTGTTATATTTTGATATTATATTTTCTCCAGAGTCTCTCCGTACAAAGGAGACTCTGCCAAAATTTTCCGTAAATTTTGGACTTAGAATTTTGTGAAAATATTTTTTCCAACTTTAATAATTTAAGTACAAAAGAATATAATGATTATAAAACTGGTATGTTTATAAGGGAATTAATTTAGTAATATTGTCAATAAGTTAATGTTTGAAATAAGATGTACTGTTTTACTCTTCCTTCTCCCTTCTTTTTCCTTTTCGGGGACGAAAAGTTTTGAGTGGGGGAGATTGTAACGACCCGTTAAACTGGATAATGTTAAATGAATTAAATTAATATCATTTCCAATCTAATGTAGAATAAATGTAGAAATTTGTTATAGTAATTGGAATTTAAAGTAACAATAAAATTTATGACAATAGATTTGTATAATGTAAATTGTCACATTTTGTTGAAAGTTAATTTTAAGAAACATACAAATGTTGAATCAGTGAATATTAATAAAAATATTTACTAGAATGGAATTCAATTAATATAAAATAAATAGTGACTAAATAAAAAGTGACCGTTGAATAAACCAATGCAATATGTGAAGGTAAGTAATTTTCATAAATGGTCAATAATAAACGCACTTAAAAGGGTAATAAAAATTTGTCTTGTTTAGGTGATTATGTATCGATAAGCTATAACTAAATTTGCAGTTTGGTAGTAAATGGAATATGAGAAGACAAAGGCATTTAGAAAGTAATAGATGGAATTCATAATAACAAGTAGTAAATTTATGCATATATTTGGGCGTTTGTCATAATTACCAAATTTTACCATTCATACAATTTATCTAATTAAAGTCTATAGCAACATTGTTGTTAATAATGTTGTTAGTGAATTTGAATATAAAAGAATGACAAGTGTAGGTTAACCATTTATTTTATTTTGTTAAGAATGGAAATAGTTTGAAATAGATCTGAATTAATTATTTTGGTTGTTAATGTGTCCAGTTAATAAAGGAGAACTTTAAGGAAATAAAATATAAATGAATGTATTTGGGAATAGAGTTCTTTTATATGTGAATAGTTATAATGTTGTTATTAAGAATGAATGTTACTTTAATTATTAATATAGTAACGGAAGTATGAATAAATTTATAGAAACATAAGACTTACTTTAAGGTAATATTTGAGTGTAGACCTTTTGAAATAGATTTAATAACAATAATTATTGTTCGTTACCTATCTTATTTGTTGTCAAGTTATTTTGAAATCAATCTCAAATTTATTCACAAAATTATTGCAGTTAGCGTAGTTTTGGTTTTGTAATTGCAGTAGTTAATTTTATAAAGTGAGGTTAATACTAATTTTATTTTAATTGGACCATTTGCTGATATAGGCTTTAGAAAGCAAGATTTATATTTATAATTGGAGTATTAAATTCAACAGAGGGTATTTATTCAAATAAAATGGAATTAAACGTAAATTATTACGTTATTGAATTAAAAAGGAAATTGTAGATTTTAAAGTGAAAACATAGACATGTTAAAGGGCATCTTTGTTTTGGATTTAAGTTGTGAGTATAAAGGTAAAAGATTAAATAATTGGATTTTGAGAATTAAGTTTATAATTCCTTAATATAAGGAAGCGTAGAAATGTATACTGAAATTTGGTAGACTTGTCAATCTTAATTCACAGCCAGACTTATTAAATCATTTAAATTGACTATAAATTATATAAGCAATAAAATTTGGGCAATTATAGAGCTTTAATATAAAATTGGATTTTTATAATTTATTTAATTTATTTAATGAATATTAAAAATAGCCATTTTGGCCATGGACTCGGATTTCGACGAAGCCAGTTTCATCGGATCCGTATCGGTGAATTATTATAGGGTTTCAAGTTTCGTATCGATCGGACTTGTCGTTTGATCGTACGGGCGTGAAACGCCTTGAAATCAATTTTAATAAAATCAATTTGAAATCAATTTGGAAATTTTGTTTTCAGCATAACTTCTTCATACGATCAAATTTGGATGTGAAACTTTTTCCATCGCGTTCAGAATATTTTAAAATACCTATTTGGATATATAGATTTAATAAATTCGGTTCCGGAGGCATAGCGGGCTTTTTGGGCCATAGTTTGTTCCGCACGTTCATTCTACGGTCTATCTACTCTATCTCTAACCCCTCTATATAAACCTAGCTACAAGCCCTAGCCTCCACCTAATTTCTTTTCATCTGCGCGTATACTTTCTTCAAGCTCCTCTTCTTCTTCAATGGGTGCTAACCCTAGATCCAGTCAGTTCAAAAACAAAATGAAAATTCAAAATCTCCAGAAAAATTCCACAAAAATATATGTTAATCTTCTCGAAACACGTAATCCCATGGTGAAATTCGTTTTTCAGTTGGAGTTACCGTTTACCCAGAATAAATTCAAACAGTTCGTGGCCGTTCATCAGCGTCGCATCAAAGTTCGTCTGATCGAAATTCTGTTTCTGGGTATTGTAGTATGGACGATGGGGATCGCATCTATATGGTTTTTGTGTCGATTCAACGGTTAGATCGTCATAGATCTTCGATTAGGGTTCGGAGGTGGCGGCGGCTGGTGGAGTTTTGGGCGACCGGACCTATATGGGGAGGTGCGGCCTGGCGAGCTGGAGGCCATGGTGGTGGTGGCTTGGTCGATGGTGGCCCCTAGCGGCGGAAATCGTTGGTCAAAGGGGGGGGTCAACGGCTCATGTTGGGTTCGAACGTGGGTTTGTTCTGGAGGAGGCCGCGTGAAGCTCTCAGGAGATGACGTGGCACTGTGTGATTTTTGGTGAGCTTGGTTGTTTTGTTTTTTTTTTTAAAATTTTGATTTCAATAACGTTTATTCGAATAACTTTTACGTATGATATCCGTTTCATACGAAATTTCTTTCGTTAGGATCGTAATTTAATTCCGGACTTGATGACGCTGGTTTGGACGAATTCCGAGACGGGCGAATTTTTGGGTTTAAATCGAATTTAAATTCGATTTAAATTCAAAAGGTGAGTGTTTTAACCCACTCACAACTTCTAAAAGCTTTTATGTTTGTTAAATTAATTTTAGAAATGAATAGAAATTTATTTATGAGTATTTGGCATGTTTATTTCACTCATATTTGTTGAATTGCATTTATTGAATTTAACTGTTAATTTCATTTATTTATTGACAGTTAGAATTTGTGTTTGCCTATAAACTGCTAGTTAACAGTTATATAGATTATTACTGAATATAAACTGTTAGATTAATAGTTGTTAAATTTAATCTGAATAAAATTGCCAGTTATTACCTGTTATATATTATCAAATATAGATTGTTATTGATTGATATTGCTTGATGATTTTGATTGGATGATGGGTGTTGTTGATGTATGTTTTATTGTATATCATTAAATTGCAAATTATCATGCATATTTCCTTTCATTCGGGATTGTGGTTTGAAATGATATACAACCACAAAATTTTATATCTTTTAAATTGCGGATTGAAATGATAAATATCCGTATCACTTGACCATAGGATAGAAAATTATATACAGGCACCGCGGTCTATATATAACTATTTTAATGTGATTTCTATGGTTTGGATGGAATACGGTTTATAATAATTTTAAATTTTATATTGTATAAATATTATTCTTCCATATATATACATATGAAGTTGAAAATTTTGAAATTAAAAGGTGTATAAATCTCTTTATTAAAAATGGAATTTTTTTTAAGAAAATGGAGTTTGATAATTTATATCATATGTTTAAATGTTAAGTTTGGAAATTTTAAGATATGATATTTATAATTGGATTTTTCCCAAGATAAATTGAAATGAATATTCTAGTATAATTTGAATTGAAAAAAAATATATTTTATTACTATAAATTGGAGTTTTTATTTATTTATGGATTTTATGTGAATATTCAAGACTAATTAATAGTATATTCGATTTGTTGAAAGAATAAAATCCAACTTTAGTTTGAAATATTAATACTCCAAATGGATATACGTATATATATATATATAAATTGAAGTGGTTTTGGAACTTGAGAGAGATAATACAAATTTTGGGTTAGACTTTAATAAAGAAATGTATTTGTAAAGCCATGAGAACTATTTTCTTTACAAAGTAACATTTAAGTTAAACCTTTTAATTCATATACCGTTGAATATCCAAACCATTCAAGTTTTAAAAGTTATGGTTTTAAATTATGAATTTCGAAATATTATGCTTTGAAAGGATATTTGGCTTTCAGACGTTATAAATTTTAAAGCATTTGGATTTTTGAAAAGGTTTATATTTGGGATAAAGGATATCATATTGTTTTGAGTTTTAAAATGATATCGTATTCATAATTTTAAAATGGAAATGTTATTCTGGTTTTAAAGTATGAGCTATTTTTAAATGACCGCGGTGTTATAATAACGATGGGTTGGCAAAGAGACCGGGATCGGATATGGACATACTCTCTGTCGATATCGAAAACCACTTTGACTAACCGTGTACGCGGTGGAGATTCCAGAATGAAGTAGGTGGTGGCGACGTTTCCTGTAAGGTAAATACGTGGACCCGACTCCCGTGAGTTGGCATAAGGTGGCTAAAACAGGAGCGATTCTCAGGCCAATGAGGTCATTCCTCTGATCGGACCCTCCTCTTCGATATTATACTTTGATTTTGGATTGATTCAGTGGCCACTTCTATATTTTGATTTTGGGGAGTTAGTCCGAGGTGGGCGGTAACTGCGGCTACGCGTTTCCACCAGCCTGGATAGCAATTGGTATATCTACCCTGGCATTGCCTAGTTGTGCCGTGTCACCTACCATACCGAGCCTTTACTACGAGTTTCTATTTGTGTCGTACCTATGGAGTATCCTCTGGTAGCTTCCCGATCAGGAGGTATTACGGTACTGTATAGACTATTGGCATTATTTGTGTTAAGGGCTATATGGGTAACCCCTTAACGCTATTAAAAAGTAAGTTTATTTTATAAATAGACACTATTATAATAGCGCAATATACTACATAGTAAATAGTTTAACGGATCCTTAGGAGATGTAAATCCCGAACATCTCTTGAGTTACTGTACTCATATTTATTTCTGTTAATTTAACTCACATAAGATCTTTAGTCTGACTCGAGTGTTTGTCTTTTCAAATTCGCTCGGGTCAGTCCGAGTGTTTCAGGATAGAAGACTTTAGCTTTGAAGGACGAAGACGAAGGAGTCGTATTATTATTATCTATAGTATTGCACCACACTCATACTGTTCCGCTGCATTGATTGTATTGGTATGTGTAACTCTGATATTTATTGTATAAAGCAAATCAAGTATTTGTAAACTGTTTTGAACTGTATATTTATTATTATATTTTATCCTTCCGCTGTGAGATTCTGTGTTGTTTCTATTTCTTCTCTGTTTTTTTCTTATTTACCCCATAACAATCCGCCCTTCCGTATGGTTTGAACTGGCACGTGTGTCGGTTTAAAGTGTGCAAAAAGGCGGGATGTTACAGGATGTTAATACGATATGTTTTTTTTGCTCATTTTTAGTGAAATAGACAGTTTTATTGTTTAATTATCGAATATTTTTGGATACGCATACGGATATTGGTATAAAACAATGTTTTATTATCACATTTTTTTATTCCTTGGTTTTTTTATGAACATTAGTACAAAAACTATTTTATGTTGATCCAAACCTTTTCTTTTATATTTTTAGATTTATTGATTATGAGCGGAACGGATAAATATCCGATATCAGTTCATATTTGAAAATTAAACGGATACGGCTATCCTATATCCGAAGATGATTTCGGATACGGATATGGCACTATCCATATCCGAAAGTATCTGTTGACAGCCCTAATTTTATCTTATGTGTTGGGACAAGGCACCTGATGCAAGTAATTTTATGCATCCCTGATAAAATTATTAACTTATGAAGTTATATATCAAAGATAAGGATGGTCCATTGATAGGAAAAATTTTCGTATATTTTTGCAAGAAACAAAATATTTATGCAGTTGCAAGAAACAAAAGACATGTAGTTGCAACAAACATGTTTTGAACTTTAGTTAGTTTTCATGTTCATAGGTGGCTCATCTTGGTTTTGAGCGATGGTCCTTTTATTTTGTAGAACAAACAATAAAAGTGTAGTTGAGGGTGCCGGTTTAAGTTGCACTATAGGTACTGAAACAAATACAAAAGACATATTAGCACAAGTATGTGAGAACTGATCCTTGAATGTGCTCAACAAAGATGCCAACGAACCAGATCTCAAAGTTAAAGAGCATATGGCCAAAGGTGTTGGAACTTCGTATTCACAATACTTCGTAATTACGATATTTTGACTATGACAACTATATAAGTTACTATGTATACTAACATATTTATTGCAGGAATCAATCAAAGGACAGATTCAAAAGAGCTCCAACACTTAAAGTATGTATTGAGTCCGTGTCTAGTAATAATAGTATGTTAAAATCTCTCCTATATGATATATTGCATGATCATCTTTTCAAAAATAAGAAATTCAATTTTCATGTTACATTCAGACGTCTGAATAGCTCATTTCAGACGTCTGAATCTGTAATATAGAATATTGTATATTACAATATTCAGACGTCTGAAATGAGATATTCAGACGTCTGAAAATGACCAAAAATGGCCTATTTGTTTTCTGTTTCAAATATCGTTTAAATTCAGAAGTCTGAAATTTAAATTTTAGACGTCTGAATATTTACAACGGCTATTTTTTTGAAAAGGCATTTCCATTCATGAAGAGTTGCGACCTTTAATTCAACAGCTTTTGATGATAACTCTTCATGAACAATTACAACCATTTATTACCTATATAAACACATTAGAATCAAGTTTTAAAAACACCAATTTCTATTGATTATTATTCCATTATTGAAATTCTTGATTCTAACTCATTTGTGCTAAAAATATCATTCAAATTCAAATTCTACTTTCTTAATCTTCACGCATTCATACATTTATCATAAAGGAGAAAGATTATAGGAAGATTGTACTATCAAGAGACAAATTCGTGTTATTGAGAACACACTATGTCATATATTTTCTGTATAAGTTGAAGTCCTATGCTGTCGTTCAGGCAAGTGAAGTCCACTTCGGCTGTTGAGGCGAAATCCTGTTCTGCTGCTCAGGTCCCTTGTTCGGCTGTTCAAGGGTTGTTGTAAACCTGTTCCTCCGGGTTAAGTGAGGATTGTTGTTAGTGAAATTCCAGAAGGAGTCTGGGACTGGACGTAGAACGGGAAGTTCGAACCAGTATAAAAATTCCTGGTGTGCTTGTTTCATTTTTACTTATTTACATTGCTCTAGTATTTTAGTTTATTTCCGCACTAGTATAGTATAATTCCATATAGCACGATCCACCACGGCAATTTTCAAAAGGGAGAGGATAAAACATGTCACAAGATTCATACAATGGTAACATCGGTTCGCGTGCAAAGTTCAACCAAATTAGGAAATAACATCAAGAAGTAACCCCTTTTGATTTTCTACAACAAAGACAGATGATGTACTTGATGAGCTAATTTTGCAACTAATGGATTGTATGATTCAATTATATTTGATTCAAAGCAACATTATTAATTATTTTAGTATTTCGAATAAATTGTAATGTTGTGAGTTTACTGAGGATGTATGCTCAATTTGTATAATTTAATTGTATGCAATTTAATTAATTTTTTTCAATAAGATAAAGAGTACGATTTCAATATATTGACGTCTTTAGATGCAAGCATTTACCGTAATATTTCAGTTAATCTTTATTTTCATTGGGACATATGAATTTGTGTAACTATTGGGTTTTGTTTCATCAAAAGTGGATTACTCGTTGTTTTCTACTCATATAGATTGCAGTTCCATTGCCTATGAGATTCACTTAATGTTACAAATCATCCCTCAAGTTGGTATTTATCTTCTGAAATGCGTTTTCTACGTCGATCAACTATATGCAGCTTTCAATAAAGGACTTGCACAAAAACTATAAAGGTTTTGGTGAAAAATGGAAAGATTTGATATAGAAAGGGTGCACATACTAGAAATGTAGTTTACAAAAACGTATTATTAACATGTAGTCATGAACTTAGTTAATATGCTTCATGTTTTCCACTTCACACACCATGTTTTTACAATAAATATGATACTTCAAAATGCGTACTCATATGACTTCTACTCCTATTATATTACTCCATTTACATAAAATATTTTTTAAATACAACCATATATGTGTAAGAATTGCAATTAACAAAGTTTTTTCAATTTTATTTTATTTTTCTCTATATTTTCAAGCTATGCTTTTATAAATTGCATCATTGAGTTAATTATATTACATAGATATGAAAGGAAGTTTCCAAGTTTATTGCTAGAATAGAATTGTAGTTAACATAAAAATTCCTAATAAAATTTATTAATTCTGCCATTTACATATTACTGATGCCAGTGTAAATCCCGAGACAAGCAGGAGAAAAAACGATTGCTAAAACTATACTTAGTTTAAACAGATTACTTATGAGCTACCGCACTTAACGTCCACCTTAAAAAAACATAGAGAAAAATTATTAAATTACAAAATTTTATAACAATATTAACGTAAAGGAAAATTTGTTTGTGCTTATATGCGCATAAAAATGCAACATTACATACGCATCAAATACTTTTTGTAAGGTCAGAAAATCTTATAAACGGTGTTAATAATACCAATTCCTTCCGTGCACATGCATCACACGTGCCAAAATACTCGTATATGTCTATATATATATGTCTATATATATGTGTGTGACTTGCACACACTATTTTCAAATGCCACTAGATCCCAGTCATTGTAAAAATTATTCAAGCCGTTGGTGTAATTAACTTTTTGAAAACACGATTGAATTTCAAATATATATAGTTCCATATACAAGTTCCGAAGATACCAGCAATTTTATATATATTCAGGCTCTGAATATTTCAAATGAATCAAAATTACGAGAAGGGAAAATTTGATTTTTGATTTTATCAACAAACCTTGCATGAATTTTTATATGTGCATATTGAGTTTAAAGAATGATGATTTCATGTAGGTATGTGATTTTAGAAACAAGAGATTTCACATAACTTATGATCTGAGCTATGTGTTGCATCAAATGTAACTTCAAAAAATATATATCTTCAAATACATGTATAGTCTGTATATATAATGATTTCAAATGCACGTAAAGTTAAATTTTCAGCCAAATACCAATTTTTGAGAATTTTAAGTATATACAGTCTTGTAATAAACTACCTTCATTATACATCGGGTTTCCAGATATATAATTTTAAGCGAGTACATGAGCTTTCATAAATTATATATGGATTAAGAAAGGTTCAAGCAAAATGCAGGTTGCATACATGATAGAGTTTCAAACAAATTTAGATCTTTGAAGGAAAGATATATACAACACTTTTAGATTAGGGAAGGTTTAAGGCAATAAAATGATTACGAATGTTAGAACGAGTCAAACAACATTGGGTGACATAAATAAGATAAGACGAATTAATATTGCAAGCAACATATAACTTCAACTACATCAGATAATGTCAGAGAACGTCGACTACTCCAAGGAATTTAACAATTTTATGGAAATAGTCATGGATGTATAGTTTCCTCTGTATAAATCTGTATAATATAATTTTGTATCCCTATAACTCAAACTTTCTTATACCGGTATATTTCTTGATATATAAAGCTCTATTTCTTTATATGATAGTATAATTCTTTGGAAAAGAGTGTTTTACTAAAAGGATTCTTATAGAAGAGTATGTTCTTTTCTATAAAGTCTATCAGTTCATGAATCATAAATTTTCAAGCTCATAAACAAGATGTTCTTTTTGCGGTCTAAGACCTAGTGAGGTATAATTTTATGTCTTACAAAAGTGTAGGGATATACACCCATATCGATTTTGACAAACAACCTTACTCAAACGATTTTACCATATCAGTCTTTTTGAATAATATTCTTTATAAATCAAAAGAGTTATATTGATTATTCCATATGATTATCTGTTTCGAAAAGGAATTGACAAAATCTCTAAAATTATAAATTGTTAGAAATTAATATTTTTTTCAAAACATTTTTATCAAGGTCCATTCGCTCCATTACCACTCCAAACAGAAGATTTCACTTTCAACTGAAGTTAAAAATCATAACCATTAAATTCCTTATTCGCAGTTCACATTTCTCTTGTGAAGATATAAGCAACATAAATGATTCCTACGAACATCGAAAGTAGAATCGTCTATCCAAACCATAACAATGCTCTAAGCAACTATCGAAGAATTTATCAGGAGTTATGATCACAAACGGACAAAAAGGAACAAGCAAATCAAGCATATAGTCGATCTAAAGAAAAAAAGAAACCTTGAAAGGAGTTACCCTTATCTCCAATAAAGAAAGATTTAAGAAAGGATTTTTACATATCTTCTTAACTAGGGAGAGAAAAGTAAGGGATAAAGAATCATTAACCAGATGGTCAATACACCAAGACAATACAAAGGAACAATCCAAGATCTCAAATGTTAAATCGATATCGAATATTGTAATTCTCAAACTACAAAGACCAGGTTAGATCTACATAGATAATTCGAAAAAAATAAGACTACAAATCGGTAAAAGATATCTCAGATTATGACTTGGTCACTGCTTACTCTAGATTCCAAAACACTTGTAATTTCGATATAGAGTATCATAATTCTTGGGTTTTATCCATAAGAATAAAAGTGTCAACTACCAATAAGATCGGAAAGTATAATGAAAGAGAAAGTTACCCCCGAAAGACATAAATTCACTAAACGGTAACGTACACGAAGGGGAACTTCCAAACTCTTACTGCACAGAAAATTGGATGAGATAACTACTATTCATACTTTGAACATATCAAGATGCTACAAGATGAATTTCCCATGATGTTGAGAATAAATCCCATCAAAAGGGATAAGGATAAAATGGGATATCCGTATATAGTCAATGAGCTAAGAATAAGACGTCAAATAAAGGCTTGAATATTGATAAAGGATATCAAGATACAATGACCGCGAATTCAAAAAAGACTATACTAAATAGGGATTGTGTACTCTAAAATTCATGCTTGAAATAATCTCATTGAGAATCCACCAACTATACCAACGTGAAGGCAATGTGATAAGCAAAAGGAAGCACAATATTTGTGGCCATATTTTCCGATAATGGACAAATAGAAGGAAATTTCTCAAGAATATCTACATGGTTGGGAGTAAGATTCTCCTTTGATGGAGCTACCTAATATGGTAGAAAATCTTTGATTGCACCAAGATAGCCAGGCTAAAGCGCCACCTAGAGGGAGGTCAGAGTAAGCCTTTAGTCCCGCTAGAAATGGCTAGGCTAAAGCATATGCAATCCCTAGATAGTGCCTACATAGCAATATCAAGGCACCTCCTAAAGGAAGGATGGAGTAAGCCTTTGACATTGCCTTAACCGACTGGATCAAAGCACCGACCAACGTTCATTCCTGCCTATAAGGCTTGTCTGAAGCACCTCCTAGAGGGAGGATGGAGTAAGCCTTTTGTCCCGCATAACAGTGGCCAGGCCAAAGCACCAAACCAGCCTTCACTCGCCATATAAGGCCTGTTTTAAGCGCCTCCTAGAGGGAGCTCTGGTAAGACTTTGGTCCTACTTGATGAAAGCTAACCAAATGCGCCGTTCGACCTAAATCATCACCTAAGATGGTGGTAAGGGTTCAAAACAAAGGGTTAAGACATCCATTGCTGGAGGGTGGCACACAAAAAGGATTAACAACATCTGCAGCCCAAAGCGTGGCACAATAAAGGATTAACAACATCTGAAGCCCAAAGAGTGGCACAATAAAGGATTAGCAACATCCAAATCCCGTAAAGTGGCACACAACAAAGGATTAACAACATTCAAAGCACGGAGAGTGGCAAAAAAAAGGATTCAAACATCTTAAGCCCGGACGGTGGCACAAAAAAGAGGATTCAGACATCCACAGCTGGAGGATGGCACAAAACAGAGGATTTTGACATCCAAGACTTAGAGGGTGGCTCAAAATAAAGAACTTACATTATTATTTCCAGATGATGATTTAAGAACTTCTATTATTGTTTTCAGGGGATGATTTCTGAATTTCTATTGCTATTTTCAGATGATTTCTGAACTTCTCTTACAATTACCAGATGAAGACTTCTGTCTTCTGTTATTTCCAGATGTTGATTTCTAGACTTCTACTACTATTATCAAATATGGATTTCTTGTCTTCTCTAATTATTACTAGATATGGATTTCTGGTCTTCCCTTTATTTCCAGATGATGAATTTTAGACTTCTATAATTATTTTTAGATATGGATTTCTAGTCTTTTTTAATTATTATTACATATGGATTTTTGGTATTCTCATATTATTTCCAAATGAGGATTCTAGTCTTCGATTACAATTACCAGATAGAGATTTCTGGTCTTCTATTATTTCGGAATGAGGATTTCTAGACTTCTATTATTATTTCCAGATTTGGATTTCTTGACTTCTATTATTACTACCAAATACATTATGGACCTTTATTATTATTACCAGATGAGGATGTCTGGTCTTCTCGTTATTACCAGAAGGGGTTCTGATCTTCCATTATAATTATTTCCAGATAAGGATTTCTGGACTTTTATTGCTATCACCGAACAAGAGTTCTTAGTCTTCTTCTATTATTTCCAAATATGGACTTATGGTTTTCTATTACTATTGTAACCTGACATTGATTTCTAGTCTTCTATTGATTACAAGAGGTAATTTCTGATGATCCCTCGTACGAAATTACTAGACAATCTCTTGGACTTTCATTTGAAAACTTGATTTGTTTATTGTTTTCTTCCTTATAGATAAATTATAATCTTAACTCACTCAAATAATTTAGGAAATAAAGGAAAATTAATAAACTCGAACTAATCCAACAGGAGATTTCCTAAAATTGAAATCATATTTAAAAAATAACACTGAGAAATATCATTCACTTTACTTTTACAGAAAAACAAGATTAGCGAGGAAATCTCGCCAAAATGGAGCAATATTGTGACGCCCCACTCCGAGAGCCTCGTTAACAAAGAGTATTACATAGATAATACTGTCGGCTAACGCGGACAATAGAGTATAATGGAAGCGACCATGTGCAATCTTACCTTAACTATTCACTAAATAAGTCGAAAAGTAGAAACACATTAGAAATCGACCTATTCAATAAATATTTAAAGCAAAACTACAATGGCTATAGGATCTATCAGAAAAAAATATAACAACTCAAATGTAATATACGTCACAGAACAGTCAATCATAATATACACATACACCGATACACAACAGAGTATACAAAATAATACATGTCAGGTGGTACAGGAGACCACAATATACAGACGAGACGAAAGAGTATAAATCAAAGTTACAGCAGATAAGGACTACAAAAGACGCTATAACAAAATGAAGCTAGCGAATAGTCCATGCGGAAGCAAAATAGGCTAAGTCTCCAAAAGCACCTAACCTGAAACATCTCGGTCTGACCCGAGTATAAAATAACCGGATCAGTCTAGATAACAAATCAGTTAGATTAACTGAACAATAATAAACCTGCAAGGTCATACAGTATAACAAATATCTCTAGAGGAGATAACACAATCATCAACAAGAAATGAATCATATAGAGCAAGCCTCATATCATCGGCAACATATAGAAACAAAGGATACAAATATCCCAAAACAAGCCAGAAGGCAAATAACAAATACCCATAAGGTATACAAGTTCCACAAGGTAATCGCTATACTCCATGCGGCTCACAAAGACCAACACCGAAGGGCGATACCAAGGGAATATACATATCAATGAAACATCATGAAATTTTGCTCGAGCTCAGTACTGTACAAACAAGGATCCATGAGCCCGAAGACTCCAAACCCAAGTATCACCCATGCGGCACATAAGGCCAACACCAGAGCGAAACTATATAGGGCAACAAACCCGAAGGCACACACCCGAAGGCAACATACCCGAAGGCAACAAACCTAGGGAGACAGTCCGAAGACACTATCCCAGAGGCAACAAACCGTAGTGGTGAAGGTCGAAGACCCGGTACTGGACACCACTAACTGGCGGAATGTGTCACAACTCTCGAAAAGGAATCCGAAAAGTGTTAACGTATGTCCCATAACCACTCGTTCGCACTAAACGGTTTACTATCCGTCAGTCCCTTTCACACTCAAAGCAGTACAAAGTTTACCTCATATCATCGACAAACCAAACCCGAAGGTCAAAACAATCAATCGAATAGGTCAAGGATTAATCGGAAGGATAAACGCACAAATTCATGGTTCGTGTTTTGCCCAACCATTTAATCACCCTCCCACTTCGTTCGAAGTGCGAAAGTGTGTGTGTTTTAAATAGAATTTATAAATTAGAGAAACGAACTTTTAAATGCGATTCGAGATATTATTTCATAAAAACCCGTGGATTAAAATTAAAAGGAACCATCAAAGTCAAAACAATTGATAATCATACATAGGATCATCATGAATCAATTCAAATTGAAAATTCAATCCCAAAAGGAAAAGTGGGCTGAAACAGCAGGTTCAGTCGACTGAACAGAGTTTTTCAGTCGACTGACCCTGTACCTGAAAATTTTCTAGGTTCAGGAAACTTTCTGTTTCTAGGTTCAGTCGACTGTGCAGAGTTTTTCAGTCGACTGAATCATGCCTGGAAACTCTCGGGTTTCAGGTTCAGTCGACTGTGCAGAGTTTTCAGTCGACTGAATCTTGCCTGGGCTGTTTTCCAACCTTATTCAAATGAAGAGCAAACTCTCCCAAAATGCAATCGGACGAACATTGGCTCTAAGGGCTTATGCCAATCGATAACCCGGCCCTATATGTTCCTCGATGCATCACCAAAACATGATTAAAACATCAAAGTTAGGATTTCAAATATTTTAACCCAAAACACTAAAAATTGGATTATTCCTCAATTCAACCCAAACCAAATGCAAGTGCATAAGAACAAGGTGTTAGGAATTCATACCTAACATCAATGAAATCAAGAGAAGTAGATGTGAGTTCAAAACTCACCTTTTTACACAAAACAAAGAAGATGAAGAAGCACAATTGCAAGGAATCAACCAACTACACTCCACTTCAACACTACAAGCTTCAATCTAGAATCAAAGAAAGTATTTCCTAGGTTAGGGTTAGGAAAAATTACAGAAATTGAAGAGGAGAAGAGATGGAGAAGATGGAGATGAACTTACCAATGGATTCTCTATGAATTTGGAGCAAGAAATCAAGATACAAAAGAGAAACTAGGGCTTGCTAATTTCTAATTCTCTTCCCTTTCCCCCATTTCAGTTTTTAGCTTAAGAAAGAAATGAAATGAAGATGAAATGAAGAGAAGGGTTGAGCTAGGGGGTTAAGTGGGCTAGTGGGCTGAACCCAATCCCAAACCCAATAGGAAAAGTAGCCAAAATTTCACAAACTCCAAACATATCAAAGATTATACTCAAAAAGATCGCAAACGCCATTTTGGAACCAATGGAGGTGGTTTCGAGTTCCAATTCGGCCATTTGCAGAAAGTAACATTTCGGACCCCAAAATCCGAATAACGATGCTATATTTAAATCAAACATTTAAATATAAAATCGTTAAATATGCGGGTTGTTACAAATATAAAGGAATTCTTGGTTTTACCCTAAAGAGTAAAAAAAACTTCTCTTATACTGGAGGGGGGGGGATGTCATCCCAATAATTTTTAAAGCGTACAAGCAAAAGAATCAATGCCGAGACTAAGGGTCCATGTCGAGGTTCGAAGCTTCAGATGCAAAGATGAATATCAACATCAAAGTCCTTATCGACATCGAAGAACACAAGATGGTGATAAAACAGCTACACTGCTCCTATCCAGTGATGTCGAGTTTCTTCAAAACATGCCATTTTATGTTGATGGTGAAAACAAAAAATCATAGATCAAGGGTCAAGAAGTAACATAATACTAACCTTGTGTGAGCAATCTCGACAACTACTGATGTCGAGGTGCATTAATAACATCGGTGTCGTGCTTTAATGGCATCGAGGATCATCAAGGAAGAATGACTTCGAGCATTAAGGTAATACTGAGGTCTCATCATGAAGGAATAAGAGCGCAAGTGTTAAAGAGCCATGACTATATACATGCCGAAGCCAAAAAGGCTGCTATTTTCAATGCTCGACGACCTTGAAACACGGCAAGACTTAAGATTGGCGGAACTTACTACCCGCCCAAATCTATAAATAGAGGCTAAGGGGCTCTATGCCGGGGCAGAAATTTTCTTTTCTCTCCCTCTCTAATTCTTAAATTGCACTCTAGCAAACCCTAAATCGAATTAGGGAAAGTTGTATTCGATTGTAATAATTTATTATCAATAGAAACAAAGGCTTGGATTGGCTTATGGCCTTCAACCATGATTTATTAAATCATTATCGATTTCGACATGCAAATATTTGGACTCTGAGTTTGAAACTCGATATAATCGACCTTGGCAAGCTTTGAACTGTGACTAACATGTCGTGAAGTTCAGGGTTTGACATGGCCATTGTTTGATTATTATTTAACATTAACATATACATAACCACGACATGGCCAACCATGTCGAGTTTAAGCAATAGAGAGCGTCTATTCACATGATTATATGAGCATTGGATTCTCGAATATAGAAGCAAAAAGGGATTTGTTTATTATCATGATTAATTGATCATATTTCCAACTTGCCACCTTTTCTACATTTCTATTCAATCATATGATATGACATAAGCCCTTATGGGAGTATGTTCTCTAAAAGTTCTTATGAAAAGTGCAACGTCGCTATTATGGCTACATTTAGGGTGTCGAGTCCCTCTAGGGATGTCGAGCATAATGACTAAAAAATGATGAATGTGCATCAGCTTTCCTTCGAGGACCAATTTTCATCATTTGTCAATGATTTTATCATGCATCCATAATGACATGCTAGATCTTGGCGCTCCTTGATGATGACATTGATCAATAACACTCGATTGTGTGCCTCTATCCATAATGTCAAGGACTAACTTATCACTATTGGCATCCGAGGTGTTATACCACTTTTTGATATAATAGTTTATATAGATGAGGGTTTAGAGACAAAATAGAATCTAGATTCTCCTTTATCTATTACCATTTGTCTTCTATCTTAGCCATCAATATCAAATCCCTCTAAATCACACATAGCCGTGTAACACCCCGCCTTTTTACACGGTTTAAATCGACGATAAACCACACACGTTAGACTTAAAACATACAAAAGGGCGGATTGTTATGGGGTAAATAAGAAAAAACAGAGAAAGAAAGAAAAACAAAGTAGAATATTGCAGCGGAACGATAAAATATAATAATCAAATATGCAGTTCATGAAGCTGTTTTATAAAATATTTGATTTTACTTATATTACACAATATCAGAGTTACACATACCAGAGAATAATAGTTAATGCAGCGGAATACAGTGTATAGTGGAATACTATAATAAATAATAATAAATCTTCATCTTCGTCCTCTAGAGTACGGTCTTCTAGATCCTGAACCGCTCGGACTAACCCGAGCAAATTGAAAAGACAAAACACTCGAGTTAGAACTAAAAGATCTTATGTAAGTTAAATCAACTAAAATAAATATGAGTGCAACGGCATCGGAGATGTTTACGGGATTTGACATCTCCAATCCAGTGTCAATGTGAGTGCAGTAAATCAAGAGATGCTCGGGATTCACACTTCCTAAGGATCCGTTAAACTATTTACTATGTAGTAATATTTCGCTATTATAATAATGTCTAATAGTAAAATAAACTTACTTTTTTCTTAGCATTAAGGGGTTACCCATATAGCCCTTAACACGTAATAGTCCCAGTAGTCCATCCAATATCATGGTCCCTCCTGATCGGAAAGCCACCAGACGATACCACACGGGCTACTGGAGAAATCCTAACTCGTACAAGGTGTGATAGAGTAGGTGACACGGCACAACTAGGCAATGCCAGGGTAGATATACCAATTACGCTTCCGGGTCGGTGGTAACGCATAGCGCACAGCTACCGCCCACCTTGAGCCACACCCCCAAATAAAAAAAATCAAAAGTGGCCACCGAATCAATCCAAAAGTCAAAGTATAATATCGAAGGGACGTGTCCGATCAAACGTGCTACCTCATTAACCTGTCAATCGCTCCTGTTTTAGCCACCTTATGCCAACTCACGGGAGTCGGGTCCACGTATTTACCTCAATGGAAATGCCGCCACCATCCTACTTCATTCTGGAATCTCCACCACGTACACGGTTGTTAAAGTGGTTTTCGGAGTTGGCAGAGAGTATGACAACTTCCGATCTCGGTCTCTTCAACAACCAATCGTTATTATAACACCACGGTCTTTTCAAAATAGTTTATACTTTAAAACCAGAATATAATATTCATTTCAAAACCATATAAATATGATATCATTTCTATTTTTAAAACCCAAATTTTATGATATCAATTTGATTTCAAATATATTTTTTCATGAAATCATAGCACTTTCAAATTTATATACCTTGGAACCAACATTCGAAATTATACACTTTTAAAACATCATACTTTGAAATTCATAAGTTAGAAACATTTCAATTTCGATAAAACGTTTCAATTTCGATATATTTCAAGGCTTTAACGTTCCAAAATTCCAAAAACTAAATTTGATAATCTAGATTTAAAAGTCAAATCTTCTATTATTTAGTTTTGAAATATTTTACATAATAAATCCATTTTCATTTTAAACAAACTCAAATTTCAAATACTGAATAATTTCTTCAATTCATTTATACTTGAAATAATCATTTTATTCACCTAGACCCAAAAATCCAGTTATAATAATTATACCTTTTTAAATTTTCAATTTAATAAATTTCACATCAACCATTTAGAGTTTAATTCTTAAATAAATTCAGTTCCAAATAAATCTCCAATTTATCTCTCGACCTTAATTTATTTAAATCATTATACTCTCTATATTAAAATAAAATTTAAATACTTACTCACATTTATTTTAATAAAATCAAACTCAATTATTAAACTAAATTTTTATTTAACAAACTTATACATAGCTTAAATTCATGCATTTTAATACTATTTATATAATATCAAAATTATTATTCATTAAACCCTATTATATAAAATAATCAAACTTTATTATTAGGCTTATTTTATATTTCAAGCCTATTTATCTATAGCTAAAATCAATAAAAAATTTGACGTTTACATAACATGTAAAATCAATAATTATATAATCCATATATTTCTTTACAAAACCATAAAATTCATTTCAAAATAATTATATATATATATATATATATATATATATCGCGATGCCTGTATATAATTTTCTATCCTATGGTCAAGTGATACGGATATTATCATTTCAATTCGCAATTTAAAAACAAAAATGTGGTTGTATATCATTTCAAACCGCAATCCCGAATCAAATAAATACATAATAACTTGCAGATTATGATGATATAAATAAAACATCCATTCATCCATGATAAAATCATACATCCATCACAATCATCATCCAAAACAATCGATCAATATCAATATATAACTGATAATATATAACAGGAAATTAACTGGCAGTTATATTCAACAATAAATTAAATAACGATTTATTTAAATAAATGCAATTAACTGAGATTATGATTAAAAATATCCGAAACAGTCATATTTAAATGCATAATCACAACAAAACTAAATTTAACAAACATAAGAAATTTTAGAAGTTGTGAGTGGATTAAAACACTCACCTTTTGAATTTAAATTGAATTTAAACCCAAAAATTGGACAGTCTCCAAATCCGTCTAAAGTAGTGCCAAAATATCCGGAATTCCAATACGAACCTAGAGGAGAAAACCGCGCATGAAACAGATATCATAGGTAAAAGTTATTCATATTAGAAGATTTGAATTCGAAAATTAAAATAAAATAAACTAGAAAAAGGTCACCACTCACGCAGCCACGTTGCCCTTCCTCCTGCTTCATGCGCGTATTACACATTCGAACGCATAGTACTACACGCGCCTGCACCGATGTTTGACCAGCCACCACCTTCGCCCTCGATCGCCAACGACGAAGCCGCCATCACCCGAGTGCTCTTCATCACCTCGCGACCCTACACCCAAGTCGCGGCCCTCTCCCAAGCGATGCCGCCGCCGCCTAGGTCTAGGGTTTCAAAACCTTAATTCATGAAATTAGATCGCTACAGACCAAATTAGGCCACTCGACCACCACCGTCGCACTCCTAAAGCCAAGCCTAACAAAACCCATATCCTGATTTCACCGATTAGATCCAAAATCAGAAAACCCCAATTTGACGCTTAGGGTTCACAAATTTCGAGCTTTGACCGAGATTTCTGGCTAAATCGAGCATCAATTGTAGAAACAGACGCCACATGTCGATTCGTATGATCGACATACTCGAAATATAATTTTTCCAAATTTTTTGGAGAGTTTGAATTTTGAAGTTGATTTTTGAATTGAAATTTGAATTGGATAAATTAGGGTTTGCAGCCATTGAGAAAGAGGAGCACAGAAGTTTCTGTACGTATAGAAATGAGGAATAGTGGTTGCTAGGGTTTATAGCAGGATATATATATTGGCAGGGTTGGCATTTGAATGGATGGATAAGATAGATTTACGCGCTGACGACAAAATGACCCAAAAAGCCCGTTTCGACTCCAGAACGAAATTGGGTCAACCCATATATCAAAATAGGTGTTTTAAAATATTTTAAACACAGTAGAAAAGGTTTCGAGTCCAAAATGAAGAAGTTATGCTAAAATCAATATTTTTCGAATTGATTTCAATTTCATTTATTTCAAGGCATTTCGAGTTCATACGATCAAACGTGTGACGGCTTGGAATTTTCAAGCATTTAAAATCGGAATATTTAATTGATTTTAAATATTCAATAGAGTAATTTTAACTTGAATTACGAATATCACAATTTATTTGATAATTGAATTATTAAATTAAATAAGTGAAGTTGGGTAAATTGTTGAATCTGGAGTTTTAAGCCTATTAAAAATAATTTGAAGGCTTGAAAAATTTATATTAATAGTACTGAAGATAATAGAAGTTGTAAAATTGAAATTAACAATGGTTTGTTCAGTTTTAAATTTTATAGTTTAAATTGAATTTTAAAATAGCCTTCCGAGGCACGGTCTCGGAATTCGACGAAACCAGTTCCATTGAATCCGTAATAGTGTATTATTATCGGATTTTAACTTTCGTAGTGATCGGAGTTGTCGTTTGACCCTGGCAGCTCAAAACGCTTAGATGCCATTCTAATCGGTTTAATTTAAAACTGATCGTTTTCTTCTGTAACTTGTGCATACGATCGAATTAGGTTCCGAAACACGTTCCATCGTGTTTGGAATACGGGTAAAACCTTATAATCACCTGTCGGCATGTCTAATTCGGGGTTCGAGATTTCGCGTTATGTGTAACGAGATATTTTGAAAATTTAATAATATTAAAAAAAAATCAACTCAGCCACCCTATCCTATACCTATGTATGCTTAGCTGACCATCCTGTAGCTTTTTTCTCCAACACGCGACAGCCTTTTCTCTGTTAAGCACCACGAGCCTTTCATTCTGATCTCAGAGAGAAAAAATATCTAGCTCCTTGGTAAAAATGGCGTCCCTCTTCACTTCTATTCAATCACAGAAAGAAAAAAATAAAAATAAAATATCAGCAAAAGAAGAAAATGAGGGCCGAGCTTTCCTTAATATTGCGCGAGCTCGTCTTCATCCCATTTCAATCGCGTTCCCCCAAGTTCATGATCGTCCCTAGGGTTGTAGTGCCGCCCAACCTTTGCATCAGTCGCGAGAACTGGAGAAGCGACGAGGATCGAAGTCGCTCGCAAATCGCTCGCGTATGGGCTTCGATGTCGCACGTGAGTCGCGTCTAGGGTTTTGTCAGCGATGAAGGAAGCGCAGTGGGAGGTCGTGCTCGGCGTAGTGGGTTAGCAAAGGGCTGGGTCGGCGAGTTGATCGAGGCTGCGATGAGGAGAGAGGCCGACCTAGGTTTGCGCGTGTGTGTGTGGGCTTGGTCAAGATCGTGGTTCGCTTGGAAGGAGAAGGGGTTTGCTGTGAGGTATACCAATTTATTTTATTTAAATTAAAACAAGCATTCATGGATTAGAAAGATTAACATTAAAATTAATTACTGTTTTATAATAATAATTATTCTTATTATTTTACCGGAAAGATAAGCAGGTAGAAAAGAAATTAAGTAGACAGCTAGATCTAAAATAGTTTTGTTTTTTTTTTTGAATTTGGATTATTGATTATTTATGAAAAAGTTAAATATATGTACAAGACATTTATATAAGGTATTGGAAGGAAATTATATAAGAGATTTGTGATAAAATTATAAGATTTACTTATTTAATTTATTTTGTTGCTAAAAGATGTAATAATGGAAAATTAGTTCAAAATTAAATTGAATGGTAATTAAGGGTTCGATTTATATTTCGAATATTAATAGATCGAAAATTGGTTTGCACAAGGTTAAAAATCGCGGAAACAAGACGAGTTTGAGGTAAATGGCAATCTTAGGCCAAAGGTGAGTTAATCTCACTCGGTTAAATTTAATTTTAAATGATTAAATTTAAATAATTGTTGAATGGTTGAATTGATTGATATGCTATAGCATGATATTTTGAAATTGGTATTATATTGGGCTAACGTCCATGGATGCAGGAAAAACAGGTTGGAGGGATCCAACTGGATCCCTCAACATATATTTAAATTATTTGATACCCTCTGCTGTAATTATTTGATATTCTATGATGAAATATATTAGAATGTTGAATGCTATGGTTCGATTGGATATAATTGAGTGTAATGAATTACCAAAAATATATAAATTGGATTGTTGGGAAGAAAATAAAGGAAGTAAACTTGTAAGCAAGATAATTAGAGGAAATTTGAATAAATTAAGAATGAATTGAAAAGAAATAGAAGTAATACGAAAATAATAATAAATAACTTTGAGTATGAAAGGAATTTTGAATAAACCGAAACTAATGAAGTGTAAACTTAAGTTATATCAATTAAAGGAATAAAGAATTATTTTAAAATTCAAAGTTTAAATTTATTTAAAAGGATTAAGAAGTAATTTGAGAAATGAAAAATTGGTATTCTCAGTTAAAAATATTTATATCATAATTAAGAAATAAAATCTGAAATTTATAGATTTTGAATAAAAAGGGAGTAAATTGGAAATCAATTTGGATATCAATTTGGAAATTGATTCAAGTGTTTGAAATTGGAAATTTAAAGAAGAATGTGAAGAGAAGTAAATTTCTTTGGATAGTCAAGTATGTTCAAAGTAAATTTTTAAATATAAGTTATAAGCTTTAATATTGTTTTAAAAAGCATGTTTTAGAAAATTTAGTATTTCTAATCTTTTAAATTCTAAAGTAAATATCTTTCAACTCTATTATCGTAGTAGTTATTTAAAAGGTGACATAGTTATTCTGTTTTAAAAAGTGAAAACCTAGTTTTATATTTTATAAAGTAATCTTATTTTCAAATATTCATATAGTATATATTTTTAGCCAATTATTGAAGTAGTCTTAACTTGAATGTTTTAAAGTAAATTCCAAGTAAGTATTTTATTTTAATCTATTATCATAATAATTATTTAAAGAATGATTTGGTATTTTAAAGAAGAAAATCTAATGTATAGTTTTAAGGTAATTTTATTTTAGTTATTTCTAGACTATTATTTTAAATTAAGTATTAAAGTAATTTTTTTCTAAATTAAATTTTAAATATATTTTACAAATACATGTTTTAAATTATTTTAAAAATCTAAGTTTTGTGTTGGCGACTCCAGTAGAAATAGAAAATACTTCGAATTTATTCTGAGAAAGGAAGATAGTATTGAAAACTATTTTTCAAAGGAGTTTGAAAAGTGAAAATATATCTTGTGAAGATATTTTTGAGATTAATAAATAATTTGGGAAATTATTTATTGGTTGGATGGTTGTTTGTGAATATTAATTGATAGTTAAATCACCGATTATCAATATTGACCAACTGCGTTGATCGTTTCGAAGAGATCGGGATTGAGATTTATTTCTCGAAAACCACTTCGATCCGGTTTGTACGTTTCGTGGAAAACAATTGTAGATTCGGAGTTGGAGAAGTGAAGTGCAAGGGCTAGTCGCTACTAATCCTGAGGTTATTTCCAAAATGGATGTAGTAGGAATAGTTCCTTCGGTTTCGTTCGAACCCGGAACGGACTTGTATGGATGAATGCTTGTGAAGCATCGTCAGGTGGACGATGGGCATTCTAAGGGATATGTTCTAAAAAGGTAACGCTTAGCCTCAAGCTTCATCAAATGGGAATGACTGAAATTTAGGTGTTATGCAACAAGGCTAGATGGGTAGCACCCAAGTAGGGTGAGGTCATCCCTACCTAGATGTCCCTTTTTATTTCGGCTTAGTGGGCGGTTGTTGATCCCAACCGCGGGGTGATCTCACTCGGGATTATCCAGTAAGGGATAGTCCCGGTCTTGTGTTGCAGGGAAGCGGGCGTACTTCTCGGTACTATGATCTAGGCCATGTACTGTGATAGGTGGTACCCCAGTGCCTAGTCATTAGTTGGAAATCCATTCTCCCTACGAGTCTTGTACGAGTTTTGTTTTTATTACCCACTCTGTGGCTAGTAGCTGGAATTTAATAGATGTAACAATTTCAGCTATTTTATAAGTATTTGTATATACACCCTATTATAATATCAGAGGATTTCTATAAAAATTGTTTTAGCTATCGTAAGGTAAAAACCCTACATGTTTATTTGTGGCATGGTCTTACGAGATGCTTTGTTTTCAAAGGATTTTTGAAACTTTAATAATCAATTGAGTGTGATTTTCTCATGCTGGTATTCCAGACTGACTCGGGTGTTATTTAACTGTAATGCTTAGGTCAGACCGAGTATTATAGGATACAGGATATGATGCTGTGGAGCTCAGGAGACGAGCTGGATGACGATACGTACTTTCGTACTTGTTTTATATATATTCCGTTGTGCTGAGTAGCTGTGTATCCAGTTGTATGTTATTGATGTTGAACTGTGATTGATGTACTCTGATGATGTAATATATATAAACAGTTATATTTGATTTTGAGTAAAGATCATTTATTATCTATTATATTTTATTCCGCTGCGATGTTAGATACTGTTGTTGTTTTCTATTTTCTTCTTCTACCTCTTCTTCTTTAACCCAAATGGTTCGTATTTCTGTATAACTTGAGTTGATTGTTGTAGAATAGTGTTGACTCAAGGGGTGCGGATTTGCAGGTCGTTTCACTTGGTATCAGAGCTTAGGTTGGTGATAACCTTGGCTCTGGTGGGAAATTACTCAAATAGAGTCCGTAATTCTCTAGGATGAGTTTGAGTGTATTAATAGATAGGAATGCATTTTTGTTAGTGAATATAAATTGTTTTAATATTGTGTTGATTGGTTTATTGAGTGGCATATGAACCTTCGTCGGCACAGTCTGGACAACTGTATCGAAGGGGTTTCTAAACACTTGAATAGAACAGTTTGACACGGTATTGTTTTTAAATGTGGGTGAATGAAATAATTTTACCCAAAATATGTTTTGATATAAAGAAAAGTTTTGAAAATTATTTTAGCTAATATATGGTTGCTTGGATGTTAGAAATGATAATAATAAATTATTATCATCGTTGTGTAAAAATTTAACTAGAAATTGAAAATATAACCAAAGTTGAAGGGAATAAATTCATTATAAAATGAAATTTATAAATATGAATTATAAATGTAAATTATAAATTGAAATATAATTAAATGGGAATTTGTATAAGCATAAACTATACAAATGCATTATAGTTAAAATTTGAATTAAAACAGAATTCGAAACTTTAAAACCCGAAGATTTTGGAAGTATTTTGAAGATAAATAGTAGCATTATTGCTTTAAAAAGTATTTCCGAAAGGAAATTGTTCCAACTAAATTTTGTAAAGGGATATAGCATTGAACTCACTTCAGTTGTTGGAAAATAACTTCGATGATGACTGCAGCATCATCGATGTTCATTTTCGAGTTTCTAAGTGATGAATTGCTGCCAAATTGATTTGTTCAGAAGAACTAGTTTATTTTTGAAATTTCAAAGGCAATTTGACGGAAATAAAAAAAACCTGGATTGGTTTACATTTTTGAGAAATGTGAGTTGAGATGTTGAAGATTTCAAGATAATTTGAAACCAAAGTCGGGTGTTTAAAAATCCTGATCAGAAAGGTTATAAGCTTATAAATTAAGATGATTTTTAAATTAGGAAGGAAATATAAGCTTTGAATGTTGGAATTTAAATTTGAAGGGAAAAGTTAAAAATGAAATTAACTTGGATTAGGAAATAAAATTTAACTGGATTGAAATTATATGAATAGATTGAAATTAATATCCAGTTGTATTCGAATTAAGTTGAAATCGAATTGAGTTAAATAAATCTGAGTTAAAACAAAATTGAATTGGAATAGTAATTAAATTGAGTTATTGAATGGAATGAATTGGAATAACTTATAAAAGAACTAAAAATCCATGGAAATTAAAAAAAAATGCTTGGTTATAAATAAGCATAAGGCTTGAGTTAAAAATAAAAGAAGAATATATTCAAGCCTAGAATGAATGAAATTATATAAATAATAAGTTGTGACTTATAAAATTGAAAATGGAATGCAAAATCCAAAATAAATATTATTTGATGTTTTGGATAATAAAACGAAAGAAAATCCAAACTTGAATTATAAAATAAATTGAACTAAGGAAATTAAATGAAGTGATATTTGGAATTAAAAATCAAGTATTGAACTATAAATAGGGGAGAATTAATTTGTTAATAAATTAGTTAATGAAATATGTAATGGGAACCTAATGTAGTTAAATAGAAGCCGAATTTTGAGGTTATGATGAAGTTTGGAAATAAAACTCAAGTATAAATTAAGCTCGACTTAAATTGTTAGTGGAGTAAATGTAATTGAGAATGAAGTTGAATTGTGAGTTAATAAAATTGGATGGTAAATTGAAAATGGATAGTGGATTTAGAGCTTGAGTAATAAATTAGAATTTAACCCAAAGTGTTAACAAATTAAATATAATTGGAAATGTATCAAATAAAAATAAAATTGGATTAAAATAGTAATGGTATAAATTGCAAATAAAATACAAATAAGTAGAAATAAATTGGAAATGGCCATGTAATCAATTGAATGAGTTGAGTCTGAAAGTTAAATTTTATAATAACTAATCAAATAAATTTGTGGTTTGAAATGAGATTGGATTGAAATAGAATCAAGTTAAATTGAAAAGGGAAATTTATTTGCAAAATGAAAATGAGCTTAAGGTAAAATTTGAATAAATTGAAGTAAATTAACTTAAGCTGAATAGATGAAGGAGAGTTGAATTGAAATCAACTTAAACTATGTTTAATAATATTGGATTGGATTTAAATCAAGTGAAAATAAATTTTAATCGAAATAGAATTCGGTGAGTTACAGATAATATTTAATGGAATGAAAATTCTTAAATAAATAATTGTAAACCATTTAAATTATTAAGGAATTGAAGTAACTTGAGACAATAAGGAAAATAGAATGTTTTCAAGTTAATAGAATGGATTTAAATGAATGCGGATAAGAAATGAAATGCAAATGAATAGATCGTGAGTAAAATTGAAATGGTTATTGAATGAAATAGCCTGGATTGTCTTCGAGCTAAATAAAACAGCTCGGAATAAACAATTTTGGAATGAAATGTAAATGAATGGATTGTGAATGGAATTTAAACAGAATGTGTCGAGCTAGATCAAATGGTTTTTAATGGAACCTGTTTGAATAATGAAGTGAATGGATTCAAATTTAAAATGCAATGAAAATTAGAATATATGGATTGTGAATAAACTGAAAATGGAATAGAATTAAGTATAAATTGAGTTGAAATCAATTTAAGTTGGTTATAAAACTTAAGTACTTATTTATTCACATAGATCTCGTCAAATTGCATAGAATAAATTGTCATTGGTTGTAAATGGAGGTGATTAAAATTCTATGAATCGGTAAGAGTAAAATAAATTGATATTGAGAGCAATTGAATTAAATATGAGTTCGGTTTGCTTAAAAATAAATTGAATGTAAGCGATTGAGTTTTAAACCATTCAAATTGATGAAGTTGTATAGGAATGGATTGAAAACCATTCAAATTGAATGGAAACGGCTATAAATTAACTGGAACAGTGGAATTAGTATGAAATTTGTATAAATTGCTTTCGGGAAATGTTTGGTGTGCATTTCTTTTGTAATTCATGTGTTTAACTATTGCAAATAAGTGAAATGTTGATAAACTTCATTTATTTGGCACTTACATGTTTAAAAATTGAGTAAGTACAGGTACTTGGAAGCCGTGTGGCTGGATTTGATTGCGTTATCTGCTAAATAAATAAACTGCTTGCTTAAAAATGCTAAATAAGGTACGCCTACGCAATAAAAATAGGAAATATGAACTGTTTTTGGTTTTTCCGACCGGGTGGGTCGATGTATATATATTTATATCTTTTGTCAAATTGCAAAAGCTCCTCCGTACAAAGGAGACTCTGCCAAAAAATTTCAGAAATTTTGGGAGTTAGAAAATTTTGAAAATTTTTGTTAACAATAAAACGATTTCAAACTGGAAATTGAAATATATTAGTAAATGAAACTAATTTAAATAATGACATGAATTAGTTATAAATGGCAAATAAAATTCAAATATTCAGAGTTAAAGATAAATGGAATTCATATGAAAGTGAAATACTCAATTTGAATAGAATTAGATATAAACTAATGTGGTAAGGAGAAAATAAATATAAGAAGCATATAAAATGCTTATACTAAATTAAATAAGGAATGGTAAATTCTTAATTGGAAATTGATATTACAAATATATTCTAAGTTAATATTCGAATAAATAAATATTGACATTTTGTAAGGAAGTCGGTAAAATGTTTTGAAAGTTGTGATTGGATATTAGTGCTAAGCAGGATATGCAGGTATTATAAAAGGAAAAAGCGAATTGGTTTTGACTTCAAAAGGATAAAAATTGAATTGCCCGACCAAAAAGATATGTGTTTAAATTCCTGTGCAATTTGATTGGGTTTTTGGATCGAGCCACTTGGCCTTTTTGTTTTCTTTTGGATTTGGGAGGACATAGGGCCATTTTGTAGTTGTACCAAGCTAGCCATGCAAAGGAGACGCTAGCGAAATTTTTCGGGAATTTAGGGAGTTAGAAAAATTTTGATAATTCAAAATTTGGTTTTAAATTGAGATTTGAATGGTTAAATAAATAGTATAGTTTGAAAACTATAGGAAAGTTGAGAAGTTAATAAGAATGACAATGGGTCTTTTATAAAAAGATAGTTGATTAGATGTTGAATTGTTTGGTTTTGGAGATAAGTAAATGGGTATTGGACCATTTTTCCTAATTAGTAATTTCGGGTACAAAATTCTTTTAAGGGGGGAGGAATGTGACGACCCAGAATTTTCAAGCATTTCAAATCGGAATATTTAATTGATTTTAAATATTCAATAGAGTAATTTTAACTTGAATTACGAATATCACAATTTATTTGATAATTGAATTATTAAATTAAATAAGTGAAGTTGGGTAAATTGTTGAATCTGGAGTTTTAAGCCTATTAAAAATAATTTGAAGGCTTGAAAAATTTATATTAATAGTACCGAGGATAATAGAAGTTGTAAAATTGAAATTAACATTGGTTTGTTCAGTTTTAAATTTTATAGTTTAAATTGAATTTAAAAATAGCCTTCCGAGACATAGTCTCGGAATTCGACGAAACCGGTTCCATTGAATCTGTAATAGTGTATTATTATCGGATTTTAACTTTCGTATTGATCAGAGTTGTCGTTTGACCCTGGTAGCTCAAAACGCTTAGATACCGTTCTAATCGGTTTAATTTAAAACTGATCGTTTTCTTCTGTAACTCGTACATACGATCGAATTAGGTTCCGAAACACGTTCCTTCGTGTTCGGAATACGGGTAAAACATTATAATCGCCTGTCGGCATGTCTAATTCGGGGTTCGAGATTTCGCGTTATGTGTAGCGAGATATTTTGAAAATTTAATAATATTAAAAAAAATCAACTCGGCAAAAGAAGAAAATGAGGGCCGAGCTTTCCTTAATATTGCGCGGGCTCGTCTTCATCCCATTTCAATCGCGTTCCCCCAAGTTCATGATCGTCCCTAGGGTTGTAGTGCCGCCCAACCTTTGCATCAGTCGCGAGAACTGGAGAAGCGACAAGGATCGAAGTCGCTCGCAAATCGCTCGCGTATGGGCTTCGATGTCGCCCGCAAGTCGCGTCTAGGGTTTTGTCAGTGATGAAGGAAGCGTAGTGAGAGGTCGTGCTCGGCGTAGTGGGTTAGCGGAGGGCAGGGTCAGCGAGTTGATCGAGGCTGCGATGAGGAGAGTGGCCGACCTATGTTTGCACGCGTGTGTGTGGGCTTGGTCAAGATCGTGGTTCGCTTGGAAGGAGAAGGGGTTTCCTGTGAGGTATACCAATTTATTTTATTTAAATAAAAACAAGAATTCATGGATTAGAAAGATTAACAGTAAAATTAATTACTGTTTTATAATAATAATTATTCTTATTGTTTTACCGGAAAGATAAGCAGGTTGAAAAGAAATTAAGTAGACAGCTAGATCTAAAATAGTTTTGTTTTTTTATTTTGAATTTGGATTATTGATTATTTATGCAAAATTTAAATATATGTACAAGACATTTATATAAGGTATTGGAAGGAAATTATATAAGAGATTTGTGATAAAATTATACGATTTACTTATTTAATTTATTTTTGTTGCTAAAAGATGTAATAAAGGAAAATTAGTTCAAAATTAAATTGAATGGTAATTAAGGGTTCGATTTATATTTCGAATATTAATAAATCAAAAATTAGTTTGTGCAAGGTTAAAAATCACGGAAACAAGACGAGTTTGAGGTGAATGGCAATCTTAGGCCAAAGGTGAGTTAATCTCACTCAGTTAACTTTAAATTTAAATGATTAAATATAAATAATTGTTGAATGGTTGAATTGATTGATATGCTATAGTATGGTATATTTTGAAATTGGTATTATATTGTGCTAAAGCCTGTGGATGCAGGGAAAACAGGTTGGAGGGATCCAACTAGATCCCTCAACACATATTTAAATTATTTGATACCCTCTGCTGTAATTATTTGATATTCTATGATGAAATATATTGGAATGTTGAATGCTATGGTTCGATTGGATGTAATTGAGTATAGTGAATTACCAAAAATATATAAATTGGATTGTTGGGAAGAAAATAAAGGAAGTAAACTTGTAAGCAAGATAATTAGAGGAAATTTGAATAAATTAAGATTGAACTGAAAAGAAATAAAAGTAATATGAAAATAATAATAAATAACTTCGAGTATGAAAGGAATTTTGAATAAACCGAAGTTAATGAATTGTAAACTTAAGTTATATCAATTAAAGGAATAAAGAATTATTTTAAAATTCAAAGTTTAAAATTATTTAAAAAGATTAAGAAGTAATTTGAGAAATGAAAAATTGGTATACTCAGTTAAAAATATTTATATCATAATTAAGAAATAAAATCTGAAATTTATAGATTTTGAATAAAAAGGGAGTAAATTGGAAATCAATTTGGAAATCAATTTGGAAATTGATTCAAGTGTTTGAAATTGGAAATTTAAAGAAGAATGTGAAGAGAAGTATATTTCACTGGATAGCCAAGTATGCTCATAGTAAATTTTTAAATATAAATTAAAAGCTTTAATATTGTTTTAAAACGTATGTTTTAGAAAATTTAGTATTTCTAATCTTTTAAATTCTAAAGTAAATATCTTTCAACTCTATTATCGTAGTAGTTATTTAAAAGGTGACATAGTAATTCTGTTTTAAAAAGTGAAAACCTAGTTTTATATTATATAAAGTAATCTTATTTTCAAATATTCATATAGTATATATTTTTAGCCAATTATTGAAGTAGTCTTAACTTGAATGTTTTAAAGTAAATTCCAAGTAAGTATTTTATTTTAATCTATTATCGTAATAATTATTTAAAGAATGATTTGGTATTTTAAAGAAGAAAATCTAATGTATAGTTATAAGGTAATTTTATTTTAGTTATTTCTAAAGTATTATTTTAAATTAAGTATAGTTATAAGGTAAATGTATAGTCATTCCATATTTATCCAATAACTATCAGTATGTAACCCCTTGGTTCCCCTAACAGTCATGAGTTTACACTGCCTAACATTTGGAAAGCTTTATGTACTCTAGTCTCAACGGATGCACCGATATTCAGTCTCGATGTACCTTGACTAAGAACATTAACATGATGTGTTTATTGAGTTATGATACAGTACTCATGATTACATCTATTTGTAATTACTATCACAAATATACTATTTATGGATTTTTTGTTTGATCTATTTTAATTAAATAATTAATTATTCATAACACATTATAGTAAATATATAATATAAAGAAAAACACGTTTATTTCAAACGAGAATTGATTACAGAGTTAGTTAATTTATAGTAAATTATAGAATTGCCCCTATGGAATACTCCTAAATCTATCATAACGGACATGAAAAATCATTAATAAAGTTTAAGTGGACATAGGCCAGTGTATTTGTCGAACCACTATAAATTTTTGTGTGCTATTTACTTCATTTATCATTTATTCTCTATATATAATCTGATCGAGTGTTTGTTCAACTTTTGGCGCAAACATCTTTCAATTATGTTTTGGGAACTATTGGCTTGCCAAGTGGCCAATAGATCTCTTTGCTATTTAATTGCTCTACCATTAATCAGTCAATCTCTATCGCTCAAATTTTGTTTTTTTTTCATTGTTTATCTGCAAATTTATTTCTTTTAGTTGTTTCTTCGCAATTTCATTTTTTCTCTTCTGATTAGTAATTTTTAAGTTTACCTTAGTCGGATCGAATCTTTCAATTTCGTCTAACTTGCATAGAATTTAAATAGACACTACTGATTAATAATTTTCCTATGTATTTGATCCGTACTCAAGTAAATATTACGACTGACTCCTTGTGGTTATGGTAAAATAAAAATCTAGGTTTTTGTTAACAACAAAAATCATGAATCAAGTGTTTGATGCCATTACCATCTCATTTTTCCTTTTGGACACTCATAAATGAGGCAAAAAGTTCTAATCTCAAACACAAGTATATAAAAAATTAAGTTGGTTGATAAAGATTCATTCAAAACATAAACTTTCGTAACATGTTTTGGGAAAACATATAAATATATGCGCAACACTTTTGTTCTACCTATAGTAATTAAGTTTAAAATTTGGTTAAAAGTTTAGTTTTAAATATGTGTTTAGTAAATTTATTTCTTCTTTAAACTTATATGTAGTCTTAGTCAACATAAACTTATATTGCAGAATCTAATATTATCCATTATAATGAACATTGAGTTTATGATATCATTTTATACTACCATCAAATTCTTTGGTATCTTATAGAATAATCCGGTAATTATATGCGATTCTCAGAAAAACATCTACTATTGTGTTATTTTCAACTTTAAGGGTTTGGAGACATTAAGATATAATTTTAGACAGAAAATATGGTTTTTTTAAAAATGTCTATAAATTATCTTTAATTTAGATTTAAATCAGTGAGAGAACCAATCTAATTAATTGAGGAATTAATTTTGAAATATTAGTCCATATATCATCCATAAAAGTTCAAATGCATTTTAAGTTCTAAATATATGAGGGAACAAATAAAGTCTGTTGTTATATACCTTAGACAAATCCGTCCATACTCTAATAGGTTGTAAGGTTAGAACTCAGTACCTATTACTACAATCTTTAGCCAACTTAGCATGAGAAAAAATAAATAAGAAAAAGATGTGTTTGTAAATAACTAAAAATGTTACCAAAATATTGTTTAGATAACCATTGGTTATTCTTTGGTGCAACATGCATTATATTTTACATATTTTCTTATGCTTGAAAGGCAATATCATGTATCATTAATTATTAAACCCAATTATCATTTTCATTTTTAATGCATAACAACCGTATATGTTATGAATACATATTGTGTCATATTGGATGTACGTATAAAAATATGACAAGTATCGGTATCAACGTTGGATTAATGCATCAAATGAAATTTATGATCGCTTTCCTTTTGGAATGACAAAGAAAACTCATGGTGAATATTAGAATTCGCAATATTACAAAAAGAGTAAAAGAGAATAATTATTGGTTACATGACTAAAAGAATGTAAAGTAGGTAAATTGAATAATAAGGCATCAAATTTAAATGAAACCATGTTTAATGCACAGTTAAGCATGGGGGTAAAGTTCATTTGTTGAAAGAGAGGTGTGGTAGATATTTTTTTTATTTAGCCCATTTTAGAAAGAATTCGAAAAAATAAAGTCGATCTTTGATCTACATAGTTGATATGCAAGCTTTGTCTTTACTATTTGTTGAAAAGTTACATAATTTATCTTTTTAGTAAATCATGGTTCATCTAAAATTTGGTTCATAATAAAAAAATTAATATTGGTAATTTATTGCATTCTTTATACCTATTATTTTTACCAAATATCATTTCTAAATTCATTTGATTATTTCTTTCTTTCTATGCTAGGTACAAATTTTATAAATTGGTTTGTTATGTTCTATAATAAAGCCTCCTACAAAAAATTTATTCTTGTGTACTAGTTTAATTCAACTAGTAGTATTAATTATATTTTACCAGTTTAGTTCATTGACTGTGCTTATCTCACTATCAAATTCAATGAAATGTCATCCAAGGTATTTTTATATGCATTCATAAGTATTTTTTTATTATGGTAATATACTATATCATTTTGATTTTTTCTACTTGATTTACTATATTAGTTATTTTATCTATATGGATACTTGATGTAGAAAAAAAATAGTTTGGTCATTCAGAAAATCAAACTGCACAATGTTTACACTTTATGTATGTTTCCCATATCATTTTTTCTTACATTTTTTTGAAAACATTATAGTTCAAAGCTACTATTTTTTCCAAGCGAATTAATAGTGGATGATGTCAAAAATGTACTAATGTAATTCTTGGTCTGTTATTCCTTTAAAATGTACTTGGATAATTTCAGTTCTACAATAGTTTCAATATACAAAATTTGCAATACTATTATCATATAGAACTATGTACATATTCAAATTTATATGTTAAAAGTACAGTAAACCCATTTAAACCTATGTCTCTTATATTCTAAAATTAATGGGCATGCTTAATATAAATTCATATCAAGTTAGGAATATCGATGGTTGGTGTTGGTATTTGTTGAATAAAAATATGATGCTCCAAAAAAATAAGTTATACTTTGTCTGGTTCATGATTACATAAGCATATGTTTGAGTAAGTAATGCTTTATATCAATTTTCTAAAACCCGCGTGTTGAATGGGTTCACACTTTAAATAAAATATTTATAAGAAATACTTATAAGTTCTATTTTGAACAAAGTCAAAAAAGTTAGGTTAAAGACCTAATTTTAGGGCATAATTTCTTAATTTAAATTTGAAATTTATAACAAATATTATGGATATTGTCCGATTCATGTGTTACACTATAGAAACAATATCAATTTAACGTTAGGTGGCTACTTATCAGTATTAACATGTAGTAAAGTCATTTTTTACAAACTAAGAGATATGGATTTAAAGTTTTAGCACTATATGCAATATGAATACATTTACTTTCATTCCAGTTTTTCATTGCTAGAATCTATTCACTCGGTTAAGCACTGACAACCCAAAAACTTGTACTCAATCATAGTTTCCAGTGTTTCCTACTAATGACGTTGCTTGGAATACATATCAATTTCATGTATGGGTCTTTTGTACTATGATCTATACATAATTATTTTAGTATCATGATGTTTCGGAACCTGACTTGGATTTGTTGTGAGGGGAAGAACATAACTTATCTTAAAGTTATAACTACGATTATCATGACCAGTACCATTGTCCAAGTGATTAAGTAATTCGGCTTTGGTGCAAGAAGTCACAAGTTCGAAACTTGCGTAGCGTGATTCGAACGTTTATTGACATGTGATATGTTGTCATGTTGTGTATAAAGTACCATTTCAAAAGAAACTACGATTATCACTACTCAGTAAATGAATGTATGTTTTCCTTTATTTGATATCTTTAATTTTATTATTCCATCAACTACCTTAAACTGATGATATCATTTATGTAGTATGGCTAAAGCACTGCATATTTTGATCCATACCAATTTGAGCTTCAAAATTGTGATACAATGGCAATTAAAAATATAGTGCTTTGATTTACATTTTTCGAATTTATTAGGTTGTATGATAACTACTAGGTGTATTATCTACAATTTCTCATTAGTCCTAACTAATATTACTATCCTTGGATTAATCTACTAAAACATTGACTACATAACACAAAAATTGATTCCCAGTTTACAACCCTATCAAAAACATTTTTTTAATGTTCAATAAAATTCATACTAATATATTTCCGGCACTAGATCTAAAAATTATGACAAGATTTATTAAGTCAACTGTTATAACAACCTTTCATGACCGATACTATTTTACATAAAGAAAACATAAACGGTGGGTAACCAAAATGGCATAAGAAACTCTTATCCTGATCTGGGAGACAGAAGACAGGATTAGAGATACTTATCCTGATCTTCTTTGAAAGTATGTTCTTTTTTCTTTATATAGATTTTTTGCTAGTCATGTATACTTGTATGGTAGTTAGGTGATGTTATAGATGATTGTTATAATTAATATTTAGTCCTTGTTGAATTTCGAGGACGAAATGTTTTAAGGAGGGGAGCCTGTAACACCTTCAATTTTAAATAACATTATTCAAGAGATTTAATTAGATAAATTAAATAAAATAATATAGAGATTAGAGTGATAAGGGAATTGAGATTTGAAAACTATTTATGGTCGTGCCTTAACTAAATGGATTTATAAAATGGTTTGTACGTAAATCCCTATGATAATAAGACAAGGGTAATATGTGAATAGCCGTGTACCATAGCCCCTAAACCCTTACCTCATTCTCATTCATACTTTCATAAAACAAAAAAATAAGGAGGAGAAAATCAAGGTCGGCCATTACCCTAGGGAAAGAAGAGATTAAAATCAATTAGAAGCTAAGATTCAAGTTAGGAAGAATAAATCAATAACAAATCTCAAGTACCTTATCCAAACAAGGAGAACAATAATCTAAACCATCTCATATATTTCTTTTTGAAAATTCTAATTTGGGTTTTAAGGTTTAAAACTGTTTAGATGGATGAATGATGATATGCTTTGATTATATGCCATTCTTTGATTTAAACAAGGATTTTTGTGTAATGATGTATCTCGGTTTTAAGGTTAGAATTGTATTAATTGATTTTGAATTTCATGATGGTTGAATATGTTATATAAAACATTATTTTAGAGATGGGTTAGATTTTCATAATATTCCAAGCTATGGATAATTTTTTATGAGCTTTGGATGGAAGAAATATACAATTTTGGGTTTAAATTATATAAGGCAATTATATAATGATTTTGGGTCTGAAATTTACATATGATAGAAAACATATTAAAAGTGAATTATGGTGGTTTTGGGGGCTTTTCCTAGGTGTTTTAATATGTTTATTAAATTATTTAAGTTGAAGGACTTAAATGTTTAGTTGAAGGAAGTAGCTATTTGTTAAAATAATTTCAATTGTAAACTATTGAATTAGGCAGCCTTTCAGAGAAGGATTTTATAAATAACTTGGTAACCAATCATATGTTGAAAAATTAGGTAAGTTAGGTAAAAAGGAAATTTTTTGAACGGAAATAAACCAGTTTTGTTTTAATTTACAACTTCACCACCTCCCTACGCTAGCTTACGTCACCATACTTCTGCTAGTGAATCCATTCGAAACCAATACACTTGGTATTAAGCCTTTGGTATGCAGTGGATTGGAGAAAGGCGGAATGACTGTGTCAAAGGCATGCTTTCAAAGGGGTTGATGTTATTCTTATAAGCTTTCGAATACATTACTTGCTTTTGTTTTTAAAGATGCTTTCGAAGGGTTTGAAGCTTTCGAATCAACCAACTTAACTTTGTTCAAAGAGCCGCTTACGTTTGTCTTTAGAAAGAAGCTTTCAAAAGAGTTGCTACCTACTTTGTTTTTAAAAGAAGTTTTCAAATGAGTTTCCACATTTTGAACCTATGAGACACCTAGCTGCCGCCTTCATACCTTTCAAATTTGTTAAAGGCCATGTTTATAGCCTTATAACAATGATCTCAAAAGGAAGGCTTCAGTTTTATTAATATTGAAGTCGTCTTCCCAATTCGAAAGGGTTCTTGTAGCTGCTTTTATTAATGGTTTGGAAAGGTTAGTTTCGAAAATATCATTTTCCCCAATTCATTTATTTGAAGGTCAATGCTTTCGAAAGGGTTACTTTTGCTATTGTTTTCTTTGACCAAGAAGTTATATTTAATGTTAAAACCAATGATTTGAAGAGATAGTTTCAAATGGTTTTGAAGCTATGCTTCAATTGATTTTACTTGAAGTAAGCGCGTTCGAAAGATAATCTTTAAGCGTTTCTAAAGGTATATCTTTAATGGTTTCCAAAGGAATGTTTTAAGTGTTTCGAATGCCATATTTTAGGTGTTTGAATATTTTCAAAAGGTATGTTTTGATGGTTTCGAAAGAGGAGACCTAAGGTTTCGAAAGCCTTAGTTTTCAAACAAGAAACCCTATCTCATTTCTAAAAGTAAACCCATGAAAATATGAAAGAGTTTTAAAATGGCCTTTAAGCTTGGAGTTTTTGAAGAAGTTTTCCTTGCTAAAGATAGCGGGTTAAGGGTATTAATCATGTTTCATTTGAAAATGATTACAAGGAAATTAAACCATAAATGATTATATTATTATGTTATGATCATTTATCATGTATGCTTCTTTTGTAAACATATTCACTTTATAATTAACCTATAGCTTCATTTTGGGGTTTTAAGGGCAGAATAACCAGCTATATTGACCAGCAGTGAATATACATTAAGTAAACTCCTAAGTGAGTAGAATTGCATCCAGAAAGTCAGGTAGACTAGAATATATGATGCCCAAAGAATGATCAAAGGATTTTTGGTTAGACGGGTTCTTAGCAAGCCCATGAAAACTATGTATGGAAATAGTTATTGGTAGGGGCCAATAGGTTCTTATTGATCCCATGAAAATTATTTTCGGATTAAGTTATTGAAAAAGATCAATAGGTTCATAGTGATCCGATGAAAACTATGATATGAGAGAAATTATTGGAGAATCCGATAGGTTCATAGTAATCCCATAAAAACTATGGTTGGAGAAATTTATTGGTAGAAACCAATAGTTCGTAGAGATTTCATGAAAACTATGATTGGATGATAGTATTAGTATGAACCAATAGGTTCATAGCGACCCCATGAAAACGATGAAAGTAGATAGAAATTCCATAAATAATTAACATGTATTAGTCAGCCCATGTTTAATAACCCTAGAAACAATAACTTGAGACAGATAGTCAGGTAAATGGGATGGGAAATCCAGAGCATATTGCATGTTTGTATATCATCATATGACCTTTTATTATATTATGTCTTAACCATTGTGGATGCAGGTGCACAATATATGTTTATTATAAATTGGGTTAAGGTGAGGGGAAAACCCGTTCTGCTAAATGACATGGTCTCACTAGACAACTATATGGTTCGAGATGGTAGATTGTTATTCATACCAGACTTTTTGTCCGACTCAAAGTTTATGTTTTCTCCTTAAACCTCAGGTGCTCAATTAATTTTGAGTAGTTTGGGACTTAAGGTTTTCTGATTCTCCTTTAGATGAATAAGCTTCCAAAGATGTGTAAGAGGCAAGCTAGCTAGTAGGAGTTTTTTTCAATTTGATTTCGATGTGTTTTGGATGTAATGGTTGAGTTGTTTAATTGGATATATTTAAATTTTGACAAACCAAAGGGGCATCTTCAAATGTCGCTCTTAGTGTATTTTGTAATAATTGTATTTCTTCGAAAGTGATTTATGAATTGGACTATGTAATGAATTTGAAATGTGATTTGAAGTAGAATGGGATTTTTTTTTATGATTTTAATTTTTTTTCATATCCATGTGTTTCTGTTATATCAATGTAAAGCATTTGGTCACTGGGAATTTATAAGTATGGATGATTGCAGCATCCGTAGGAGTTAATTTTGGACCTCCAAATGGGAGATGTTACATAGCATAATTGCTATTGGATATACTATCTTCCCTGAAGCCATATATACTCAAACCTAAAACAAATTGAAATGACACCCATCTGTAGTGAAAAAATTTGGTTTTTTCCAGTATTACAGAATAATCTGACGCCGTGATATAGATTTTATGATTGAACACCACTCAATCCAATAGCAATTATTTAATACTCAACAATAAATAAATAAAATAGAAAATAAAGGGAGTCGATAAAATCTAATGTGGTTTGATCTAATTGACCTACGTCCACGGACCCAACAACTCACTATAATTTGAAGAGAGTATAAGAGATTTTCTTATCATGATTATAGCTACCAAAGTGGAGCAAATAGAACTATAATACCTAAGAAACTAGAAAAGATAATTTTTGATGATGATAAAATGGTTAAGATTCCACTGCTTTTATATAGGTGCAGATGGAGCATATATTTAGGATATTCAAACTTCTTCCAAGCAAAATATGTGGCTGTTTTTTATTTTCATTGAATTACCATATCTAATAAATCACTACATTATAAGCTTTTGATATTTTCCAATATTAGCTTTGACTTTGAATGCAGCAACAACTTTTGAAATTAATCAATTAATTAATTAAATTCAAAACACTAATTTTCTTGTAACTTTTACATATGAATTCCTTATTGCAAACCGCCTTCTTCATCATGTCCCAAATCATCTCCTCATCAAAATAAGTACAATATTATATCGCTTATTTTCAACAAAAATATTGGATTCATGTATGGAATACATGAAAAAATACAGTAAATTCTTAATATCCACTACTACCGTTCAAACTAAAATGCAACAGAAATGTTTTTAATACTGTAACATGCATGTTGGTCTTGTATTTATATTTTACATAAATCATGGATAAGTTACAACAATTAATCATATATATGGGGTATTATTGTGTAAATGAAAACTAGTCAAGTATATGGAAAATCAATGCTTGCATGTATTACCAATTAGCTCATTGCAGCCAATCAAACCACATCCAATTAATTTTCATCCAATTTATCGAAATCATGGATAAGCTACAATAGTTAATCACGTATATCATGTATTATCGTGCAAACGAATCAGTTAAGTAAATGGCAAATCAATGACTGCGTGTATACCTAATTAACTCCTTACAACCATCTAATATGCAGTCTATTTATCAAAATAAAGTGATAGATTACTTAAGTTAACATTAGTTCTTCAATCATTTTTCATGTATATTGGGTCTAGCTTCATCGATTTCGTATTCCACATTGTTGCTGAGCATACCTTTATTTAGATTAGCATTAATTCTTCAATTATTTGAGTTTTTCATCATCATTTTTGATATTACCATCTTTTTTAATTTAACTTGGGATTATGCTATAGGTTTATTGGTGTCTGATAGATGGAAAATTAATTAATATGTTTTCTTTGGAAATTTTTTTCCAAAGAACTGACAAGTATGTATTTTTTTTCAAAAAAACCATTTCAAATTGTATGGAGCCTTCTACAACTCTTTGAATCACTTTCTGTTGATGCTACAAATATGCTTACCGCCAATATGTTTATGCTATATTTATATCCACTCAAGCCTACAATCATTAACATGGTTTTGGGTTGAGTAAACAAGTACACTGCCAATTTGGTTTAAACAAGAGCAAAGTTCTTATGGTTTCAATTTGTTATTAGGTGTTAAGTTGAAGATGCAAGTAATTAAATACTCAACACAAATGGACAACAAACTGGTTTTTGGGTTTGCTGATTCAAATTTTGTGATAGGTTAACTTTTTTTTGGGCATTGAAGCTGCATATATATGCATGACACATTGATTTGTTTTATTATCAAATACATTTATCGGTAAACCAATCATTTTTACTAAAATTTAGTAGTTTATGTGGAAAGACTGTTAATTATGTGGGTGAGTAAGTTGATTTACTTCATAATGCTGTGTATTTTTTAGTGGTCGTTAAATTGAAGAAGTTGATGTATATATTGTTTGCGGACGGGCTTTGGTGAAGCTTTCAAACCTCGGATTTCATACAAAATCTCGAGTTAACACCTCAGTCTATATCTCGGATTGGGATTTTATGATCTCGAGTGATATGGCAGTCAAACAACTAAAAATCTTATTTGAAATTTCATCTCATCCAAGTGCCAAAAGTGAACCTTGGATGAGATCTTAGGAGAGACAAAGAAGATTTAAAACTCTTGGTGTATAACTTCTTCCACTTCAAATTAGCTTATGTACTATTGGTACATCATGAACATAAACAATCAAAAGTCTTATTTCATAATGTAGTAGTAAACGAATGAGTGATTGCTTTAGACTCCTAGAGAGTGCCTAGATCTAATCATGATTAATGCTTAGAGATGATATTACTATTTTTACATGTAATTCTAATGAATGATGAACCATTATGTTGTTTAATTTTGCATGAGTTTACTATACATATGTTTGCTGAGTATTTATACAGCAAAGTGTGACATTGTGACTTCTTATTTGATTTTGAAACTAATCACAATCACATGATAAATAATGTGACCTTTTTAGATGGTATAAGCTGCATAACATTATTTTCATTCTTCCATGTAGAATTTGTTTCCATAAAGATCTTTAGTTGCTATGAACTTCGAAATCAATATTTTAATAGGAGACTTGTCGTTTTAATAAACTGCAGCTCATTGGATTAATTTATAATTACAAAAGGATGAATATTATGGTGACACTGATTAGAAATGTGTTGAGTTGAAGCATAGGAAGATTTTTTCTCTACACAACCAAAAATGATGTTTATTGCAATTAAGGTTGCAGTAATCAAATCTAAATTTTGAATGCTCAATGACTAAATTATGCAAAAATATGTCACTTTTACTTGGGTATCGTAACGTACAACACGTGAATTAATGGCCTAATGAAAAGCAGAAACGCAAAAAATAGCTCTAGAAGTTTTGTCAAAAAGATAAAAGAGAAATGCTAGTTAACTGCTAATACATATACCATGAGAATCAATTTCTACAAGAAATTATTTTTCTAATATTTTGATTCGATTTTTATGTGAAATTTTCACGTTTCAACTTATTTTGTTATATCTCAAACAGGTACAGTAGTAAATCTTGGGGACAGTGTTCCAAAATTAATGCACAACTAATTTCTCTCATGAATTGTTTCCTGGAGTTACTTATAAAAAATAGACTGATCCAACATAATATATTATAATGATAAGTAAATGAGAATAAAGTAACATATTGGTCAGTAGTTTAACTGCATTTGGTAAATAAAATGTAGTCTATAATTTACTTTGTAATGTATAATGTTCCAATAGTTTTATACAAGATCTATGACCTATCAACATCTGCTAAAAGAATATAACACAGTTCTGTTTTTCTTTTTTATTACTTGTCTAATGGAGCAGTTATGGCTCAAAAAGGATCAATTGAGATGAGAAATGAGAATTGTAAATAAGATATATATATATATATATATATATATATTTATATATATATATATATATTCATGCACTTCTATAATCAATGCTTGTGCTAGGGGAGGCTATCAAAGAAAAATAAGTATTTAAAGAGATGTTAGGAACTAGTCAAAATCCTTATGTGATGCCCTACCTCTATACTTACACTAGCCAAGGAAACTATAGAGTAATGACGTCGACTAGCATGAAGAATAAGGCTATTAAGGAGCGACCTTCTGTGTAATTTCTTTGTGAGAGTACCGATATTCCAGATCGCTTGCCTTTCAAGTGGAATTTCGACATACCAATACAAAATCAATGCTACTACACAATGGCTATGTTGTCTTTGAAAACAAATATAAAATAAGCATAACACAAAATCAGCCACAGATATTCATATCGCTAGGCAGAAACAGATATGAATACAACACATAAAAGTGTACATCAAAGTAATGGTCATATAAGATCCACTACATCACAAAAGAATGGGTACAAGAGTTAGAAAAAAGAATATGTATACAATCAAGGTGTCTCTATCTCGAATGTATAAAAGCAAAAAATACAAAGCTAAGTAGTTAGCCAAAAGTCAGATGACAGTCCCTGATAAGAAGTCAAGAAGAAGCACCTGAAATACCTCAATCTGACCCAAGTATTATTTAAGAAGAAAAATAATAAACGGATCAGTCTAGCTATAAATATCATATAAAATAGGTGAAACACAAAAAATTCTAGAAATCAATAACTAGAAATCTAGAAAAACATAAAAGGGGAAAGGCCTATCACAAACGGAAGCATGAAAACTCACCAACGCGTGTATCACAAATGGGTCGCTATCCCATAAATGGGCTGGAGCTCCTCCAAACAGGGTATATTCCCCTTTGCGGACTATGAGCAGAAGCTCCTCCAAACAGGGCATAGTCCCCCTTTACGGACTATGAGTCATAGCTCCTCCTAACAAGGTATGGTCCCCCTTTGCGGACTATGAGTCATAGCTCCTCCTAACAGGGAGTGGTCCCCTTTTGCGACTATAAGCCGAAACTCCTCCAAACAGGGTATAGTCCCCCTTTGCGGGCTATGAGACATCACACATCGTTAGTCCAAAACTCAAAATGATCACCATTGTTCCATAAGAAGTGTAAATTACACTAAGCTAGTAAATAAATGAGTTTAGCTTCATGTCCCATGACCACTGGCTTAACTTAAGTATTTACGAACAAATTGAAAATTCCCACTCGAAAATTGTCATAAGAGTTCAATCGAAAAAGTCCAAGAATTAATCGGCGAAGTAAATGCAAGCATTTCATACCACTTGTTTTGCTAAGTCATTTAATTAGATTTCTCATACGAATGAGGTAAATGTTTGTATATACTAATAGGTTGAAAAACGGTTTTAAAAACGAGTTTTGTATTAAAAATAGTGTTGAAATCGTTTTTGTGAAAGAGTTTGAATATTTACTACTAGTATAAAAACCTAAGTATTTTAAAGTGACAAATCATAGAAATGATTGTAAAAACAATCTATCATCAAAAATCCACATTCAACAATGTGAATTGAAACTATAAAAATCGATATCAAATCCATCAAATGGATATTCCCAAAAATCCATAAAAGAAGTCATCAACGTTGATAATAAATGACAACAACTATCCGGAACAACAAAAATCGATAAAAATTGGAAATCCACTCAAAAACAGCCAAAATGGGAAAAATTGACAATTCCAGACGTCTGGTAGGTTTAGCCAGACGTCTGGCCCTAGATTCTGGAAATATATATGTTTTTTCTCCTTTCTCTTTTCAATTCCAGAACCCTTCCAGAAGTTTGGATTTTGGCTTTGCCATTTTTTCCGCGTGTGTTATTTTTTTGTCTTTTCCAGGGACCCCTACCATGTAGGATCGATTTCACCCTAGAGGGGGGGTGAATAGGGTGATTGTGTAAACTATAGAAATTAATCGCGGAAGCTTATAAAATAATTTCTACACAGATCACAGAACAATAGCAGCACAGATAATAGCAGAATAATAAATGTAAAAATAGAACGACACAGAATTTACCCAGCTTCGGCAAAACCCTGCCTACGTGCTGCCCCCAAGGTTTCTACTATAAATTAGATAGTCCCTCGCTTATACACGTAAACTCGCGACACCCGCTATCGACTAAATCTAACTCTACGCTCAAGACCCTGCCACAACTCAGCCACTGAGTTGCGAATTCTCAAGCTACGCCACGTAGCTTGTCCCCTAGTCACAGGACTAGAAATTTAAACGGTTTAAAAAGAAAATACAAATAAAAAAAATTAAAATTAAAATAACCCTAATTTGAAATAAAACCCTTATTATAATTTTTAAAACCCCCAATCTAAAACAAAAGGCCGGCCCACGCTTTCTTTTCCTTTATCTTCTATCGGCTCGTTCCTCTATGAGATAATGGCGGCTTGTTCTTGTCTGTGCAAATTAGGGCTTCGTTTTCTTCAATCCAAACTAGGGTTATTCGAAGAGCCGACTTTATGTTGATCGATATGGTGATTATTCGCGTTTATCCTTGATCGATCGTACTCCTTGTTGATCACTTCGGCTGCTTCGTTGATCGAGTTCGTCCCTTCCTTCGGTATGTAATTTTATGCTTTTGTTTTGCTGGTTTTATGCTTGCTTGAACTCGATGATTTATGCCGATGATGATTGCAGTAATTTATATAGGGTTTGTAACCCAAGAATTGCGTTCGTCTGATTTCTTCAACGATTTACTTTCGGCCATCTAATTTCGTTTGGATGTTTGAGATTGATTCTGACCTCTTCAATTCGTATATGTTTTGGTTGCTTGTCATTCACGGCATTGACTCATTCTATTATGACCACGGCTTGAATCTGACTTTAATTTGTGACATTTGACTTTGTCACATTCGTGTATTTTTAATGCTTCTGCTGGCTTCGGTTGTACTTTTGACCTTATTTGATTTTCCTGTTGTTTTATGACTTCGGCCATTGCTGATTTATTGATTGCCTCGGCTTGTACTTGGTGTATCATCTATATTAGTGCGTTGGCTTCAAATTTAGTTGCAGACTTGTGTCTTGGTCTTGAGGATGTCTTTGTGCATTACTGAAACACTTTTCATACAGTTGAGTTTCAATTCATTGAAATTGATATTGCACATCACTGTTGCCTTGTTCATCATTGTATATTAACTTCGACTGTTCAGTTGCATATATTATCTGATGTTGTCACTTATGTTTGTACTGCTTTACATCTTGTAGTTTGCTTTGGTCTTGAGCATTGCCGTGTCATTGAGCATGTTGTAGTGTGTTACCATATTGATGCCTCTGTTTGCTTTGACTTCACTTGTTTGAGTCTGATAGCTTGATTGATGCTGTACATATTGCTGTCATGCTGGTGACATTGGTGCATTGTCTTGTTACATGAAACTGTAATTATTCCGGTCTTGGGTTTGTGGTATTTGTATTTTGGATCTGTTGGTCATGTTACTCCATTCACTTCATGTTGCCTTGACAATCTGTCATACCAACTTGTTGAGGTTACTCCTCTTCAGTTGAGTAATTTCACCACCTATGTGTACTTGTGTCGAGGCTACTGTTCTTGCCTTCATTGTGTATATCTCTCTGTTCATCCACTTGCATTCTGGTTTTGGTATCTTCATTATTGAGGCTGGTGTATGTATTGTTTGGGTCTGCTCATGTTACTTGCATATAAACTTGGATTTGCTGGAATGACTTCGACATTGGTTTTTGTAGTTGGTTCCTTGTTTTCAATGTTGCTTGGATAATGAACCATTTCATGCTTGAAGTCGTAGCCTGTACACCTGCCCTGTGTTGAATCCAGCTAGTAGTTCGGGTTTGACCTTGTGCGTGTGTCGAGATTTTATTTATATTGCACCTGAGTTGAACCCGTCTTTTTATTTGGGTTTGACCTTGTGCTCACCTGTCCCTGTAGCATTATCAAGTGTATATCGGTGTGCACGGCCTTGTGGCATTTACAGTGATACACTGTGCATGTCACATTGTTCGTGTGTGTGATGAATTCAAATATAAATGATGACGAACAACCCAAATAACTGAGGCAAATAATATTTTCAGAAACTCATATTTTATTTTATATTGCAAAAATATTTCTTTTTCAATTTTACTGCGTTATTAAATATTTTTGCAGATTGCTCAGATGCTGGATTCTAACTGGAATGAAGTTGAAGATAAAATATGAGTGAATGAGCGATATGTAGTGAGGACGTTTGTAAATGTGAAATTGTGATGTAATTGAATTTATATCAAAGTTGTATAGTGTATAGTGAGAGCTTGAATTTGTACTATTCAAAATTGTAATAAATATTTGTTTGAATAAAATATTCTTTGAATTCAAATTCCGTGTTATTTATTTTATTCGGCAAATATTTATTTAATCTGTGAAAAATAAAATAGTATATTAACAAATACATTTAAACGAATGTAAATATGTTTATTATCATCAAACAAAAAATCATATAAGCGCATATTCAACATACCAGACATCTAGATTTTTCAACCAGACGTTTGGATTTTTCTGCTAGGCAAAAATCAGCCTAGCCCAAAGAGGGCAAAATCCAAACCGAAAGCGATCAAATGAGCGATGGATACCAGGGATTTATGCCAATCGACAACCCATCCCTATAGGCTCTTCGATACACCACCAAAAACATGTTCAAACACCCAAGATAGGATCTTTAAAGATTTTGACTTCAAAATTGGAAAATTCACCAAACCAATTCAAATCAAAAGCAATTGAACATGACATAGATGTTAGGAATTCATACCTAACAACAATGAAAGCTATAGACATAAATGTGAGTTCAAGAACTCACCTTTAAACCCAAATATAGAAATGAGAAGCTCCGAAACACGCTAAGATTGATTTCTCCTCAACAACACCTCTAGAATCTTCAATCTATTATCAAATGAAATGAATTTCCTAAGTTAGGTTATAGGGTATTCTAAAAATTGAAGAGGGATTGAGATGGAGAAGATGAAGAGGATGCTTACCTAAACATCTCTTTGATATTGGAGATAGAATCTTGAAATTCCTAGTAATTTAGGGTTTAGGATTTTAATTTTCCTTTCTTTCCCCTATTTTCCTTTGGCTTGAGAGTGTTAGGAAAATGTTATGAATGAATGAAGAGGAGTGGAGGGAGAGTTAGGTTATTAGATGCGTTGAGTTCTCTTGTTTGGTTATGGGCTGAATCCCAAACCCAAAAGCCCCAAATAAAAATACAAAATTCTAGTCTACTCCAAACACATCGATGTTTGTGCTCAAAAAGGTCGCAAACGCAGTTTTGGACTCAATGGAAGTAGTCTCAAGTCTTAATTCGACTGTTTACAAAAAGTGCATTTCGAACTTTAATCCGACTTACGATGCTATATTTAAATTAAACATTTAGATATAAAATCGTAAAAATATGCAGGTTGTTACAGACTTCCCTCCTTAAACAAATTGCGTCCTCGCAATACTTAAGAAGAAAACAAAGAGTAACAACTATACTAATGCATAACAACGCAAAAGAAAATTTGAAATTAGAAGTTCACCTCAAAGAGCCCAAGAGAGTAAGTCCGGATGTGTTCGCTCGATGAATTCTTTGGATTTCCAAGAACAATCCTTAGAATTTGAGGACCATTGAACTTTCACAAGTGGGGCATCTTTATTACGAAGATGTTTAACCTCCATAGCAATGATACGAATAGGATGTTGCTCATAAGTAAAATTAGGTGAAACTTCAATTTCTTTAATAACACCGAGCTCAAGAATAGAATCGGAATCCCTAAGGCATTTCTGTAGTTGAGAGACATGGAAAACATCATGAATAGCAGAAAATTGGGCCGGTAATAAAAGGCGATAAGCCACGGAACCAATGCGTTTTGTGATGAAAAATAGACCAATATATCGAGGTGCTAATTTCTCCGATCAACTAAAACGCACAACACCCTTTATAGGTGAAACGTAGATAAACACTAAATCTTCCACAGAAAATTCCAAATTCCCTCTTTGGTTATCGGCATTGGATTTTTGTCTGCTTTGAGCTTCTTTCTCCTATGACGAATAAGGTCAATCTATCTGTCGAATTACGAATAAAATCTTGACCCAAAACCAGCCTCTCACCGACCTCAAGCCAACAAGAAGGAGATCAGCATGGCCTTCCATAGAGTGCCTAGAAAGGTGCCATACCAATACTAGATTGGAAGCTATTATTGTAAGAAAACTCAACAAGAGAAATATGATCTTCCCAACTTCCATCAAAATCAAGAACAGATGCACGAAGATCTTCTTCAAGAGTTTGATTCACACGCTCGGTTTGTCCAACGGACTGAAGATGATAAGCGACGCTAAAATTAAGCTTCCTTCCCAAAGCTTTTTGAAGACTCTTCCAAAACCCACTAGTAAATAATGGATCATGATCACTAACAATAGAAGTAGGAACTCCATGCAATTTAAAATTTTCTCTAACACATAGTTTGGCTAAGAGAGGTACGGTCCGATTAGACCGAACGGGTATAAAATGGACGCATTTTTTAAGTCCATCTACTATCACCCACAAGCTGTCATGACCCGAACGAGAACAAGGAAGACCGTCCATAAAGTCCATGGAGACTTAATCCCACTTCCAAACGGGAATGTCTAAAGGTTGCAATAACCCACCGGGCCTCGATGCTCGGCCTTAACAGTGGGCAAGTCATGCAACGCTTAATAAAGTTAGCAATATCGGATTTCATTCCATCCCAATAATGAAGTCGCTACATATCCGTGTACATTTTACTACTACTGGGATGATGATAAATTTAGAACGATGAGAATTTTTAAAATGTCTTTACGAAGATCACTAACATTTGGCACGATAAGTTTACCAAATTTTCAAATGCCGCCACGAGCATCGATTTCAAAGTCTTTTAAACCATCAATATTTCTGTCCCTACAACTTTGACTAATATGAGCCAATTCGGGATCATGCTTTTGAGCATCAAGAATGCGGTCAAAAAGAGATGATGAGCCTCATGGCTACATGAAACAAGAAATGAACATGAATTGGATTCACGATCTCGAATCTCACAAGTGGACAAAGTCTCGGGATCATTCTATTCGGATATCATCATGGAAACAACCACTTGTTGCTTACAGCTAAGGGCATTGGCAGCACGATTTCCCTTTTCAGGAGTATATAGAATATCAAGATCATAAGATGCAAGGAACTCAAGCCAACGTTGTTGACTCAAATTAAGTTCCTTCTGAGAAAATAAATACTTCAAAGATTTATGATCGATGTAGAGAACAAATTTCTCTCCCAAAAGATAATGACACCAAATTCTAAGGGCGAAAACAATGGCCGCGAGCTCTAAATTATGAGTGGCATATCTAATCTCGACAGGCTTTAATTTCCTAGAAGCATACGCAATAACACGTTCCCTTTGCATGAGAACGGCACCCACCCAACACAACTAGCATCGGTATAAACAATGAAGTCTTGTTTCCCTTTAAGAATCACAAGTATAGGAGCATCGGAAAGGAGTTCTTTTGAAAAGTAGCTTCACATTTGTCCGACCAAATGTACTTATCTCCCTTCTTCGTCAAACTAGTAAGAGGCACAGAAATTTTAGAAAAGTCTTTTATGAACCGACAGTCATAGCCCGCTAATCCAATAAAACTACGGATTTCCGTCACACTTTCCAGTCTCTCCCAATTTTGAATCACTTAAATCTTTGAAGGATCCACTGAAATTCCAGATTCATAAATAATATGTCCGAGAAATTTCACACGAGATCGCCAAAAGTGGCACTTAGAAAATTTTGCTTTCAATTGATTGCTCCCAAGAGTTTCCAATGAAATCCAAAGATGTTTTTCATGCTCTTCCTTGGTTTTAGAATGAACAAGAATATCATCTACAAAGATGAGAACAAATTGATCGAGGAAGTCCTTGAAAACTCGATTCATAAGGTCAACGAAATAAGCTGGTGCATTCGTTAAACCAAATGGCATAACAAGCCATTCATGAGATTCATAATGAGTACGAAATGATGTCAAAAGAATGCTATCATCTATATTACAAAGCTGATGAAAACCGGTTGCTAAGTCTAACTGTGAAAAGACTCTAGCACCGCAAAGTTGATCGAATAGATCATTAATCCGAGGTAAAGGATATTTATTTTTGATGGTGAGATAATTAAGCTTGCGGTAGTCAACACAAAGCCTAAGTTTACCATCGAATTTCTTCACAAAAATAGCTGAAGCTCCCCAAGGAGAGGAACTAGAACGAATATACTGCTTCGCTTCCAATTTGGATAATTTCTTACACACCTCCTTATTTTCCTTATTGGACATACGGTAAGGAGGACAAGTGATAGTTAGAGCTCCAAGAATTAGATTAATTCTGAACTCGATTGCTTGCTTAGGTGGTAATCCTAAAACAGGCTCAAATATATCGAGAAATTCACGAACAACGTGAATGAGGGAAATAACATCTTCCTCATCATTATTGTCATCATGGGGATTTAGAGAATATAAGGATGCCACCGAATTGGAATCTGAATCTTTAAGTTAAATAGGAATCTTCTTAACAGATTGAGGATGTTGAAGATCAATAGTCCTCTCAGGACATAAGATGTGGGCTTCATAACGGTTAAGCCAATCCATTCCTAAAATCATTCCGAAGCCTAAGCAACGCATAACATGCAAATCAGCTCGAAAAGAAAAATCACATAAAATAACCTCGACATCTTTACAAAGAAAACAAAGTATTGCGAATCCACCAACCGGATTCGCAATTCTCAGAGAAGTCATCAAGCACATAACATTTAAAGACAAAGTATCAACAAGTTCTTTTGGTATAAAAGAGTGAGATACACCCGTATCAAAAAGAACTCGAATAGGATGATCACCAAACATAATAATGCCATCAAGGGTAGAATGAGAAATACCATGACCAAGAGAAGTGTTACTAGGGACTTGCACAACATTTAGCTTACCCTCCTTCTTGCTTTGAAGTTTGGGACATGAAGATATATAATAATCCGAACTTTTGCAATATCGACAAGAAATAAGCCTTGGATACCTATTTATATAGTGGTCCTTAGAACCACATTGTAGCATTCTCCACGATTAGAGATTGGAGTCTTTGCTACCGAAGTTGCTTGCTTCATTTTCTTGTTGAGATTAGGATTTTTGAACTTAATAAAGGGATGCCTCTTCTTATTAATGTTGAAGTTCTTCTTGGCACCCACAACTTCAGAATCACTTTCTTTATCGGCCTCTTCAATTCGAAGAGCGATATCAACAAGCTGATCGAAAGAAACTTCTAATTTCATAAGTAAAGGCCTTTTGAGATTCTTATTCAATCCATAAACAAACCTCTAATTTTTCTACAATGGGTATTAATATACTCGTCCCCATATTTAGAGAGAGATACAAAAGATGCGACATAATCTTTCACAGAAGATTCTCCTTGAACAAGGTTAATAAAGCGCCGAGCTAAAGTTACTTTTTCAGCTTCCGTCACAAACTTCAAATCGAACCTTTCTCGAAATTGCTCCCAAGTAAGATCCGCTTCAATAATTTTCGAAACCAAAAGCTTATACCAATCTAATGCTCTCTCTTGAAGCATGCTGAAAGCCACTTGGACTCGATGTAGATCAACAAGATTCATGCGAGAAATGATGCGGTCGCATGATCTAAGCCAAGCTTGGACTTCTATAACGCTTTCGGAACCCTTGAATGGCCTTCCACCCAAATTGGTATAATCACTCCACAAGCGTTCAAACCCGGATTTAGGATAAGTAGGCTCAGGAATAGATCCAGCAGCTTGAGCATTCTTTACAAGATCCAAAAGCTGTTGGACAGACATAAATACTCCATCCTGAGGAGTAGCACTAGATCGATCGGCACTGGGACGGCCAGGTCTAACAATTTCTCTTCTTTAATAAAGAAAGAAAGAAGAGGAAAAAGGTTGTCCTCAAAATGAATATCAAACTATCTTGATTGGTAAAACAAGGCATCATAAAAAATATAGGATAGAACGGGTCCTAAGACTCAAATTAAATCCTAAGGCACGATTCCTAAGAAAGACTTAGGATGATGGTCCTTGCTATAATATTCTATATCGTCGAAATTTGGCGGTGATATCAAGCTGTGATGCCCCACCTCTATACTCACACTAGCCAAAGACACTATAGAGTAATGCCAACGACTAGCACGAAGAATAAGGCTGTTGAAAAAGCGACCATCTGTGTAATTGCTTTGTGCGAGTACGGATTAACCTGATAAAATATCGCTTTCCTTTCAAGAGGTAATCCGACATACCAATACAAACTCAAAGCTACAACACAGTGGCTTTGTGGTCTTCGAAGACAAACATAAAATAAGCATAACATAAAATCAGTCACAGATATTCATATCACTAAGGCAGAAACAGATATGAATACAACACATAAAAGTGTACATTAAAATAATGGTCATATAAGATCCACTACATCACAAAAGAATAGGTACAAGTGCTAGATAAAAGAATATGTACGCAATCAAGGAGTCTCTATCTCGAATCTATAAAAGAAAAAACTATTAAGCTAAGTAGTTAGCCAAAAGTCAGATGACAGTCCCTGATAAGAAGTCAAGAAGAAGCACATGAAATACCTCTGTCTGACCGAGTATTATTTAAGAAGAAAAATAATAAACGGATCAGTCTAGCTATAAATATCATATAAAATAGGTGAAACACAAAAAATTCCAAAAATTAATAATTAGAAATCCAGAAAAATATAAAGGGGGAAAAGGCCTATCACAAACGGGAGCATGAAAACTCACTAACACGTGTATCACAAATGGGTCTCTATCCCATAAAATGAGTTGGAGCTCCTCTAAACAGGGTATAGTCCCCTTTTGCGCACTATGAGCAGAAGCTCCTCCAAATAGGGTATAGTCTCCCTTTGCGGACTATGAGTCGTAGCTCCTCCTAACAGGGTATAGTTCCCCTTTGCGGAATGTGAGCCTAACCTCCTCCAAACAGGGTATAGTCCCCTTTCGCAGACTATGAGACATCGCATATCGCTAGTCTAAAACTCAAAATGATCACCATTGATCAATAAGAAGTGTAAATTATAATAAGCTAGTAAATAAATGAGTTTAGCTTCATGTCCCATAACCACTGGCTTAACTTAAGTATTTACGAACATATTATAGATTTCCACTTGAAAATTGTCACAAGAGTTCAATTGAACAAGTCCAGGAATTAATCGGCGAAGTAAACGCAAGCGTTTCATACCACTTGTTTTACTAAATCATTTAATTAGATTTCTCATACGAATGAGGTAAAGGTTTATATATACTAATAGGTTGAAAAACGATTTTAAAACGAGTTTTGCATTAAAAATAGTGCTGAAATCATTTTCGTGAAAAAGTTTGAATATTTACTACTAGTGTAAAAACCTTTGTATTTTAAAGTGACAAATCACAAAATGATTGTAAAAACAATCTATCACCAAAAATCCACATTCAACAATGTGAATTAAAACCATAAAAATCGATATCAAATCCATCATATGGATATTCCCAAAAATCCGTAAAAAAGTCATCAAAGTCGATAATAAATGACAACTATCTGGAACAACAAAAATTGATGAAAATTGGAAATCCACTCAAAAACAGCCAAAATGTGCAAAATTGAACGGTTCCAAACTTCTGGTAGGTTTAGCCAGACGTCTGGTAGGTTTAGCCAGACGTCTGGCTCTAGGTTCTAGAAATATATATATGTTTTTTCTCCACGTCTGGCCCTAGGTTTTGGAAATATATATGTTTTTTCTCTTTTCTCTTTTTAATTCCAGAATCCTTCCAGACGTCTGGATTTTTCTTCTAGACGTCTGGATTTTGACTCTGTCATTTTTCTACATGTGTTGTTTTTTATTCTAGGGACCCTACCAGATGTCTGGATTTTTTAACCAGGCGTCTGGATTTTTTTGCTGGAGAAAAATCAGCCTAGCCCGAAGAGGGTAAAAATCCAAACCGGAAGCGATCAAACGAGCGATGAATGCTAGGGATTTATGCCAATCGACAACCCAGCCCTATAGGCTCTTCGATACACCACCAAAAATATGTCCAAACATCCAAGATAGGATCTTTAAAGATTTTGACTTCAAAATACTAAAATTGGAAAATTCACCAAACCAATTCAAATCAAAAGCAATTGAACATGAAATAGATGTTAGGAATTCATACCTAACAACAGTGAAAGCTATAGACATAGATGTGAGTTGAAGAACTCACTTTAAAACCAAATATAGAAATGAGAAGCTCTGAAACAAGCTAAGATTGATTTCTCTTCAACAACACCTCTAGAATCATCAATCTATTATCAAATGAAATAAATTTTCTAAGTTAGGTTATAGGAAATTATGAAAATTGAAGAGGTATTGAGATGAAGAAGATGAAGATGATGTTTACCTAAGCTTATCTTTGATTTTATAGCTAGAATCTTGAATTTCCTAGTAATCTAGGGTTTAGGAATTTTAATTTCACTTTCTTTCCCTCATTTTCTTTTAGCTTGAGAGTGTTAGGAAAATGTTATGAATGAATGAAGAGGAGTGGAGGGAGAGTTAGGGTATTAGACGAGTTGGGTTCTCTTGTTAGGTTAATGGGCTGAAACCTAAACCCAAAAACCGCAAATAAAAATACCAAAATTCCAGTCAACTCCAAACATATCGATGTTTATACTCAAAAAGGTCGCAAACACCGTTTTGGACTCAATGGAAGTGGTCTCAAGTCCTAATTCAACTGTTTACAAAAGGTAGCATTTCAGACTTTAATCCATAATGATGCTATATTTAAATTTAAAATCATAAAAATATGCGGGTTATTATAGACTCCCATCCTTAAAGAAATTGCGTCCCGGCAATACTTAAGAAGAAAACAAAGAGTAACAACCATACTAATGCATAACAACACAAAAGAAAATTTGAAATAAGAAGTTCACCTCAAAGAGCCCGAGAGAGTAAGTCCGGATGTGTTCGCTCGATGAATTCTCTAGATTCCCAAGAACAATCCTTAGGATTTGAGGACCATTGAACTTTCATATGTGGGACATCTTTATTACGAAGACGTTTAACCTCCGTAGCAATGATACGATTGGATGTTGCTCATAAGTCAAATTAGGTGAAACTTCAATTTCTTCAATAACACCGGGCTCAAGAGTGAAATTGGAATCCCTAAGGCATTTTTGTAGTTGCGAGACGTGAAAAATGTCTTGAAAAGTAGAAAATTGAGCCAGTAATAAAAGGCAATAAGTCATAGAACCAATGCGTTCAGTGATGGAAAATGGACCAATATATCGAGGTGCTAATTTTCCCGATCGACTGAAACACACAACACCCTTCATAGGTGAAATACGGATAAACACCAAATCTCCCGCAGAAAATTCCAAATTCCTTCTTCGGTTATCGGTATTGGATTTTTTTCTACTTTGAGCTTCTTTCGTCCTATTATGAATAAACTCAAACAACTAATTTTTACTTTTATAAAACACATTCATAGAGCCGAAATTGTTAAATTAATTAAATTCCAGCATAATAGGCATTTAACTAAGTCTAAAAGCACTTATTGGAAAATGGGTTCCATACAATGACTGGGCTACTGGGGTATAGCCCATCATGATGCATCTCTAGATAAAATAACACCGATGACCTTGCTTGGATCACATGCCAACACAAGACCGGCCTACCCCTTGTTGAATAGTACCTAATAAGATCAACCCTGGGTTGGGATTAGCAACCAAAGCATACATGAGTTGATAGTAGGGACTCTAGATAGGGATGACCCTTCCCTAATGGAAGAGACCCACTTAGTCTTGCTACATCTCCCCTGTTTAATCATTCCCTGTTGATGAGGCCTCTGGCTACGTTTATCTTTATTATAGCATTGCCATTTGGAATGCTAATGTTCCCTTCTATATGTTGACATAATGGCGGCACTCATCCATACAAGTCGTTCAGAAGATAAGTGAACAAAAGGCATTACATCCACTACACCCATTTGGAAATCACCCTCAGGGTTAGTAGCAAATAGCCCTTGCACTTCAAAGTCTTCATCTTGGACCTTGCCTTTATCATTTCCAATTCAAACATTTACGTTAGCTCGAAATAGTTCTCGAATAACAAATATTTCTGATTCCGGTCTCTCCAAACCAACGTTCGACAATTTTAAAGGGTCAAGTTGTTTTATAGTGAACCATTCCACTATCATGTGTAAATATTTACAAATGGACATACGTTCCATATGCTTATATTATCATGACCTGCTTTTCGAAATTAACCCCTTGTTTCATCATGTTTTCGAAGTGCGGTATTTGTTATAAGTACAAATCGACTTACTTTCAATAAAATGCGTCATCGCTTTATTACAACTACTTTAATTCATTTGGCTACTCAATAGCATGGGCAAGAGATCCTTAGTTTTAAAACAATTCTCTCAGCAAGAAAAATTGTCAAAAAAATTACTTATAGAGTTTTAAAATGAAACTTTAAAATAAATAACCCGTGATTAAGTCACAAGTTTAAAAGTTTAAAACTCAATTAAACCTTAATTAAGCTTGATTAAATCAAAATTAAATCACTAATAATACTAATTTTATTTATAGTTAAACCTTAATTAGATAACTTTTATTTAAGAAATTAAACCCTAATTAAGTGGATAATTAACCTTTAATTAAATAATAATTAATTAAATAATTAACTCTAATTAAATATTTAATTAAAATTAATTTTGTTTTATCTTAGTGAATCGTTATTTAAAACCTACCTAATTTAAAATAATTTACATAGTTAATAATTTCTTAAACTCTAATTACCTAACCTCATTACTTAATTATTTAAATATAATTACCCTAATTAATAAATTAATTTATTGAATTATTAAATAACTAAAAATTAAAATTTTGACTTACATAATTATTTTCAAATGAATTTTCAAAAACAATCCGAAAGAAAACGCTTTAAAACTTGAAATCATGAAATTTTCGGAAATGCATCCACGGCGACTATCGCTATAAGCGCAGTTCGCTAAAATTGATTTCTAAGTGAAATTTCACTTTAAATCTTGCTATAACATGTTTGAAAACACAAATGGAGAAGTTCTAAAAACTTAAAACAAAGATGAAAACTTGGAAAACATTTTTCAAATCCAAAACTATAAAAAAAATTCGTTTTCGATCGAATCTCAAGTCCTTTGCGACTTTTCAAGGTGCCAATTTCACAACAAATTCATCACGTACACTTGGTATTTGATCATAAACATACTACCATCATATCATAATCGATCAATCACATATCCATATCCAAACATATTATTCAACCACCAAATTACAATCCAAACTCAAATACATTCATATAATCATATAATATCAAAACAAATGATAATTCAGCAAAACAATCGCTATATTTTCACAACACATAGTTCATCAAAACCAAATTAATTTCTTTTCCAAAAATAAAATTTTATCTTACCAATTTTTTTTAAATTAAAGCGTACTTTTGCCGAAAATGAAAGCACTTTAGTAACTTTGCAAAAATTGAACTTTTGATTGCTTTAATACTTGAAATGGCTCGGCCAAGTGGACTTCAGGCTCGGCCTAGGCCTTGTTGGGCATGACCATGTGGTTTTGGGGTGGATGGTTGCTTGTGTTTTGGAAGAGAAAGTGTTGTAGGAGATGTAGAAGTGATTTTTTGAATAAAAGGAGGGATTTTTGTATAAAGAAGTGATTTTTTCTATTTTCAAATTTATATAGAGGAAGCCATGGAAGTATTCATCCAAGCTCTTAGGAATTTCAAAGTGGAGAAAGAGATTGTAAAATAAAAAGAATGAGAGTTAGGGGGTGTTTATGGGCATGGAAAATTAACTAAAAATCATATTAGTGTTTATATCAAAATATGTATGCATGCAACACCATACTTCTCTCCTCCCTAAATTCCGTCCACCCTAGTACCCCTCCCCTTCTCTTTCAACTATTCATACCATGCTCTTGTCCTTTGTGTTGAAAATGTTATTCATATATGTATGTATACATATACACTTTTCCTTATAATATATTTTCTTTTATTCTTATATATGATGCTTACGGAGGAAACATGTACGTGCTTATGTACATGTACACGACATACTTAAGATAGTTTGTAATGTGTGCATGTGTTTAACATAGTGTTATGACCTTTCAAATAACTTTTAACTGGTTAAAAATCAATATTTCAAAAAATAATCTCTGGTCACATTTTCCATTTCTCTATGAACTATATATATTAGTAAACAAATTTTGAAAACGATTTTATCATCATTAGTTATTATTTTAAATAGTTTTATTTGTTAGTAAAAAAATCATTTGTTAATTCTTTAAAATATAGTTAAAAATTCATTTAAATAGCGATTAAATTATGGGTTGTTACACTCTCCCATCTTAAAAGAATTTCTTCCCAAATTAGCAAACAAGGAGATAATTCGAACTATGCTAAAAGCCATATATTCATGCAATGAAACACATACAAATACATACACTAAGCATCCATAGCAAAAAAAACATACATTATATATACAACTTATGACTGGCTATCCTAACATTAACTCAGGGTAGGCTTCTTTGATACAATCCACTGTCTCCTAAGTGTAATCTCTAGGATCCTCACTCCATTAATCTTAATTGGTTGCACCACCTTGTCACGCGACTTCTATTCATCTGCTCCATAACATAAACCGAATGTCTAACCACTGTCCGGTTCGGTTCTATTTCCAATTCCTCTTGAACCGATGGCTCCACAATCAAAGATGGGTCATGATCATTTTTTCTCAAATAAGAGACATGGAACACATTATGAACTACCGCCAACCTCTTTGGCAACTCGACCCTATAAGAAAGCGGATCGATTCTCTCAAGAATGCAGAAGGGACCAACATAACTTGGAGCTAACTTAGCTTTTCCAAACTTAACTGCTCCTCTTATTGGTGAAACTTTTAAAAACACCACGTCTTCAACCCTAAATTCCAAATCCCTTTGCCTCTATCAGCATAATTCTTTTGGTGATCTTGAGCCTCATTCACACTTTTCTTAATCACTGCAGCTTTTCTATAGCCTCTCGGATCATATCTAGTCTAGGAACTAACCTATCTCCCGTCTCAACCCAATATACTAGTGACTTCCACAGTCTTCCATATTGGGCTACATACGGTGCCATTTTGATGCTTGCTTGTAAACTATTGTTGTAGGAGAACTCAACCAAATGTAAATTATCCTCCCATGATCCACTAAAATCCAAAATACACGCTCTCAAGAGATCCTCTATAATCTGATTCACTCACTCTGTCTATCCGTCTGTTTAGGGTGATATGTTGTGCTTAAGTCAACTTTTCTCCTAGAGTTTTTTGCAATGCTTCCCAAAATCGACTAGTAAATATGGGGTCTCAATCACTTACTATACTCGTAGAAATTCTCCGCAACCCGATTATTTCCTTCACAAAAATTTCAGCTAAAAATGCAGCAGTCCTTATTGGTTTCACCGGAATAAAATGTACGCTCTTCGTTAGTCAATCCATGATAACCCATACTCCTTCATTTATTTTTCTTGTTCTAGGAAAAACATCAATAAAATCCAGTGCCATTTCCAATTATGTATTTCCAAGGGTTGTAATAACCTACTATCTTCCGATGATCACCTTCGATTTGTTGACCGCACGAACAACTACTAACAAAGACAGAGACATCTCTGTTCATTCCCATCCACCAAAATATCCGCTTCATATCCTTATGCATCTTTGAGACACCCGGATGCTTGGAACGATGGCATTCTGATAAAGCTTCCTACCTAAGACCGTTGATATTTAGTGCATAGATCCATCCATTCATCCTCAAAACTCCTCGTTTATCAATCTTTAAAATTGTACACTACCCCTCCTCAACCTTTCTAATGATCGCTACTAAGCTTCTATCCTCTCTTTGCTTGCTTACTATTATTTCTAGGAGAGTCGGGATAACCTCCAAAAGAGTCAAAACAAGATATATGCTAAAGGCATCTGCAAATACATCAGCCTTTCCTCGCATATAAAGAATATCGAAGTCATAAGCCACCAAAAACTCTAAACACCTGTGTTGCCTCAGATTCAGATCCTTCTGAGTAAAATGATATTTCAGGGATTTATGATCCATCAATAAAATCCATACTCCTTCATTTCAGGGATTTATGATATTTCAGGGATTTATGATATTTCTGATCCTTCTGAGTAAAATGATATTTCTGATCCTTCTGAGTAAAATGATATTTCAGGGATTTATGATATTTCAGGGATTTATGATCGATCCATGATAACCCATACTCCTTCATTTCTTTTTCTTGCTCTAGGAAAAACATCAATAAAATCCATTGCCATTTCCAATTTTGTATTTCCAAGGGTCATGATAACCTACTGTCTTCCGATGATCACATATGATTTGTTGACTGCACGAACAACTTCTAACAAAAATAGAGACATCTCTGTTCATTCCCATCCACCAAAATATCTGCTTCATATCCTTATGCATCTTTGAGACACCCGGATGCTTGGAACGATGGCATTCTGATAAAGCTTCCAACCTAAGACCATTGAAATCTAGTACATAGATCAATCCATTCATCCTCAAAACTCCTCGGTTATCAATCTTTAAAATTGTACACTACCCCTCCTCAACCTTTCTAATGATCGCTTCTAAGCTTCTATCCTCTCTTTGCTTGCTTACAATTATTTCTAGGAGAGTCGGGATAACCTCCAAAAGAGTCAAAACAACATTCATGCTAAAGGCATCTGCAACTACATCAGCCTTTCCTCACATATAAAGAATATCAAAGTCATAAGCCACCAAAAACTCTAAACACCTATGTTGCCTCAGATTCAGACCCTTCTAAGTAAAAGGATATTTCAGGGATTTATGATCCATCAAGAGCTCAACCTACTCCTAAAATCTCTAAATATAGAAAGAAACTAAGAGGAATTGATGGATCCTTTCCTAGAAAGTAGTGTCTTCATATTTTCAAGGAAAAGGCAACAACTAGCAACACCAGGTCATGCGTAGCATAACTCTTCTCATGAGGTTTTAACGGTTTGCATGAATGCGCAATCACCCTACCATGCTGCATCAGAGCAACACCAAGTCCCACTCCCCACACATCTGCGTAAATCGTGAATCCACTATTTCCATCTGGAATAGCTAAAACTGGTGCACTAGCCAATCTCTTCTTCAATTCTTAACATTCTTTTCACACTTTGGAGCCCATTTGAACTTCTCCTCCTTCTTACTCAGCTTAGTTAAGTGGGAGGAAATCTCAAAATAATCTTCAATAAACATCTTACAGTATCCAGCCAAACCTAAGGAACTACAAACCTCGGTAGGAGTTCGCGGTCGCTTCCATCTATGAACAGCTTCCACCTTCACTAGGTCCACTGAAATACCTTCTCCCATCATAATATGTCTTAAGAATCTTGCTTTCGATTTCCAAATATAGAACTTAGAAATTTTCGCCTTAAGGACATGTCTCCTCATTGTCTCCAACACCACTTTCAAATGATGCTTATGCTCTTGTTCAGATTTGGAGTAGATAAGGATGTCTAGCACAAACTTGTTAAGAACATCTTGAAAAACACAGTTCATGAGATCTACAAAATATGTAGGTGTATTGGTTAGCCCATAAAGCACAACCAACCATTCAAAGAAACAATCAAGGCCTCTAAAAGCAGTTAAGGGTATACTATCTTCTGCAACCCTCAATTGATGGAATCCATTAGCTATATCCATCTAAGAAAATACCGTAGCTCCATGAAGTTGATCAAAAAGATCATCAATGCGGGGTAAAAGGATACTTGTTCCTAATGGTCAGCTTATTCAACTTCTTATAATCTACGTATAACCTTAAAGATCCATCGGACTTAGCCGCAAATACCACAACAGACCCCCAACTCGAACGATTGTGTCCAATCAATCCTCATCTTAATAGGTCCTGAGTTTGACTCACCAGCTCCACTCTCTCCCTTGGAGCCATCCTTTATTTGGTTGAACCACAAGACTTGCAACAGGGACCAAATCAATGCGTAACTCTATCTCTTGGTGTGGAGGTAAACTTTTAACCTCTTCGAATACATCGGGAAAATTCTTAACAACTACAATATAACCTAGATTTTTTTATGATGCCTCTAGGGTATATAAGAAACTACACATATGAATATTGGGTTCCTTACATGATACGTTAGCAATTCCTAAATTGGTTACTGATGGTAGAGTCCTTTCATTAAAATCTAAACAGCACCATATTTCGATAACCAATCCATACCAAGAATAATATCAAATCCTTTAAAGTCTAAGACATACACGTCTCATGAAAAGTGGTGAAAAGGTAAGAAATTGGCATATCTTCACAAATCATATTCAAATGCGTTACACCACTTATAGGGTTAGACACTCGCATAGGTTTTTTTACAATATTAGGAATAAGATGAAATTTACATACTGATTCGCAAGAGATAAAACTATGAGGGCACCGATATCAAATAATGCTCGAACAAAAATACCATTAATCAGTAAGGTACCTTCAAGGATGCTTTTCCCCTTCACATCCATTGAAGTGACTGTTAATTCTCAATGGCATACACTTTGGGCTGCTACACCTTCTTCATAAGTGACTAGTCGTTTTCCATATGCCCGGGCTGATGGCAGTTAAAACAAAGAGTCTTCTGGATCATTGGGGAGATGGGTCCACCTTGTTGCTTTAGAACTTCACGATTCAGACAATTCCTAGCAATATGTCCTTTTTGCATCCAAATATAACAACCACTATCCTTAGGCTTTCCTCCTTTAACTTCTCCCCATTTCCCTTTTCCTTGCTTCTTCCAGTTAGGATTAAACTTTCCTTGTTAGAACCATTTCCACTTATATTTTCACTAGGTGCTATTGGAGTAGGTTTCTTCTATTCCAAGGCCTCCTACCTCAGAGCTATATAAATTAAATCCACCAAAGTACCCTTAAACTAAGAAGTAATTTTCTCATGGTACTCTTCTCTCATACCCAAAACAAACACCTTGTTCTTCTTTAATGAGGTGTTGATCACATTTGGTCCAAAATAAGATAACCTGTTGAACTTCGTCTCATATTCTGCTATAGATAGACCCCTCTGCTTTAACTCCATGAAGTTGCGGTACATCTTGGTCCTTCCTGCTATTGGAAAGGATTAGTCCCCAAAACATTATATGAATCGGGCCTATAAAACCTCTTCTTTTGGAATATTTGCAGTAAGGGAGTCCCACCAAGCTGCTACTCCATCTTGTAGTTGCAATGCTGCGAAGAACCTTTTCTGTTCATTGGATAAGCCAAGACCAATAAAAATATTTTCGCAAGATTGCAACCAAGATTGCACTTCCATGATAAACTTAGTTCCTTTAAACGGTTTTCCTTCGAGGTTGGTGTAATCCTTGCATAAGGTTGTGAAATTTACTCTTGGCTGTTCCGACGCTGCCTCTTCGGTAATCCGAACTCCTCCAAGGTTTGGGGTTCAACCATTTGTAGCTGTAGTGTGTTGGCATCAAAATTGACCACTAACACCCAATTATACGTGAAAGCACCAGTATCTAGTCAAAGATCACAAATAGTATATGATGTAGAGAATATAATATGAAGATAATCAAATTAAAATGAAAGCAAGTAAAAGAGATAAGATTTATAGTGGTTCGGCTAACTTCAGCCTATGTCCACTCTAGAACAATCCTCTTTATTATATTGAAATTTGATTACGAGTTACAATCCAAAATCCAAGAGTAGAAATGGTAGAGTACGGCCTAGGTAGAAGATGAAGAGAAGCTGAATGAAGATCCCTTTTCCAAAGCCAAGCTTGATTATTTATATGTGAAATTTTGACTACATGGCTTCTTGCATACATTGGCCCACCGTAACGTTCGATAAGTCTAATTCATCCATAAATAACGATCGGCCTTATCACTACCGATCATTCTTCCTTCAGCTAAATCAATTTTGATCGCCTTTGGAGGGTCCTTCATGCCGATCCCTCCCTTTCCATTTGTCCACACTGATCCATCGCCTTGCAATATACTATTCCGATCCGTCCACCCTGAAGCGTGTCGATCCTTCCTCCTCCACGAAGATGCTGATCCTTCTTCTTCCATATGAATATGCTGATCCATTCTTCGCTATGAAGATATGTCGATCCAAGCTTTGTCGATCCATCATGTTCAGAATGTTATGCCGATCCATTGTGTGCCAACCCATATGATGCTGAACCATATTTAGCTGAACCCTCCTATGCCAATCCATGCTATGTCGTCTCTTCCTATGCCAATCCATGATATGCTGAATCTTCCTATGCCAATCCTCCCTATGTGGATCCATATTACGGCGAACCCTTCTATGTCGATCCGTACACACCGAACCCTCATATGCTGATCCTTCCTTTTTCAAGCCAATATTCATATTTCAAGCACCCTGCATCATTTATGTATCGACTATGTTTAATCCTGGCTTCATGTTATTATCTGTAGTTGATCATCCATCCATCCATTTGAGTCAAATCCATAATATCCCTGCCTTGATAACTACGAAGTCTATTGGGTTTAGTCCGCCTGCATACGACCTTTCCAAAAGGCGAGTTAACACTCTACCCCCCAAAGCATGCCTTGCGATAGGAATGCGTGTTTTGTATTACAATAAATCCAAAATCCAAAGTCCATAATCCTTTGATTGCCATATTATCCAATTCAAAATCCAATTCGTTGCCAATCTGATTCCTTGATTTATCTGGATCGTTAGCGAAATCCATGACTGTTTCGAGTCACTATCCAATTCCGAATCCATCCCAGATCCATTAACTAAATCCTTGATCTCTCTGGATCATTTTATCCAAATCAAGACCACTCTAGGTCCATATCCAAATCCATAGACCTCTCTGGGTCGCTTTATCCAAATCCAGAACCACTTCGAGTCCAAATCCTTAGACCTCTTTGGGTCGTGTTATCCAAATCCAGGACCACTTTGGGTCCAAATCCAACTGTGGATCTCTCCGGGTCCTTGCCAAGCACCATCTTTACTCAACGATCTGAGTAGTACGATCCTGTATCTCTCCAGCAAAGCAGCCTACCATTTGCCAGGCATTGTCCATACTCGATGATTCGTTGTGTTCTATTCTCCATCCTCGACTCTTTGGTCGAGGGCTTAGCCCATGGGGTATCCTACTCCGACCTCGACTCCTAGTCGAGGACTTGATCCGTGGAGTATCCTACTACAGCCTCGATCCCCAGTCTAGGACTTGAACCATGTTCGAGTCCATCCTATCACTCTCCGATGAAGGGAATCGTAACTCGCAGTTATTGTCTCTTCTCTCTAGTCGGGGCCATAACCTTGACCTGTATTATTTATTACATTAATCTAGATTTAATCATTCCAAAGTCCATTCGGTAAAATATAAAAAAAAGTCTATAGAACCAAAAATGAAATAGCCGTAATATCAGAAAAACAAGAGTTTGTAGTAAATGGGAAAAAAATTCACAGACCCGAGCACTACATTTCATCGTCATCTTAGAGAAAAACCTAAGGACCGTCGTCTATCCCGTACATATGTAAGTGACTTAGCTATATTACTGCAGGGTTTATTACTTATTCCATGCCATAAACCAATCAATTCATTATAAGTTGACAATGATGCCTTCATCAAGTGCCATCTTCATTCGAGGTGGGCGGTGGCTGCTCCTGTTCCACTGCTACAGACCGAGTCCTTTTATGTTGTTGTAACTGACCATTCCTCACATGTTCCTCGATGATATCCTTCAAATGCCTATAGTCATTTCTATTGTTCCCATCCAGCTCAAGGAATAGGCAATGCTTTCCTGATGCGCGCTCATATTCGGAGGGCTCTCTTTTCGTCGGCCTATGATACTGAAGGCGTCCTTCAGTATCCAAATAAATCCTTTCCAAAGGTTCAATCAAATCCATGTAAGAAGAGAATTTCGGTTCTCTCCATTACCTTTTCAACATATTACTATGGCCGTTCATTTTCCGCTTACCTTTATCATTCTTGTTTACATCTCCTGATGACTCTCCACTTTGCACAACATTCACCTCCAGTTTGTTCCCTCATGCATCTTCTTGTCGTAGGAACCTTTCTGCTTCATGGTAAAACTCCCCTAGATCCACAGGTGGATCTTGTGCTAGTGGACCCTTGAACTCCATGCCATCAGCAATTCCAGACATAGATGTCATCAAAACCATGGATGGATCTGGACGATACACCGATGCCACAGCAGCATTAAATCGTGTCAGAAAACTCCTCAGGGATTCTCCTGTCCTCTGTTTCAGTGTTTCCAAACTCGCCACATTTTTGGGTCTCAAGATGTGAACTCTAAATTTCCTCATAAACCCTTCGATTGATTCTATCCATGTGCCAATAGAGCCGCTTTCCAACTGTCCAAAGCATAGCGCGGCTATATCCGTTAGATACAAAGGCAAGCACCATGCCATGACCTCCTTCGGTGCCCCAAGTACTTCCATGTGCCTCATGTATCACGTCAGATGAACATGGGATCTATTCTTCCATCATATGCGTCATTCGTTAGTAGTTTGAATTTTGGTGGATTACTAGTTTGCCTAGTCCTAGGAGTGAAGGGGCTCCTATTCACATCTTCCAAATCTCTATGTACCACTCCTCCTCTCATGGCCCATCTGATCATTTCCGCCATCCTATCCTTGTAATCAAGTGGAAGTCTTCATCCATTGTCTCCAACCTGCCCCTTTCGAGTCCATGAGGGAATCCATAAATCTATTCTTCTGGATGAGCATTCATATTTTGAGCAACGCTAAACTGCATAGCACCACTTGGTATCCTGCTTGGAATCAAGCCAACATGACGTGGAGGCATGCCCCTGAGTGTGGAACAATCAGATATGGTTTTGGCGATCGTTCCTGGTTGGTCAGGGGAGCCCCCCAGGTGATTCCACTCTATCTCATACCTTATTTGCTTTGTTTCCTTGGTTCTAATTTAGGGCTTCCTATGCTGTTGCTGCTCCAACTCTTTGATCCATATTTCTAGTACTCCCAGCTATTCCATTTCCTTGGTTTTGCACTCCATCTTGTCCAACCTATCGGAGTAGGTTCTACATCTTTTCCTTCTATCTCTTCAACATCTTTTCCTGCATAGCATCCATCATCGTTTCCGTCTCGTCCCTAGTAACAAAGATTGATTTTTGATTAGCTCCTAAGGAAGCTTCCGACTCACTTCATAATGGCTCCTCTATGTTCTCTGCCTCCTTGTCGATTTCCTAGCCATTGCTTCCAAGATCTAGGTTCCCAAGCTTTCAAATTCAATATCCTAACTTCCAAATCCGCAGGTGCAAGCTTTCTCAATGAAAGCACCAAAATGTTGGCATCAAAATTGACCACCAACACACAATTAAATGTGAAAGCACTAGTATCCAATCATCGATTATAGATAGTATATGATGTGGAGAATATAATATTATAATCAAAGTAAAATGAAAGCATGTAAAAGAGACGATTTATAGTGGTTCGGCTAACTCCGGCCTACGTCCACTCCATAATAATCCTTTTTATTATACCGAAATTTGGTTACAGTTACAATCCAAAATCCAACAGTAGAAATGGCAGAGTATAGCCAAGGTAGAAGACGAAGAGAAGCCAAATGAAGATCCCCCTTTCTGAAGCCAAGTCTGCTATATTTATAGGTGAAACTTTGGCTATAGGGTCTTCTCACTTACATGGGCCCACCATAACTATTGGCAAGTCCAATTTATCCATAAACAACGATCGACCTTATCACTACCGATCGTTCTTCCTTCGTCAAATCAATGTCAATCGCCTCTGGTGGGTCCTTAAGGCCGATCCCTCCCTTTCCATGTTTCTACGCCGATCTGTCACCTTCCAATGTACTATACTGATCCATCCACCCTAAAGTGTGTCGATCTTTCCCTGTCCACGAAAATGCCAATATTTCTTATTCTATGCAAATATGTCCATCCATCCTTTGCTATGAAGATATGCTATCCATACGATGTCGGTCCAAGCTTTGCCAATCCACCATGTTTAGAACGTTGTGCCGATCCATAGTATGTCGATCCATTCGATGCCGAACGACATTTAGCCGAACCCTCCTATGTCAATCCATGTTATGCCAAACCTTCCTATACGAATCCTTATCATGTCAATCCATATTACACCGAATCCTCCTATGTCGATTCATATTACGTCAAACCCTCCTATTTCGATCCTTCCTTTTTCAAGCCAATACTCACATTCAAGCAACATGCGTCGTTTATCTACCGACTATGTTTAATCTTGGCTTCATGTTATTATCTGTAGTTGAACATCCATCATCCATTTGAGCCAAATCCGTGATATCCTGGCCTTGATAACTGCAAAGTCTATTGGGTTAAGTCCGCCTGCATACGGACTTGCCAAAAGGCTGTTTAACATAGTTGTAACGACCCAGAATTTTTGATCTTGAAAATTCCAAATAGTTATGAAAAGAAGAAAAGAGATAGAAGAAGAAAACAGGAAAGAAGACACATAATCTCACATTCGCAGCGGATCAAAATATAATATCAAATAATAATAGTTATACAAAGAAAACTGTATCTATCAATTTATATTTATACATCAGAGTTACAACCAATGCACAAACATTGGACAATTAAAAATCAACCTGTTCCAGAATTACAAACAATAATATACATAGCGGAATACTCTATACGTTCCTTCCATCCAGCTCGTCCTTACCTGAAAATATGTAATACTCGGTCTGATCCGAGCATTACATCAAAGTAACATCCGGGTCAGGCTGGAAACCAGCGTGAGTAAACCTATCTAACATGATTTAAAAAAGCATAAAACTTATATATAACCCGGGAAACTTGTATCAATTACAAATTCACAAATTGTTATAGACATCACTTATTTCACTCACCAATTTCTAAGTACCAAAACTTAGATTAAATGGTCCAATTCACTTAAACCATTTTATTCCAACTTATTTATTTCACATATCAATCTATAAAGCATCGAAGTGGTTTCGGGTATTTACTAATACCCGACTCCGGTCTCTTCGAATCCAATGTCATCTTAACACAAGTTATCCAAGTGAAATACAATTCAAATTTAAATAGGATGTCACTTATGCACAATAATTTAGTATCGACAAATAACTACATTATCACTGTCCACCTAATCATTTCATATCATAAAACATTTCATATCAGAGATATCAACCAACTCAAGGCATTTACATCATTCAATTATTCATAAGCAAGATTGATCACTTCCAAAATTAATTTAATTTATCTTTAATTAAATAAATTACTAATCTTTAATCACTTAGACTATCCTTAGTTATCATTAACTAATTACAACAAAATAATTAATCAACTTTTAGTTATTCATCTTAATTAATCATCCTTGATTAATTATACTTTAATTACAATAAGTAATTAACTCTTAATTAAATTACCCAATTTAATTTTCCTTTACCCATCCATATTAATTACATCGATCCTTAATTAATTACTCAAATTAATTATCTTATAATCACTTCATTGATTAATTATCCCTTAATTAATCATACTTATTATTTAACTAATCTTTATTAGTTTCCTTAATCAAACAATCCTTAATTAATTACACCAAGTAATCAATTTTTAATTACTTCCATTAAGTAATTAATTAGTCACTAATTACAACTTTAATTACTTAATTAATTAATCACTAATTATTAGTTAACTACTAAATTAATTAACCACTAATTATAGATTAATTATCTCTAATTATCTAATTAATAATTCTTAATTACAAACTAATTAGCCTCTTAATTAATTAATTTATAATCCTTAACTATTAATTAATTAATTAATCACTTAATCAATAATTAATAAAATAAATCATATTTAATTTACTTCATTTGATTATCAAATCTTAATTACCTTTAAGAGAAATCATCATCTTTATTAATTATCTAATCACATGAATAAAAAAACATTATCCTTCAATTAACGCCTAATTTTATTTATAAAAAAAAATAAGTTTTAAATTATCTTAAAGTTTGACTTAACAAACATAAGTTAATCAACCATATCATTTTCTTCATTAAAGGTTAAAGAAACATTTATAATAGGAAGAAATTATTTAAGAAAGGTTTTAAAACAATCATTGTTTTTTTTCAAAACATTGTTTTTTTATAATACTCCTTTTAAATAATGTTTAAAAGCTCAACTTCGGGTTCGACCCTTCCCTGTCTCGAGACCATACTCGAGCTCCCTTTCATCTTCTTCTTTTTTTTAAAAAAAAAATCTAGTTGATTTGAAATCTGCAACCAGATACAACACACGCCCCAAACACCCAAGTATGAACTCGAGAAAACCACTCACGCACCCGATCACTACACCGAGTCGCTCACGAACCAGCCCCCCAGACACGAAACTACGCCGTGCACGTGCAGTTGCATAGAGGCTCTCTTCCCCTCCGACCATCGGTACCATCACCGATCAGTCAATCCTGACCTAAATACTCGACAACAACCACTCGTGTTTCCGATCGAACTCGATATCAAAATCGAGCTTGCATGAACCCAAACTGGAAGAGCCATCACTAAAGATTTCCCTCAATGCTGCCACCTCCGGCCACCAGACCTCTCGATACTCCGATCATCTCTTCTTCACATACCCACGCACCTATCCCCCTACTCGCGATTATGCCCAAAGTCTTATCAACGTCGCAACGACCCTGAAATCAACCGCGATCAAAACCCAGGTTAACGCCCTAGTTCGCCAATCTCCCTCCGCCTCGGGGATCAAAAGGACCATTCACCATTTTTCCCAAGCATGTCTACTCATGGCCATCTTCGACCAAAACCCTAAAGCCCAATACTGCCCCGATCGCCTGAAATCAAAGAAACCCCTTATTCCATTTATCACGACAATTCCCTTAAACCACAATCTTAAATTCAAGATACTTGTATCAAAAATCATGTTTTTTAAACACGAATCGGAATTTACAATCGAAATGTGAAAATTTATCAATCAAATTTTCGACTTGAAATTTGTTTCCTCTGTAAATTCTATTTTTGAAAAATTTTACTGGACTAAATTTCTTCAAACTATTTTTAAAAATAAAATCACTTCCATACCATCACTTTTCTTATAATGATAATGCTTTGAAAAACAATGGAGCAGAAGAAATTGATTTTTGAATTGTATTTTAGGCCTATAAGCCAAGAACAGATGCTTCATATACATGATATATAGACAGGCAGTTCATCATCAGTAATTCCACTAAAATTTCTAGGCAAAATCTATTTATAAATTCATGCAAACAATATATCTATCTTTAATTATCACATTAACAAATAAAGAATGAAGAATTAAACTTAAAGCAGTTTAAAGTTTACTCATTATTGACGTTGAACAGAGCTTGAATTTGGTTTCGGATTGAATATAATTGAGTTGTTCAATGCTTGATCTTCAGATTGAAAACTTGAAAAAAAACTGTTGTTGTTTTGATTTAAACCTTCATTTAGTTTTGGTTTTAGAAGATGATGCAAGAAAGGGTTGAGAAGTGAAAATGAATATACTTCTTATTATTTACATATATTATTTCAAATAAAAAAAGACTAAGCCACTTGTCTTTTTCATGATCCTTGTCCTACAAATGTCTAATGCATATATTTGATATTTACACTTGTAAATTTTGCATGAGAATGATTTAAAAGGCTTTTTTTAAATTAATTTCCTAAACTAATAAATGCATAACTTAATTTATATAAATGAAATCCCTTAGTAGAAGAATATATATATATATATATATATATATAGTAACCACCTTCTAAATCATATTTAACATATTTTTAAATCTAGGATAAAATTAGGATATATATATATATATATATATATATATATATATTCTTTGAATTTCAAATTTAAATCCAAATTCAATTTCAATTTCAATTTTAAAATCCAATTTAAAATGACCTCAAATATACATATATTTTAAACAAACACAAATTCCATTTGTAAGTAATAATTCTATTTAAAATCTATATAATATATGTATATAAACAACACATTATTATTATTATTTGAAAATAACAATCTTGCCAATTTAAATAATTTACAAAGGAGATTATCACATTTATCAGTATATTTCAATAGTTAAATTAGAAAATTTCAAATTATCTTATGTCCAAAAATCCGGGTTATTACATTCCTTTCCCCTTTTAATCTTTTCGTCCTCGAAAAGGAACGAAACCAGAATTTATTCAATACTTAAAATCAAATAAATTTTCTTTGATCATTTTCAAAACACTTTTAAAATCTACATAATATTATAAAATAGTTTTTTATAAAAATACTTTTTATAACTTGTTGTTTCAACTAGTCTATCCTTGTTCTTACAGAAATTCGGTCATATGTTGATCAGGTGTACGAATGAAAATCTATAAGTACTTAGCAGACCCATTTTCAACACCCAGTGAAAATACTAGGAAAGCATTTTGTTGAAAAATTTAGAAAACATTTTTGAAAAATAGATGAAACATCTTTGGTGAGAATGCTAGTGAAATCATCACCCTCATCCATGGTCGCAGTTACATCCTGGCTTACGTTGCCATCGCAGCAAAAGTCCACGTAACTGTAGGCACTCCGCGCCCCTCGATTACGCCATGGAACCCACTACAGATTGCAGTTACATCTAGGGTTACGTTTCCATCGCAGCAAAAGTCCATGTAACTGTAGGCATCAGCGCCCCTGAATTTCGCTGCCAAAAGAATGAAACTTCTTCACTCCCACATAGGTCACAGACTACATCAGTCAAGTCCTAATGTAGCCTTAGGCTCTCATGGCCTCTCGACTTTCGCTATGTTTTTATAGGTCGCAATCTACCGATATAAAATCAAACATAGACTGTTGGCTCTCAGCAGCACACGCGACTTTCGCTATATTACCGTAAGTCGCAGTCTACCGATGTAAAATGAAACGTAGACTGTTGGCTCTCGGCGGCACACACGACTTTTACTATGGTCTGTAGTAGATCACAGTGACATCGAGTTAAACTGTCGTTACAGCATAAATAAAATGCCTCTATAGGCATCAGTGCCCTCGATGAAGTCAATAAAGAACTACTTTACTATGAAATATCTGCATGATTAGGAGTAGAATTCTCTTTGTACTTGGACATTACTATAAATGATTAAATCCTTGTCCACACTGAGTTAGCCAGTTTAAAGCGCTTCCTGGAGGGAGGTTGGAGTAAGTATTTAAGGATAAAGCATCGACAAGCCCTTGGCCACACCACGCTATGGCCAGATCAAGGCGCCTCCTGGAGGGAGGTTAGAGTAAGCTATTAGCGCCATGCTAAGGCTTGGATGAAGCATCAGCAAGCCCTTGGCCATGCCATGCTATGGCTAGGTCAAGGCATCTCCTAGAGGGAGGTTAGAGTAAGCCTTTATCCACGCTACGCTATAGCCAGGTTAAAGCATCTATAAGCCCTAGGCCGGGCTACGCTATAATCAGGTCGAGGCGCCTCTTGGAAGGAGGTTGGGTAAGTCCTTAGTTCCTGCTTGTGGATAAGCTAACCAACCGCACCAGACAATAATGGACTAAGATGTCCAAGCCCAAGAAGCAGCATATGAAACAATGGACTAAGAGTTCAAGCCTGAGAAGTAGCATATTAAACAATAGACTAAGATGTCCAAACCCAAGAAGAGACATATCAAACAACGGACTTAGATGTCCAAGCCCAAGAAGCAGCATATCAAATAATGGACTAAGATGTCCGAGCTTGGGAAAAGACAAATCAAGTGACATAGCCCAAAGAGCTGTGCAAGACAGAAGGCTTAAACGAGAATCTACAGTCTTCGATGTATTCCTAAGAAGATAATTTATGAACTTCTTTTGTTAATGAATCTAGGTCTCAGGTCATTCATTATCAGAACTTTATTCATTAATGCCTAAATCTGGGATAAAGATTTCTATTTAGAAGACTGCTATTATGGACTTCTGGTTATCATCCACTAATTCCCGAATCTAGGTTTCGGGACAGTTATTAATAATTCCTTGACTTAACTCCTTAATGCCTGAATCTCGGCTCTAGATTTATATTATCAAAATTATTATGGATTGTTGGTTATCATCTTCTAATACCCAAATATATGTTTTGAATCTTTTAACTATCGGAATTTCACTCGTTAATGCCCGAATATGGGGTTCCAGAGCAGCTGATGTTTGAGATCTATTTTCCTAATGCCTAAATTAGGGTCACTGGACTTCCACTATAAACTTTCAAACAGTGATTTCCAACTTTAATTACATGGTTAATTACCTGTTTTCTATTAGTTATCTGTAGAAGATAAATTTCTAAACTTTTATGATTAAATGTTCGGTATTTTGTCAATATGATGGAAGTCGGATTCCTTAGTTTCTCTCTCAAGATTATTAAAGATGGGTTTCATGGCACTTAATCACATTTAATTATCGAATTATTTCCCATTTAATATATGATGATTTGTTAACCTCCGCTTATAATATGGGTAAAATTCTACATAGATCTCAAGTTAATGGTGATGAATGTTGTTTATGTAATACTTCTCAAGAAAAGAAGATCAAAAAAAGAAGACTGAATGGATCAGCAAATATAAAAATCATAGACCAAGATATTAAAATGCAAATACTTATAGAAAAAATATTATAAGGAAGGACTGTAAACCAAGTGATATTTAGAAAATTTTCATAATTTACATAATTTAAGAAAGTATTTACAAGTATGTGATACAAATATAAATAGTTCATAAATCTTGAACAACCTTATTTAGATTCTCGGCAATTAAAGGATCAACAATGTGATAAATTACAATACAAAGAACTTCCTTAAGCTTCTTCTCTTTTTTTCCTCATCTTATTTGTGTCATCAATAGATTCAATGTTGGTCTTTAAAGCATGATTAAAAGCTTTGTTTGCACCTTTAGAGTTTTAATTTCACTTTCTAAATCGGCAATATTCTTTTGAAGAAGTTGCTTATTATTGTTCGGATTTTTAACCCAGCAGGATCCACTAGAAAATAGAAAAGTTCTATTACTTCAGAATGGCTTAGGACTAGTTAACAAGAGCCAAGCCATGTTACTGAAGCGATGATTCAATTTGACAAAGCCAAGAAACCAGCGTCTGTTCAGTCCAATCAACGGCTAAGCATAACCAGCTAGCAGATAGTCATTAGAACGGAACAGCGTGCAGCAAGAGTACATGAACAACATTGAAACAATGCCATAAAAGCATTCCATACCTCAAGATCGAAAGGTGGTTCAAGTCCTTGGATCACTAGTGGTTCGTGCTCTATGGATCGCTAGCGATCAATGCAATGAAATGGCCCATATATAGAAACAAGGGACAAGGGGCCTCGAAGATAGAGATGAAAAAATGCCAAGTGTATGGATCGCTAGTGATCCTTACACAATGGATCGCTAGCATTCCATATAATGCCATGATGCTTGTGACCTTGCATAATGGAGTATGGAATGAAAGCAGCTAATTGGTTAGCTCATGAGCGAGCCAAGTCTATGGGCCGCTAGCGATCCATGTTAGCTAGATTGTGAGCTAGACTCCTTTGGGTCGTTATGTATCCACCTGCAAGTGATTGATAGGCATGTTTGGTCCAGAGGCCCTCCAATCTCTGTAAATACCGACCTGCCTGCAACACAAATGGGATCTTCTCCAGACTGGTTGTTGAAGCCCTGTTGGAAACGTTCTTCACTCTCTACCTCCCTCACAACAATCTCTAAGGGAATTCACTATGATTCTTCAGTGTATTCCTACTCCGGGAATCGATCTATCTAAGGATAATCAAAGCCTTGTAATTGAACACTTCCAGCAATAGCAATAGTCTATAATAAATTATAAAGTGGATGTAGGCTTCATTAACAGTCGAACCACTACAAAAATTCCATGTTTTCTTTCTTTTACTGTTCTATTTATATATATGTCATCTATGATATTGCTCTGTCAGAACAGGGCTATTGTTTTCAAATTCAAATCAAGATGTAGATCCCTTTTTTGAGTTAACATTTGGTGCTTTCACTGAGATCTCTAACTCAAGATCCAGGTCTAACTATCTACTTTGGATCCCATTGGTCCAAAAGTTAGATCCACAATCTTTGCTAGAAGAATCCACTATTTGGAATCAATGGCCTCTAGAAGACGAAGAACTACCTCTACAAGATCCATAGGGGCAGTAGTAGCTAGAGAAGATGTTAATCCCCAACAAACTGAAGTAAATGTTCCTAACTTAGGAAATCAAGTGCCAGCATCTTCTACTCAGCACAAAGCTGTCACCAGGGATAAGTTGAATAAAATGTTTGATGGATCAACCAAAAAATGGAATGTAGCCAAATGGCTCTAATGGATAAACTTAACGCTCTCCTAACCCTAAAGTCAAACCCTACTCCAAGGACTATGCCTGAACTCATGGCTGTTATAGAATAAGAGAATTCCTCCATTTCTGTCTACATAGAAGAAATGGAAAACAGCTACAAAAAAGGGTGACAACAAGACTTAACTTTGATAGGAATGCAAGTACTCCGCTTGCCATAAGTCAACCTATTATGGACTTAAATCAAGGGGCAAAGACCCCGTTGGAAAACTTAGCTATGAATCTCTCTGACTCAGAGGATAGAGAGCAAGGCGACAAATTGGAAGAAAATGTTAATGCATTCGATAATGCAAGGAATACTCAAACTGCTCCAGTTAAGCCAATCGCAAGCCGACAGGACCCTGCAAGAAATGGCTCCCCCGAAGACAAGAGAGCCTAGGTTTCAACCCACTCACCATGACCATTTCCAAAGCCAAACACTCGGTGTAGTGACTGATTACCGTCCTTAGGACTACCAGACATCAAAGGCATACATAGCAGATATGGTTAAACGATAAATGGAGAAAATAAAAGAGATGATGAATGGGGATCTACACCAAGTCAAACTCCCTTCACCAATGAAATCTCGAATGAGAAATATCTATAAAAATTAACAATGCCAACTATTCCATCCTATGGCGGGACAAAAGACCCAAAACCTCACTTGTACAAATATGGTTGATACATGGACGGAGCTAATGCCTCCAAAGCTGTTTGATGCAGATGCTTTCCTATCTATCTCGAAGGAGTTTCATCAATGTGGTCCACTAGGATTCCACCAAGATCTATCTCTACTTTTGACCAACTAGTGACAATGTTCCTTGATCAGTCAAACTCCATACCGTGCAACCAAAAGATGTCATTTCCCTATTTGGATTGTTCCAAGGGTGTAACGAATCACTGAAATATTTCATGAATAGGTTAACACCACAGTGATAAAAGTAAGCAACCCTAACGAAGACATGCTTTTTATGGCCTTAGTCCGTGCAATTCACTTGGAAATTGAATTTGTAAAGTGGATTAAGATGAAGCAACCTACTACCAGGAAAGATTTCAATCGTAAAGCAAGTTAGTACCTAAGGTTAGAGGAAGCGCGGGAATTGGAAAGGAAGTCTACTAGTGTGCAACCATGAACGTCGGGTAAAGCAATGAATCAAAGTGTGCACACTTCTTGAATTGCTGAAGGAATCACTGGGAAAAACTAAAATTCAAAGAGAAAAGGTCAAAACTCATGGAAACAATGAAAAGCTCAAAGGGTTTAGGTCCGAAGGCAACACTCCTTTAAACGACACAATGGAAAACATCTTTCTCCAGACTCAAGGGACTGAGGAATACAAAAAGCCCCCAAGTAAGGAAGCAACTGAGCAGCGAAAGTGCTTAGGGAAATTATGCCACTTCCATTAAACATAGGGCCACAATACGAACAAATACCGCCTCCTAAAGAATCTTATTGAGGAGCTGATCCAAAATAACAAACTCCAGCAATACGTAAAATAGCCGAAAACTCGATCAATCTACGACTCCACCGCATCTTAGAGCCTGAAGGAATCAAGCAGGAACTAATAAAGATGGGTCAGAACGAACTGACCAAAGGCTTATTATTGGAACAATATCCGGGGGACCACACCCTGCATAAAGAATTTGGGGGAAATGGAGTGATATGCGAGTTCATTAAGCACACTCCGAAGGAATCATGTTGGGCTATAGAAGATGAAACTCTGGCTAAGCTGCAAAGGGTTTTGAATAATGATATTGTGTTCCAAAATTGGGACACCGAAGGGATCAAAGCTCCAACTCTCGATCCGATGGTGGTGACGATAGGAATCGGACCTGTAGTAGTTCAGCGGGTGTTGGTTGATAGTGGTAGCTCCATTAACATACTCTTCAAACGTACTTTCGATCAAATGAATGGCATGAAAAGCGATACATATGCCAAACAAAGATTTAGGGGTTTATCGATGAACCTAAATAATCGGTGGGAACAATTGACCTACCTGTGGAGCTTGGAGAGAGTGAGCGAAGGGTCACTCTCATTCAGACTTTCATGATCGTGAATGAAATATCAGCATACAACGCCTTCTTAGGACAGTCCGCATTCGCCAACTTTAGAATAGCATTGGCCCAATGGTGCCTCACAATGAAGTTCTCTATAAAGCATAGAGTCGGAATTGTGAATGGAAACCAAAGTGCCGCCCGGGAATGTTATATCATAGAATTGCATGAGTCAAGAAGAAACAAAAAATGAAAGGATGTGGAGAAAACTCTCCACATTCGTAATCCAACTGAATAGCAATTATAGTGCCACCCTTGGCTTGGGGACCATAGCCGATTCGAAAAGGATTTGGCTTTAGAAGAAGAGTACATGGGAGGATTGGGCAGTACCGGCAGATTAGATGGTGTCTGTCCCAGTCTGTATAGGCGACCTAACGCAGGTCTTGAAAATTGGATCGCAGCTTAGAAACAGGATGCAGTGAAAACTAACTAAATTTCTGCATGCCCAATTTGGACATATTTGCTTGGATGCACTCCGATATATACCGGGTATCACCTGAAATTTCCTACTATTCGCTCAATATCGACCCCAAATTCATACTATTAAAGCAAAAAGACGCAGCTTGGTCCCTGAACGGTCCAAGGCACTGAGAGAGGAGGTAGATAAATAGATGGCTAACGACTTTATACAAGACGCAACTTACCACAAATGGGTGTCAAACCCAATCATAGTCAAGAAATCTAATGGGAAATGGCGAACTTGTATTGACTTCTCGGATCTAAATAAAGCTTGCCTAAAAGATAGCTTCCCGCTTCTCAAAACCGATCAGCTTATGGATGGAACGATGGGGCATGAATTGTTGTCACTTATGGATGCATACTCAAGCTTCAACCATATCTTGGTGCATGAGCCGAATAAAGAAAACACCAGCTTCATCACCCACTTGGGACTATACTACTACATAGTAATGCCATTCGGTTTAAAAAACGCTAGGGCAACATATCAGAGGCTAGTAAATGCTATGTTCAAACGTCAAATCGAAAAGACTATAGAAGTCTGTGTGGATGACACGTTGGTCAAATCTCGAGTAGCTGCTAACCATCTAGAAAACCTCTCTGAAATGTTCTAAATACTCCAGAAGTAGGGAATGAAGCTCAACCTCCTCAAATGTCACTTCAGAGTAGCCTTTGGGAAATTCTAGGATTCATAGTAAGTGTTCAAGGCATTGAAGAAAATCCATAACAAATAACGGTGGTTGGAGAAGCACAAGCCCAAGAAATAGGAAGGAACTTCAAAGCGTGAATGAAAAAGTCGCAACATTGAGCCGACTTATCTCAGTAGCTACAAACAAGTGCATACCATTCTTCGATGCACTAAACAAGGGAAAGAAAAACTTCAAATGGAGTGAAGCTTGTCAAAAGGCTTTCGGAGAAATACTACGACACATGGAAGCTCCGCCAATCTTATCAAAGCCGGTGGATGGAGAAAACATATTTATTTACTTAGTAGTGTCACTGCATGCATTGATCGTCGCTCTCGTGCAAAAGGAAGCGAGAATCCAGCGACCTTTGTATTACATTAGCAAAGGATTCACCAAAGCTGAGGAGAATTGCCAAAAACTGGAAAGCTAACAAATTACCTCTTGATCATGCCCCGGAAGTTACGACCATACTTTCAGGCACATCAATCAAATTGTTAACCGACCAGCCCTTGAAACAAGTGTTGTACCAAACCAATACAACCAGGCGATTCCTCAAATGGAATATAGAGCTAAGTCAGTATAATATTCATACAATCCTAGGAAAGCTATCATTGGGCAAGCATAACAAACTTCATCGCTGAGTTTACCATACGAGACGATGAGGAAGAAGTGCCGTTGGAAGTGGAGACTCGATAGAAACTCTTCGTAGATGGTGCATCTAACAATCTCTATTCAGTGGCAAAGGTAGTACTCAAAACCCCGAAGGGATAGCCATTTGCTACGCCTTGTGCATGGAATTCCCTGCGACAAATAATGAAGCAGAAATAAGGCACTTATTGTAGGACTAAAGATGGTGAAAGAACTAAAGATAAAATCATTCACATCTACAGTGACTCCCAGTTGGTTGTCTGTCAAGTAAAGGGGGAAAACCAGGCTCGAGGAGAAAATATTGCCCCGTATATGTCCAAAGTGCAAGAACTACTAAGTGACATCGAACATTACACCATAGCCCACATTCTACGGGAACAAAAAGCCTAGGTGGATTATTTGGCTAAAATAGCAAGCTCCGGGGAAGCTCAATCATCGGGGATCATCCCAGTCGAACCTTTGACCACCCTAAGCAAAGATGAGATGATCGTCGACTGGATCCTCAAGACAACCGTCGAGCCAGAGACTTGGATGACATTGATGAAGGACTATCTACTTGCGGGAACCTTTCCAACTGATCGGAACCAACGGAAAAAGCTTCTTCGAAAAAACCACGATTCATGCTACAGGATGGAATTCTCTATCTAAGGGGATTCTCGACTGTAACAACCTGCATATTTTATTGTAACTATCCGACTGTAACAATCCATTAGTCGGATTAAAGTTCGAAATGTGACTTTTTGTAAACAGTCAAATTAGGACTCGAGATCACTTCCATTGAGTTAGAAATGGCGTTTACAACCTTTTTGAGTACAAACATTGATATGTTTGGAGTTGATTAGGAAAATGGTATTTTTTGTTTGGGCTTTGGGTTATGTTCTAGCCCACTAACCCAATAAGAGAACCCATACCCCTTACCGTATACATCCCACTCCACTCCTTTCCTATTCATTCATTTTCATTTCCTAACACTCTCAAGCTAAAATAAAAATGGGGGAAGAGATAGGAAATTAAAATTCCCAAGCCCTAGTTTACTAGGAAATTCAAATTCAAATTCTAAAAACCAAGGAGAAGCTTAGGTAAGCATCCTCTTCATCTTCTCCATCTCAATTCCTGTCCAACTTTTCGAAATTTTCTATAACCTAATTTAGGAAATATTTGTCTATGATCATAGATTGGCGCTTCTAGAGTTGAAGTTGAAGAGAGATTGATCTTTCCTTTGTTTCAGTGCTTCTCATTCATTGTTTTTGGGTTTAAAGGTGAGTTCTTAAACTTACATCTATGTTTATACCTTTGATAGTTGTTAGGTATGAATTCCTAACATCTATTTCATGTCCATATGCTTTTGAATTGAATTGGTTTGGCGAATTTTCCAATTTTTGTCATTTTGAAGTCAAAATCTATGAAAATCCTTATATGGATGTTTGGACATGTTGTTCAAACTGTATTGATGAGTCTATAGGGTTGGGTTATCGCTTGGCATAAATCCTTAGCCATTGTAACAGCCCACAAATCCGTACCCCTTGAGTCAACACTATTCTAAAACAATCAACCCAAGTTGTACAGAAATACGAACCATTTGGGTTAAAGAAGAAGAGGTAGAAGAAGAAAATAGAAAAAAACAACAGAATCTAACCATCACAGCGGAATAAAATATAATAGATAATAAATAATCTTTACTCAAAATCAAATATATCTCTTTACATGTATTACATCATCATAGTGCATCAATCACAGTTCGACATCAATATTCATACAAATGGATACACAACAACTCAACACAGCGGAATATATATAAAAACAAGTATGAGAGTACGTATCGTCATCCAGCTCGTCTCCTGAGCTCCACAGCATCATATCATGTACCCTATAATACTCGGTCTGACCCGAGCATTATAGTTAAATAACACCCGAGTCATTCTGTAACACCAGCGTGAGAAAATCACACTCAATTGTTTTTTTAAAAGTTTCAAAATCCTTTGAAAACAAAAGCATCTCGTAAGACCACGCCACAAATAAACATGTCGGGTTTTTACCTTACGATAGCTAAAACAATTTTTATAGAAATCCTCTAATATTATAATAGGGTCTATATACAAATACTTATAAAATAGCCGAAAATGTTACATCTATTAAATTTCAGCTACTAGCCACAGAGTGGGTAATACAAACAAAACTCGTACTAGGCTCGTAGGGAGAATGGATTTCCAACTAATGACTAGGCACTGGGGTACCACTTGTCACAGTACGGGGCCTAGATCACCGTACCGAGGAGTACGCCCGCTCCCCTGCAACATAAGGCCGAGACTACCCCTTACTGGATAATCTCGAGTGAGATCACCCCGTGGTTGGGATCAGCAACCGCCCACTAAGCCGAAATAAAAAGGGACATCTAGACTGGAATGACCTCACCCTGCTTGGGTGCTACCCACCTAGCCTTGCCGCGTAACCCCTGATTTTTAGTCATTCCCATTTGATGAGGCTTGAGGCTAAGTGTTACCTTTTTAGAACATATCCCTTAGAATGCCCATCGTCCACCTGACGATGTTTTCGCAAACATTCATCCATACAAGTCTGTCCCGGGTTCGAACGGAACCGAATGCACTATTCCTACTACATCCATTTTGGAAATATTCTCAGGATCAGTAGCGACTAGCCCTTGCACTTCACTGCTCCATCTTCGAATCCAAAACTCGTTTTCCATGAAACGTACAAACCGGATCGAAGTGGTTTTCGAGAAATAAATCTCGATCCCGATCTCTTTGAAACGATCAACGCATTTTTGTCCAATATTGATAGTCGGTTATTTAACTATCAATTAATATGCATAAACATCCATCAACCAATAAATAATTTCCCAAATTATTTATTTATCTCAAAATATCTTTACAAGTTATAATTTCACTTCCAAACCCTTTTTGAAGACAGTTTCAAACATATTCCTTTCCCGGAATAATTTCCCAATATTTATTTCCACTGAAACACCAAGTATAAAATACTTTTAGCTTTAAAATAATTTAAAAGCACTTAGTTATAAAATATACTTCGTAGCCTTAAAAATTTAAAACTACTTTAATACTTAATTAAAATATATACTTTAGGAATATTCAATAAATAAGGCTACTTTTATAAAATATAAAACTAGATTTTTCTTTAAAACAAATACCAAGTCATTTAATAATTACTACGATAATAGTTTTGAAAAATATTTATTTTAGAATTTAAACATTTAAAAATAATAAATTTTCTAAGATATTCTTTTTAAAACAACATTAAAACCTTTAACTTATATTTAAAATTTGCTTGAAAATCATACTTGGCTATCCAGGGAAACACTCTTCTCTGTCACATCTTTAAAAAATGAATCACTATTTATTTTTAAACAAATTTCCATTCCTTAATAAATTTCCACTTTGAATTCATTTTTAAAATATCCACCGATATTTTATTTTACTTGATAACTCAGTTTAAAATTTTCAAAATCTCACTTCCCTTTTAAATGTCAAATCCCAAAACCCTTTAATCAATTTACATTTTATTCCCAAGTAACTTTGCTTAAAATAAATTTTCTTTCTTGCTTTACTTATTTCAAATTTCATTAACATTTAGATTTTATTTCCTCATTTTGAATAAGAACCCTTTCAACTGAAGATACCAATTCAGATTCCCAAAATTCCTTCTTTATCTCTTAATCAAATTTAATCCTTAAATAAAAAATAAATTCTTTATTCATTCAAATAATATCACTTAAGCCTTACAATTTATTATTACCCCTAATAATTCAAATTCCTCTTATTCCAAATTTGCTAGAGTTTTGCAATCACTTTTATTTTATTTTCAATTCATTATTAATTTATTCCAATTCACTAGAATTATTTTACTTAAAAATTTACTCTTTTATTTCTTTCGAAAATACAATTCTAGAGATTTGATAATTTATTTTACTGAGATATTCAATCCAACCATACCATTCAATACTTCAATTGTTCATAAAATCATCACAGGATATCAAACATTCAGAACACAGAATATTAAATAATATAAATAATTTCGAGGGGTCTAGTTGGATCCCTCCAACCTGTTTTCCCTGCATCCAAAGATGTTAGCACAATAATATGCCAATTCCAGAATATAACATACTATAGCACATCAATGAATTTCAACCATTCAAACAATTATTTAAATTTAATCATTTAAATGTAAATTTAACTGAGTGAGATTAACTCACCTTTGCTCCCTAAAATTTGCAAATCCACTTTATTCTCGATTTGATTCCACGATTATTGACCTCATAGAAATTCTCGCGAGCACCCTTAAACTGATAGCACCACGGCTCCAGATCGAGATGCTCTCCTCCAAGCTACCCTTCAGCTCACACTGTCGCTCGAAGATAGGTCGCACACCATCGCACGGCCTCGTCCCCTACAAGCTTCCTTCGAACGAACTCGCACAACTCCGAATCAACGCCACGACCTACAACCCTAGTTCAATGATCGTTGCTTACCTCTGAACGCCACCGCGAATCCCCTTCCCCTTCAACGCGAGACGAAGCCACGCGCTGTCCTTACCGCCTTGAGGATGAAATCCCATCGCGCATCGAATCGACGCCGTCTCCCCCTACGCGAGCACGCATGAGCCCTAGAAACTTGATTTCTATGAACAAGACGTGGGAATGAATTCGAATTGGAGAGGAAGTAAGCGTCGGCCATTACCCTATTTTCTTTTCTTTTTCTGGTGTTTGATTTTGTTTTTGATTTAAGAAGGAAATTCGGTTCATTATTAAAGAAAGAGGGGTTTTGTGTGTTGTAGTAAAAAGAAGGAACATTGGTACGAAAGAAGTCGGTAGTTCAGGAATAAAGGGTGGCTGAGTTGATTTTTTTATTTTTTTTATTTTAATATTATTAAATTTTAAAATATCTCGTTACACACAACGCGAAATCTCAAACCCTGGACTAGACATGCCGACAGCCGATTATAAGGTTTTACCCGTATTCCGAACACGATGGAACGCATTTCGGAACCTAATTCGATCGTATGCACGAGTTACAGAAGAAACGATCAGTTTTAAATTAAACCGATTAGAATAGTATCTAAGCGTTTTGAGCTGCCAGTGTCAAACGACAACTCCGATCACTACGAAAATCAAAATCCAATAATAACATACTATTACGGATTCAATGGAACTGGTTTCGTCGAATTCCGAGACTGTGCCTCGGAAGGCTATTTTTAAATTCAATTTAAACGATAAAATTTTAAAACTGAACAAATCACTATTAAATTCAATTTTAAACTTCTATTATCTTCAGTGTTATCAATATAAATTTTATGAGCCTTCAAATTATTTTTAACAGGCTTAAAACCCCATATTCAACATTTTACCAAACTTAAATTATTTAATCTAATAATTAAATTACCCAAATAAATAGTGATATTTGGAATTCAAGTTAAAAATTAACTTTTAAATATTTCAAATAAATTTAATATTCCAATTTTAAATGCTTAAAAATTCCGGGTCGTCACAGCCATCGTCGCTCATTCGATCGCTTCCATAGGTAAAATGTGCCTTGAGCTTCAGCTCAGACGTTTATAGAGAAGCTCAGATGTCTGAAGCTACGCAATGAAAATTCCATATTTATAGCTCAAACGCCTAAGCTTGTTCCCATACATTTGGACGATCTGGAACAAAATTTCCAGCCTTTCAGTTTAGATGTCTGGGAAAACCATCAGACGTCTAGAGCTGCTAATTTCAGCCAAATCATCTATTTTTGAGGGGGTTTCCATTTGTATCGATTTTTGTTGATCTGTTAGGTTGTTGTCATTTATTATCGACTTTGATGGCTTCTTTTCTGGATTTTTGGAATATCCATTTGATGGAGTTGGAATCGATTTTCTGGGTTTTGATTCATGTCGTTGAATGTGAATTTTTGGTGATTGATTGTTTCTACAATCATTTCTATGATTTGTTACCTTAAAATACAAAGGTTTCTATACTAGTAGTAAATACAAAATCTCTTTCACAAAAACAATCTCAGCGCTATTTTTAATACAAAGCTCGTTTTTAAAACCGTTTTCCAGTCTATTAGTATATACAAACCTTTACCTCATTCGTATGAGAAATCCAATTAAACGGCTTAGCAAAACAAGTGATATGAAACGCTTGCGTTTACTTCGTCGGTTAATTCTTGGACTTGTTCGATTGAAATCTTGTAACAATTTTCGAGTGGAAATCTACAATCTGTTCGTAAATATTTAAGTTAAGCCAGTGGTTCTAGGACATGAAGCTGAACTCATCTATTTACTAGCTTAGTGTAATTTACACTTCACATTGATCAATGATGATAATTTTATGGTTTAGACTAGCGATATGCGATGTCTCTTTGTTCACGTGGGGAACTATACCCCGATTTATGAAGCTTCATCTCATTTTACGGGCTAACGAACCATTGTCTTCTAACCGTTCATGGAGCAATCGGCTCAACGAGTCTATGCATGGGGCGTATCTTTTTAGGTGCATCGATGTTTGGCTCAATAAGTATGTGCATAAGGCGTATCTTTTTAGGTGTGTCATGGTCGGTTGTGCATGGGGCGTATCTTTTTAGGTGCGTCGATGTTCAGCTCATTCATCCTTAAGGGGGCAATGTACCCCATATTTTTATGGGTTAGCGACCCATGGGATAGTGTCTCGTTTGTGATACACGTGTTGGTGAGTTTTCATGCTCCCATTTGTGATAGGCCTCCCCTTTTGTGTTTTCTGAATTTCTAATTATTGATTTTTGGAATTTGATTTCACCAATTTTTGTGATATGTATTGACAAGTTCTATCAATATTTGCGGTTTGGTGAATGAAGCTAAAGAATATGACATTCTTTTTGGGTGTTTGAGAAAGTTTGAGATATTTTATGATCTTTGTTGTTATCATGTATATATTTTTCATATCTCTTATTCTATCTCATCTTATATGATATTTATAGCTAGAATGATCCGTTTATTAATTTTCTCCTTAAATAATACTTGGGTCAGACCGAGGTGTTACAGGTGCTTCCACTTGACTTCTTAGCAGGGACTAGCTTCTGACTTTTGGCTAATTACTTTAGATTAGTTGTTTTTGCTTTTATACATTTGAGATAGAGACTCCTTGATGTATAAATATTCTTTTATCTAGCACTTGTACCTATTCTTTTGTGGTGTAGTGGATCTTGTATGACAGCTATTTTAATGTACATTTTTATGTGTTATATTCATATCTGTTTCCGCCTTAGTGATACGAATATCTGTGACTGGTTTATGTTATGCTTAATTTATATTTGTTTCTGAAGATCACATAGCCACTGTGTAGTAATTTTGAGTTTGTAATTGATGTTCCAGATTTCCTCTTGAAACGAAATACATATAATACTATCTGACATATCGGTACTCGCACAAAGCAATTACACAGATGGTCGCTCCTCAACAGCCATATTCTTCGTGCTAGTCGACGACATTACCCAATAATGTCCTTGTTTACTGTGAGTATAGAGGTAGGGAGTCACAGCTTAGTATTAGAGCCAAACTTCAGAAAAATATAGAATAATTTAGCAAGGATCATTGTCCTAACTCTTTCTTAGGAATCGTGCCTTAGGATTTAATACGAGTCTTAGGACCCTTTCTATCTATTTTCTTGTATGATGCCTTGTTATATCAATCAAGTTTTTTTGATATTCATTCTGAGAAATAACCTTTTTCCTATTCTTTCTTTCTTTCTTAAAGAAGAGAAATAGTTAGACCAGGCCATCCCAGCGCCGGTCAATCCAGTGCTACACCTCAAGATGGTGTATTCATGTCTTCCCAACAGCTTTTAGATCTTGTAAAGAATGCCCAAGCCGCTGGACCCATTGTAGAGCCTGCTCATCCTAAATCTGGGTTTGCATGCTTGTGTAGTGATTATACCAATTTGGGTGGAAGGCTATTCAAGGGTTCCGAAAGCGTTATAGAAGTCCAAGCTTATCTTAAAACATGCGATCACATCTTTTCTTGCATGAATCTTATAGATCTACATCGAGTCCAAGTGGCTTCTAGTGTGCTCCAAGAGAGAGCATTAGATTGGTATGAGCTTTTGATTTTGAAATATGTTGAAGAGGATCTAACTTGGGAGAAATTCCAGGAAAGGTTTGAGTTGAAGTTTGTGTCGAAAGCTAAAAAGGTAACTTAGCCCGACGCTTTATTGACCTTGCTCAAAGTGAATCTTCCATGACAGACTATGTCGCATCTTTTGAATCCCTCTCCAAATATGGGGTCGAGTTTATTAATATTCCAGTGAAGAAAAATCAGAGGTTTGTCTATAGGCTGAATAAGAACCTCAAAAAGGCTTTACTTTTGAAACTAGAAGTTTCTTTGATCAGCTTGTCGATATCGCTCTTCGACTGGAAGAAGCCGATAATGAGAGTGATGTTTAAGTTGTGGGTGCCAAATAGAACTTCAACATCAACAAGAATAGGAATATTAAGTTCAAGCCTACTTGAAGCAAGCAACTTTCGTAGCAAAGACTCATACCCCTAATAATAGAGAATGCTATAATTGTGGTTCTAAGGACCATTATGCAAATAGGTGTCCAAAACCTCTTTATTGCCTCTATTGCAAAAGTTTGGGTCATTATATATCTTCATGTCCCAAATTTCAAAGCAAGAAAGAGGGAAAGCTAAATGTTGTGAAAGTCCCCAGTAACACTTCTCTTGGTTAAGATATTTCTCGTTCTATCCTTGGTGGCATTATTATGTTTCGTGATCATCCTATTCAAGTTCTTTTTGACACGAGTGCATCCCACTCCTTTATATCAAAAGAACTTGTTGGTACTTTTTCTTTAAATGTTATGGCTTTGATGACTTCATTGAGAATTGCGAATCTGATTGGTGGATCTGCAACACTCGGTTTATTTTCTAAAGATGTCGAGATTATTTTATGTGATTATGCTTTCCGAGCCGATTTGCAAGTTATGCGTTACCTTAGTTTTGGAACGATTTTGGAAATGGATTGGCTTAATCGTTATTAAGCCCACACCTCATGTCCCGAGAGAACTATTCATCTTCAACATCCTCAATCTGTTGAGCACATTTCTATTGTTCTTAATGATTCAGACTATAATTCGGTGGCATCTTTATATTCTCTAAATCCACATGATGACGATAATGATAATGAGGGAGATGTCATTTCCCTCATTCACGTTGTTTGTGAATTTCTCGCTATATTTGAGCCCGTTTTAGGATTACCACCTAAGGGAGCAATAGAGTTTAGAATTAATCTAATTCCTAGAGATCTACCTATCACTAGTCCTCCTTATCATATGTCCAATAAGGAAAATGAGGAGATGCATAAACAATTATCCGAATTGGAAACAAAATAGTTTATTCATTCTAGTTCCTCTCCATGGGGAATTCAACTATCTTTGTGAAGAAATCTGATGGTACACTTAGGCTTTGTGTTGACTATCGCAAGCTTAAAGTCCTACCATTAGGATTAAATATTCCTTGCCTCGGATTGATATTTATTTAATCAACTTAGCGGTGCTAGAGTCTTTTCACAGTTAGACTTAGCAACTGTTTTTCATCAGCTTCGTATTGCAGAGGATAGCATTCCTTTGACGTCATTCCGTACTCATTATGGATCTTATGAATGGCTTGTTATGCCATTTGGTTTAACGAATGCTCCAGCATATTTCGTCAACCTTATGAATCGAGTTTTCAAAAACTTCCTCGATGGATTTGTTCTCATCTTTATAGATGATATTCTTGTTTATTCTAAAACCGAGGACGAGCATGAAAAGCATCTTTGAATTATGTTGGAAACTCTTAGGAGCAACCAATTGAAAGAAAAAATTCTATGTGCCACTTTTGGCAATCTTGTGTAAAATTTTGAGGACATATTATTTCTGAATCCAGAATTTTCATGGATCCTTCAGAGATTGAGGCGATTCAAAATTGGAAGAGACCGGAGAGTGATGGAAATTTGTAGCTTCCTTGGATTGATAGGCTATTACCATCGGTTCATAAAAGACTTTACTAAAATTTCCGTACCTCTTACTAGTTTGACAAAGAAGAGAGTTAAGTACATTTGGTCAGACAAATATGAAGCTGCTTTTCAGAAATTAAAAGAACTCCTTTTCGATGCTCCTATTCTTGTGATTCCCGAAGGGAACCAAGACTTTATTATTTATACCAATGATAGTTGTGTTGGTTTGGGAGCCGTTCTCATGCAAAGTGTGACGACCCGGAATTTTTAACAATTTAAAATGGAATAATTAATTGATTTTAAAATATTTAAAAGTTAATTTTAACTTGAATTCAAGATATCAATATTTACTTGATAATTAAATCATTGAATTGTATAGTTTAAATATTGAATTTAATAATTGAAATTGAGTAAATTGTTGAATCTGAGATTCAAAGCCTGTTTAAAATAATTTGAAGGCTTATAAAATCTATAATGATGATACAGAAGATAATAGAATGGTTGAAATTTAATTTAAAGGTAATTTGTTCAATTTTAATAATATATCGTTTAAATTGGAATTTTAAAATAGCCTTCCGAGGCACAGTCTCGGAATTCGACGAAACCAGTTCCATTTGATCTGTAATAGTTAGTTATTATCGAATTTTAATTTTTGTAGCAATCAGAGTTGTCGTTTGACCCTGGCAGCTCAGAACGCTTAGAACTATTTTAATCGATTTAATTTTAAATTGATCGTTTCCTTCTATAACTCGTGTATATGATCGAATTAACCTCCGAAACACGTTCCATTGTGTTCGGAACATAGGTAAAACCTTATAATCGCCTAGCGGCATTCCTTAAGAGGAGTTTAAATTTTTAATTGGCAATTAACGAGGCATTTTGGGAATTTTATAATATGATAATATTCAAAGTCAACAAGTCAAAGATATTTTTATTAACAAACGAGCGTATTCAAGAAGCTTCCCAAATTTCTATTTACCTCCGTCCCCTCTCATATCTTCAGACAGAAATCCAAACTCAAATTAAAAAAAACAACAGATAATGGCCGAAGCCCTCGAAGGAAGAGGCGACGCAGTCGCAAGCTCGAGCACGATCGCACGAGTGAAGGTCGCATCGATAGAAGGGCATGGTCGCGATAGGGTTTCGAGTCTAGGCGCTCGTGTGAAGCAACCATGGTCGGCGAGGGCTGAGGGACAGGGTGGACGTCTAGTTCGGTTTGGTCTTGAAGGCGGTGGCATGCGGTGCTGCTACAGTGACGTGCGGAGGGTGAGGCGCGATCGTTTGGGGTGGATTGTCGATGGTTGTGGTCGCAAGGTGGTCGCGAGCCAGTAGGGTACCGCATCAGTCGAAGGTGAGGGATTAGTTCAAATTCTTTTTCCTTAAGTATAAATCATTCAAGAATTAACTGATTTCATTTATAAGTAATTAATTTAAATAAGACAATTCACTAGTTAAGTGTCATTAGTAAATTTAATTATAATTGAAACTGAAATAAATAACCTATATATATTTCAAATTTTCTTATACAAGGTTAAAATCGAATTGGAATGGATTTATATAAAATAAGGTTGCTGTGTAAATTTTTGTAGATCAGGAAAATATAGGGATTTTAGGCATTGAACTATCTATATAAGTTAGTTTGAAAATTTAATTTTTAGATAAATTAAATTTTGGTTTAAATTAGATAAATAAATGGAAATTTATTTTCTGATCTATTTGGAGTCTTAATAAACCGTAAATGGTCATACAAGGTTTAAAATCAAGGGAACAAGCCAGTTGGAATGGATTGCAAACAGTAAAAGCAAAGCTGAGTAAATCTCACTCTGATTGATTTTTATTTAGATTTAAAGGGGTTAAATTTAAATAATTAGTTGATTGATTGAGATAATTGAATGTGTGTTGATGATTTGGTGACTTTGGGTTTTGTTTGGTTCTCGAGTTGATTGTTGTTTGACTCGAAAGATTTGGATTTTAAATGGTTTAAAACTTAAATCATTAATAAGAAAATGGTTCCGATTAAAATTAATAAAGATTTAATGAATGGTGATTCATTGAATAAATAGGATAATTTAATGAATACTTAACAAATTAAATTAATTTATGATTTGGGTTAATTAATTGGGTTTAAATTAATTGGAATGATCGTTGGGTGGGTTGATAAATAATTGCTTAGTGGAATTAATAAAATATAACTACCTTGTGGAATTAATCAAGAGATAAATTAAAATGGTTAATTAAGGATAAATTAATTTATTTAATAAAGTAAATAAAAGATAGTTAATTAATTCCTGAGGTAATTAAGATTTCTTATTGATTTGGGTCAAGAACAATTAACATCGTGAAATGAATTAAAGGTAATTTCTTGAACGTAATTGAAAATTAATTAATCTAGGGTGATCGATTGAGATGAATAACGGAGGGTTGGTTAATTAATTAATTTGGAGTTAATTAACATTAAATAAAAGAATCTAAGTGAATGTGGCTAGAAATTCAATTAGAATCAATTGAATTGGATTGTATGTGATTAAGTTTTGCTTATGGATAATCAAATGGTATTAGATGTTTTGAATGAGTAGATATCTCAGATATGAAATGTTGTGTATTTCATTTGAATAACATGGTTAGAATAACATGAGTTTCGGAGAGACCGGAGTCGGGTATTGGGAAATACCCGAAACCACTTCGAATTTTTTTTTATAAATTGATTTGTGAATTCTATAGGTTGGAATGAAATGATTTGAGTGAATTGAATTATTTTATTTAAGTTTGGTGCTTAGAAATTTATATGTGAAATAAGTCTTGTCTATAGTAAATTGTGAATTGGATATGTTGATATAAGTTACCCCGGGTTTTATATAAGTTGATTTCTTTGGTATTCCATGTAGTTGGGACTCACGATGGTTTCCAGCCTGACCCGGGTGTTACTTTGGTGTAATGCTCGGGTCAGACCGAGTATTACAGATTTCCAGGTTAGGACGTTCTGGAGCTCAGGAGGCGAGCTGGAAGGCAATATCGTATAGAGTATTTCCGCTGTATTTATATTACTGTTAATCTGAGACGTGATAATTGTAAATATTCAGTGAATGTATATAATGAGAAACTCTAATTTATTAGAATGTAATCGACAGATATAGTATTCTTTTGTGAACTGTTAATATTTATTATATCTTATCCGCTACGAATGTGAGATGTTTGGTGTTTTTGTTCTTCTTCTTCTATCTCTTTCTTCTTTTTCATAACTATCTGGGATTTTCGGGTTCGAAAATTTCGGGTCATTACATTTGGTATCAGAGCCAGGTTAAGCGAGAACCTTGGCTCTGGTGGGAATTACTCATGAAATAGAGTCCAAAGTAATCTAGAATGAGTTGAGTGTATATATATGAGCGCGTACTTGTTATTTTCTTGTATAAAGGTTTTAAATGATTTTATATAAAAATATATTTTGATATATAAAGGAATATTTCATTCTAATGAATATTAAGGCGATTGGTTGTTAAATTATTGAAATTAAATTAAGAAGTAATATAATACAACCAAATTGAAATCTCGAACTGAAATAAAATTTAGTAGAAATAGAAATACAACCAAATTAAAATTTAATTGATTGAAAATGAAATTCTAAATCTGGTCCCGGAATTTGAAAATTTTGTTTCAGAGTAATGAAAAATAATAAATAAGTATTATTTGGATAACTGGGACTTGTTGCAAACAATGGGGTGTTTGAAATTTGATTTGAGTTTAAAACCCAAGGTGGTTTAAAATTTTAAAACATGGCTAGGAGGGCCAAGAAATAAATATGTATATATGTATGGATATACATGATATGAAAGATAATTTGAAATAAACTCTAAGAGGTTGATTTTTGATTTTTCCCTGAAGTGTGATGTAAAAACCCAAAGTGATATAGGTTTTGAACTTATAAGAGGGAAAGAATTTTGAAGTATGAAGCGGGAATTCAAATTGAGTAAGGTCGATTGGATTAAGTAAATTGGAATTTAACGTTGGGAAAGTTAAATAAGTGTAGAAAAGCAACCAGAATTGGAAATTTCAAGATAAAATTGGAATTTAACTTGGAAAGTTAAATGGTTGATTTGAATTGGGAATTTGTGTGATCTCAAATCAGGTTTGAGATTTAAAAATTGAAAATGGATGGACGTTTAAAAAAATAAATTGGATGATATCATCCTATTGTTAATAAAAATCTTTAAATTGAGAATGGTAGTGTATAAATAAATAAATTTGAATAATTAAATTGTAAAATAAACTTGTTTATGAATTGGCTTCAAACTGGAAGATAAAATTTAATAATAAATTAAATATAATTGTATTGAACTCTTATTTGAACCTTGAAATACATAAGTAAAGATAATTTAAAATGGAATTTTGAGAATTGAACTCAGAAATTAAATTGTTTTAAAAACTTTAAATAAAGGTTAATTTGGTTTAAAAAGTTAAACCAACCTTTGAGAATTTTACTCGAATTTATATAATTTGAGATAGTTTAAAATCAAGATTGAAATTGAATTAGTTCAAAATTTAATTTGGTTTGAATTAATTGGATTGGTGATTGAAGATGTATAAGTTCAAAATTTTAAACGGGAAATTGAATTGGATTAAATTGAAGTGATTTGAATTTGAAATTGGTTCAATTGATAATAATTCAAATTGATTGGAATAATTTGAAATTATAATTAAAGTGAACAGGATTAAAATCAAATGGAATTTGATTTAAATTGGGAAGGGAATCAGGATTGATTCAACTTGAATTGGGATTAAATAAATTTCTATGGAAATTGGAGTTATTCAAATTAGAATTGGATCAATTTAAATGAAAGTATAAATTTAAATTGAATTGTTGGGGAAGTGAACAGTTGGCTCTTGACTATTTTCAATATTAAGTGTTTTGATATAAACTTATTTTTCTAAGCTATTAAATATATATACAACTTTTCTTTCTTACAGCCAAATTATTTTATACTTGTTTTACAATTATTATTGGAGCCATTTAACAAATTTTCAACTATTTATAAACTAATTACTATTTTTAACTACTAATTACTATTTTATAGATATTTTGTAATTATTTAAAATTTCCATGATTATTTAATTATTTTCCAATTATTTTACAATTACTGAACTATTTTATAGCTAATTTGCAAACTAATAATTATTTTTCAACTACGTATTTATTTTTAAAATTTTCAAGCTATTTTCTAAATATAATCTGGTCAGAGTTCAAACTGTTTTTGATTAAATACCCAACTGAGATAAGAGTTGAAGTGAAAATTCAATGGAATTGAAGCAATTGTAAATAAGTGAGTGGAAATCAAAGGGAATGTGAATAGAAAGGAAATTGATTTGGCTGGTAATCAATGGAAATAAATGCGTAGGATGTACATATATTATTCTATTCGCATAGTGATTGATCCAGATTCGAGCACAGAATTTCGAGATAGTTATATCGATCCGAGTTGGGATTTTTCACTCGATTTTCCATGGTGAACCTGGATATGGATTGTTGATTGGTTTTGGATATTCTCTATCATAGTTATGGCTATGCAAGGAGAATGACAGTTTCTAATCAGGAAACTAGATCTGTGTCCGCACTAGGAAGTCGGGTGGACGATACTAGTTCGGAAATGAAATTGTGTGATCGAGTGAGCGATCGGATTGGTATAGCATACAAATGATATGTGTACATCGTACGGATTTGAATGAAATTGATTTTGAAAAGAGTAATCAAATTTGAATATTTGATTTTGAATAAACAAAGTTATATATCTTTGTTATATAAGATAAATTTTTCCTTGTTAAATCTATTACCGGAAGAAAAGGATTTTTGAAGGTGTTTGAAGTATAAAAGGAGTTTTATACAAGTTTGAAAGGATCCAAAGTTTTTAAAATTTTATATATCTAAATATATATATATAAAAAGTATCTTATGAGGGTTTTGGAAAAGGTTTTGAGAACCTTTGGATTTGGAAAGGCTTTTGATTTTTGGGTAAAATCAATATTGGAATTTGGAAAGCCTGGTTTGAGAATTATCGATTTTGGGATAATCGATTTTGTGTAAAGGAGCTTTGATAAAATTCATACTAGGTGTATGATTTGAAAGATACTATACATGTATAGTATAAAGTGTTTTGATGATGGCTCTGGGGAAAAAGGTGCTCCCTTGAAATGAACTTCTCAGGAGTGCCACCGGGTGGTGTTTCCTTGAGCCCCAAGGGGGGGTTCTAAAGTTGATCCTGTGAGGAGTCCGGACAAAACTAGTTCCTGAGGATTATGAGTTGAGTATACCATAGCGAAAGTCGTGTGTGCCGCTGTGAGCCAACAGTTACATGGACTTTTGCTGCGATGGCAACGTAACCCAGGATGTAACTGCGACCTATGGTATAACATAGCGAAAGTCGTGTGTGCCGCTGAGAGCCAACAGTCTGCGTTTGATTTTATATCGGCAGACTGCGACCTATGTAGGGTGGAGAGGTTTTATTTCGACAGTGAAAATCAGAGGCCGTTGAGAGCCCGCGGTTACATGGACTTTTGCTGTGACGGCAACGTAACCCCGGATGTAACTGTGATCTGCTGTGGGTTCCATGGCGAAATCGAGAGGCCGGGAGAGCCTGCAGTTGTATGGACTTTCGCTGTGATGGCAACGTAACCCTGGAATGTAACTGCGACCATGGATGGGGGTGATGATTTCCAGAGCATTCTCACCAAAGTTATTTCCTCTATTTTAAAAAAAAAACCGTTTTCTATATTTTCAATAAAATTAATTTCCATGTACTTTCAATGGGTGTCGAAAACGGGTTTACCAAGTACTTATAGATTTTCAGTCCTGCGCCTGTTCAACGTATGACTGAATTTTTGTGAGGACAAGGATGGACTGGTTGAGGCATCGAGTTATAAAAGTATTTTTATTAAAAGCTATTTTAAATAGTATTATCTGAATTTAAAAGCATTTCTAAATTTTTAAATAAAGGTGTTGGAATTTTGAAAGATGAAAGAAAATCCAAACTGGAATTATAAATAAGATTTAACTCGGGAAAATTTAATGAAGTAATTTTTGTAATAAAAGTTGGAGGTAAGCTAATTATCTAAATAATTATTTGATAGAATATGTTTATAAAATTTAACTCGGTTAAATAAAATGGATTGTAAGTTAATAATGGAGTTTGGGAATGAATTCGAATTTTAAATAGAATTCGACTTGGATTTGATAATGAATTAAATAAGAGGAGATGTTATAAAATAAAAATAAAATAGAGTTGGATTGAAAAATGTGATGGTTTGAATTACCAATAAAATTCAAGGGTGATTTGAATAATATTTAATGATATTTGCAAGTAAATTGGATATAAGAGGAGTGATGTCATATGAAATAGAAGTGATTATAATAGAAATGGTTTGAGTTGCAAAACAAAACCCAAGTGAATAGAAATAAATTGAGAATGGCCTTGTATTAATAAAATAAATTCGAAAATGAATTAAGTAAGTAAATGAAAATTTTAAATGGATTAATTGAATTAAATAATAATTGGATGAAGTCTGATTGAATAAAAAACTAAATCAAGTTGGGATTGGAATGGGATTATCAGACTGAACTTAAATTTGGTGGTATATAATTTGAAGTATAAATGAGTTAAGTATGTGCTTGGATATTATTTTGATAAATTGAGAAGGTGGATTTGAAATTAAAATTTAAAATGGATGGGCTAACTGAATTTAATGGAAGTTGCTTAAATGAGGATCAAATAGAAGCAAACTTAAGTTTGATGTTGGAATAAACTAAAGTAAATTCACTTAAGTTTAAAATTTATGGAAGTTTGGCTTCGAATAAGAGTGAAAGCCAATTAAATAAAAGCTTGGATTAAATTAATTTGGAAATGGTTATTAATTTATAAGTTTGAATGAATGAATCCAATGCGGAGATGAAATGAAATGCAATATATGGATGGTAAATAATTTAAAAATGAAATGGAATTAAATGCAGAATGAGTTGAAATTAATTTGAAGTAGTTATAAACTAAAATAGATACTTTATGAAGTGAATAACGTCGAAATTGCGTAACAATAATCGTCATTTGGCGTAAACAAAAGTAATTAAATTTCTGTGAGCTGATAGAGATTAAATAAATTGGTTTTAGAATTAATGGAAGTGAATATGAGCATGTTTGGATTAAAAATCAATCGGATGTAAGAAATTGAGTTGCAAACCATTGAAACTGAATGAAATGGCTTATGAATTGGTTGAAAGCAATCGAATTAGTTTTGAAAACATATAAATTGCTTGTGGAAGTTATTTTGAATGCATTTCTTTTAGAATTGAAGTGTTATAGTTGTTTAAGTAAGATAAATGTTATAAACTTCATATATATAGTGCTTATATGTGTAAATTGAGTAAGTACATGTACCTGAAGGCCGTTTGGCTGGTTTGGATTGCGCTAATTGCTTAAGTTAATAAGCCGCATGCTTAAAATGCTAAATAAGGTACGCCTACGCAATAAAAATAGGAAATATGAACTGTTTTTGCTTTTTCCGACCGTGTGGGTCGATGTATACATATTTATATCTCTTGTCAAATTGCAAAAGCTCCTCCGTACAAAGGAGACTCTGCCAAAATTTTCCGAAAATTTTGGGAGTTGGAAAATTTTTAGAAAAAATTTCGTTAACGATAAAATGATTTCAAATTGGAAATTAAAGTAAATTAGTAGGTAAAACTAATATGAATCAGTTATAAATGAAAGATAAAATTTAATACTCAGAAGTGAAAATAAATTGAATTCATATGAAAATGGGGAAAACGAATTTAAAAAGAGTTAGATATGAAAATTTCTGTAAGGAAATGTGTACTATAATTTTCAAAAAAAAGGGCTATGATTTGATATTATTGCTTGGTAAGATATGCAGGTATTAAAGGGAAAAGAAAATTGGATTTGATTCCAAAAGAAAATTTTGAATTGCCAGACAAAAAGGTATGTATTTACTTTCTGTATAAAATTGGATTGGGTTTTTGATGTAGCCACTTGGCTTTTGTTTTCTTTTGGATTTGGGAGCCCGTAGAGGCCTTTTGTAGTTGTACCGAGCTAGCCGCGCAAAGGAGACGTTGGCAAAAAATTTCGAAAATTTAGAGAGTTTGAAAAATTTTGATAATTCAAATTTGGTTTTAAATTGAAATTTGAATGATTGAGCAAAAATGGATTGTTTGAAAACTGTGGAAGAGTTTGGGAAGTTGGATAAGGTGATAGTGGGTCTTTAATAAAAGATAGTTGGTAGAATGTTGAATTGTGAGTTTTGGGAGAAGGTAAACGGTATTGGACCATTCTTCCTAGCTAGTAATTTCGGGGACGAAATTCTTTTAAGGGGGGAGGAATGTGACGATCCGGAATTTTTAACAATTTAAAATGGAATAATTAATTGATTTTAAAATATATAAAAGTTAATTTTAACTTGAATTCAGGATATCAATATTTACTTGAAAATTAAATCATTGAATTGTATAGTTTAAATATTGAATTTAATAATTGAAATTGGGCAAATTGTTGAATCTAAGATTCTAAGCCTGTTAAAAATAATTTGAAGGCTTATAAAATCTATAATGATGATACAGAAGATAATAGAATGGTTGAAATTTAATTTAAAGGTAATTTGTTCAATTTTAATAATATACCGTTTAAATTGGAATTTTGAAATAGCCTTCCGAGGCACAGTCTCGGAATTCGACGAAACAAGTTCCATTTGATCTGTAATAGTTAGTTATTATCGGATTTCAATTTTCATAGCAATCGGAGTTGTCGTTTGACCCTGACAGCTCAAAACGCTTAGAACTATTTTAATCGATTTAATTTTAAATTGATCGTTTCCTTCTATAACTCGTGTATATGATCGAATTAGCCTCCGAAATACGTTCCATTGTGTTCGGAACATGGGTAAAACCTTATAATCGCCTAGCGGCATTCCTTAAGAGGAGTTTAAATTTTTAATTGGCAATTAACGAGGCGTTTTGGGAATTTTATAAATATGATAATATTCAAAGTCAACAAGTCAAAGATATTTTTATTAACAAACGAGCGTATTCAAGAAGCTTCCCAAATTTCTATTTACCTCCGTCCCCTCTCATATCTTCAGACAGAAATCCAAACTCAAATTAAAAAAAAACAGATAATGGTCGAAGCCCTCGAAGGAAGAGGCGACGCAGTCGCGAGCTCGAGCACGATCGCACGAGTGAAGGTCGCATCGATCGAAGGGCATGGTCACGATAGGGTTTCGGGTCTAGGCGCTCTTGCGAAGCAACCATGGTCGGCGAGGGCTGGGGGACAGGGTGAACGTCTCGTTCGGTTTGGTCTTGAAGGCGGTGTCCTGTGGTGCTGCTGCAGTGATGTGCGAAGGGTGAGGCGCGATCGTTTGGGGTGGATTGTCGATGGTTGTAGTCGCAAGGTGGTCGCGAGCCAGTATAGGGTACCGCATCAGTCGAAGGTGAGGTATTAGTTAAAATTCTTTTTCATTAAGTATAAAACATTCAAGAATTAACTGATTTCATTTATAAGTAATTTATTTAAATAAGACAATTCACTAGTTAAGTGTCATTAGTAAATTTAGTTATAATTGAAACTGAAATAAATAACCTATATATATTTCAAATTTTCTTATACAAGGTTAAAATCGAATTGGAATGGATTTATATAAAATAAGGTTGTTGTGTCAACTTTTGTAAATCAGGAAAATATAGGGATTTTAGACATCGAACTATCTATATAAGTTAGTTTGAAAATTTAATTTTTAGATAAATTAAATTTTGGTTTAAATTAGATAAATAAATGGAAATTTATTTTCTGATCTATTTGGAGTCTTAATAAACTGTAAATGGTCATACAAGGTTTAAAATCAAGGGAACAAGCCAGTTGGAATGGATTGCAAACAGTAAAAGCAAAGGTGAGTAAATCTCACTCTGATTGATTTTTATTTAGATTTAAAGGGGTTAAATTTAAATAATTGGTTGATTGATTGAGTTAATTGAATGTGTGTTGATGATTTGGTGACTTTGATTTTTGTTTGGTTCTCGAGTTGATTGTTGTTTGACTCGAAAGATTTGGGTTTCAAATGGTTTAAAACTTAAATCGTAAATAAGAAAATGGTTCCGATTAAAATCAATAAAGATTTAATGATTGGTGATTCATTGAATAAATAGGATAATTTAATGAATACTTAATAAATTAAATTAATTTATGATTTGGGTTAATTAATTGGGTTTAAATTAATTGGAATGATCGTTGGGTGGGTTGATAAATAATTGCTTAATGGAATTAATAAAATATAATTACCTTGTGGAATTAATCAAGACATTAATTAAAATGTTTAATTAAGGAGAAATTAATTTATTTAATAAAGTAAATAAAAGATAGTTAATTATTTCCTGAGGTAATTAAGATTTCTTATTGATTTGGGTCAAGAACAATTAACATCGTGAAAGAATTAAAGGTAATTTCTTGAACGTAATTGAAAATTAATTAATCCAGGGTGATCGATTGAGATGAATAATGGAGGGTTGATTAATTAATTAATTTGGAATTAGTTAATATTAAATAAAAGAATCTAAGTGAATGTGGTTAGAAATTCAATTAGAATCAATTGAATTTGTTTTTATGTGATTAAGTTTTGCTTATGGATAATCAAATGGTATTGGATGTTTTGAACGAGTAGATATCGCAGATATGAAATGTTGTATATTTCATTTGAATAACTTGGTTAGAATAACATGAGTTTCGGAGAGACCGGAGTCGGGTATTGGGAAATACCCGAAACCACTTCGAATTTTTTTTTATAAATTGATTTGTGAATTCTATAGGTTGGAATGAAATGATTTGAGTGAATTGAATTATTTTATTTAAGTTTGGTACTTAGAAATTTATATGTGAAATAAGTCTTGTCTATAGTAAATTGTGAATTGGTTATGTTGATACAAGTTACCCTGGGTTTTATATAAGTTGATTTCTTTGGTATTCCATGTTAGTTGGGTTTACTCACGCTGGTTTCCAACCTGACCCGGGTGTTACTTTGGTGTAACGCTCGGGTCAGACCGAGTATTACAGATTTCCAGGTTAGGACGTTCTGGAGCCCAGGAGGCGAGCTGGATAGCAATATCGTATAGAGTATTTCCGCTGTATTTGTATTATTGTTAATCTGAGACGTGATAATTGTAAATATTCAGTGACTGTATATAATGAGAAACTCTAATGTATTAGAATGTAATCGACATATATAGTATTCTTTTGTAAATTGTTAATATTTATTATATCTTATCCACTGCGAATGTGAGATGTTTGGTGTTTTTGTTCTTCTTCTTCTATCTCTTTCTTCTTTTTCATAACTATTTGGGATTTTCGGGTTCGAAAATTTCGGGTCGTTACACAAAAGGAATGTGTTATTGCTTATGCTTCTAAGCAATTAAAGCCTGCCGAGAGTAGATATGCCATTCATGATTTAGAACTCGCAGCCATTGTTTTCACCCTTAGAATTTAGCATCACTATCTTTTAGGAGAGAAATTTGTTCTCTCCAATCTTAAATCTTTGAAGTATTTGTTTTCTCAAAAGGAACTTAATTTACATCAACAACGTTGGCTTGAATTCTTTGCATCTTATGATCTCGATATTCCTTATACTCTCGGAAAGGGGAATCATGTTGCTGATGCCCATAGTCGTAAGCAACAAGCGGTCGTTTCCATGATGACTCCAAATGGAATGATCTCAAGACTTTGTCCACTTATGAGATTTGAAATCGTGACCCCGATTCATGTTCATCTCTTCTTTTATGTAGCTTTAAGGCTCATCCTTCTCTTTTAGACCGCATCCTTGAAGCTCAAAAGCTAGATCCTGAACTGGCTCTTCTTAGCCAAAGTTGTAGGGATAAAAATGATATTGATGGTCTGAAAGACTTTGAAATTGATGCTCGTGGAGGTATTTGAAAGTTTGGTAGACTTATTGTGCCAAATATTAATGATATTCATAAAGATATTTTAGAAGATTCTCATCGTTCTAAATTTACCATTCATCCTGGTAGTAGTAAAATATATGCGGACATGAAACGACTTTATTATTGGGATAGAATAAAACCTTATATTGCTAACTTCATTAAGCATTGCATGACTTGCCAACTCATAAAGGCCGAGCATCGAAGGCCCAGTGGGTTATTGCAACCTTTAGACATTCCAATTTGGAAGTGGGATCAAATTTCCATGAACTTTATTGATGGTCTTCCCCGTTGTCATTCAGGTCATGACAGTTTATGAGTGATTGTGGATAGACTAACAAAATCCGCCCATTTTATTCTCGTTCGGTCCAACCGAACCATACCTCTTTTAGCTAAACTCTATGTTAGAGAAATTGTTAAATTGCATGGAGTTCCTACTTCTATTGTTTGTGATCATGATCCATTATTCACTAGTGGGTTTTGAAAGGGTCTTCAAAAAGCTTTGGGAATGAAGCTTAATTTTATCACCTCTTATCATCCTCAGTCCGATGGACAAAAAGAGCGTGTAAATCAAACTCTTGAAGATCTTCTTTGTGCATATGTTCTTGATTTTGGTGGAAGTTGGGAAGATCATATTTTTCTTATTGATTTTTTCTATAATAATAGCTTTCGATCTAGCATTGGTATGGCACCTCTCGAGTCACTCTATAGAAGGCCATGCTGATCTCTTTCTTGTTGGCTTGAGACCGGTGAGAAGTTGGTTTTAGGTCCGGATTTTATTCGTGATTCCACAGAAAATATTGACCTTATTTGTCATAGGATGAAAGAAGCTCAAATTAGACAAAAATCCTATGTCGATAACGAAGAAGGAATTTATAATTTTTATAGGAGATTTGGTATTCGTTCGTGTTTCACCTATGAAGGGTGTTGTGTGTTTCAGTCGATTGGGAAAACTAGCACCACAATATATTGGTCCGTTTCCCATCACCGAACGCTTTGTTTTGTGGCTTATCGCCTTTTATTACAGGCTCAATTTTCTGCTATTCATGATGTATTCCACTTCTCTCAACTACGAAAATGCTTTAGAGATTCCATTTTATTATTGAGCCAAGTGTTATTGAAGAAATTAAAGTTTCGCCTAATTTGACTTATGAGTAATATCTTATTCGTATCATTGCTACGGAGGTTAGATGCCTTTGTTATAAAGATGTTCCGCTTGTAAAGGTTCAATGGTCTTCAAATTCTAAGGGTTGCTCTTGGAAATCAAGAGAATTCATTGAGCAAACACATCTGAACTTACTCTCTCATGCTCCTTAAGGTGAACTTCTCATTTCAAAATCTTCTTTTGTGTTATTATGCCTTAGTATGGTTGTTGCTCTTTATTTTCTTCTTAAGTATTGCGAGGACGCAATTTATTAAGGAGGGGAGTCTGTAACAACCCGCATAATTTACAATTGTATATTTAAAATTTTTATTTAAATATAGCATTGTTAGTCGAATTAAAGAGTAAACTGTCAAATTAGGGCTCGAGACCACGTCCATTGAGTTCGAAATGGAGTTTACAACCTTTTTGAGTACAAACATTGATATGTTTGGAGTTGATTAGGAATTTGGTATTTTTATTTGGGCATTGGGTTGTATTCTAGCCCACTAACCCAATAAGAGAACCCAAACCCCTTACCATATGCATCCCACTCCACTTCTCTCCTCTTCATTCATTTTCATTTCCTAACACTCTCAAGCAAAAAGAAAAATGGGTGTAGAGATAGGAAATCAAAATTCCTAACCCCTAGTTTACTAGGAAATTCAAGTTCAAGTTCTAAAAATCAAGGAGAAGCTTAGGTAAGAATCCTCTTCATCTTCTCCATCTCAATTCCTCTCCAATTTTCAGAAATATCCTATAACCTAATTTAGAAAATATTTGTGTATGGTCATAGACTGGAGCTTCTAGAGCTGAAGCTGAAGCTGAAGCTGAAGAGAGATTGATCTTTCCTTTGTTTTAGAGCTTCTCATTCATTGTTTTTGGGGTTAAAGGTGAGTTCTTGAACTCATATCTATGTCTATACCTTAGTTGTTAGGTATGAATTCCTAACATCTATTTCATGTCGATACGTTTTGAATTGAATTGGTTTGGCGAATTTTTGAATTTTTGGCATTTTAAAGTCAAAATCTATGAAAAATCCTCATACGGATGTTTGGACATATTGTTCGGAGTGTATTGATGAGTCTATAAGGTTGGGCTATTGCTTGGCATAAATCCCTAGCCATCGTAGCTCATTCGATCGCTTCTGATATGATTTGGCCATCAATGGCCTAGGCAAAATGTCCATTGAGCTTCAGCTCAGACGTCTAGAGAGAAGCTCAAACATCTGAAGCTATGGAATGAAAATTCCAGATTTATTGCTCAGACGTTTGAGCTTATTCCTAGACGTCTGTATGATCTGAAAAAAAATTAGTCTTTCAGCTCAGACGTTTGGGAAAACCATCAGACGTCTAGAGCTACTAATTTCAGCCAAATCACCTATTTTTGAGGAGGTTTACATTTATATCGATTTTTGTTGATCCGGGAGTTTGTTGTCATTTATTATCGACTTTGATGAATTCTTTTCTGGATTTTTAGAATATCCATTTGATGGATTTGGAATCAATTTTCTGGGTTTTGATTCATGTCGTTGAATGTGAATTTTTGGTGATTGATTGTTTCCACAATCATTTCTATGATTTATCACTTTAAAATATAAAGGTTTCTATACTAGTTGTAAATACTAAAACCCTTTCACACAAACGATTTCAACACTATTTTTAATACAAAGCTTGTTTTAAAACAATTTTCCAATCTATTAGTATATACAAACCTTTACCTCGTTTGTATGAGAAATCCAATTAAACGGCTTAGCAAAACAGAGGGTATGAAATGCTTGCGTTTACTTCATTGGTTAATTCTTGGACTTGTTCGATTGAAATCTTTGACAATTTTCGAGTGGAAATCTACAATCTGTTCATAAATATTTAAGTTAAGCCAGTGGTTATGGGACATGAAGCTAAACTCATTTATTTACTAGCTTAGTGTAATTTACACTTCTATTCATCAATAATGATCATTTATGGTTTAGACTAGCGATATGCGATGTCTCTTTGTCCATGTGGGGGACTATACCCCGATTTATGGAGCTTCGTCTTATTCTGTGGGCTAACGACCCATGGTCTTCTAACCGTGTAGAGCAATCAACTCAACGAGTCTTGCATGGGGCTTATCTTTCTAGGTGCGTCGATGTTTGGCTCAATAAGTATATGCATGGGGCATATCTTTTTAGGTACATCCATGTTAGGCTGTGCATGGGGCGTATCTTTTTAGGTGCGTCGATGTTTGGCTCATTCGTCCCTAAAGGGGGACTGTATCCCATATTTTTGTGGGTGAGAGACCCATGGGATAGTGTGCCGTTTGTGATACACGTGTTGGTGAGTTTTCGTGCTCCCGTTTGTGATAGGCCTCCCACTTTGTATTTTCTGTATCTCTAATTATCGATACATGGAATTTGTGTTTCACCAATTTTTGTGATTTGTATTGAGAAGTTCTATCAATATTTGTGGTTTGGTGAATAAAGCTAAAGAATATGACATTCTTTTTGGGTGCTTGAGAAAGTTTGAGATATTTATGACTTTGTTGTTATCATATATATTTTTCATATCTCTTATTCGATCTTATCTTATATGATATTTATAGCTAGACTGATCCATTTATTATTTTTCTCCTTAAATAATACTCGGGTCTGACCGAGGTGTTACAGGTGCTTCCACTTTTACTTCTTAGCAGGGACTAGCTTCTGACTTTTGGCTAACTACTTTAGATTAGTAGTTTTTGCTTTTATACATGCAAGATAGAGACTCCTTGATGTATACATATTATTTTGTCTATCACTTGTACCTATTCTTACATAGTGTAATGGATCTTGTATGATCACTACTTTGATGTACACTTTTATGTATTATATTCATATTTGTTTCTGCCTTAGTGATATGAATATCTATGATTAATTTATGTTATGCTTATTTTATATTTGTTTCTGAAGATCACATAACCACTATGTAGTAGTTTTGAGTTTGTAATTGATGTTTTAGATTTCCTCTTGAAACGAAATGCATATAATACTATCTGACATATAGGTACTCGCACAAAGCAATTACACAGATGGTCGCTCCTCAACAGCCTTATTCTTTGTGCTAGTTGACAGCATTACCCCATAGTGTCCTTGGCGAGTGTGAGTATAGACATGGGGCATCACATCGACCCTCCTTCTTAGGTGTGTGACCGATAATGAAGCATTATGAATTCTAAAGAAGGTACAGGAAGGCGAATGAAGGGACCATACTGGGGGGCAGACCATAGCAAAGGAAGTCCATCGGTATGGATATTTCTGGCTAACAACAAACCGTGACCTTATAGACTATGCCAGAAGATGCTATCGTTGTTAAAGGTCGAGCAAAATTAGGAGAACTCCTATGACGGAGCTAACGCAGATGGTCAACCATTTCCATTTAAAATATGGGGAATCAACTTGATTGGTGCCCTACCGATAGCAAAAGGAAGGGTCAAATATGCTATAGTTATCATAGAGTATTTCACAAAATGGGCCGAAGCGGAACCACTGGCCACAATAAGCACAAAGAAAGTCATTAATTTCGTTTGTAAAAACATTATTTACAAGTTTATTTTGCCACAAAAAGTCATCACAGATAATGGAACTTGGTTCGAAAGTACCGAGTTCAAAGACTTCTGCAAGCACTTCCAAATTGAAAAGAGCTTTTCTATGGTGGCCCACCCGCAAGCAAATGGGCAGGTGGAAGCGATAAACAAGATCATCAAGTCAACTATGAAAAAGCGACTAACAAAAGAAAAAGGAAACTTGGTTGACGAACTTCCACTCGCACTGTGGGCTTATAGAACTACTCACAAAGCGGCTTCCAGCCACACTACATTCGCCTAGGTGTATGGTTCAGAAGAAATGATTCATATTGAACTGGAAGTCCCCATATACCGATGGCAAAACTTCTATCAGAAGCAAAACGAGAAGATCTTACTCGAATCGCTAGCTATGATCGACGAAAAAAGAGAAGAAGCAGAGTTGAGAACCGCCACCCGCCAAAATGTGTCGCATGGTACTTCAACTCAAATGTTCAAAATAAGCCATCCCGAGATGCCGAGAATATTGTAAATAGGAAAATAATCTGCCCTGCTTTCTTAATAAAATTTGATTCGCTCTTTTGAACCGACAAAACCGTGTTCATAATAAATACCCGTCGGGATGACGGAAGTAAATCGACACAAACCGATGGATAGGCAGAACCCATTTCTTGCCTTTTGAAAATCGGTATTGCTCCGGCAACATCTGGAAGGCCCAAAACTTACGCATTTCATAAGCCATGCACTAAGTTTGAAAATTTGCGCTCCTCACATTGCCCGAAGATTGAAGACACCGAGGAGCACCAAAATCCGTGCATTTCATACGTCGTGCACTAACTTCTAAACTTATGCTCCTCACGTTGCCCGAAGGTAGGCAACAGCAAGGAGCACGAAAAGCCGCACATTTCATAAGCCATGCACCAACTTCTAGAACTTACGCTCCTCACGTTGCCCGAAGATAGGTAACACTGAGAAGTACCAAAAGCCATGCATTTCATAAGCCACGCGCTAACTTTTAAAACATGCGCTCCTCACGTTGCCCGAAGATAGGCAACATCGAGAAGCACAAAGCGCCGCGCATCTCATAAGCTGTGCAATAACTTCTAAAACCGATGCTCCTCACGTTGCCTGAAGAGGGCAACATCAAGGAGCATGGAAAGCCACGCACTTCATAAGCCATGCACTAACTTCTAAAACTTACATTCCTCATGTTGCCCAAAGATAGGCAACACTGACGAGCATGAAAAGCCACGCACTTCATAAGCCACGAACTAAATTCCAAAACGCTAACTTCTCATGTTTCCCTAAGATAGGCAACTCCGAGGAGCATGAAAAATCATGAACTGTTACATCCTCACTCTGTCCGAAGATAGGCATCGTCAAGAAGCACTAAAACACATGCTCCTCACATAGGCCAAAGATAGGAAACACCGAGGAGAACCAAAACTGCGCATCTTATAACCAACGCCAACTGCTTCTATAGTCAGAAATGATAAGCACAATTCCAACCAAATTTGAATGATACAAGCCAACAGAAAAGTTTCAGCTAAGGAAACTTAATGATTAAAACTGCCCTCATGTAACCCATGCAGTGTGCAATTCTCAAATATGCATATATTGCATATTTGTTGGAATATCACAAGAAACTTAGATGACGTGCTAAAGTTGCAAAACTTCCGAAAAAAGGAAAACCAAGCTATGACTTAGCCATATTTCAAGTTCGATATGAAAATTAAATATACCCTAAGTTAATGGTCATTTGAAGTTTGTTTGGAGTAAACAGCCCTGTGAACTGGGGGGGCATACACTGTACTTGAACAAAAATGCATGAAAACAAAATGTTTGTAAATTCTGTCACTCTACCTAAACAAAATCGCGTGAAAACAATAAGTTCACAAGTTTTGTCATTCCAAACAATTTTTAAATTTTGTTAACTCTTAGATAAAGAATTTTTAAATTCTGTTAATTTTTAAGTAAAGAGTTTTTAAGTTCTGTTACTTGAAATGAAGGATATTGGCAATAATCACAAGATTAGATAAGTATAAAATAAAACAAGCACTGGTACATAAAGCACATATGAGCAAACAGATGAGAATACAGTGAAAATATCAATATATTTCTTATGATTTTCTCTACAGAGGGTCAAAATGTGGGGGTCATACCCACACAACACTAGCCAATAAAAAAGAAAATATAGGCTCCACAGCTAAAATGCTAAGCGCAGACTCTGCACTTGAACAAATGACTCGGAAGGAACCAAAAATCAAATCAGCCTTCATACAAGCCTCTTAACAGTTCCTTCCACTGCTTCCCTTTCCATCCTTTGTTGGCAGCTTCTACCTCGTCTCAGGAGTGGTGTCACTGCCAATAATGTCAATGAACACATTAGTGGCAATTTCCTCTTCCTCTGCAACCTTCTCAAAAGAATCTCCCTTCCCTTTGTGTTTTTGTGATTTACGGGAGCTTTTTGAGGCCTTGATCGCTCGACCTTTAACTTCTTGACAGCAACCAGAATGTGCTGGATCTTGTAAGGCTACTTAGTCTGGACTTCCTACTCCTTAATTTCTTCCGTTGTTATGCCGCCTTCTAAAGACACTGAAGGGTCATCCAGGCCATGAAGCGCGACTATCTTGGACTACAGCCCTGGCTGTGAGCCGAATGCAGACGTAGAAATAGAAATAGGAATAGAGACAACCACAGAGGCTGTACAAATAACAGTGGATTCGAGAGCGGAGGAAGCTGGCACATCAACGAGAAAGGTGAATGGACCTATAAGATCAAAAACGAAAGTGTTAAATTCTTCCTGCTCTTCTGATGTAAGTTGGAAGCTCCCGAACTCTAAGGAACTGAGAATATTACCTGCACCGGAGGAATGGTCAAGAATGTTGACTTCATATTCACCATCTTCACCTTCTTTTGATGGTTCAACTACCTGAGGGAGAGTCTCGAGCTCTGAACTTGCTGGCTGGTCATGGGGCTACTTGGATGATTCGTACGTGCTAGAAATAAAAGGTTTGGTGAGCGCTTCGACGACATTCGTTAAAGTAGAGTTGGTGGCCTCTTTCTCCCTTTCAACTTGAAGAATCTCCCGACCCTTGAACAACACCTTCTTTGAATCTTCATTAATATAGGTGTCCTACAACTCCCGCTAAATATAGACATCACTGCAATCGGAAAAGCAGGATAAGATTTCTTCCCAAACTAAAGCAAGAGTGTGTGGGAACTTCGAACCCTAGTAGCTGAGACTCCTCCGGTGAAACAGGGAGTTAACATAAAAATTCAAAATGGTCACGTCTAGCTTTTCTTTCTTTATTTCAAAAGTATTTTGGAGCCTAAGTAATCCACTATGATGACGCCTTCTCAACTTCAATGGCAGACTTATCGGTAATGCGCTGCACGGCTTAATCCTATAGCCTGACAATTGTCTTGGCTTGGTCAGAAGTAGTCTTGATGTGCCCTTCGACGATGACGTCTTCATCAGCAATGGCTTTCCTTTGAGCCTCAATCATTACATTGCAAGCTACCACTTCTTCCTTTAATTTTGCTTCTTCGGCATGAATTTTTTTTATCTCGTCTTTAAGATGAACTCAATCCTAGCATGAGCCTCTTTTACTTCCTTAAGCAAGTCGGCACTCCTCTCTCCCTCTTGTAGTGTCGCTGCCTTTTCTTCCTCCAGCAATTTAATTTTGGCATCACATTCTGGTAGCGCCTTTTAAAAAACATCCTTCTCCAACTCGAAATAGAGGATTTCTTGGTAGTTATTACGATTGGTGTCCGCTTGCAGTTTACACAGTCTCTCACACCCTTTGGCCTGATCCAAGTCGCTCTGAATAGCTTGAAGATGGGGCATGTATGAATCCTTGTAAACTGGATGCAGATCATAATCAAACTTAACTCCCTTAAGAAACTAACCGGGAAGCGCTGCCTCAAGTTTAGAGGGCCTGAAGGAAGAAAGTAAGCTGGTCTTCAATGAGGACGCAAAGCACCGAGAGCAAGCACGAGTGAAGATGGAGAAATACAAATCGAAGGCAAAGCAGAAGTAGAAGTGATAAGGATTTCATAATCCATTGAGGAGCGCATCGAAGCAGACACCTGTTGTTCTGAGGAATGCGAATGGTGGTCGAATTTCGACCTCTTCAGTAACTCCTCCCTTTCATCAAAAGAACTCCTTTTCTTACATTTGCCTTTATATGAGCAGCTCCAATCTCTTTGATCTTGGTGGCGGGCTTCGGCCTCTAGTTCCTTCCTTCTCTTGTATTCTTCCTCCGTTTCTCGAGGCTGATAATAGCCAGAAGGGCGTTTAGACTGACGCTAGAAGTCGATGAACTCTTCAAAGTCATCGTAGAGGCCATGTCCTCTCATTTATACCTGGCATAGAGCATAGATAAAATATTCGAGAAATGGAAAATAGGCATGGAAAGAAAGTGGGAAAGTGAGTGCAACCCTAATAAAATGTACAGTGTATTTCAGGGAAAGGCTAAAGCATAGTCACGAAAAGGATCGAACGGCCATCATAGGTGAGATCGGACTAAATTCTAGTGCAGTATTGCCCAAAGGGGGCAGCTCCTCAAATTTAAAGTCTTCCCCCATAATCGCACCAAAATCGACATAGACATAGCTCAAATCCCCGAACTCTACGCTAACATCTTTGTTCAAGGCATCCTGAGGCTCTCTTTTCTCTAGGGCATTATCTTTGCCGCTCGCATCTGGTGGACAAGAGCTCAGAAGGACGGGACTCATGCTTGAGGTCTCATTGCATGATCTCGAGTCCTGGCCATCGGATTCGGCGTAAAGGTCATCACTTGCAATAAACTCATTTCTACTTCTCTCAAACTTTCCCTCTTTCTTTTCTATGTCCAATGCGGCCTTGCCTTTTCTTCGCTTGAACTCTTCTTCTCCTTCCTCTAGAATTGGAGGCATTCTAATCTGGCCGCTAAATCCAATCGCAGTAGCATCTTCTTCCTCACGGGAATCATTGGTTGATCCTCCGGACATGCTCTCTCTCTCTCTCTTGAGAAGCATCTTCTTCGAAACCATAGGAAGAAGAGATATATCTTATGCGAACTTTGGATCGGGCAGGAAAGGGGACTTCAACTTGAACATCGGATCTACCCGGATATAGTAATCCATATCGATGCAAGTTTTTGTCAGTAAGCAATACTTTAACGCATTTCTCCTCAGCTCAATAGCCTATAGAGTCTGAAAAACTTCATTGAGAGCCACATATCTATTTGGCCATAGAATAGATGTAAGAGACATATGGCTTGTTAGAAACTCCATTGCAATGCATCAGAGCTCAATAAATGGAAAAAGGAACTTAACCCATGTGGTCCACCGACGATCGAACCCCTTAGCGAAGAAATATTCCACCTTGAATTACGGCAAGTTGCTCTGCTAGTGCAAGACGATTTTCCATTTTCTTCGGGCTTCGATTAGGATCAAGGAGGAGCAATCATCTCTCTTTTGAACGATAGAAAGTACTGCAACTCATCAAATCTTGAAGCACGGTTGAACGTCAAATTGAAAAGAACATGTAGGCAAGTCAGGATAGCATAGTTGTTAGGATGAATCTGGAATGGGGCAATACCCAAGTTAGAAAGAGACTCGCGTAGAAAGTCGTTAAAGGGAGGCATGGCTCTATTCAAACACATATACTAGTGGTAAGCAGTGTTACATGGAGGAGGCATATGAGCGAACTCATCCTTCTTTGGAAAACACACATTCTCTTCTAGAATACCATGTTGCACATAAGTGTTATAAAGAGCTGTGACGCCCCACCTCTATACCCACGCTAGCCAAGAACACTACGGTGTAGTGCTGTCAACTAGCACGGAGAATAAGGCTGTTGAGGAGCGACCATCCGTGTAATTGCTTTGTGCGAGCACCGATATGCCAGATAGTAAAGACGTGCATTTCATTTCAGGAGGGAATCCAACATGCCGATGCAAACTCAAAGCTACTACATGGTGGCTATAATAGTCTAGGACAAAATATAAACTAATAACACAGATAATATAAATGCGGAACACAGATGAAACAGAAAGTCTCATATATATATATAATAACTGATGTCAGTTACAATACATTTGACACGGTACATGTGATACAACAACAACAGTCGACTCAGGAAGTTATATATACAAGTACATTATCGACTAATATACATGAATACATATCAACCTATACTATGACTCGACAACTCCAAAAGATATGAAAAGTCTTCATAGCTCAAGCAGCATCCCAAAGCAGAATGTCTACAACCTGAAATAACTCGGGTCAGTCTAATTCAAACTCAGTTATTAGTGCACAGAAGCAATAATAATTAAATAATGAATAGACGACAGTCACAGAAATAAATTTACCTATTCGATTCTTAAATAAGAAATCGGATAACGGTAAATATAACGCGAAACAATTCAAATCAATTGGAACATCAATTAAAAGGTCAACACGAGTAGGGCTGCAATATACGCACGCGTATACTGCCTCGCCACTACAACATAAGGGATACGAAATAGATCAATAAATCAAAAGCAAAAGAAATAACAATAAAAGCAGTACCGTGTGGCTGCAGTTCACGCTTGCGTGCACTGCCTTGCCACTACAGTGATGATGTACCCAATGAATACCGTGTGGCTGCAGTTCACGCTTGCGTGCACTGCCTTGCCACAACAGTGATAATGTACACAACCGGGCACAAGGTCAAACCCTAATAAATTACGGTTCAACTCAGGGCAACATGAGTGTACAAGGTCAAATAATCAAATATACAACAGAGCTCCATGCAACAATACTTTTGAATGGAGGCAGTGTAACAGCACAAAACAAAGAAGATGGTCAACACTTATGAATACATCTACAACAACAATGAATGCAGGCTGACCAGAAAGAAGCCCAACTAGGTACACATGAACCAGATATGAAACGACAATTTTGACAAATCAGTTTCATAAATGCAAAAATCAGAAAAGTGAGCAATGCACTAAGCAAATGAAGCAACATACATATATACACGTGCTCCCCTGTGAGATACAACAGAGAGAGGAGGTTTATCACTTACCCAGTTATGTTTAGTGCAAGTTAATAAAACAATGTAAACAATGCATTAATGCATGCATGATGTCTACGTACTTCACACTCATGTTAATGAACACTGAACCATATTTTTGTGGACACACTTATGTACTAATAAAATATATAATGAGCTATCTGGCACATATACAAGTGTGCATCCCATTATTCACACAAGTTAATAGATGAAGTAAGCTACCCTGAGACTTATAATTATGTGCACAAAGATATGTACATAACTTAGTCTAAATTGAATAGCAGAACAAAGAACAATTATATGGCTAACGCACGCGGAGATGATTGAACATGCAGTGTATATCAAAGTCAAGCAAACAGACAGACCGCAAACTGCATAAGCATAGAGCGTGACCACTTTCATACATAATAGTGGTACCAACAGTCAGAGAAAGGAAAAACAATGCCAGACAGTGGATATGAACTTGAATATCAGTGGAGACATGAATAATACTCGAGAAATTGGAATGCATCAATGAGACCAAAGCTCGCTCCAGTGATAGAGAATAGACTAACTGCATATAAACCCAAACTATCTCAAAACAATACCTAGTAACATGACTCAATCCAGTGCTGAAATGCACAAGGTCAAATGCAAAAACTCGACAGTGAACTGGTCGAGAACCAAGGCAGTGAATCATGAGAAGCAAACCCAATTTACAGTGCAAACAAATATGCATGTAACAGAAAGTATATGCAGAGCATACAAAGTCATGTGATATCAAATGCAAGTGAGGTGCAAGAAGCTCGGACAAGTTTAAATATGAACAGAGATAATGGGTCAATCAGTACGGTAACTAGACCGAGTGCCACCAAGTACACAAGTGAAGCATAACCCAAGTGTATCCCAAAATACAACATGCATTCAACTGTAAACTGGACAGTGCTAATATCATGATCAAGAACAAGGCACAATGCCGAAGAATAGGCAAAGACCAGCAAAGAACAGAGTACGAGGCGGTGACAACATAAAATGAGGACCAGGCTACAATATACTCAAGTGAAGCCAACAGCATCTGGGTGAATGCAAGTCAATGATCGAACAAATCAAGTATGCTACTGGGTTGAACGTACAACCAAAAGTCGCCAGCAAAAGTCAAAGCCGTCAAAGAATTCAAAACGACAGATTCAAACCAAAATCAAGAATCAGGTTATATGAAATTGGCAAAGTTAGGGAAACCAAAATCAACTGTCACAAAAATGCCAAGGCCGATTTTTAAACAAGTCAGTGCCCAATTCAAACCAAGTCAACATCCAAAAATCAAGTCAAGGCCGAAACAATGAAACGTAATCGAACAGTTTGAATAAGATGTGAGTAATGTAAATTACTCACCATGATTGAAGCGGGGACGCACTCGACAAGGAAGAAGCGGCCGAAGCAAGGAGGAGACCATCGAAGTCGAACCCGATCGACTTGAAGAAGCCGGTTGCCGAAGCCCTAGCTTTAGCAGAGGGATGAAGGAGAGGGACGAACGATAAATGAAGAAAAGGGAGCCGCCATTAATTTTCTTTCGTTCGTTTTAGGTCTCGAACGAGAATGAATGAGAAGGGGGGAAAAAGAAACCGGTTATATGCTTTAGTGAATTATCACGGCCCAATAAAGAAAATGGACCACTATTTAATTTTCAAAGCCCGTCAATCTCTTTAACAATTTATAAAAGAATTTTAATTCAAATTTAAAAACTTCAATAGGCAATTAGTTAGGAAAAGTTATCGTCCAAAGACGATAATTAATCGGTACGAAATACCGGGTTGTTACAGACTCCCCTCCTTAAAGAAATTGCATCCTCGCAATCATAAAGAATAAATGGACAAAAGGTAACAAACATAAGAGCATATTATCACGAGATGAAGAAATTCGAAATAGGAAGTTCACCATAAAGAGCATGAAGGAGCAAGCTTGAACGTGTTTGCTCGATGAATTCTCCGGATTCCTAAGAGAAATCCTTAGGATTTGAGAACCACTGAACATCCACAAGAAGACATCTTCAATAATACCGGGCTCAAGAATAAAATCGGAACCCCTAAGGCATTTCCGTAGAAGGAAGACGTGTGAAAACGTCATAAATAACAGAAAATTGAGCCGGTAATAAGAGGCGATAAGCCAAGAAACCAATACGTTCAATGATAGGAAATGGCCCAATATATCGAGGCACTAACTTTCCCGACCGACTGAAACGCACAACACCTTTCATAGGTGAAACACGACTAATTTGTAACAACAACGTAGTACAATAACGGCACGCCAGATGAATCAAAGCTTCATTAATTCGGAACGCCGACGTAGTACAAAAACGGTACGTCCAACGAACCGATCAACATAAAAGAACATCAGACGCAAGTCCATAAAAGGAATGAGACGAACTCAATAAAACGAAGTACATCGAAACGTCTAATGAACTTGGTAAAAAGATGATTCCATTCGGACATCATTAAGGAAACAACCACCTGTTGCCTACGACAAGTGCATCGGTAACAAGATTTTCCCTTCCGGGAGTGTAAAGAATATCAAGATCATAAGATATAAGGAACTCGAGCCAACGTGGTTGACGTAAATTAAGTTCCTTATGAGAAAATAAATATTCCCAAGATTCATGATCAGGGTAGAGAACAAATTTCTCACCCAAAATAATGATGCCAAATTTTTAAGTACGAAATCAATAGCCAAGAGCACTAGATCATGAGTAGCATATCTAGTCTCAATAGGCATTAATGATTTAGAAACACAAGAGACAGCACGTTCTCTTTTGCAAGAGAATGGTATGTAAACCAACACGATTAGCATTGGTACTAACGATAAAGTCTTGGTTCCCTCAGGAATCACAAGAATAGAAGTGTCGGAAAAGAGTTGTTTTAAATAATATTCTTTCCCGAAAAGCTAAAACTTTCGAAATTTACAATTTACTTTATGTAATTATCTTTTCAAAAAAATTTACATTTTATAACTTAATTTATTGTGTCTGATTGTCTCATCAAAGCGTCTAGGAGATTCCTATCGATAACGTTGATCAAGCGCATCGACCAGAATTCTTAAAGCACTCGATGGGCAATACAAGCACAAAATCATCTTCTAAAAATGGATGAAATAAACTGAATAAATGCAATTATCAGTAATATTCAATTATCACAAACGATAATCAAATTTCAAATCAACAAGATTATCAAAAAACGATAATCGGAAATTTCAAATCACAAATATTTAATTATCCCAAACGGTAATTAAACCTCAAATATCTGATTATCACAAGCGATAAATCAGAAATAAGAAATATCTGATTATCAAAAACGATAATCAGAAATTACAAAATGAGTATGAAAACTCAAACGGGAGTATGAAAACTCCAGCGGGAGTATGGCATAGAATAAAAGATATGGCATAACATAAAATATCCATAATGACATACTACTATAAATATGTAAATAATGATCAACAGGAGATCAACCGATAAGAGGTATGGCATAAATATGAAATATCCATACTGACATACGACTATAAGTATGCAAATAATGATCAACAGGAGGTCAACCGATAAGAGATAATCAATATCACAAGAATCTTCTCAAAGATGGAAAGGGGTATCATACCCTAGACTTGTATTCATAACAAGTCAATAACACACGAATTCACCAATGCACAAAAATTGATAAAACTTATCAATAGAAATCACGAAAATTGGTGAAGCATAAATTCTAGAAATCTATACAAGAAATCCAGAAATCACAAGATGAGAGTATGAAAACTCGAACGGGAGTATAAAAACTCGAACGCGAGTATGAAAACTCGAACCGGAGTATGAAAACTCGAACGGGAGTATGAAAACTCGAACGGGAGTATGAAAACTCGAACGCAAGTATGAAAACTCGAACCGGAGTACGAAAACTCAAACGCGAGTATGAAAAATCGAATGGGAGTATGAAAACTCACCTACACGCGAGCATGAAAACTCATCAGCACATGTAACGCAAAGCGAGAACGGGAGCATGAAAACTCACCTACACGCGAGCATGAAAACTCATCAACACGTGCAACGCATAACGAGAACGGGAGCACGAAAACTCACCTACATGCGAGCATGAAAACTCACCTACACGTGCAATGCAAAGCGAGAACGGGAGCACGGAATCTCACCTACACGTGAGCATGAAAAATCATCAACACGTGCAACGCAAAGCGAGAACGGGAGCACGGAATCTCACCTACACGTGAGCATGAAAATCACCAACACGTGCAACGCAAAGCGAGAACGGGAGCACGGAATCTTACCTACACGCGAGCATGAAAAATAATCAACACGTGCAACGCAAAGCGAGAATGGAAGCACGGAATCTCACCTACACGCGAGCATGAAAAATCATCAACACGTGCAACGCATAACGAGAACGGGAGCATGGAATCTCACCTACACGCGAGCATGAAAAATCATCAACACGTGCAACGCATAACGAGACGCTATCTCATGGTTGCAAGCCATTAATTTTGACACACGAATGGCCCGAAGACCGTGGGGTGCTACCCCACATGTGTGAGTCGGAATCACACAGATTGAGGTCTAGACTAACCAAAATACAAAAAGGTATGTGTGAGTGGAATCACACAAGTGGTGTCTAGTCTAACCTCGCAAACATAAGGAAAGTATGTGTGAATGAAATCACACAAATGGTGTCTAGACAATCCTCAAAGCCCAAGAGATATGTGTGAGACGAAATCACACCGATGAGGCCTAGTCTAACAGTAAAAATGATCGTCATGATCAACGAGAAGTGTCAATTACACTAAGTTAGTAAATATAAAAGTTTAGCTTCATGTCCCATAACCACTTGCTTAACTTAAATATTTACGAACAAACTGTAAATCTTCACTAGAAAATTGTCACATGAGGTTCAATCGAACAAGTCCAAGAATTAACTGACAAAGCAAACGCGAGCGTTTCATACCACTTGTTTTACTAAGCCGTTTAATTAGATTTCTCATCCGAGTGAGGTAAAGGCTTGTATATACTAATAGATTGGAAAACGGTTTAGGAAAAGAGTTTGATATTAAAAATAGAGTTGAAAACATTTTGATAAAAGAGTTTTGATATTTACTACTAGTATTGAAACCTTTATATTTTTAAAGTGACAAATCACAAAAATGATTGTAGAAACAATCAATCACAAGAATTTCACATACGAAGACGTGAATAGAATCCAAAGAAATCGATACCGAATTCATCGAAAGGTATGTTCACAAAAATCCCAAAGAAAAGGTCATCAAAGTTGCTAATAAATGATAGCAACAAATCAGGAAATAATCAAGAATCGATTAAATTCGAAAACCAAATCAATTCACTAAGATTCACATTCGAAGACGTGAATAAAATACGAAGAATTCGATTCCAATCCATCAAAGTAGGAATACCCAAAAATTCCTGAAATAGAAGTTATCAAAGCCGACAAAGGTGATAACAACTGATCGGAGAAGAGGAATCGAAAAGCAAAACAAGCATAAATGCATAAATGACTTCAACAAAAATAAAAATCAAGTCAAAGCTGAAGTCAACAATTAATGGCCACAGTCGAGAGCAAATCAACATCATCGCCATCAAAAACCCAACTTGAGTTCATAAAGTAAAGGGAGGTAGAAGCCAAAATACTTCCGCGAAATCAAAATCAAATGCATATGAATAAGCGTTAGGAATTCATACCTAACAGTCAAAGATAATCATAGGCAAGGATGAGAGATAAAACATCGACAAATAGTTGTAACACATGTTCCATCTAGTTATGTTTTATATTCATCCTAAACCCCAGGCTCTGATACCAAGCTGTGACGCCCCACCTCTATACCCACGCTAGCCAAGAACACTACGGTGTAGTGCTGTCAACTAGCACGGAGAATAAGGCTGTTGAGGAGCGACCATCCGTGTAATTGCTTTGTGCGAGCACCGATATGCCAGATAGTAAAGACGTGCATTTCATTTCAGGAGAGAATCCAACATGCCAATGCAAACTCAAAGCTACTACATGGTGGCTATAATAGTCTAGGACAAAATATAAACTAATAACACAGATAATATAAATGCGGAACACAGATGAAACAGAAAGTCTCATATATATATATATATATATATATATATATATATATATATATATATATATATATATATATAATAACTGATGTCAGTTACAATACATTTGACACGGTACATGTGATACAACAACAACAGTCGACTCAGGAAGTTATATATACAAGTACATTATCGACTAATATACATGAATACATATCAACCTATACTATGACTCGACAACTCCAAAAGATATGAAAAGTCTTCATAGCTCAAGCAGCATCCCAAAGCAGAATGTCTACAACCTGAAATAACTTGGGTCAGACCCGAGTATTACATTCAAAAGAAAATAATACCCGGGTCAGTCTAATTCAAACTCAGTTATTAGTGCACAGAAGCAATAATAATTAAATAATGAATAGACGACAGTCACAGAAATAAATTTACCTATCCGATTCTTAAATAAGAAATCGGATAACGGTAAATATAACGCGAACCAATTCAAATCAATTGGAACATCAATTAAAAGGTCAACACGAGTAGGGCTGTAGTATACGCACGCGTATACTGCCTCGCCACTACAACATAAGGAATACGAAATAGATCCATAAATCAAAAGCAAAAGAAATAACAATAAAAGCAGTACCGTGTGGCTGCAGTTCACGCTTGCGTGCACTGCCTTGCCACTACAGTGATGATGTACCCAATGAATACCGTGTGGCTGCAGTTCACGCTTGCGTGCACTGCCTTGCCACAACAGTGATAATGTACACAACCGGGCACAAGGTCAAACCCTAATAAATTACGGTTCAACTCAGGGCAACATGAGTGTACAAGGTCAAATAATCAAATATACAACAGAGCTCCATGCAACAATACTTTTGAATGGAGGCAGTGTAACGGCACAAAACAAAGAAGATGGTCAACACTTATGAATACATCTACAACAACAATGAATGCAGGCTGACCAGAAAGAAGCCCAACTAGGTACACATGAACCAGATATGAAACGACAATTTTGACAAATCAGTTTCATAAATGCAAAAATCAGAAAAGTGAGCAATGCACTAAGCAAATGAAGCAACATACATATATACACGTGCTCCCCTGTGAGATACAACAGAGAGAGGAGGTTTATCACTTACCCAGTTATGTTTAGTGCAAGTTAATAAAACAATGTAAACAATGCATTAATGCATGCATGATGTCTACGTACTTCACACTCATGTTAATGAACACTGAACCATATTTTTGTGGACACACTTATGTACTAATAAAATATATAATGAGCTATCTAGCACATATACAAGTGTGCATCCCATTATTCACACAAGTTAATAGATGAAGTAAGCTACCCTGAGACTTATAATTATGTGCACAAAGATATGTACATAACTTAGTCTAAATTGAATAGCAGAACAAAGAACAATTATATGGCTAACGCACGCGGAGATGATTGAACATGCAGTGTATATCAAAGTCAAGAAAACAGACAGACCACAAACTGCATAAGCATAGAGCGTGACCACTTTCATACATAATAGTGGTACCAACAGTCAGAGAAAGGCAAAACAATGCCAGACAGTGGATATGAACTTGAATATCAGTGGAGACATGAACAATACTCGAGAAATTGGAATGCATCAATGAGACCAAAGCTCGCTCCAGTGACAGAGAATAGACTAACTGCATATAAACCCAAACTATCTCAAAGCAATACCTAGTAACATGGCTCAATCCAGTGCTGAAATGCACAAGGTCAAATGCAAAAACTCGACAGTGAACTGGTCGAGAACCAAGGCAGTGAATCATGAGAAGCAAAACCAATTTACAGTGCAAATAAATATGCATGTAACAGAAAGTATATGCAGAGCATACAAAGTCATGTGATATCAAATTCAAGTGAGGTGCAAGAAGCTCGGACAAGTTTAAATATGAACAGAGATAATGGGTTAATCAGTACGGTAACTAGACCGAGTGCCACCAAGTACACAAGTGAAGCATAACCCAAGTGTATCCCAAAATACAACATGCATTCAACTGTAAACTGGACAGTGCTAATATCATGATCAAGAACAAGGCACAATGCCGAAGAATAGGCAAAGACCAGCAAATAACAGAGTACGAGGCGGTGACAACATAAAATGAGGACCAGGCTACAATATACTCAAGTGAAGCCAACAGCATCTGGGTGAATGCAAGTCAATGATCGAACAAATCAAGTATGCTACTGGGTTGAACATACAACCAAAAGTCGCCAGCAAAAGTCAAAGCCGTCAAAGAATTCAAAACGACAGATTCAAACCAAAATCAAGAATCAGGTTATATGAAATTGGCAAAGTTAGGGAAACCAAAATCAACTGTCACAAAAATGCCAAGGCCGATTTTTAAACAAGTCAGTGCCTAATTCAAACCAATTCAACATCCAAAAATCAAGTCAAGGCCGAAACAATGAAACGTAATCAAACAGTTTGAATAAGATGTGAGTAATGTAAATTACTCACCATGATTGAAGCGGGGACACACTCGACAAGGAAGAAGCGGCCGAAGCAAGGAGGAGACCATCGAAGTCGAACCCAATCGACTTGAAGAAGCCGATTGCTGAAGCCCTAGCTTTAGCAGAGGGATGAAGGAGAGGGACGAACGATAAATGAAGAAAAGGGGGCCGCCATTAATTTTCTTTTGTTCGTTTTAGGTCTCGAACGAGAATGAATGAAAAGGAGGGAAAAAGAAACCGGTTATATGCTTTAGTGAATTATCATGGCCCAATAAAGAAAATGGACCACTATTTAATTTTCAAAGCCCGTCAATCTCTTTAACAATTTATAAAAGAATTTTAATTCAAATTTAAAAACTTCAATAGGCAATTAGTTAGGAAAAGTTATCGTCCAAAGACGATAATTAATCGGTACGAAATACCGGGTTGTTACAAGAACTTTAGTAAAAACCACCAAAGAACCTCTTTTAGGAAGATTGAGTAGAACTCTAAAGTTGGAAGGCGTTCAATCCACGATTGGCCCGACCGGGAACAACCAACTTTATTCTTCTTGTGAAGTGGTAAGAGAAAGCGCAATGGATGACAATCGGCTGCGGAAAGTGTTGAGCTTCCTCCACTTGATTTATGGCGCGAAGATGGGTGTTTCATTCTAAAACAACGGAACTCATATTCAAAACGGGTAGGAGATTTTATTTTAAATTAATAACTTCCCCCTGTAACACTTGAATTTCGAAGAGATATCAATTTGCGACCACGCAACAGACTTCAAATGTGAACCGAGGCAAATGCAACGTGTTGTCTATAGAGGGAGCTTGGTATCCAAAGTACTACAAAAGCTTTATTTCGTGTAGATAGTCCATCCGCAGTGGAAATGGAAATGAATTTCCCACTTTTCACCCATTTGTTTTCACTTCATGTACACATTTCCATTACCGATCAATGATCGATAATGAATCTGCTGTCCGAAGTGACGTGGAAAACTGTTCTCACTATAGGGACGCCAAGCATGCAACAAAAAAGCAGGATAAGTCCAAATTTTCTAGAAGAATAGGGATCGATCAGTGATATGTCATGCTGTAACAGCAACGAAACTGGGCATAAGTCTATTTTGGTCCAACGGATGAAGATAGCAAAACGCGTCAAGCATTGGACTAAAGCCCGAATGTCGTTTCATAAGAAAAATCAAGACTCAATTTACTACTTTCCTCCATTAAATCCTAATCCACTCAAACTTCGCGCGACCAACATTGCAAATGCGAACTCACCATCAAGTCATTACGCGAACAATGTAATCAGAAAACCAATTAGCAAAACCACCTTTGATTGAATTCTAGAACATAGAAACGATCAAGTGGCGGAATCAAAGAGCTAAAGATGGATCAACTGTGATCCAAAGGATTGATCAGCGGCAATTTAGGGCAGAGGCGGCTAGGGTTTTGGTAAGAAACAATCTAAGATTCATGAGAAACGGTCTAAGATTCACTAGTCCAATCACTGGAAGGGATCGCGATTGAGAGGAAGGATCGATTGCTGGATGTAATAGGAACTAAATCCAAAGGAGGCTCGAATCGAACGAAGAGGTTGAGTTAGATCTACTCGAGTAAGAAATTAGGTTGGTTCGAATTAGTGGTTAAGTCTGCCCAAGCAGGTATATGTAGACAAAGGGACGAACAAAGCAAAACTTTTTCAAAGTCATTGGGTTGCCTGCGATCCATTATAGATTACTAGCGGCCCATCTTCCCATAGTAAAATTTATCCAAATGGTCGGGTCACTAGCGATCCATCCCACATGGATCGCTAGCGATCCATGAGATTGAGGGATAATTTTTCTCGAACTCAAACTCTGACATCTACCCATACGGCCGACCTTTTACTCGGTCTCTTCGCATCGATCAGGATATATCATGTTTCGTACCGATCCAAAACGATGAGGTTCACATCGACCACTTACCTAGAATTTCGTATCGATCATCGTGGCCTCAATCTCGAATCGATTGAAATCCAACAACTTCGTAACAAATGAATCGCGACGACTTCGCATCGATCGGGTTACAATAACAGTTCATAACCGTCACAACTATACTTCGAATTCCATGTCGATTCGAAGCGATGAAAACAGAATCAAAAGGTCAACAATCGATACGAAGTCACAGAAGGGGATCGGTATGAAACTCCAGTTTTTCTAACCCTCCATCGATACGAAATCCTGACCGAGCAATTCCTTTGTCTCTTTCCTCGCTCCTTCTTCCCCAAATGGCCATGATGCCATTCGTTTCCTCCTTCAACCATGCTCCCAACCGGCTTCGATATCAACACCGCTAAAGGTCAGTGTATGTGTGTATGGATTAGCGATGGGATTCAAATCTCATCGTTCGTAATACGAGTTCATTGATTTATTACCTAATTGCAATGGCTAATTCGAGAGATTGAAAGGTTGAATCGGTTCGAAGGCGAAAGCAGTACCAATTTTATCCGGGGCGATATGAAAGCAGAGAGTAAAAGTAGCAAATGAGGAGAAATGGCTCAGTACAAACGTATTTATATGGATGCGTGGTCAAGTAAAATGATTCTTCTCCCAGTCATTGCGACACTTTCAACACTCTTTGGAAGTATTTGAAGAGATAAAACTGAAGAATAAAACTATAAAACAAGGATTATCTAACAAACACTTCAAAATCAAATATGAAAACGCGCATAAACACAGTGATTTAGAGTAGTTCGGCATATTAACTACGTCCACTACAAAGTTTGATGACTTTATTATTATTCCCTTTCCGATTACAGTTTATTACAATGGATTACAGCTAATTATAGTTTTAAAATTCCAGTACAATAGCAGCTATAGAGTGCAAAGTTGAATTCGGCAGAGTATGGACATCGGAGAGCAAAAAGATCCTTCTTCTGTAGGCCCTAGGGCTCTATTTATAGGCGTGGCATGCTGATATCTCACTTAGATCTTGGAAGACTTTTTCTAGCATGTGGATGGGCCCACACGATCGATCCCGTGAAGTTTCGGCTCGATCAGTGATCGATACGAACGAATTTCGTATCGATTAGGATGTGATCCAATCGTATCAAAACTTAGCATGGACCTTCCTTAGGTCGTATATAAGCTCCCGTGAAAATTTCATAGCATTTGGACTTATGGATCTCGAGTTATGATCGAAGTAAATCTACGACTTTATGAAGGCTGTCACATTCGAATCGATGCCTTCGTATTGATCTATTTGAATCAACCCAGGGACGTGCATTCAAATTGACGTGGTGCTCACTCTTCGGATCGATCCACTTTTTATGCCAAGTCGATCGAGTCTTCCCAAGATTCTCGTCTTATTCGTATTGATATTCGTTGTTTAGTTTGCATCGATGGAAGGCGACTCTGTTCGTATCGATGAAACAAACTCTGTTCGTATCGATGGAAAACACGTGGAATATGTTAATTGTATGGCCTTGTTCGTATCGTTGGCTAGATCGATATGAATAGTCATGGCATAAAGGATACGAACAGGGGCTTCTCGATGGATAAGAAGCAACTGGACTTGATGGATTCGAACAAGGGTCTTCTAGGATGGATACGAAGTAGACAACCGATGGATACGAATTATACAATTGATGGATACGAAGCGCTACTATTCGATGGATTCGAAATGGTGCGCCCAGATCGATACGAAAAGTCCATCTATTTAGAATTGTGTCAATCATATCTTGAGCATACGAACTCCGATTGACTTGAAACTTGGAACATTCGCTTCCATAGCCTTGCTTATCATGTCTTGTCAATTATAGCTTGATTTGGACTCGGACAGAATTCATCGATATCCATAATGAACCTGTGCGTACTCGATATTTAGGATGAGCGATCCTTGGTTTTCAGTCAATTCCTTGATATCTCGGCCTTGCCAAAAAGGTGGGATAACGCCCATTATTTCGAAGCATATAGGGAAGCCATGGAGAGAAATTTGATCCATTATGGCAAGCAACAGTAGTTAAGACCAAAGCTAGATGATCAACAACATGACCTCCATGTATCCATAAAACTCTAAAGCAATCACTTGGAATTTGACAAACAGATGTTGAAAGTGATAACTTCCATAGCATACCTTGTTCACAACGAAAACATACTCTAGAGGGAAAATGTTATTTGGGTTTTTAACTAAGTAGGACCCACTAGAAAACAGAACAATTTTCGTGACATCAGAATAGCTTAGAACCAGTTAACGAGAGCCAAACCATATTATTGAAACGACATTCAATTTGACTAATCCAAGAAACCAGCGTCTTTTCAGTCTAATCCACGACTAAGCATAACCAGCTAGCAGATAGTCATATGGAACAACGTGCAACAAGCTACACGAACAACATTGAAACACGGCCTTGAAAGCAATCCACACCTCAAACTCCAATAATGGTCTAAATCCTTGGATTGCTAGCGATCCATGCTCTATGGATCGCTAACGATCCATGCAATGAAATGGACCATGGATAGAAACAAGGGACAAGGTGCCTTGAAGACAGAGATGAAAAAGGCCAAATGTATGGATCGTTAGTGATCCATACACGATGGATCGCTAGTGATCCTTATAATGCAATGATGCTTGCGATCTTATGTAATGGAGTGTGGAATGAAAGCGGCTAAGTGGTTAGATCAATAGACCATGGATCGCTGGCGATCCATAGTTTGGGCTCTGATTGCAAGCTGAAATCCTATAGGTCGTTATGTATCCATCTATAAGTGATTAACAGGCGTGTTTGGTCCAGAGGCCCTACAATCTCTATAAATACTGACCTGCCTACAACATAAATGGTATCTTCTCTGGACTGGCAGCTGAAGCTATGTTGGAAACAATATTCACTCTCTTTCTCCCTCATAATGATCTCCAAGGGATTTCACTGTGATTCTCTAGTGGTTTCCAACTCTGGGGATTTATTCTATCTAAGGATAATCAAATCCTTGTAATTGAACACTTCTTGTAATTGAAATTAGTCTATACTAAAATTAAAAAGTGGACGTAGACTTCATTAACAGCCGAACCACTATAAAAATTCTCTATCTTTTTCCTTTTACTATTCTTTTTTTATATCTTTTATCTGTGATATTGCTCTATCAAAACATGGTTGGTGCTTTCAAACTCAAACCAGGGGGTTGATCCATTTTTTAGGTTCATGATTTTCATATTCAAGTTTTTGAATCTTAGCAGCATACTCATTTTTACACTGTGAATACCTCATTTTCTATTGTTCATCAAAATACTTCATCATCTCAAATTTGACTTTCCTACACCATTCTTCTACTACTTTTTCATCTAAGCCAGGAGGAGGATTAGCCATAGCAGGTGTTAACCCGCCTTTTGGCAAGGCCGTGGACAGGCAGATTTAACTAAATTGACCACTCGTTTGTCGAGACTGGAATACGATGGGTTGAGAAAAATGGTGGAAAAATGATCAGTCATGGATGGTTCAATGTCGGTCATTCGGCCAGAGAGGCATGGTTCGATCAGGATGGGGTTGTTCGGCCAAGGAGGCATGGATCGGTCGAGGAGTGGAGATCATGTAGGGCCAGTCTAAATAGTGCCGCTCAGTTATGGTGTGAAAGTTGAGGTGGGTCGACCGGATATGGTTCGGCTTCGATGGGCTTGGCCTGGGTGGTTCGTCATGTTCTGGTTCGGCCAAGGTAGTTGCACTGAGGTGGTTCGGCAGGATGGTATGGACCAGCATAGTCGAGTGGATCGGACAAAGGAAGGAAGGACATGTTGTTTGATCGTGATTGGCCCGATGTTGGTGTATGGGTATGGCTCGATCAAGGTAGGACGGCATAGATCGATTGACACGTCTAGGGTCGGTCAAGGATGATGTGAAGTGGCTCAGTATGGATTGGTTTGGCCTCAAGAGGATTGGAGATTATGGATCGGTCAAACGTGGTTCGGCCATAGTGGATCGGTCGGCATAGCAGGAGTTGCGATTAGGAAAAGGAGTCGGCATTGCAGAGTTCTTCAGGTCGGCATTGAAGAGGACTTCGGGTCGGCATTAGAGAGATTTCAGGTCAGCATTCACTGAAGGGTTCGGCATAGGATTATACATGGGTCGGCTAAAAGGGGTCGGTGTTTTAAGGATGGAGGTTCGGCACTTGGTTGCTCCCAATTCTAGCTTTGTTTGCTCCAAGTCATGGGAAGACCGGCTTCGAGTCATGCTCGGGGGAGATCGGTTTAGCATATTATGAACCCAGGGTCGGTCATGGTGTTTGAGGTTTGGATCGGTTAGCATCTTAGTGGACCCTACCACTCAGGAAGCCTAGTAACCTAGGTTTTTCCTATAAATACAACATGTAGGGCTTCAAAAAAGGGGATCTTCATTCTGTTTCCCTTCGTCTTCTACACTTAGGCTGCTCTGCCATTGTTGTTCTAAAAACTCTTGATTATAACTATAATTGATTCTAACATCAATAAAAAGGAAATTTCTGGAGTGGACATAGGCCAGAGTCAGCTGAACCACTATAAATCCTCTATTATTACTGTTTTCTCTTTGATTTTTACTGTTCTTCATATTTATACTCTTTACATACATTCTATCTATGATCTGTGACTGTTGTTTGGTGCTTTCATCTAGATTTGGGTGTTAGTGACCAATTTTGACGCTAACATTTTGGTGCTTTTACTGAGAAAGCTAGCACTTAGAGATTCAGAAGCTTGGAGTTTGGATTAAAGGCTTAGGAACTTGGATTCTGGAGACTATAGAAAAGCAATCAGCTAGAAGACAGAGGATGGAAAGAAGTCAGCAAGAGGGAAGCCAGGAGGCTTCCTCTGGAGCAAATCAAGCCTCCATCTACATCACTAGGGACGAGATGCAGGTCATGATGCATTCCATGTAGGAACAGTTGAAAAGGCAAGAAGAAATGATGCAGGCATTTTTTAAACAATTTGGACAAGCAGGAACTACAGGAGCTTAGATCCATGGAGCTGGATCAGAAGGACTCAACTGTCAAGTAGATTGAGTGGTTCAGTAGGGGCAGCCCCCAATCATCAAACATATATCAATCCAGGTGGACCTAGACTTGGGGGCATGCCACCGGGTAATGCGGGAGCAACCCACGAAGGGATACCAGATCATGCTACACAGCCCGATGCCAACAAGAATGCAGGAGTGCGTGACGAGGAGTATGTGCTGAAATTCCCTCAAGGACTTGGAGGGTGCTTAGGAAATGTAGATGGGGGACAACCCTTTGCATGTCACTGGATTGGCTAACATCAATAGGTGAACTATTCGCAGAGGTTTGACAAACATTGATTTGGAGGGAGTAAACAACAGTCCGTTTACACGTAACATTTGGATGGCTAGGAATATACCCAATTTCAAGCTACCTACTCTGGAAGTATAGAATGGTAAGACGGATCCCACTAACCACTTGATGAGGTATACGAGGAGTATGGAAGTACTAGGAGCATCAGAGGAGGTTATGGCTCGGTGTTTCCCCCTATACTTGACCGATATAGCTGCTATGTGGTTCAACAGCTAGAGGATGGATCTATTGGAACATGGACAGAACTATTGGATAAGTTCTTGAGACAGTTTCGAGTTCACATAAAAAGGTCGAAGAATGTGATAACACTGATATCAGTTAAGCAGAGGGAAGATGAATCGCTCAGGACTTTCTTAACTCAGTTTAATGCAGACGTTGCTTCGATGGATCGGCCGGATCCATCAATGGTTTTAATGGCTGCAGTACCAGGAGTCAGGGATAATTCGTATTTCAAAGTGTCATTGATACGGGACCCACCAATGGATCTTGGGGAATTCTTCCACAAAGTTGAGATATTTCTTCGACAAGAGGATGCGTGTTTGGATATGAAATCAAAGGAAGCAAACATGGTTGAGGATAAAGGACCGTCCGGTGAGAGCTCAGGTAAAGATAAGGATAAAGGGAAGAGGAAGCACTAGGGAGAACAAAAATTCTCCACTTATACAGAGTTGAATGCAACATTGGAATGGATATTCTTGGATACTCGGGATCGCCTTCCTTATCGAAGGTCGGCAAGGTGGGAACCCTCAAAATGCGAAAGGGCATCAGGAAGGCACTGTCTTTTTCATGACCTGGACGGGCACGATACCAACAGCTGCCGACATCTAAAGGATATAATTGAGGAGCATGTAAGGAATGATCAGTTGTGACAATATGTCGAAACATGAAATATGGCCGTGGAACAGGAGCAGCCACCGTGTACCTTGAACGATGATGGCACGAGGCCCAGGAATAGTAGTTGGTTAGTCATCAACTAATCATAATTGTTCGGAATAAGTTACAAACTTTAGGCTAACAATTAAGTCGCTTACTCTTGTACGGGGATGGAGGTTACCTCTAGGAATGCTCTGAGACGATGATACACCGTGATGCCCTGGTTTGTGAAATCTGTTTTTTTTTGGCTTGGACACTTGCTTTTTCCGCTTTAGTTTTGGAGTTTGGTTTGAACTCCTGGTTTTGTTGGTTTTTAAGTTTGGATTTTGGTTTGGATGTTTGATTTTGATTTGGATTTTGATTAGGATTTTTGATATGGATTTCTTAATATCTAGTTGAATTCGGATTTCCGATTGGATTTTAATTGGATTTTCTTCTAGATTTTGGCTAAAAGGTCGTCGAACATGGACTTTGCTCGACAAGGGTCCGGATAGACCAGGATTCATCCTAGGACTAAGGCCCCATATTATTTGTCACTTGTTATCACAGGTCGTCGAGCATGGACTATGCTCGGCAAGGGTCCAGAGCGACCATGATTCGGCTTAGGAATTAAGACACGGCATAACTTAGAGTTCAGGGACACTAAACCAGGAACACCAAGGCATCACTAAACATAGATCGTCAAGTGTGGATTACGCTTGGCAAGAACCCAGAGAGGTTACGGATTTGGATATTGGCTATGAATAGCTAAGGATTTGGGCATGGACCCGGTGAGGTCCCGGATATGGATTTTAGGACCCGATGAGGTCCCAACTTAAGATTTGGACCGGAGAGGTCCTGGACTCAGATAAAATGATTCGGAGAGATCTTGGATTTGGTTAATTGATTTTGGATGGATGTAGAATTAGATGAGGATTTGGTTACTAGATAGGAATTGCATATCGACTCAAAGCAGTCATAGATTCAGATAGGGATACGACAATGGCACTTAGATAAAATGGATTGGATTATTAATAGAAAAGTATGGTTATGGATAACATATGGACTTCGGATATCGGATTTGAGGTTATTAAAAACACATCTTCCAATAAGGAGGCATGTTTTGGGAGGAAAATGTTAACCCACCTTTTGGCAAGGCCGTGGATAGGCGGATTTAACTAAATCGACTACTCGTTTGTCGACACTAGAATATGATGGGTTTGAGCTAGCTAGATGGAAAAATGATCATTCATGGATGGTTCGGTGTCGATCTTTTGGCCTGAGAGGCATGGTTCGTTCAGGATGGGGTCGTTCGGCCTGGGAGACATGGATCGATCGAGGAGTGGAGATCATGCAGGTTCGGTCTAAATGGTGTCGCTCGGTCATGGTGTGAAAGTTGAGGTGGGTCGGTCGGATATGGTTCGGCCTCGATGGGATCGGCCTTGGTGGTTTTTCATGTTCTGGTTCAGCCAAGGTCATTGGGCTAAGGTGGTTCGACAGGATGGTGTGGACCGGCATGGTCGAGTGGATCGGACAAAGGAAGAAAGGACATGTCGTTCGGCCGTGGGTGTCCCGGTGTTGGTGTATGGGTATGGCTCGGTCAAGTTAGGACGGCATAAATCGATCGACACATGTAGGTTCGATCAAGGAAGATGATGCAAAGTGGCTCGGTATGGATGGGTTTGGCCTCAAGAGGATTGGAGCTTATGGATCGGTCATACGAGGTTCGGCCGTAGTGGATCGGTTAGCATAGTAGGAGGTTGTGATTAGAAAAAGGAGTCGGCATTGCAAAGGACTTCAGGTCGGCATTGAAGAGGATTACGGGTCTGCATTGGAGAGGACTTCAGTCAGCATTCACTCAAGGGTTCAGCATAGAATTATACACTGGTTAACTAAAGGGGGTCGGTGTTTTAAGGAAGGTGGTTTGGCACTTGGTTGCTTTGAGTTCTTGTTTTATTTGCTCCTAGTCATGGGAAGGCCTGCTTCGAGTCATGCTCGGGAAGATCGGTTCGGCATATTGTGAACCCAGGGTCGGTCGTGGTGTTTGAGGTTTGGATCAGTTAGTGTCTTGGTGGACCCATACCACTCAGGAAGCCCAGTAACCCAGGTTTTTCTTATAAATATAGCATGTGGGGATTCAGAAAAGGGGATCTTCATTATGTTTCCCTTCGCCTTCTACACTAAGGCTACTCTGCCATTATTGTTCTAAAAACTCTGATTTTAACTGCAATTGATTCCAACATGAATGAAAAGGAAATTTCTGGAGTGGACGTATGTCGGAGTCAGCCGAACCACTATAAATCCTCTATTATTACCGGTTTTTCTTTAATTTTTGTTGTTCTTCATATTTATACTCACTACATACATTCTATCTGTGATATGTAACTGTTGTTTGGTGCTTTCATTTGGACTTGGGTGTTAGTGACCAATTTTGGCGCTAACAGTAGGGAACTTTTGGATGGCAAGGGAAGTGGACCTTGTTAGTTTTGCAACAGATGGCACAATGAAAGAAGCTGGAGAGTCAATGTTTGAACTATTATATCCCATAATGAATTCAGGCATTCACACTATGTTTGACTATCTTTTAAGTTAATCTCCAGATCACTAATTTGTTGGAGAAGTTCCGACATCTTATGGTCAAAATCAATCAAAGGATATCATTTTAACTGACGCTTCAATATTGAAATTGTTTCATTTTTCCTCTTAATTTCCGCCTAAAGATTGAAAATATGATCATTAAGGTTTCTAACAATTGTCTTTTAAGAAAATATCTTATGTACCATTCAAGAGATGCAGTATTGTTTTGGAAGCCAGAAGATAAAGGATCATTAGCGAGTTTTCTCTTTTCAGTGTCTACTAACAATCGATCTTTGATGGTGATGAAATAAGATGGAGAATCTAACAATAATTGCATTATAGATCACTATAACTCCTATTTAAACAAATAAAAAGAAAAAAGAAAATGAAGTTAAGACTAAAGTAATCAATCTCTTTATTAAATTATAGCAATAAAGGGTTATGACTCAAGTAAAAATGAAACGAAAAAGTACAATTAGACATTTGTTTCATATCTAAAGTTGGAAAATTTCATTTCTAATTTTACTCAAGGAATTAACAGAAAGAATAATTGTAGAGTTAAAAGGAGCACTAAGTCCTTCCACGGTAATAACCGGAGGATATTTGTTGTAGTCTAACTCCCCGAGAGGAGAACTATCACGACCACATACTAATTTGGTATGATATGTCCCGATTTCCTTAAGAAGCTTTTCTTTTCCTTCACCAAGAAAATCGAAATGAAGACGAGGATGTTCCATGTAAAGTCTTTGCAAATATCTAATAGAGCAATATCTGGCTAATTTTGAAGATTTCAAAATCGATACCTTTTCTTGATAATCTCTTCTTATTTTAACATACATGCTCAGATAATCTCTAGAGATAGATTTGTTTGAAGGACATTCATTTTGTGAAAACGTAATAAATACAGTTAAATATAAAAGGAAACTAGAGCAAAAAATTCACAAGCCAATATTATCACATAATTATGAATGTTCATCCGGTTCATACAAAATCGACTTTGCAAATAACTCTAAAAAAAATTTCGTTTAATATTTAAGTTTTTCAAGAAGCAAATCTTGGGGAATTGATCCAACTAGTAGTTAGTTCAACATGCTCCAGGATGCAGATCAGATCCAAATTTGTCTAAATATCTCCAGTGTAAATGCTTAAGTATACCCCAGTAAAATAACCTGTGTATGAGAAATCTATAGTGGGTGTCTATAATAGGCTTTTTTATAAAAAGTCTATTTGAATGTTCCTTCCTTTAATCTACATCCAAAAGATCGTAATCAACTTCCGATTCTCTTTCAAAAGACTGTCACATCAAAGGTGCGCCCTCCTCGGTCGTGGGGCAGCTTCTTGATTTTTGAAAGACGCTAACACTGCCACACTTTCGTTAAGTCTATGATATTTATTAGAGGGAATATTGCATTCTTTCAATTGTTTATCTAACTCTCTATACAAGATATTTATTTCCGCTTGTTTTATTTCAAGCTTGGTTTTATATGGATAAATGGTTTTCCTTCTTATCTAAAATAAAAGATTTAAACTATATTATCTTGGAAGTGAAAGCCGTTTAAACAAAGAATCCCATACCTGAGAAATGGGAAATGATGCTTGAAGGCCTGCTTCTTCTCTCTTGGTTCTTCCACACTAATGTTAGCAGGCTCCTCTTGAAGGTCAGAAGGCATAGAGGGTTCAGGTGAGTTTGCTTCACGAGTGATGGATCAGTGTAACACCCGATATTTTCAACCATTCACATCCATAATGTCAGACTTGAATTGCTCAAAATACCGCGTTGTAAATAAAATTTGGCAAACCTCAGAATATACAGTAAACAAATAATCACAGATCACAGACACAGAGTAATAATAGTGCAGCAGAAGTAAAAGAAATAGTAGTTCATGAAGCTACTGTGTAAATATATCAGAGTTACATGAGATACAACAGCAGAAATAGAGTACAACAGAAGTCTCAATACATAGAAGTCTACTAATACAAGAGCTGAAAAGGAACAACAGACTGAAAAAGATAAAACTAGACAAGTAGATAATCTCCAGCGATTCCAATCTGCAAAAAGTGGAAATCTAAATCTCTGAATGCTCAGGCTGACCCGAGTGTAAATTAAAATACAAACACTCGAGTCAGGACATACATACTTATACAATGTAAACCAACTCAAGTGAACTGTAGTAAAAGTACAAGTAACTTAAAGGATGCCTGGGACCGTCCATCCTCTAAGGATCCGTTAAACTATTTACTATGTAGTAATATTGCGCTATTATAATAGTGTCTATCAGTAAAATAAACATACTTTTAAATAGCAATAAGGATTTACATTTTCCACCTTAACACGTAATAGTCCCAGTAGTCCATCCAATATCTGCATATCTCCTGATCGGGAGACTACAAGAAGATTTTGGGATACGGGAGAAAACCAAACTCGTAGTAAAGGCTCGATAGGGTATGTGACACGACACACAAGGCAATGCTATGGTAGATATAACAATTACGACACTCGGGCAGGTGGTAATGCAGCAGCCACATACGCCCACCTCGGAACACATTCCCAAAATCGAAGGGGCGCCCAAACAATCACAAAAGCAATAGAATGGTATCGAAGAAATGCTTCCGACCAGAGGAGCTACCCCTTTTGGCCCGAGACTGCTCCATTTTTTGCCACCTAATGCCAACTCACGGGAGTTGGGTCCACGTAATATACCTCAAGAACGTCGCCATCATCCTACTTCATTCTGGAATCTCCACCACGTATACGGTTGTCAAAGTGGTTTTCGGTATCGACAGAGAGTATGCCCATATCCAATCCCAGTCTCTTTGCCCACCAATCGTTATTATAATTCGTGGTTATAACTTTAAAATAATATTTTATACTTCAAAATAAAATATCATTTCAAACCAAATCTTTATCAAAATAAAGATTAAATTATTTCCAAACCATTTCAATATATCAACATTCCACACCTTTCAAATTCAAATATTTATCAAAATAAATGTCAAGTCATTTCCAACCATTTCAATACATTAATTATCATATGCTTTCAAAAACTTCCATCCAAATCATTTTAATACATAAATATCATATCTTTCAGAACTTCATTTTCAAATCATTTTAATATCAAAATATCATATCTTTCAGAACTTCATTTTCAATCATTTTAATATCAAAATATCATATCTTTCAGAACTTCATTTTCAAATCATTTTAATATCAAAATATCATATCTTTCAAAACTTTATTTTCAAATCATTACATAAGTTCAAATCCAAATATTCAACTTCGAATACTTTCTAAATTCACGATAACATTCATTTATTATCCTTTCAAATCACCTTTTAAAATGATTTATATTCCATCAAATTAATACACTTAAACCATTTAAAAGTAAAATTATTATACTTTCAAATTAAGTATTCAATTCCTAAAGTTTCAAACCATTTTGAGCTCATTTACTTGGTTAAAAACCATAAACATTGAAAATTTCAGCCTTATGCAGCATTTAGAAAAAGCTATTATAAGCTATACTTGAAAATATTTTAATTCAGCAAAGACAGCATTTAAAACTGCTGTTAAATCTCATTTTAGTTGAATTTTTAGTTTAAAACAGCAAAGACAGCATTTCCAGAAATGCTGTAATAGCTCAGGTTTTAAATTAAAGGTTTTTATTAATTTCAGCAAAGACAGCAGACCACTACAACATTTACAGAACTGTTGTAATAGGCCTTTATTAAGTTTTTAGTCTTTTAGTTTATTTCAGCAACTACAGCATTTCAGAACTTCTGTAATAGCCTTTTTATAAGGTTTTTGGTTCATTTACAGAAAGCATAACATTTCTGAATGCTATGAAAAGTATTTTTCAGATTTTAGTGTATTTCCAACAGGTAATAAACTTCAATTTAAACCCTTTAAACATTATAAAATCACATGTTTTTTACATTCAAAAATGTTCACTAACAATACTCTTTCAACTTATGATTTTTATAAAGTAACATTTCATAATTAAATCAAACTTCAATAATTTACTTAATAAATTCAAGTGTAAATTTTTAAGCCTTCACATTTTTAATAAATAAACTTAACATTTACATTTTTTAAATTTTTTCACAAATTAAACTAATTTCCAATTGATTTCATTTAACTAAAACCTTTAATTAAACCAAATTTCACATTTCCAAGTCAAGTTGTATTTTAAAATTACATATTTAAGCATTCATTTATTTAACCATTTAAATTCATAGAAAAATCAATAATACTTTAATAAGTCGCTTAAATTCCAAATTTAAATCAAATTATCATATTTACCATTTTCCAAATATAATTAAATTTCCATATTATTTATATAACTTAAATATCATTTTAAAACCAAAATTTCAAATTCCAAACTTATGCTATAATTCAAAATCCACTTTTACCATTCATTTAAATTACATTTTTAACTTATAGAAAATCATAATTTCTTTATTTAAAACATATAAAATCTATTTTAAATCAAATTTCATAATTTTACACTTTTAAAAATATTTAAAATATTCAAAATACTATATAAAATACCCACGGGGCTGTATATAGTTTTCTACCCTAGGTCAAGCGATACGGATATATATCATTTCAATCCGCAATTTAAAAGAAAAATCCAGGTTCTGTCATTTCAAACTCGCAATCCCAAGTCAAAATAAAATAAATAAAAACCATTCAGGCCTATCATTTCAGCCGATAACGATTTTTTCCTATTCTAAAGTCCGTTCGGTTATGTATCATTTCAACCCACAGTGAACCTAACCTGCGGGAACTTGCAGTGGATAAACAGATATAAATGAACGGTTAACAGCATATAGCAGTAACAGATAAGATGACATGTAAATTAATAGGTTTAACATCATATATAAATAATCACAGGCAGTCATAACATCATAAATAATTCTACACTTCAGTTGTTGTCGCTTCACAATTGCATAAGTATAAAATGTCGTGTGAGATTTACTCACCTCTTGTGCTGGAGATAGCGAATCAAATGACACAAACGGATTCCCAAAGCCACAATGACACAACAACAGATTCAAGTGGGAAGAGAACCAAGCTTATTGATCTTGTGAACAACCAACAAACAAGACAAAATTTAAATAGATGTTCAACGTCAACTATGCATAGAAACAATTTGAAATCAAAAAAACAATGGATACAATGCTTTGGCGATGCTTTCACATTCCTTTGCTCGGCCTAGGGGGTTCATGTGGTTCGGCCATGACATGCTATGGCTCAGGTTTGGACCTAAAAAGGCATGGCTACAAGGAATAGGAAGTGCTAGAGGTTACATAGCATGAATACAAGGAGTTAAGGCACTAAGGTGGAGTTTTGGTGAACTTTTTGGGCTCGGCTACATGGGTTTATGGCTCGTTCATGGCATGTACAGGTCAGGTCAGATCTAGATAGAGGCTAAAGTGATGGGTAATGGTGGTATCTAGGTGATGGTGGAGCAATAGGAGGCAACCAAGGTGATGTATGGAAGTGGTGAAGCAACTAGTGGCTCGGCTTGCATTGTTTCAATGGTTTTAGCAAGTTTTGTGGGGTTTTTTGTTCAAGAGAAGGTGCGGCCTGGTCTGGCCAGTGGATGAGACGATGATAGGTGGTTGACAGTGAAGTGGAGTAGGTGGTGGAGGTGATGGCCGAGGCAATAGTGGTGAAGAGCATGGCCAAAACATTGAAAACAATAGAAAAAAATGAAGAAAAAGAGTGAAAACAAGAGGAGGACATTACCAATTTTCTCAAGCCATGTAAATGAGATGGGGAAGAAGTTTTCACATGAGTTTGAGTTGAAAAACTCATAGCTACAAACAAAAAATGTACGGCCAAACTAAAGTAACTGAAAAGTTATGGAAAATGAAAAGGTTTTGGCAAATGAAAGGTCTTAGGTTTAAAAGCTTAAGTCTCTTCAATTTCCATTTCCTTTTTATTAAATAAAACAAAATAGAATCATAAAATGAATTTAAAGTTGAAACAAAGAAAAATTAAATGAATATAAATAATTAAAATTAAAAAAATAGAAAAAAATTAAAGAAATTGCTTAAAATTCAAAACAGGGTTCGAAATTTACAATTAAATCATCTTTGGCTTTGGAAAAATATCTACTTAATTTTAAAAATATTCTAAAGCAAAATTATGAAATAAAATAATTTCTTAAGCATATTCAAAGTGAAATAAATAATTAAATTTAGATAAATTATAAAAATAATTAAAGAAATTATTTAAAATTTGGAAACAGGACATGAAAATTACAAATAAAATACCATTAACTTTGGAAAATTTTCTATTTCACTTTAAAACAAATAAAAAGTCAAATAACTAAAATAAATGAGGAAAAAAATAAAGTTGGAATGAGAATAAAATAAGATCTTAAGAAAATAGAAAAATAAATAAAGAATTTCTTAAATTGATTAAAGTTGGAAATTGGAAATTGTAAAAAAAAAAATACAACTCACCCTGAAAAATGTCAATTACACTTTCAAAAATGTTTTTAAACCAAAATTTATACAATACATGTTATTTTACCCATATAAACATAAATTAGAACGTTACATGACCAAATAAATTATTATTTATATAATTTAAAATAAACAATTTTGTTAAATACAGCAAATTTCACACAATAGTCATTGAATAGCAGTGTTCTTAAAATTTTATTTACTTTCATAATAAAAGATAAAATTCAAATTTTCAAACATTCAAATTTTTAAATTTAAAAGTCAAAGTTTGACCATATTGACCAAAATTCACTTTTTGGATAATATTCTTTTTAGCCATGTTTTGAAATGATAATTCACATCAAAATCAAAGTTTATATTTTAAAATAACAAATTTTATCCATTTCAAATAAATAAAATAAAGCTTTTAAATCAGAAATTAAATTAAAATAATTAAAATATACAATTAAAATAATCACAAAATATAGGGTTGTTACACTCCCCCCACTCAAAACTTTTCTTTCCCGAAAAGGAATGAGGTACGGGAAAGCACAGAAAAGATAGAAGTGAAATAAGATTAAGACAAGGTGATAAGAAGATTGAGATTATACCTGATATTTGTTTTTATAGGTAAGTTTAACAAGGTAGAGATGATCTTTTCAAGATCCTCCAGAATCAAGAACACGAGCATGAAAAAGGTGGATTCAAAATGAGTACCAAAGATTATAGAAAGATTTCTGAATAGAAAGATTTCTATGTCAGTTTGTAGCAAGATAAGGAAAATAAGGACAACCAAAGACATTTGAAAAACAAAATAAGGAAATAAGTTTGAAACCATGGAAATTTCAACTTAAATAGAAAATAATTTTTTACACAAGTTAAATAAATCTTAACAATCTCAAATTTCATTATCTAATTATTCAATCATCTTAAATTAACAATTTTAAACCCATGGGCTTGAAAAATAATCATTTATTATAGTCATAATGCACTTAATAAATTTAATTCTTCTTTATTCCTAATAAAAATTAAATTTATTCCTCTCAATATATTTATCACTTATGTTAAATATACTTACACTTATTATAACTGCTTTATTTTATTTTTAGTTCTTTTAACATTATTTTATTGTAAGTTATTCAATTACCCTTTATTATATTTACCTCTGTTAATCGTTTTATAACTAAAATTTAAGTGTATAACATTTATTATAACCACTCAGATTTTATTTATAAAATCTTTTTATATTGTATATTATCCAATTACATATTAACATCTGAAATTAAGGTAAGTTATATTTGAATGCAATTGTATTATACAAATAAAATTTTCCAATTAAATCATTTCATGCTTGAATATTCATCCAAAATTTTGATTTTCTTTTTATAATTGAAATTATTCTTTAGAATTAAATTTAAGAATTAAATTTTCGATTTCTTCAAACCATTTAGAGAAAAATAAATGTATGTACATAATTTATCAAATCAAATTTATATCATATATCTATATATATTATAAATCAAGTCAAATTTTAGAAATTCAAATCAATTTGATTTCCCAAAACAAAGTTGTAGCAAGACTACAGAGCGGTCTCTTCACTTCGAAACTCGAAAATGAATGTCGATGATGCTGTAGTCATCACCGAAATTATTTTCCAGCGACATAGAGAAGAGCACTGATTTTTAAACTTTAAAATTCTTTGAAAACATATTCTTATTCAAAAATACTTTAAATAATATACTTTAAAACTTAAATACAAGGTTTGAAACCGTCGGAAGTTAAATTCTCAAATTTCTTGTTTTAAATTCATTTCAGTTCCCAAATCAATTTATAAACAACTATTTATAAATTCATTTATAGAACAATAAATGATAAATCAAGTATATCATTTCAAATAATCAATTTATTAAGTTCCATAAATTTACTTATATATCAAAATTTATTTCATTAAGCAAATTTTTAAAATAATATTGTGTCAGTTTGCTCTGTCAAAGTGTTTTAGAAATCCTATCGATAGCGTTGATTAGACGAATCGATCGAAAACCCGAATATACATCAACAACTCAAACAACACAATATATAAAACAAAACATAGATTTACAAGTACAATTCAAAAATTTTGGAAGAATAGATTCGAAACAAAAGACAAGATGATTAAATAACAAATTAGAGAGATGGGTAAGCTTAAGTAAATCGCGGGCGCCCTTAACCGGGTCAACCGTGACTTAAAGAATAAGATCAATGTGGATTTATCCGGGGTAAATCTACATTCAATCTCAAGAGATAGAGTTTGGAATAACAAAAAAATAATATTAGCATCTAAACCAAAGATAGATATAAATCCCTGGTGAATCGGTGCTAATTGTAAAGGACTTTCCCCCTTTTGCAATTCAATTTGAAATTGGCGAGACCGCCAACTCACTAAAAAGATCATTCGAAACAGAGTTATGGGATACTCCAGAATCAAAAGAAGATGAATAGTGAGGGACACGAATGGATTTTGGAACTGTAGGGAACATTCCAAAATTCAAAGGAAATTCAAATCAAAGAGGAAAGATTTAAACTCGAACGAAAGTGATTTTGTAAATAATTTACCTTATATTCTAAGTTTTGCCTCAAAGCCAAAGCTCTGATGCCAAATGTAACACCCGATATTTTCAACCATTTGCATCCACACATGTCAGACTTGAATTGCTCAAAATACCGCGTTGTGAATAAAAGTTCGCAAATCTCAGAATATACAGTAAATAAATAATCAAAGATCACATACATAGAGTAATAATAGTGCAGCGGAAGTAAAAGAAACATTAGTTCATGAAGCTACTATGTAAATATATCAGAGTTACATGAGATACAACAGCAGAAATAGAGGACAATAGAAGATCTCAATAAATAGAAGTCTACTAATACAAGAGCTGAAAAGGAACAACAGACTGAAAAAGATAAAACTAGACAAGTACATAATCTCCAGCGATTCCAATCTGCAGAAAGTGGAAATCCAAATATGTGAATACTTAGGCTGACCCGAGCGTAAATAAAAATACAAACACTCGAGTCATGACATACATACTTATACAATGTAAACCAGCTCAAGTGAACCGTAGTAAAAGTACAAGTAACTTAAAGGATGCCTAGGACCGCCCATCCTCTAAGAATCCGTTAAACTATTTACTATGTAGCAATATTGCTCTATTATAATAGTGTCTATCGGTAAAATAAACATACTTTTAAATATCATTAAGGCTTTATATTTTCCACCTTAACACATAATAGTCCCAGTAGTTCATCTAATATCTGCATATCTCCTAATCGGGAGACTATGAGAAGATAAAAATGGACTACGGGAGAACCAAACTCGTAGTAAATGCTCGATAGGGTAGGTGACACGGCACACAAGGCAATGTCAGGGTAGATATACCAATTACCACACTCGGGTAGGTAGTAACGCAGCAGCCACATACGCCCACCTCGGAACACATTCCCAAAATCGGAGGGGCGCCCAAACAAACACAAAAGCAATAGAATGGTATCAAAGAAATGCGTTCGACCAAAGGAGCTACCCCTTTTGGCTCGAGACCGCTCCTGTTTTTGCCACCTTATGCCAACTCACGGGAGTTGGGTCCACGTAATATACCTCAAGAACGTCGCCACCATCCTACTTTGCTCTGGAATCTCCACTGCGTACATGGTTGTCAAAGTGGTTTTCGGTATCGACAAAGAGTATGCCCATATCCTATCCCAGTCTCTTTGCCAACCAATCGTTATTATAACCCATGGTTATAACTTTAAAATAATATTTTATACTTCAAAATAAAATATCATTTCAAACCAAATCTTTATCAAAATAAAGATTAAATCATTTCCAAACCATTTCCATATATCAACATACCATATCTTTCAAATTCAAATATTTATCAAAATAAATATCAAGTCGTTTCTAACCATTTCAATATATTAATTATCATATCCTTTCAAAAACTTCCTTTCAAATCATTTTAATACATAAATATCATATCTTTCAGAAGTTCGTTTTCAAATCATTTTAATATCAAAATATCATATCTTTCAGAACTTCATCTTCAATCATTTTAATATCAAAATATCATATCTTTCAGAACTTCATTTTCAAATCATTTTAATATCAAAATATCATATCTTTCAAAACTTTATTTTCAAATCATTATATAAGTTCAAATCCAAATATTGAACTTTGAATACCTTTTAATTCAAGATAACATTCATTTATTATCCTTTCATGTCACCTTCTAAAATGATTTATATTCTGTCGAATATTCATTTAAACCATTTAAAAGTGGAGTTATTGTACTTTCAAATTAAGTATTCAATTCTCAAAGTTTCAAACCATTCTGAGCTCATTTACTTAGTTAAAAACTATAAACATTGAAAATTTCAGCCTCACGCGGTATTTAGAAAAGGCTGTTATAAGCTAAACTTGAAAATATTTTAATTCAGCAAAGATAACATTTAAAACTGCTGTTAAATCTCATTTTTGTTGAATATTTAGTTTAAAACAACAAAGACAGCATTTCCAGAAATGTTGTAATTGCTCAAGTTTTAAATTAAAGGTTTTTATTAATTTCAGCAAAGACAGCAGACCACAACAACATTTACAGAACTGCTGTAATATGCCTTTACTAAGTTTTCAGTCTTTTAGTTTGCTTCAGCAACTACAACATTTCAGAACTGCTGTAATATCCTTTTTATTAGTTTTTCAGTTCATTTACAGAAACCAAAGCATTTTTGAATGCTATTAAAAGTATTTTCTAGATTTTAGTATATTTCGAGCAAGTAATAAACTTCAATTTAAACCCTTTAAACATTATGAAATCACATTTTTTACATTCGAAAATGTTCATTAACAATACTCTTTCAACTTATGATTTTTTTTAAAGTAACATTTCATAATTAAATCAAACTTCAATAATTTACTTAATAAATTCAAGTGTAAATTTTCTAGCCTTTACATATTTGATAAATAAACTTAACACTTACATTTTTTAAATTTCCATTTTCAAAAATTAAACTAAATTTCCAATTGATTTCATTTAAATAAAACCTTTAATTAACCAAATTTTACATTTCCAAGTCAAGTTGTATTTTAAAATTACACATTTAAGCATTCATTTATTTAACCATTTAAATTCATAGAAAAATCAATAATACTTTAATAAATCACTTAAATTCCAAATTTAAATCAAATTGTCATATTTACCAGTTTCCAAATATAATTAAATTTCCATTTTATTTATATAACTTAACTATCATTTTAAAACCAAAATTCCAAATTCTAAACTTAAGTTATAATTCAAAATTCACTTTTACCATTCATTTAAATTACATTTTTAACTTATAGAAAATCATAATTTCTTTATTTAAAACATATAAAATCTATTTTAAATCAAATTTCATAATTTGACACTTTTTTAAAATATTTAAAATATTCAAAATACTATATAAAATACCCGCGGGCCTGTATATAGTTTTCTACCCTAGGTCAAGTGATACAGATATATATCATTTCGATCCGTAATTTAAAAGAAAAATCTGAGTTCTATCATTTCAAACCCGCAGTCCCAAGTCAAAATAAAATAAATAAATAACCGTTCAGGCCTATCATTTCAGCCGATAACGATTTTTCCCTATTCTAAAGTCCGTTCGGATATGTATCATTTCAACCCATAGTGAACCTAATCTATAGGGAACTTGCAGTGTGATAAACAGATATAAATAAACAGTTAACAACATATAGCAGTAACAGATTAGATGACATGTAAATTAATAGGTTTAACATCATATATAAATAATCATAGGCAGTCATAACATCATATATAATTCTACACATTCAGTTGTTGTCGCTTCACAATTGCAAAGTATAAAATGTCGTGTGAGATTTACACACCTCTTGTGCTGGAGATAGCAAATCAAATGACACAAACGGATTCCCAAAGGCACGATGACACAACAAAAGACTCAAGTGGAAAGAGAACCAAGCTTATTGATCTTGTGAACAACCAACAAACAAGACAAAATTTAAATAGATATTCAACATCAACTATGCATAGAAACAATTTGAAATCAAAAGAAACAATGGATACAATGCTTTGGCCATTCTTTTACATTCCTTTGCTCGGCCTAGGGGATTCATGTAGTTTGGCCATGACATGCTATGGCTCAGGTTTGGACCTAAAAAGGCATAGCTACAAGGAATAGGAAGTGGTAGAGGTTACATAGCATGAATACAAGGAGTTAAGGCACTAAGGTGGAGTTTTGGTGAACTTTTTGGGCTCGGCTACATGGGTTTATGGCTCGGCCATGGCATGTACAGGTATGGTCAGATCTGGATAGAGGCTAAAGTGATGGGTAATGGTGGTATCTAGGTGGTGGTGGAGCAATAGGAGGCAGCCAAGGTGATGTATGGAAGTGGTGAAGCAACTAGTGGCTCGGCTTGCATTGTTTCAATGGTTTTAGCTAGTTTTATGGAGTTTTTGTTCAAGAGGAGGTGCGCCCTAGTCTAGTCAGTGGAGGAGAGGGTGATAGGTGGTTGATAGTGAAAAGGAGGAGGTGGTGGAGGTGATAGTCGAGGCAATAGTGGCGAAGAGCATGGCCAAAACATTGAAAACAATAGAAAAAAATGAAGAAAAAGAGTGAAAACAAGAGGAGGCCATTACCAATTTTCTCAAGCCGTGCAAATGAGATGGGGAAGAAGTTTTCACATGAGTATGAGTTGAAAAACTCCCGGCTACAAAGAAAAAAATATACGGCCAAACTAAAGTAATTGAAAAATTATGGAAAATGAAAAGGTTTTGGCAAATGGAAGGTCTTAGGTTTAAAAGCTTAAGTCTCTTCGATTTCCGTTTCCTTTTTATTAAATAAAACAAAATAAAATCAGAACATGAATTTAAAAACTGAAACAAAGAAAAATAAAATTAAGATAAATAATTAAAATTAAAGAAAATAGAAAAAAAGTTAAAGAAATTGCTTAAAATTCAAAACAGGGTTCAAAATTTGCAATTAAACCATCATTGGCTTTGGAAAAATATTTACTTCATTTTAAAAATATTATAAAGCAAAATTTTGAAATAAAATAATTTCTTAATCATATTCAAAGTGAAATAAATAATTAAATTTAGATAAATTAGAAAAATAATTAAAGAAATTGTTTAAAATTTGGAAACAGAACATGAAAATTACAAATAAAATACCATTAACTTTGGAAAATTATCTATTTCACTTTAAAACAAATAGAAAGTCAAATAATTAAAAGAAATGAGGAAAAAAATAAAGTTGAAATGAGAATAAAATAAGATCTTAAGAAAATAGAAAAATAAATAAAGAATTTCTTAAATTAATTGAAGCTGGAAATTAGAAATTGTAAAAAAAAATACAACTGACCCTGAAAAATGTCAATTACACTTTCAAAAATGTTTTAAAACCAAAATATATACAATACATGTTATTTTACCCATATAAACATAAATTAGAACATTACATGACCAAATAAAATATTATTGATATAATTTAAAATAAGCAATTTTGTTAAATACAGGAAATCTCACACAATAGTTAAAAAGGCATAACTTTCTCATTATAAATCAGATTTCAACGAAACAAAAAGCAGTGTTATTAAAATTTTACTTACTTTCATAATAAAATATAAAATTCAAATTTTCAAACTTTCTAATTTTTAAATTTAAAAGTCAAATTTTGACCATATTCACCAAAATTCACTTTTTGGAAAATATTCTTTTTAGTCATGTTTTGGAATGATAATTCATATCAAAATCGCAGTTTATATTTCAAAATAACAAAATTTATCCATTTCAAATAAATAAAATAAAGTTTTTAAATCAGAAATTCAATTAAAATAATTAAAATATACAATTAAAATAATCACAAAATACAGGGTTGTTACAATCAGGATTGACCTTTTCTAAAGACCTGGTGTTGTCATCATTATTTTTTTCAGGAGCATCGGTGTGACCTCCCTTGTCACCACCTAAACCCTGACCTCCATCTACATTATAATCATTATTGTCGTCGTCATTATCATGATCATCATCATCATCACCACTCTCTTCCTCGACGACTTCATCTTTATCACCTTCATCTTCAGAGTCGGAGTCTACTTCGAAGGATAGGATTTAGAGGCAAGTCGGAGTCTACTTCGAAGGATAGGATTTAGAGGCATCGATATCCTCTCTTTCGGAAAATTCATCCCCTTCTCCATTCTTTTAACTTTTTCCATAATTATGTTGACAAGAGCAGGGTCAAGTAAAGGAAAGCTAAAATCTGGGCATTTATCTATATTATCAGTGTAAGCAGGCATCATGGCATCTTCAAAAGAATTAACAATGATGTCCTTAAGGGAAGAATCGAGGAATTGAGACACTAGTTGCTTTGCATCAGAAATAACATTGGTAGCCAACTTTAGAGAATTTTTATTTTTCTTTAGCTTTCACTAGAGAAGATTGTTAGCCGCCATTTGAGTTTTTTCATCCTTGGACTCTTTTAGAGCCATTTTCAAAGCCATAATTTCATAAACCAAGAGTTGACGTGCTTTTATTTCCTCAAAAACAATAAACTATGATTGAGCATGAGAAGCTCTTAATCTCTCTAATTCCATAATAGCTTCGTTGTTGCTCGTAGATGGGGAGGTGACTTGACTGTATAAGTTTGAAATTTATTCTCCAAGCCTCAATGTCTCTATTGAAGATTTTAATACACCCACTTGTAGAGAGAGCCAGCTTTTAGAGATTTGAAATAAAAAGTATAACATAAGATAAAACCTTAGAGAGAAACAATAATAATAAGGTTAAGTGATATGGAGCATACCAGGAGTTGTTGTTCAACTAGAGAACGACAATGATCCATTGGATCAGAAACAGGTGAAGGTGGATGGATAGAAGTAAAGGATGGAGAACTCAAGATAGATTGAACCATCTTTTCAAAATCACTCAGAGGCATAGGTGATGTGGATCGGGAAGAGTGCAACTCCTGAGAGGGGGTCGAAGTCCCTAGGTCTTTCAGCATTTGTTCAATCACACGAGGAGAGTAAGAGATGACATTGCGTGATTGGGGATCAACCTTTGAGGGAGTCTTCTTTGGTTGATCAAGAGAAGCTTCAATAGTTGAACTCTCCAGAGTTTTGTCAATATCAATAGTCTCCTCCTCTTCTAGTGGTGGATAATCGGGAACTTCAACGACCTTGGCCTTCTCAAGGGATGGTTCCGCCACGGCCATTTTACCCAATTTTCTTTTAGCGGCCATTTTGACCTAGTAATGGCCTGAGTCAAAGATGACACATAGGATGTAGAAGCTGGGAGAGCCAGATCACTTATAATTGGTTCAACTCTAGGACCAATTGCTGAAGATTAAAAAAGTAATCAATTATAAGTCAGTAAAGTAATTTGAGGAGTAACGCAGTAACAAACGGCAAGTACTATATTTAAGACTACCGGAATATCGGGGTAAATTGGTGACAACGGGGAGAAGTTCTTCGAATCACCAAAATATAGGAAGCATTTGCTCCAAGATGTGTGATGAACAAGGGAAGGCTGACCCGATATCCTTTGACCTGCTGGTAGGAGGGAGTGCTCTCGAAAGTTTGAGGGGTTCAGCAAAGTGGGCCTATTGCCAATGCTGCTCAAAGTAAAAATTAATAACTTGGCGGTTCTCTTATCCTCATCATTCAGATCATTAACGGAAGGACTTGACGATGAAACGAAAATTAGAAAAAAAAAGTAACTAAATAAAAAGAAGATTGTTATCAACTTACGAGGGGAAGAGAAAACCCCATTGATGTTAGGAAAGCATTTAACAAAGAAGAACTATGTTTCCCAATCTCTGAATCTATTTACTCCCTCGAATACTAACTTTTTGGAGGGATTGGCTCTAAAGATCTGATTATTCAGATTGGTGAGTTTAACTAATCGAACTAAGTAGTTCAAAACATCATCATTGAGTGATGGGATTCCAGACTCCAGTGCCATGAGTTCTAAGTATAGAAGATAGGTATATACATTTGGAGACAGTTGGATGGGAGCAATTCCCAAATAGGTCAAAATTTTGGATAGGAAATCCGGGAAAGGAAAGAAGCCACCATGCCAAATGTGGATAGCCATATAGGCAAATTATCATTCAGGAGGGTTTTGGATGGTGTCGCTATCACTCGAAGGAATAGCTACCATCCCAGTGATGCCAAAGTCATTGAGAATTGCATCCACCTCATCTTGGGTAGATATTAAGGAATGTTTGGAAGTCGCTTCAATCTTCTTAGTAGAAGATTTCATCACCCTCATAGTGTTTTTTTCTGGTTTTTGAGAAGTATTTTTCATGCCCATGATCCTGCCAGGAGAAATAATTTCAGCTATAAGTTCTAACTTATTTACAATTAACATTTTTCAAGGATATCAAAAGGCTATTACAACAATTCGAATGTCAACCAAAATATCAAATTTCACATCCTTGAAAGAAGGTTAGAGTTAGTTTGTAAAAATGAAATTTGTTAAGTTTTCGACAGATTCGAAAGGGATAATGGAAGTGGACATCCAACAAACACCCTTCAATAATGTCGAAAGCTAAAGAAAACTTTACTATTGAAGGAAATAGTTGAAGCTTACATAACCAATTTGAATATAAGAATACGCTAATGACTTTCAATAAACAAGACAAATGAACCTTTCGACATTATCGAAACCCATGAATTTTATTTCACTTTGAGAATATGAATGCTGTCAAAATCTTGTATCCCATTTAAATCGAAAGGTTTGAATTATGTACATAAAAATGAAAAGGCCTTGGGACATTTCAACAATATTGGTATAGAATGATGATCAAATCCCAATTAGTTATAAAAGATGTCGAGAAAGTCAAAAGGGGTATATAGTTTCAAAAGCATACCAACAATCGAATTTGAATCGATACAGTAGGTTTTGACTAAGTCGAAAGATTTGATTTTCAACTTAGATAAAATACATTTTCCTCAATCCAATTTATATAAAGAAAATTAATTTCTAGCTCCTCCTATTTCCTAAAATAAATTAGAATTAAGTAGGTACAAGAGGTTATGAAACCAATAATATGAAAATTGCACTTTCGAAAGTATGTACCATGTAATCATCTAGTGAAACAAATCATGCAGCTTCTTCAAAAGGTACCAAAATATACTAAGGCATATTTATGCTTTCAAAGAAGTCCACTCTATACTAAACACATCAACCTTTCGGCGAGATTAATTAAGAGAGGCGTTGGACTATCTTTCGACCTTATTGAAGAAGTTGGAGAAGCAAAATAAAGATAGCTGCCTTAACCCCTTTCAAAAGGGTAGAAAGATAAAACTACGGTGCCAAAATGGAATTCATAATGCTAAAAGTTCACTATGAAATAACTATAAATCTCTTTCTTCCCCAATTCAATTTTAGCCCAGAACTTCAAAAATCCAATAACTAAAATTTATTTTAAGCACGTATCAATAATCAATAATCATAAAATCCTCGATATGGAACTCCGAACCTCTACAAAAATCCAAATTAGTTGAATTCTGAATGAAAATTAAAAGAGGAAATAAAATGAAGCAAGCTATGAGAATGAATTGGAGGATACTTTCAGGCAAATAAAAAACCTAAGTTATTTCTATAAAATTAAAACAGCAATTCTGATTCAAACATTGTGGACATCAAAAATAAAAATTCACCACGAAAGGTAAGTTCGAAAAACAAGATGACGAGAACTTCTTTGAATTCAAGCTTCTACTTGCTATAAATAAAAAATTATTTAAGAAACTGAGGATTTTGATTTTCTCTGGAGATTTCTCTTATCGCAGGTAAATAAAAGGAGGGGAGGAAGAAGCACAATTTATAAGAAATGTCAACATAAAGAACAGACTGTGTGATCAAACTTAAATATGGCTAGGATTTGCACAAGAATACGAAAGGCGAGAAACTTTATAGGTTTCTAATGGGTTGACTTGGAAAGTCAAGAGCATCGCTTCACAAAGGGGCAAATGTTACCACCAATTCTCACTTCAACCTTGTTGAAACCAAGACGAATAGAAGAGAATAAAGAATAATATATACTAGCACCAACAAGGCCTTTTGAAGGAGTCAAAGGGATGCTATGGTCAAGGGTCAGATGTGTTACAAGCTTTTAAAGGGGTCGAAAGCACCCTTGCATTTCAATTGCTTCCTTTCAAAAGAGATGCTTTCACATGCATGAAGATGTTTTGTATGGGTTGAGGAATACCTTTTGAAGGCAGCTAGTAACAGCCACACACATGCGTGCCAAATCTTTCAAAACCGAAGGTTTCGCCTTCATTCAAATTACTCAGAAAAATATTTTGTTGGAACAACCCCTTTAAAAGCATATCTAAGTCTTTCGAACCAGTCGAAAACTTTCATGCTAATAGGGGTTCCGCATCTAACCACAAGTATGTCTTCGGAAGCTACCTTCGACATTGAAACCCATAGTATTTCAATAACTTTCGAAACCCCAAGGGTGTGCCTGCTAACAAAGTTGAAAGCTTATGCTCCTTCTCACTTGCAAAAATAAAGAAACACAAGGGGAAAAGGTGCATCTACCCCTTTCAGTGAAGACGAAGGCATTCAATTCTAATTGAATGCAGAGGGAAGTGCAAGTGTCAAAGGCGACGAAAGGTCTACAAAGCCACCTTTCGACCAGGTCGAAAGCACTGAGTAGAAAGGTGCCAACCTGCACCTATAAATAAGACCCTAGGGGGTCTAGGTTTGGGGAACGGGATTCATTGACTCTCTTCTTAAACTTTCTTAAATTTGTAAATTGGTAAATCCTAATTTGGAAACTAGATTAAGGAATTGACCAGTTTGTGTATTAGTAGTGTAATGAAGGCAAGATTTTTATGCTTTTGGTTATGCAACTGTTTTAAGACTTTTATTGGATTCGATTGTGTTCTACTTGTGTCGACTTAATCGAAAGGGTATTTTTCATGTGAGTTGAAACCCTTTACTATACCAATATACTTAGGTTCTTAGATGCAAATCACAAATCATCGGTATCTCACCTTTTTAGTAAGTTGAATACTCAAACTCGACCAAATATCCCCGGACTTAAAAATCCAAACCAAAGCAATTAAAGAGGCAAGCTTTCGATGAAGTCGAAACCTATTATTTGATCAATACCCTAAGAGCCAACCATTGGATTATCACTATTATTTCAATAGGGTGTTTCGAATCAATTAAAAAGCCAACTAGGTGGGTTTGAAAGACTTAAAAAGAAAAGGATATGAGTGTTTCGACTGGGTCGAACGGCTGGACAAGGAGGGATTTTCACAACAAAGACCCATTTCAAAGGTGAATCGAAGGAAGCAATAAGATCCTAAATTTCCCTACTTAATCAAAAGTGGTTTAAAAAGACATATCTGCACTTCTAACTCTCCTTTGGGATGTTGACAAATTTTCTTGTTAATAGAAGTGATGTCATATACCATGTATACTCCGGTTACCCATGGTGACATACAATCACATAATATTAAACAAGTAGACTGTGTACTTAACAATATCATTCGAATTGGTTCAAAAATTCGAAATTTTTGCAAAATCATCCACGTCAAACAAAGGAAAAGTTATTTATATCGATCAAAGGCACACATAGTAAAAAATTCTTCAGTCAATGATTTGATGGTCGTCATTAAAGATAGTCAAGGTAATTGTCGTACATTTGACAATAGTAGTTTCGAAAATTTAATCAATTTGAAACCACTATTTGATAACGTTAAGTCCATAACTAGATTTAGCACTAAATTATAAAATTTTAGATACTCAGTATTTCTAATCATCAAAATTGGTTTCAAGCCAAAATAATGAATCAATCAAAGGTTATATCTAAATACAAAAACTTTTCTGCATAAATTAGAAATAGTTTTCAAGTAAAGCATTGATATGATTGCTATTTTTAAGATTTTTGTAACGACCCGGAATTTTAGGCAATATCAATTTAATAAGCTGTATTAATAATTAAGTTGGTTTGATAATTTTTTCTTTATAATTTTAATTTAAATTGGTAAATTTAATCTTTTAAAAGTTAATAAATATTTAATCTGGTAATTTTGATCAATATCTTTTTTAACAATTTAAAATTGATAAGAATTGTTTTTCAAAGCTAATAAAATTTTATTCTATTTATAATATATATTTTTGATATATATATATTGTGAATAGAAAATTTTTTGTTTTAAGATTGAATTTTCAAATTGTAATATATATGTATGTATATGTTATAATTTGAGTTGTTTTCAAAATTTAATTTAATCTATTAATAATTTATATATGTATGAATTGTAATTTAAAGCTTTGTTTTAAAATTTATATTTTTCAAAAGTTAATTTAAAGATTAATTCAAATTGTTTTCAAAATATAAGATAACTATTTATTTTTAATATGATAGTTTAAAACGGGATTTAATCAATGTTTTATTTTTGTTTTCTTTAAAGTGTTTACAATAAAATGGTTATAAATGTATATATATAAATGTTTTAGATTTTTAAATCCATGTATAAAGATATATTTGTATTATAATTAGTTTTAGCATACTTTCTTTTAAAAGTAAACTAATATTTATTAATTAAATAACTTAAAAAGTAAGTTATATTTACATTTAAATTAAATAAAAATTTATTAAAAATACTTAATAACATGTGTAAACATGTTAGTGACATATGTAAAGCTATTAAACAATATAGTTGACAAATGTAAATTTTGGAACCATGTGGCAATATATTTATTTTTATTTTAATAAATGTTTTAAGAAGAAAGTTTTTCTTTCACAAACACCTTTACTTCTCCTCATTTCTTTTCTTTTCTCCCTTCTTTCAAATTTATGGCTAAAAACAGAAATCTTTCTCAAATCTGAATTTAATTAATAGCCAAAGCTCTTTACTTCAATTAAAGGCCGCAACTCCAAATCCTACTGCAAATTGCAAACCTGAGATATTGAGAATCAAAGGGGAGTTTAGATCTGTTTCAACTTTAAAATCAAAGGCAATTTAAAACAATAAATTGAAGGCATGCAAAGATTTTTCTTCAGCAAAACAAAATCAAAGCACTTTTTCAAATTAATTGTTCAAAGGCCTGGAAAATTAAAAAGAAAGAAAACTTAAAACCTGCTCTGCATGAATAAGGTGAGTAAATTTTGTTTTAAAAAAAGTTTTGATATAATCTATGATTGAATGATGATACATGCAAATGGATTTGGCTTTGATGATGAATATTTGATTACCTGAATGTATGTTTATAAAAAAAAGTATTGAACGCCTGGATATAAATTCTGTTGTTTAAACAGGTTTGATTTTCCCTTTTTAAATTCAATATCATCTTCTTTAATCATTGTGTTAGTCTGTGATTTGCAAACAATAAATGATTGAAATCATGTATCTTCACTACCAAAAATCATTCCAAGAATTTATAATAAGTATTCAGTTCGAATTTGTAAAATGACAGTGAAAAGCCCAATTTTTCACAAAAATCAACTTGCTTAATTTTGAATTTATATTGTAGGATTGGATTCGTGTTTTAAAATCACGAATTTTAACATGCAATTCGTAATTTTTAAATTGATATTCAATTTGAAATTTGGTGTCGAAAGGATTCAGCATTTGGGTAAATTGCTGATGAACAACTCGTTGTTTCGAGTTGAATTTAGGATCGAGGCTAGCTTTCCAGATGAGGATGTTGGGGAAAATACAATTGAAATTTTCCAATGTTTGATTTGATCGAAATCGACCAAACTAGGGTTTTATTTTGTTCTTGGCTAGGTTGAACTGTAGAAGCATTCGCGACTTGGTTATATGACCGGAGTCGATCGCGACGTGGGGGATGGTAGCGTGGAGGTTCGGCGGTGTTTTGGAAGGTCGCTGGGGTTTTCAGGTGGTGGTGACCATTGGTGGTGATGGACTTTTGGGGTTAAGCTGCTGCAGATTTTCGAGCAAATGGGTCGAATTTTGATTGGCGTATCTATCGGTCGATCTAGATTGTGGGAGAGGTTGTCGAGGCATTGCGTGGTTGGTCGGCGATCAGGAAGTTGGTCGGAGGGGTTTGGTTTGATTTTGCACGTACATGCATGTACGTTGTGCACGATTTGGAATGGGTGAAGTTTGATTAGGGAAGACGAGTTACAGCTCGAAGATTTCTCATGTTTTCCTATAGGTCGTCTCGAAGTGGGTGGAGTCTGGTTTTGACTCGAGGCAATCACGGGGTGTTTCGGAGTTTCTCTCGAGTGTTGGGTTGTTTGTTTTTTTAGATAGTACTGTGCAATGATAGTACAGATTCAACCTGTAGTTTGAAATAAATTAGATCAAGTATTAAATTATAAAACCAGTTTATAAAGAAAACATCCAAAGTTAAAAACTTGTTGTTTTAAAAATAAATGTAAATCAAACTTTTTAAATGTTAATTCAATTTATTTTCAAAATTTAAAATGTTTTGAGGTGATTACTTTGAAAGTAATTTAATTTAATTAAATTTTAGATTTAAAGAAGAATGTTTTGAATTTAAATATTGAACCAAAGTTTTATGCAAAATTTTAAATAATATTTAAAAACTTAAGTTTTAAACTTTATTGAAAATGAATAAGTTTGAATTATTTAAAGTGTTTTAAATTTTAAATTTGATTTCTAAATTCCTTATTTTCAAATAAGGTTATTGATATAATTTTGAAAACCAAATAGAACAATTTATTTTTAAGTTATTAAAATTTGATTTATTTCAAATAATTTATTTATAAAGATAAATAGGGTTAACTTATCTTTGTTATGAACTTAAGGATACTTAATTAAAATATGATTTGTTAATAAGTAAGCTTTAATTTAAGATTAATGTTTTTCTTAATTAATTAAGGATTTTGAGATATAAAGAAGTTATTTAATTAATTTAAAATAATTAGTTAATTGTTTATTTAATTTTGAATAATCACTTAATTATGAATTAATTAAGTGTAACTACTTAACGAAGTAATCAATGGTTAATTATTGAAAGTAATTAGTGTGTAATTACTTATGAAAAGTAATTAGTGAGAAATTACTCATGGGAGTAATTAACGTTGAAGTGATTAATGGATAATCACATGATGTTATTTATCAAGGATTGATTAATATAAATTGTTTGAAGTTAATTAATTATGGAGTAATTAATTAATTAAAGAGTTAAAGATTATTTAATGATGGAATTAATTATTTGTTAAGTAATTAATTAAGAGAGTAATCATTTAATGGAAGTAATTAGAAGATAATTATTTATGTAAGTAATTAAGGGTTAATTACTTAATTATTTTAATTAATTAATTAATGTGACTAATTAATTAATAAATGATATTTATATAATATTAATTACTAAGTGTAATTAATTAAAATGTAATTGAATAATGATTACTTAATGAAGTAATTAAAAATTAATTAATTAGATTAATTAATCAAAGGGTTAATATAATTAATTAAGAAGTTAATTAATTAAGATAAGTAATTACAAGTCATTAATTACTGTTTATGATTAATGTGATGATTAATTACAAGTTAATTATTTAATTTATTAAAGGAATTATTAATTAATAAGGATCATTAGTTAATTAATTAACTAATCAAGGTTGATTAATAAAAGTAATTAATTTAAGTATGATTAATTAATTGTAATTAATTGAGTTTTAATGTAATTAATCATAATTGATTAATTAATGGAAGCAAATGTAGGATCATTAATTATTATAATTAATGATAGTAATTAAAGGTTAATTACTGTATATGGTTAAGGATAATTACTTGAATGTAACTAAAAGATAATTAATCAAGGAAGATTAATTAAGAAGATCATTAAGAGATGATTAATTTATTTATTTGGAATAAATTAATGTAGAAGGATTTAGGTAATCCATTTGATTAAGAGTTAATCAATTCTGTTTGTGGATGACTGATTTATATTGGATGATTGATATTGGGTGATTGGTTGATACTGGATGATTTGGATATCTCTGTTATGTGATATGCTGCTTTGTGAGATGAATAGTTGATATGAATTATCTATTGTGATAATGTGATTCATCTGTCTGTTTATATCATCCTGAATATAAGTTTAATTGTTTAAACCCTTAAAACAACTTGGACATTAAAATGGAGTTTGGTTTCGGTGAGACCGGGATCGGGTTTCCATATTTGGATATCCGAAAACCACATCAATCCAAATTAAATGTTAGGTCGTAAATCCAAGTGGAGCTTAGTGAAGACTCGAGGTGTAAGAACTATTCGTCAGTATAACTCTGTGGGTGATTCCGTGATGAGTCTGACGGAGATAGTACTTACAGGTTCGAGATGGTGATTTAGAGTGCAAGGGCTATGGTCGTTGACACTGAGGGTGATTCCAAAATGAGTGCGACGAGATCGGTTTCGTTCGAACCCGGAACGAACTTGTATGGATTGAATGCTTTCAGAACATCGTCAGGTGGACGATGAGCATTCTAAGATAGATGTGTTCTATAAAGGTAATCGCAGCCTCAAGCCTCATCAACCCGGGAATGGCTAAAACAGGGGAGGTGCAGCAAGGCTAGGTGGGTAGCACCCATTTCAGGGTGAGGTCATTCCTGTCTAGATGTCCCTTTATTTCGGCTTTGTGGGTGGTTGGTCACGCCAACCACGGGGTGATCCCACTCGGGACTGTTCAGTAAGGAATTGTCCTGGCTTTATGTTGCAGAGGAGTTAGGGTGGCTCCTCGGTACGTTGATCTAGGCCACGTACTGTGACGGGCAGTACCCCGGTAGCCCTGCCATTGATGGAAACCCATTCTTACTACGAGACCCTACGGTTTTGTTTGTATTACCCACTTTTGTGGCTAGTAGCTGGAATTTAATCCTGTAACAATCTCGGCTATTTCTTATTTACTTGAAAACCCTAGACACTATTATAATATCACTGGATTTCCTGTAAAATGTTTTGGTTAGCATAAGGTAAAAACTTTTCCATGTTTATGTGTGGGAAGTCTTACGTGATACCTTTTCTTTTTAAAGGTTTTTCTAAAGTTAGGCAATTTTAACCCGTGTACTCACACCAGACCCCTATCTGACCCGAGTGTTTATTTTCTGTTTTATTAAACTCTTGGGTACTAATATAATGTATGAGTAGTCAAGTGATTCAGGTTTGCTTGACGAATTCTGGAGGAGATATGGAGCAGGAGGCTTCCATTTGTAGATATAGTATGGTTCCGTTGTATTTGTTTGGTATCTGTATCTTGTGTACTTGAGTTGTATAGTTAGATAGATGTTTATAATTGTCTAATATGTGTTGTATAAGCTGTGTACTCTGATGTAATATGATACTATGTAATATTTTATGTGATATATTATATTTCATTCGTTCCGCTGTGAGTTATCTGATGTTGTTGTGTTTCTTCTTTCTCTTTCTTTTATTCTTCTATCCCTTTCTTTCTTAATTAGTGATGCGACTTTCTAGAGATAGGAAGTCGGGTCGCTACAATTTTACACAATGAATTGGCAAAAAATCAAAGCAGAAAAGTTGTAGCGTTATCAACTAGCTATCAATAACTTCAAGAATTTCAAAACTCGGAGTAATGATGTTCGAGTTGTGATTGATTTATTACAACTGTGTTAGGAAGTTCTAAAACAGTTTTCTAACAATATTCTGTGTGATCTGTAGTTTTTCAATGGTTTAAGTTCAAATTTTAGAAAAACACAAAATATAACTTATAAAATTTTCTATCTATTTTCTAGAAATCTTAAAATTTTCAAATTGGAGTTAAGGAGCTCAAGATATGGCAATTATATTATAGCAGTATCAATATAAAGAAAATTCACAACAAGTAAAAAAATTAGGGTTTAGGGATCATACTTTTAATCAGCTTTGATGTTGTATTCACCATTTGTTAACCAAAGTATGTAGATCTCCACTTTGATTTTCTAAGCTAAGGAACATTGGAATTATTGCTCTTCAATCTTATATAGAACAACCCAAAGTCTACCTCTATCGTAGTGTTTCTTTAGCCTGGTTCTATACTTAAATGTTAGAAGAAGCGGGTGACTTAATTAAAGATGTAGGACCACTATAATTTTCATTTATAACCTTTAGTCCCCAAAATTTTTTATATAGTAAAACTTTAGTATTTATAATTAACCTTTGGGAACCCAAACCTGTTTAATTTTAAGAAAATTTACATTTGTACCTTTTGGAACCCAAATTTGTTTAACTTTTTTTGTTTATTCCTGTTCCAACATTTATTATTTTTTATGCCCAATTCTTTCACATATTAAACACTTTGAAAATTCTTTATGAAACTTGATATTACCATAATTTTTTCTCTTAATTTGTTCAACTCTATCATATCCGAGTTCTTTTCTATTTTCAGTGATAATCTAACTTCCTACATATTCGATGATTTTTTTCCCTAAATTTTTTTTCTTATTGTCGATTCAAGTCGTTTGACCTTATATTTAAGAGCATTATTTTTCATTCAAAAGTGAGATGCATCTTCTACTGAATTTTCTCTTTTTGTTTCATCTTTGTTTTTCAGACTCAAAATTTCTTTTCGAGGATTTCAATTTTGCTTTTAGACCTATTTATTTCATCTGACGCTTCTCACATTTTATGTTAAATTTTCTAGTATCTTGAATCATTAGTTCTAACTCATTATTTAACTCAAATAGGCTATTTTCTCCTATTATACTTTAAATCATTGTTGAAGTCTATCAATGTTTGAGTTTAACTTGTGATATACCAAGAGTAAATCATCATAGGATAAGTGAGCTACCTCATTTGGTTCCTCGTCGTTGTCACTTGATTCTACCATCAAGAACAATTTTTTTATTCTTTTTCACTATCAGTGTTATCCTCCTATTCTTCTTAACTCTCATCCCAAGTGGCTGCAAAACTCCTCTTTTTCTTCTTTTTTGCTCTATCGAGTTGAATTAACGGACAATTCGATTTGATATGACCTGGGTTCTTACGTTTAAGGCACATTTTTCCTTAAAATCATCCAGTACCTTGGCAATGCTAGTATTTTTTCATTTGTTTATCGCTAGATTTCCATGCTTTATAGTCCATTTTTTGAATTGCTTCATCAATAGTGCTAGCTTAGCTCCAACGTCATCTTCTTCCTGGTAATCTGTTGAACTTTTAAGGCAATAGATTTCATTTTCAAATCACCTCTTTCACATTCTTCTTTAACTTTAGTTCCATCTTATAAGTTATGAGATTTCCTATTAGCTGCTCCAATTTAAGCTATTTCAAGTCTTTGAATTCTTGAATTGCTGTCACTTTTTCTTCAGAACTTCTGGGGAAGAATCTTAGAATTTTTTGTACCATCTCCAATTTTGTGTAAGCATTTCCTAGCATTTTGGATTTGAATACTGTATTTGAAAACCATCCATACATATCCTTTATATTCTTGACTTAGGTCATTATGTAATTCTCGCATTCATCGCAGAGCATGGCTAGATGAGATTCCTTGACCTGCAATGCACCTTCATGAGTCACTTCTAGTATATGCTAAATTTTCTCCTCAGTCACACAATGAGAAACACGACTGTGTTCAATTTTATCAACGGCACAGATAATAAAAATTATAGGTTTAGCATTTGACTGATATAAACTAAGCTCATTTGCATCCCACTTATCTTTACGTTTAGGAACTTCATGACCATCTATATTTGTTGTAGGCAGACTATAACTAATTTCAACTATATCTCATTCATCTATTGTATCTAAAATAAAATTTCATCCTAGTTGTTCAATATGAATAATCAGTACCATTAAACATGGGTGGCCTAGCAATAGATTCTCCTTCAAAAAGTGCATTATTAAAACTAGCGATAGCTAAAAAAGTGAAATTGACTACCTAGCTCGATACCAATTATAGGATCGAATAAGGTTTATGATAAATTCATAGGAACGATAAAAATCACAACACAGATAAGAATAGAGTAAATGTAGAAATAAAAGCAACACATAAGTTTGCCTAGCTTTAGAAATACTTACCTACTGTTGCCCCAAAGATTTCTACTAAGATTAAACAGTCGACCACTTATAAACCCTGTAAACTTGTGACTATCGCTTACTTGAATGTTTTAACCCTATGGTCAAAAACCTGCCTCAACTCTATCCCCGAGTAGAGAATTTTTTGAACTATGAACCGTAGTTCAATCCATGTTAAAACTAGAGTTTTTTAGTTAAAAATAAATACAATATGTAAATAAAAACATGGGAAACCTTAATTTACTGTATAAATAAAAATTTCAACCCAAACTAAAATGTGGTCTTTAAATTATTTTAGCCCGATCACTTTTACTTCTTCAATCTCTAATTAATATTTCTTTGAAAGTTGTTGATTTTGTCTTCAATTGATGATCGTTCGCCTTTATCACCTTATCGGTCGATTTCTTTAATGCATTGGCGATTCACGAGCTCAGTTGCTTCAAAGGTCATGTGTTTCTCCGATTGATAATTTGGTATGATTTTAGTTATTTTGATTTTTGGTATTGACCTCGACTTGAAAAATTGCCAATGATAAATGGTTTATATAGGATAGGATTTAAAGATCCTCTCTAGTTCCATGTATTTCGATTTTTTTTTGAATATTTCCACCTTTGACTTTGATTTTAATCTTGACTGTTGATTTTTGATCGTTTCCTTTTAGCTTACGATATTGACTTGTTTGTTCTTGAGATATATTGGCTTCGGCCTGACAATGTTGAATTAAGCAACTTGTGTATATTTTGTGTTTGCTGCTGCTAACCATTTTATGCTTGCATTTACAATCATGTTAAATCTGAAATCCTTTCCTGATCGACTTTGAAAATATTTCATATGTATGTATTTGAAAAAAATGCTTTGGCATATGTAAAATTTCTAGTCTGTTTTGTTTATGCACTTGAAACTTGTTGAACTTGTTGTCCTTGTGACTTTGGTGTTGAATTGTTGAATATCATGTGACAACCGTAGCTTGAAATTTCACTCGGATTCATCTCTGTATTGTATTTTCTATTTTTGTGGCATTTTGCATTTGAACTTATGAGCCTGTCTTGATTTTCTGGTTTTGTGCACACCGCTTGTGCTTGTTGTTGAACCTGATCTGACTTGTCATATACTTTTGTCATGCATTCCTTTTCTGACTTATGTCGAGTGTGAAATATATTTGGGCTTGACCTTATAGTGTACATTTCATTGCTATGTATAAGCATCTTATTCTTTTCGGTGCACCTGACCTTGACTTGTTGTGCACTTTTAATTTCCCTAGTGCATTACCTGAAATGTGCTTGCCTATGTCCTTGCCTTGTGCATGTCTTGAGCTTGCCTTGTCCGTATCTTCTGCTTGCCTTGTGCTTGCCTTATGTTTGGCGTTTACTATTATGTCTCAGGCTTGTGTTGTGCTACCGTTGTTGTATTTGTTTGTGCACTTGCCCCATGCATGTTATTGCACCTATTTGTGTTTCCCTAGTGTACGCATCAGTTCGCATGACTTTTCCTTGTATTTTCCTTGCGCACTACTGTTTGGTGCCTTCGTACTTTGGCCTGCCTTTATAGACTCTGAACTGTTTCAGGCCTTGATTGTTTTTCCCTAATCTTGACTCCTTTTGCACTTGTATCTGGTTGTGTATGTGTGCAAGTTTGAAATGTGCACAAGTGTATATACATGGCCTTTTTAATGTTTTTGCTGATTTAATTTTTTCGGCATTATGCAATGTACAGTGATACACTATGCACGCCATAAAATGCTCGTGCACGTTATTAACTTGGTCTTAAATTTAATTCCATACGAACATGTAATATTGGTCCTTGTATGTACATGTTATACCCATACATGTTCGTTATTTTTAATGTCTATTTAAAATATGAAAAAAGCAAAAACCAATAAACTGAGGCGACGTCGAGTCCAAATATATTTATATTTTTGCAGTTTCACTTTGTTTCGTTTTTCTTTTTACCACATTATTATTTGATAAGCAAAGCAGACGACTAGACAATAATTAGAGAAAGAGTATAAAAATTGTATTCGAGTGAGTGAGGATAGGTACAAATTTTTGTATTTGAAAGAGTGTTGTATATGAGAGAGTAAAAAGTTGTTATAAATGAATATTATACATATAAAATATTATGGATGCTCTTATTGTAATTGTGCGTAATGTTAACATTTTATTGAAATGAAATATTTTTTGAAATAAAATTTTATTTGTTTTTTCATTCTGTGATATGCAATGGTACTATGACAAATACACACATAAACACATACATACATGTGTGTGTGTGTTTATTATCATAAAAAATCATAAACTACGATATTTTTACAGCTACCACCTAGAAATTTAATGATGCCAATGCCTTGCGATGCCATGAAATTGAAACTGCCACTACATGGATATTTAACATTATTGGAGAATATGTTGCATTGCCTGAACTCTGCCATAACCAATCATGAAGGGTTTCATAAAACAACACTTATAAGCTATCAAGGGTTGTCTTAATGGAGTCTTCATGGTATTTTTATGGTTGACATGAGGAAACGTATAAGAGCCATCATAAAGCGATTTACCAAAAACGTTAATGTGCTAATACTAAAGGTTATCATGAGGTGATAATTGAAAATCTACCGTGAAATGAGAAACTGGTGCTTTCGATTTATAAACTTTGAAGGAGCTATAAGGAATAAATGAGAGCCATCATGAGAAATATTAGCCATCATGCGGTAACTTTAAGAGATGAATCAAGTAATAAAGGAAAAGGAGCTACCATGAAATATTCCTTAAAGTCTTCGCATAATGATACTTCACAAATGCTGAATTCCTTTCATGAAAATCAATCCCTGCCATTATTCATCCTAATGACATGTGTATAAATCTAGAGATTGAAGACTTTTGTGCACCCCCACCCTCCCCACTACCCCCAAATAGTGACGTTTTTTTATTTTCATCATCTTTACCATTTTCATTTTTTAATCTTGGATAAATAAGAGCTTGAGTGAAGGATATTAATGGCCTCCCAAGCCATCTTAAGTTTGTAATTTTGTATTGAAGGATTCAAACAATTAATAAATTGTATAATGACTTCATGGGAATGCAAAGTCACTTCTCTTGAGTTCATGACTAGCGTATTTGACTAGGAGTATAATCCTGTTCAAGTATCTTGACTTGTCTTGATCCAAATTTAGTACTAAAACCAAATGCTGCTTTCATTGAAAGTTGAACTTAAGGCACTCGTGAATTCATCAACAACTGCTTTTGCATGATGGGAAATTCGATCGAGAAAGTTAGAGTCCAACCACAAGAAGAAGTGACACACCATGCTCGTCTCGAAAACAACGTGACCCCTTAGTTTGATATGGAAAATGCAAAAACAAGACCGTCCACTCCTAAAGAGACACCAAAGGAGAAGGATGAACTTCAAGTCATGAAGAGTAAATTGGAAGTTATGCATGAACTTAAAGGATAATTAGTTACATAAAATTGTATCAAAGAGTGAAAAAGAGGTGGTGGGATGGAAAGTTGAGTCTCCTTCCAAAAAAGCAGTAGACTCAAATTTAAGAAGTAAGAATGTTGGAAGAGCAATTTAGGACCATAAAAGATGGAAGAAAATCACCTAATTCAAAAGCTGAGTAAAAGCTCAAGGTCACAATTTGCAAGCTCCGCTTCACAAAAGCATTATAAGCCAAAGCATGAAAACTATGAGGATAAGGAAGATTATTTCAAGGGCTTCACTGATAAGATGACTAAGGAAGTGGTCGAATTAAAGGGAAACAGAACGATCGACCCTAAAGTCAAAAATAATTTTAGGGGAGCACCGTTCACTGAAAGAATTATGGATGTACAATTACATTCTTATGTTAAAATTTCGTTTATCAGATATGATGGTACCAAGTATCCAGATGACCGGTTAATGGCATTTGAAAGTCAAATGGATTTGTACAATGCCTCGGCCATAGTGCGATGTAGACTATTTCCAACCACATTCTTTGGTGCAACAGCAAAGTGTTATCGATGCTAAAGGGAAAAGATGATCTACTCAGCAGAGCAGTACTCGTATGAGTTATCAGCACAATTAAGTACTTCGAAGAAACCAACAATTGACGCGAGCATATTAGCCATCATTAAGGAAAAACTAGGGGAATTGCTAAGGGATTATTTGAAGCTATTTAATGCAAAGGCTAATAAAGCGGAAAAGGTAAGCAATAAAGAGAAATTAATGGAAGTAGAAATCCAGTTTAATCAAAAACACAACATTTTTGAAAGAGCTATACATTTATGGATGCAAGACCTACAAGACATCTACTTTCAAATTGATAAGCTTGTCCGAATGAATGAAATATTTCATAATAGAAGAAATCAAGAGGAGAAGAAGAACTTTTTAGCCACAAACAAAAAGGGGAGATGGGAAGGATTTTACAATGCAAATGCTATTGAACTAGATCTCCTATATATATGATATTATGAAGGATGAACTCGACTACCCAGTTTTTTTGAAGCAAAAACAAATCCAGACCCAAACAAATGGGGAGATTACAATGTATACCTTAGAGTAAATGGCCATAAGATAGATGAATACATAGTCCTGGTCGGGATTATCCAAAGTATGATTAGGAAGGAATTCTCAAATAATTTTTTAAGATCGATCAAAAACTCGCACGTAATTAACAGCCACCCATCAACAACTCCAACGTCATGGAAAGCGAGATTCCATAGGGTTTGCCGCAATCGATGAACCATATTAATGTGATCCATGGAGGACCCCATTAGCAGGTCGAAGCAAAGGATCGAAAAGTAATTATGTGTGAGAGGCTAAAGAAGAGATCTACTCAATAAACGATGAGCCTCCGTTAAAGTGTTTTAAAAGTGCGATCGAAATGCTAGATTTGGTAATAACTCCTAAAGAGCTGAAAGGAGTCCGACATCCCCACAACAACCCTCTTATGTTGACTACCCAAATAGGATTTCACTTGTATTTGAAATTCTGGTAGACATGGGCATCATAGCGAATGTCATTTTCAAAAGTGCTTCCGAACAAGTGAGAATTCTAGAAGAAAATTTTGAACCTCGCCTGGAGCTGATATTTGGATTCAATAATAACGGTTCTACTCAGGTGGGTCAAATTAAATTATTTGTCCAAATTCACACTCCTCCACATTCAAGGATGTTTGAGATATTGTTTTTGATCATGGACCAGTCTTTTTACTATAATGCATCTTCAAAAGGCCAGCTCTTGATGAGATTGATGCTTTCATATCATGAAAACATTTGTTGGTTAAGTTTCTCTGCTAAATGAGCTAAGATACTATTTATGGAGAGCAATTTAATTCATATGGAGTGCACTTTGCCGCATTTGAGAAATTTAATAAATAACTGCTTCTTGCTATAGGCCCGCATCAAATAAATGTGATAAAAACAAGAAGCTCTTGCATATTAGTCCTCTAGACCTGATATCTAAAGCGAATAACTCAATTTTTGTCCAACGACAAGTTAGGCAACTAGTAAGGAAATTAGATTCAAAGCGAGAAAAAGGAAGCACGTCGAACTAAACCAAATTAGTCATTATGAGAATGAGGTTTTGGAGGAAATTATCATGAATATTGATTTAAGGAATGGGAAACAGAATGCATAATCAATAGAAATCCTAGAAGAAGTAAAATAGATATACAAGACTCTACTAAAAGCATGAAGATTGGTAATGGAATGAACAAGGAAACTAAAGAAAGGTTAATCTTATTTTTACGATCAAGCAAGATATATTTGCATGGATCCGTGCAGACATGGAAGGAATTGATCCATCTGTAATGTGTTATGCGCTCAACATTGACCCAAAGTTTGTTCCAGTAAGGCAGAAGAGGGATGTTTGACAGAACCTACACCGCAGCACTAAAGAAGGAGGTGAAAAAGTTGCTGGAGACCATATTCATAAGAGAGGTATTTTACCCAAAATGGTTGGCAAATCCAATATTTGTAAAGAAATCTAATGGAAAGTAGAGGACATGTGTCAATTATATGGATCTCAACAAAGCATGCTCGAAAGATTGTTATTCATTACCCAAAATCGACCAATTAGTGGATGTAACTAGTGGTCATAAATTGCTATATTTTATGGATGCTTACTCAGGGTGTAGTTCGATTCCGATGATTAAACCCTATAAGGAACATACAAGCTTTTTCATAGATTGGATAATGTACTTCTACAAAGTAATTCCATTTAGGCTGAAGAACATGAGGGCAACATACCAAAGACTCGTATATAGAATGTTAATAAATCAAATAGGAAGAAATATAGAAGTTTATGTTGATGACATGTTGGTGAAATCTAAGAAAGAGTAGGACAATATAAAGAATTTGAGCAAAAAATTTAATGCATTGAGGAAACATAAGATGAAATTAAATCCGCAAAACTGCGCTTTTGGAATCCAATCTTGGAAATTCTTAGGATATACTGTAAGTATTAGAGAAATCAAAGTCAACCCTGATTAGATAATAGCTATTTGAGATATGACATAACCTAAAATATGTAAGGAAGTGATGAGACTAAATCGATGCATCTCGACTTTAAGTTGATTCACATCTAAAGCGATGGACAGATGTATTTCCTTTTTGATGTAATTAAGAAAAGAAAACTTTTGAATGGACATAGGCATGTCAAAACACTTTCCAAGAATTGAGGTCATCTAAAAACACCATTGATACCCTCAAGCCAGTGGAAGGAGAAGACTTATTTCTGTACATGGCTCTATTAGAACATGCATCATCTTTCTTTTGGTAAGAGAGGAAAATGGAATCCAATTTTTGATTTACTACATGAGTAAATGGTTAAAAGGTGTTGAAGCTAAATACCCAGTTATAGAAAAATTGGCATATTGTTTATTGTTCTCATCACAGAAGCTTAGGCTTTATTTTCAATCTCATCCAATCAAACTCCTAACCAACTGCCAATTGAGGTAAATTCTGATTAAACCCATAGGAAGACTGATAAAATAGGGAATGAAATTGAGCCAATATGATACTAAATACCTACCTATGACATCAATCAAAGGACAGCTTTAGCAGACTTTGTTGCAGAATGCATGGTATCCATTGAGGAACGGTCGGAAAAAGAAAGGAAAATCGAGCAAAAACAGCAGTTATACGTAGATGGAGCATCGAATGAACATGGGGTAGGATTTGTTATACTTACCCCTGGTGGGCACAAACTTCACTATGCAATGAAATTAGGCTTTCCAGCAACCAACAATATAGCAGAGTATGAGTCAGCAATCAGAAGGTTAATCTTAGTGCAACAGCTCAAAGTTCATGAAATTAAAATATTAAATGATTCACAATTAATGATAAACCATTTGACTAAGACATTCCAAACTAGAGACGCTCGACTAGCCCAATACATCAAAAGAATCCATAAGATGCTGGTACACTTTAAGGATTTCTATATACACCAAATACCAAGGGAAAGGAATCCGCAAGTGGATTCTTTAGCAAAGCTCGCAAAGTTCACATGGGGCACCAGAGATCAAAATCATACTTGTTAGATTTCAATGAAACCCAAGTATTGAAGAAGCGAAGGAGGAATTAAGCAAGGAATCTTTGATTTTAACTAGATCCCAAGTTTGTCAATAATTAAATAATGAGAAGAATCCTCAAGAAGATAACAATAACATAGCACGTCCATAAAGAGTGTGCACTCATGAAACCCATATGTTGATAACTGGATGATGCCCTTGGTCGAATACATTGAAAAAGGAATCTCACTAAAGGAAAAGAAAAGAGCATGAAAATTAAGGTACCAAGCCCCTTCACATACCATAACTGATAGAGGATTATACAAAAAGGATATTCGACACCTTACTTAAGATGCGTTGTACCCGAAATAGGCATAAGATTATTAATGGAAGTCAATAAAGGATTTTGCGAAGATCATTCCAATGGAATAAAACTAGCCAAAAAAGTGATGAGACAAGGATATCATTGGACCAAAATGAAAGAAGAGGCCACAAATTATGTCAAAATGTTAACAAGTGACGAAATTTCTCTAAAACACCATGACTTCCTCCAAGCAATCTAACCGTCATTTCACGTCCATGACCCTTTGATGAATGAAGGAATTATTTAATCGGTCCTCTTCCAATCTTAATAGGAGGAGAAAATTTTGTTGTCCTAACAATTGATTATTTTACTAAGTGGATGGAAGTTAACCCCTACCTAACATAACTACCAAAAATGTTCTAATGTTCATTATTAAGAATACAATAATAAGATTTGGGCTCCAAAAGATGTTCTTTTCCGATAATGGAACCCAATTCAAAAGTGAGCTTTTCACTCATTTCTCTAAAAATAATGAAATCATAAGAATTTTTTTGTAAGTAGCTCACCCAAAGGACAATGGGGTAGTTGAGGCGGCAAATAAAACCATAAAGAGCATTTCAAATAAATGATTGGGAAAAGCCAAAGAAAATTAGGTAGATGAACTTTCCTTCATCTTACGGTCATACCGAACATCCTTAAGGACTACTATTGGACACACTCCATACTCCTTGACCTATGGATTTGAGATAATGTACATGTTGGAGCTGAAGTTCCCTCGTGTTAAAGAATTGCTTATAACTATGAAATGAATCAAGAATTGAGAAGGGAATCGCTTGATTTGCTTAATGAATTAAGGGACCAAGCTACTATTCGAGCTATAGAATATCAACGTAGAATCACAAAGTATTATAACTCAATAGTGAAAGAAAGAACGTTCAAGAAAGGAAACTTGTTTTGAGGAAAATAATAACGAGCACAAAGGACCCCATGGATGACCTCTTCGGACTAAGGTGGGAAGGTCCACTTGTCATTCACAAAGTTATCCCGCCAGAGGCATATCGATTATGTAAACCTGATGGAAACTTGATACAAAGGACTTGTAATTCCGAAAACTTGAGGCCATATTTTACAAAATTGGATGAATAAAGTAATTTTCTAAGAATGGCTTATCGGATGAAATAGAAATCCCATCTAATTGATTGCCTTTAGAACTAAATTGGTAAGGTTCATTGAGCGAAGACATCCTTCATATCCAGAAAAGGAAAAAAAACCTTTGGTCCCACTACAAGGCCTGGTCAAAGTAACCATCTAAAGAGTAATGGTCGATTAAGCCTGTGATCCTACCGTCGGGCCTAGTCAACATACCCGTCCAAGGGAGATGGACGAAAAGGACTTTGGTCCCTTTGTCTGGCCTGGCCAAAGTAACCATCCATAGAGTGATGGCCAGTTAAGCCATTGACCCCGTTGTCGGTCCTGATAATGAACCCATCCAAGGGAAATGGATGAGTAAGCCTTTGGTTCTGCTACCAAGTTTGGCCAAAGCAACCATCCAAAGAGTGGTGGTCAATTAAGCTGTTGATCTCGCCGTTGGGCTTGGTCAACGCACTGAGGGAGATGGATGAAAAGCTTTTGGTCCCACTGCCAGGCCTGGCCAAAACAACCATCTGAAGAGTGATGGTCAATTAAGCCCTTGATCTCACCACCGGGCCTATTAAACACACCCATCCAAGGAAGATAGATGAAAAGCCTTTAGTTCCAGCTTTAAACCAATCCAAAGCAACCATCCAAAGAGTGATGGTCAATTAAGCCATTGATCCCGTCATCGGGCCTGGTCAATGCACCTGTCTAAGAAAGACGGTCAATGGAAACTCTAATGATCAAGCTAGACTATGAAAACAACTATCCAAAGAAGAACGATAGACCAAACTCCTAATTTAACGAACAAACAAACTCAGAATAGGTAAGAGACGAAATGCATTTCGTTGAAACTTTGGAAATTTTTGTATTACCGCAACATCAATTTGCTATAATAAAAGCTACTCTTAATAAATTTAAAACAGACTTCCTTACTTTTTGTAAAATAATACTTTAATAAGTACATATATTTGATTTTTAAATAAAATGGTTTCCAAATGAAGTTATGAAATATTTTATAAGGATATCCTCAAGTAAATTTGTTAGAAACTTTTCACCATGAAATATTTTCAACAAGAACGATCATTACAATTGAAAATTACTTCTAGAGGATTACAAAATCTATGCATTTTGGAAAACCATTTTATGGAAAGTCACGATGTTAATGAGAAAAGGTTATAACAAGTTGAAGTAGCACAAGCAATCAATGATGTAGGATAAAACACCAAGGAATGATAAAATGAGATGAAAACAAGAATAATGCAAGGACATAAGTTTATTTAAGTGGAAATTAGGTTAAAGGGCTTCTACTTGTAGGGTAATAAGTTTTAAGGACAACACTTTTGAATAATTAGTTTTAAGGACAATTTACAGCATAATGTTAGATTCATTTATCTTTTTAAGTTATACAGAAAAATGATAAATCCTTTTATCATTATTTCTGTATATCTGAAAATGACAAATTCTTTTATCTTTTTCCTGTAAAATGTCCTTAAAACTAATTTTTCAGAAGTAGTGTCCTTAAAACTTATTACCCTACACAAATAAGCCCTTAAAGTGAAAATCCCCTTTATTTAACCTAAAGCATGAAAATCTTCTTATGAAAAGGGGGGCAAGTGTTACACCTAAAGTTTCAAAAATGGATTGTTAAACAAAAAATCTATCGTATGTAATTGAGAGTCATCGTACCTAATTGAAGCCATCGTGTATAATTCAAGGTGATCAAGTTAAGGGTAAAGCTATCTTGTGATATTGGGAATCATTGTCTATGATAGAAGTCATTATGTGTAAAATGAAGTTCGTATATGTTGATAAGGTTATCGTGCTTTAATTGAATGAAGTCATTGTGAGACGTTATTTTCTGTTAATAAAGTAACGGAGGATAAAGCAATGGTAAAGAACTATCATGAAAGAAAAAGGATTATCGTGATTAATTTAGTAAAGTCATCATGAGACACTTTACTGAAAACGTCAGTACGCCAAAGATAAGAGTCATCATGAATGATTGGAATCATCAAATTTGGATAGGCGATCATGGAATCATTCGTCAAAGCTTTCATGATAACACCCGAGGTTATTGGGGGTTGTCGTGAGGTAATCCAAAGTTATGGCCAGCATGATGAATCTTATAAGGCAATTGTGAGAAGTTTAATGTGGCCATCGCATGCTATCTTCAAATGGTAAACAAAGGCTATCGTGGGAAGTTCTATAAATCCATTATGTGTTATCTTCAAATAACAAGTCTAGTACATTGTGAAGAGTCATCGTGAGTGAAACCTGATGGAGCCATTACACACCAATTAAATGAAATAACTAAAAGATGGAGTAATCAAACTATCATTGAGGGGTTCGTGGTACAAAAGATAATACCATACTGCATACTATACATCAAATATGGTGTTGATTTCAAGTAATTTGGATACATAAACCATATATAATTTATGCATTTAAAAAATAAAATAAGATTGATATCTACATTGCTCTATACTATTTTGTTCAATTTTATGTTCTATACTATTTAGTTCAAATTTGTGCTATGTAACTCTTTTTCATAAAAAGTGTTGTGTAGTATTATGTTCAACAAAATTCTAGAGCTCCGTGTTATTCTTTTCATTGACTAATATAACAAATATAAGTGGTTGTGAAGGTAAGTTTGCATTATATACTAAGATAGAAATGGCATACAGTAGCAACTTGGAATTTTATTTGATTGCAATAAATATATTGAAGTCATGTGGTAGGGGCTTTAATGTGACTAGAAAAGAAATCAATGTACTTGAAGCATCAATAACATGAACATTAATTGACCTTTGTTATATTTGTGTGCACAAGGCCTAAAATAGTGTAGTTGTAATTAATGTTGACATATAGGCAACTGTCCAATAAATTTTCATTTAGAGATCAAATGATATGTATTGCGTTTAATTTAAATTTTAAAATGACTACCTAATTCAACTTTTGTCATACCATGGAGCTCCCTATGGTAATATATATATATATATATATATATATATATATATATATATATATATATATGCCATCTTCTTTATACTTTGTATTATGTGCTAGTTTTCATAATATTAGTTACAGTGCTGATTTGGTTAGCGATTGGTGAATTAATTATCATTTACTCACTAAACTGCATATATTTAAAGTCACCTAAATATACATGCATCATTAACCTAATCATTATTTTTAGTAGTTTTTTTTAATATTTTACTTTTATAACTTTTCAATACTATTTAATTATTGAAGTATAGACCCTTTTTTTGATGTTGTATGTCCTGTATTTCAATGTATGGTACCGCATTGCTGATAGTATTTTAAGAAATATGGCTAATTACTCAGTTTTGTAACATATATGGACTACCTATTACAATCGGTTTTTGAAACCCGTTTGAAATGTCTTATTGTCATTACAAATGAAGTGATAGATCGTTCGATTTTTTGGTATTGGTCGACTGGGACCATACACGGTTTCGTGTAACCATTTGGCCACTATTAAAGCCAAATTATAGGATATCATTAGGTTTTGTATTCAAGATTGCATTGCTCTTTGTATTACATTGTTAAGGAAAACAGAGAGTAATATTCGAAATAATCTTCATTTTCCTATGCATGATGAAACACTAAGGATGCTTCAATAAACCAAAAGTAATCTTCATTCTAGAAATATTTGTCTCCTACATGAATTTGTTAGACAAATAAGTAATTAAGCATAAAAAGACATAAAACCAATTATATTTTACATTATACATCCAAAATACAAATAAAAAATTTGCTTAGAAGAATTACAGTAAATAATTTGCAGTGGATTTTTGAAGTATTATCAATAAATTATTTGTATTGTGTGACAGAGAAGAGAAAATTGAAAAAACATCCAAAAAAAGGAAAAATATATAAAAGCTAAGAGCTCGTCTTGAAGATGGTTCAAGTACCGAGAAGGAGTGTATGAGCTTGGGGAAGAATCACATGATACAGAGAATGATAAGTGTAACATCCTTCATTTTAATGCCTGAACTAAGCGCAACAGGGGTTGAAGTCATTGACTTCATTAATTTCCAGTGACAAATGCGACTATGTTAATCATATCAGTAACATTAGAAGCCAATGAATATCAAAAAATTCAACCACAATTTAATGAAAAACTTACACATTTCATTTTATAAATAACATTTCATATTCATTACATAATCCCATTCAACCCCACGTTTAGAGAAAATGTAACCATTAAAAAATATTCCAAGTTCAACATAAAAGTGCCCCTTGGCTGATCACAATCTAATACTTGAAAATTATACAACTTATCATTACATCTATTTAGAAAAAAGGAAAGTGCACAACGGATAAATAGAAACTCCAAATATAGCTAGATTGCCTCCTACACATCTCCGAAAGCTTATTTGTCTAATTGGAAACTTGTAATCCCTTACTCCAGACTTACTCAACTGAGCACCAGAGAGTTCAAGAGGGAAAACAAAAACTTTGGGATAGACAAAAGGTTTGATGTGTACAATAACATACCATCTCGAGTCAAAATGATATCTAGTGAGACAACGCCACTGAGCGAAACAAGTTTTCCCCTTACTAGTATCTTAACTAACAATATCAACCATAAACTATGCTCCTTCATTCACAATGGTTAGAACTTAGTAAATAATCATTTGCAATCATGCAACATATAGTGGATTACCCATCCCAATTTATTTGACTATCCATCTTAATTTCATTTGACTATCTGTGCAATATTTTCTACTTGGAGGCCCAAAACTAACGGCTATGGATGCTGCAGTCATCCATAGTTATTAATCCTCGGTGATCAAATACGGTAATGTTAAATACATTGATACATAGAAACACATGAATATGGTAAAAAATTATAACATCAAACAAGTTCCACATTCCATTTCAAAACCTTTCAAATTCGTTACATAATCTCATAATCCTTAACCATGTTCATAGAAAATAGATTTATTACAACATACACCAAGAGCAACATATGAAGATGCCCTTTGGATGACCAGAATATGTATATGTAATTTAACAACTTTGCCTTTACAACAACAACACAGTGGAATCAAAATAAAAGAGAACTCCAAGTAGTTATCATGCCTCCTGCACATCTCTAGAGGCTTATTCGTCTAAAGAGCTACCTAAAAGCTTCAAGTCTCAAACTAATCAAAATCAACTGAGTACCAAAGAGTTTAAAGGGAAAACATAAACTTCGAGTCATACATTAAGCCTGGTATGAATAATAATCTACCATCTCAAACAATTTAGATATCTAGTGAGACCATGCCGCATAGCAGAATGGGTTTTTCCCTCACTAGTTCCTAAAACCTTTATAAATGCATATATTGTGCTCTTGCATCCACAATTTTTAAAAAATTCAAAACAATATGAAGATATGCAAAGCAAGTATATCAATTCCGGATTGCCCATCCCCATTCATTTTGACTATCTGTCTCGGTTATAGTTTCTAGGGTCACTATTAACCTATTAGTATTTGTGGGCTTACTAATAACCTGTTTAATGTTTAAGGACTTCCTGTCAGTTATGTAACAGCCCGCCCATTTATACGTTTAAATCGACGATAATCCACACACGTCAGACTCAAACCATACAAAAGAGCGGATTGTTATTGGGGTAAATAAGAAAAGGCAGAGAAAGAAAAAACAAACAGAATCTTGTAGCGGCACGAAAAAATATAATAATCAAATAAATAGTTCATGAAGCTGTTTTACAAACATTTGATTTTATTTATACAATACATATCAAAGTTACACATACTAGAGAATAATGAATAATGTAGCGAAACAGTATGAATGCGGTGGAATAATATAACAAATAATAGTAATACAATCTTCGTCTTCGTCCTCCAGAAATAAAGTCTTCAAATCCTGAAATGCTCAGGCCGACCCGAGCGAATTGAAAAGACAAAACACTCGAGTCAGAACTAAAAGATCTTCTTTAAGTTAAATCAACAATAAATAATACGAGTGGAACGGCGTCAAAGATGTTTACGGGATTTGACATCTCCTATCCAGTGTCTAACATGAGTGTAGTAATTTAAGAGATGCCCGGGATTCACATCTCCTAAGGATTGGTTAAACTATTTACTGTGTAGTAATATTTTGCCATTATAATAATGTCTATTAGTAAAATAAACTTACTTTAAAATAGCGTTAAGGAGTGACCCAATATTCCCGTTAACACGCAATAGTGCCAATAGTCTATACAATACCATAATACCTCCTGATCGGGAGGCTACCAGAGGATACTCCATAGGTACGACACAAATCAAACTCGTACAAGGCGTGCTAGGGTAGGTGACATGGCAGAACTAGGCAATGTCAGGGTAGATATACCAATTACGCTTTCGGATCGATAGTAACATGTAGCAGCTACTACCGCCCACCTCGAGCCACAACCTTAAAATCAAATGGGCCCAAATCAATCACAAAGTAATAGAATGGTATCGAAGGAGTGTGTCCGATAAAAGGTGCTACCTTATTAGTCCGTCAATCGCTCCTGTTTTAGCCACCTTATGCCAACACATGGGAGTCGGGTCCACGTATATACCTTAAAGGAAATGCTGCCATCATCCTACTTCATTATGGAATCTCCACCATGTACACAGTTGTTAAAGTGGTTTTCGGAGTTGGCAGAGAGTATGAAAACTTCTGATCCCGGTCTCTTTCACAACTAAACGTTATTATAACACCACGGTCATTTTCAAAATAGTTTATACTTTAAAACCAATTATCATTGCCCCTTTTAAAACCAAATCAATATGATATCATTTTCGTTTCAAAGATATCCTTTTCTAAAATCATAACATTTTCAAAGTTATAACATTTTGAAATCCAAACACTTGAATATAACACTTTCAAATTTTAATATCTTGGAACTCATAACTTGAAACATAACTTCTACCACACAAATGGTTTAAATATTTAAAATACTTTACATAATAAAATAGCTTCTTCAATGTCACAAATCAATTCCAAAGCAATTCAATTCAGTTTCCAAATAAACTATTCCAAATTATATCAACTTCAAAACAGATTTGATCTACAGGATAACCCATTTTAGATTCAATATACCTCAAACTTTAAGTATTAAACACTTTCAAAACTAATTTTGGTAATTTCATACACACATACACATCAAATCCAATTTTCTAATATTTAGTTTTGAAATATTTTACTTAACAAAATCCATTATCATTTAAGTAAAACCCAAATTACAAATGACTAAATATTTCCTTCAATTCATTTATACCTGAAATATTCATTTAAATCATCTTGAACAAAATCAAGTTATAAAAATCATACCTTTTAAAATTTCAAACTTAATAAACTTCAAATCAAACTTATTTGAGTTTAATTCGTAAATAAATTTAATTTTTGAATAATTTCCAATTTATCTTCCAACCTTAATTTATTTAAATCATTTTAAACTATATATAAAATATAATTTAATTACCTAACCATATTACCTTCCATAAAATCGAACTTTATTATTAAACTCATTCTACATTGAAACATTTTATACATAGCTTAAAATCAAGAATAAAATAGCATTTATATAATATCTAAATCACTATTGATATATAACCATATATTTCTTTAAAAACCCATAGAAATTTATTTCAAAATATTTTTATATATAGACCATGGTATCTGTATATAATTTTCTATCCTATGGTCAAGTGATATGGATATTTATCATTTCAATCCGCCATTAAAAATATAAATATGGTTATGTATCATTTCAAACCGCAATCCCGAATGAAATAAAAATCCATAACAACTTGCATTTTATAACACTAAAAATACAACATTCATTCATCAGTATCAATCATCAAACATTTATCTCAATCATCATCCAATTCAATCAATAACATCAATAAAGAACGAATAATAAATTAGAGATATTTACTGGCAGTGTATATTCAATAATAAGTTAAATAACTATTTTATCCAAATAAATTCAAATAAAATGAGATGATGATTCAAAATATGCCAAACAGTAATAAATAAATTTCTAATCACATCATAAATCAATTTAACATACATAAGAAATTATAGAAGTTGTGAGTGGGTTAAAACACTCACCTTTTGAATTTAAATCAAATTTAAATCCAATTTAAACCCAAAAATTCAAACAGTCTCCGAATTCGTCCAAACAAGCGTCAAATTGTTTGGAATTTTGATATGATCCCAGTAGATCAGACTGCGCCTAAATTTGAGTTCGTATGAAAAAGTTGTGTATGTTAGAACATCTAAAGTAAAAAATTAAAATTAAAATTGAACAAAGCAAATAAAGTTACCACGTCATTACTTCTTCCACGCACCTTGAACAGGTAAGGTTGTTCTAAAGTTACCACGTCATTACTTCGTCCATGCCAACTGCAGCCGTGCGTGCCGCCACCCATAGAAGCGCGGACCATGCCCAAGCCTAAGGCCTCCTCTCTGGTCGCCATCAGGCCAAAAACCCCCACCGCCACCGATACACGTTCGAAAAAATCGAATTTTCATCACAACCTAACCGTCAACTCATCGAACAACCAATACTGATGAACTGCGTGCAGCGATCACCACAGCCATGTACCCTCCAATCGTCGATCAGTTCAATTTGATTGTGGCATGATGAACGACCGTGAACAGTTCGACGTTTACTGAACAAATGATGAGCCAAAATGAAAAATGAATTACAGAACTGAGATGCGCTCGTCGAGAGCTTCAAATCGATATATAATTCGATATAGTTTGAGGAAATTTAAATTTTGGCTTTGAATTTTATTTAAAATTGCAATTGGAATTTTGATTTTGTCTGCCATTGGAATAAGGAGGAGCAATGGAATTGTACATATAGAATAATGAACATAAGAAATAGGCTAGGGTTTATAACAGGATATATATAGGTAGAGCTGAGAAATAGAGGAACGGATACGATTGGTTCACACATCAAACGATAAATGGCCCGAAAGCCCGTTCTGACTCCGGAACGAATTTGGGTCAACCCATATGTCAAAATAGATGTTTTTGAATATTTAAAAATCAATGGAATAGGTTTCAAGTTCAAATTCCATCGTACGAAGAAGTTATGCTAAAATCGAGTTATTTCAAATTGATTTCAATTGATTTCAATTAAATTGATTTCTAGGCGTTTCAAGCCTGTACGATCAAATAACAAGTCCAATCGTCATGAAGCTTGAAATCCTATAATAATTCACCGTTACGGATCCGATGAAACTGCTTTCGTCGAAATCCAAGTCAATGGCCAAAATGGCTATTTTCCAATAATTTAGATAATTTAATATTAAATTAATTAATCACTTCTTCAAATTAATTTCTATAGTCCACAAATCTTATCATTTTTGATTTCTTAAACAATCACAATAATTTTAAACAAATTTAGATGTCAAATTAAAGTTGATTAATCCATCAATTTCAGCGTTTAATTTCAGTTTCATTAAATTCAGAAATTATAATTTAAAATTCCCAAAATCATATTTATTAAATTTTTGAACCTTGTTATTCACATCTTTTTACATAATAACGAGGCAACTAATATTGGTTCCTGATTTATTACATTAAAATCTTCAAATTTCATCTTAATTTCCCTTTAACGTAATATCTAAATATTTAATTCCATTTATTTGCAATAAACCCAATCACCATAATTTAAATTCAAATAAATTAATAAATATTGATTTCCATTCTTTAAATCAACCAATTGTCATATTATAAATGGAATTGGCACTATTTTCAAATATTATCTTAATTTAAATTAACATGATATTTAATTATATTTATCGAAATTTATTTTCCAATTTACTAAATGCAATCAATTATCACCTTATAATTGTTTCAATTAATTAGGATTCCACTAAATTAGTTACTTATCAAGTTACATTAACATTATTAACTTACAACTTTTTATTTCTTCCAGTATTAAATAACAAGATTTGTTAAATTAACAAATTTAATTATCTAAATTTTACGGGTCGTTACACTCTCCCCCACTCAAAACTTTTCCACCCCGAAAAGGAAAAAGAAGGGAAAAGAAAGAATTAAGTAGTCAATACATCTTATTCAAAAATATTAATTTTATAAACAAATAAATTTATAAAATTTAATAATTTAAATAAAATATATCAATTTATAACCATTAAGTCTTTTTATACTTAAATAAATAAAGTTTGGAAACATTTTTCAAAATCTTTATAAGTCCAGAATTTACGGAAATTTTGGCAGAGTCTCCTTTGTAGGGGGAGGCTCGGAAGAAAATATAATATCAAATATAACAATATATATAACAATATCATAAAATAATATATCCCAACGACGGAAAAATAATATAATAACGCTATAAAACTGTAATCCGAGAATGTACTTATTTGTCGGGCAAACAACGTTTAATTATGAAACCAAAAGCAGTCGCAATTGCTTCCATAACCTGTATTTCACTAATATAATCTAAAATGGTTAATAATAAATATATAAATGAAATATTTAAAGTTGTTTCAACCAATTCAATATAAAATAACAATCATTTGCAACCAATATACAATCATCACATAAAAATCAACCCAATCAATTCTCCATTCATATAAAACAAAACAATTGGTTGTTCGGGTTCAAAAACTTCAACTTGTACAGAATGGAAATAAACTATTAAGTGCACCATTTACTCAACAGTCTTAGATGAAACTAAATAGATTATTCATACATCTAAACAGTTTTAAAGTATCCTTGCCCAAACAACCATAAACCAAACAAACAACAATTTTAAACAATATATCAAGTTCATTCTCATTAATTTCATTTCATAACATTTATTGTTTGATTTCCTTTTCATTCATATAATGATTTATCTTTTTTTTATTTACAATTATTTCTTGCAAATTTTCATTCCATCCATTGGTACAGTGTTTATTTCATTTATTTCTTATAAAATTTCATTTTCATTTATCCCTGTCGTGTCAATTTCTTTTATCACATTACATTCATTCATTCATTACTTAATTTCATTTATTTACAGTATTCATCTTTCTACTTATTTTTTTATTATAAATAACTTCAACATTTTCTTAAGTTTATTATCATTTCCTTACAGCTTTCCTATTTTATTTAATTAGTGGCCTTTCAGTGATACTTAAGTTTACAACAATCATAACATTAGTTTCTTATTTATAAAAGCAAATTCATTGAATACTTTCATTACTCAAGTTTTTACTTGTAAAATTTCCCATTACATTTTCTTTTAACATTTTAACTTTTTATAGTTGGTAAGTTATATATATGTTAAAGAATGCAATTGAAAATTATACAAGTTTATCTCAATTCTTTTAAATTAATTTAATATTCAATAATCCTATCCTTTGTCTTATAGGTTACAATTTCAACTTTCTAGAAATTTCATTGACAACTTAGAATTTAATCTTTTATTTCCATTAGAGGTTCTAATTATTAATTAGTTACAGCCTATTTCACTATAATAATTGAAACTATTAATTAACGGAAACTTAAGAACTAAATACCGGGTTAAGTTTCAAATCATATTAAAATAATAGATAGATGTATACACTTGCAATTTATATATCCAATTTCATCTAAAACAATTTGAAATTTATATTTGTTTATCAAAATAAATCTGCAGAAAAACTACTACAATGACTTTCCTACTTCGAAACTCGAAAATGAATGTCGACGATGCGTGCACTCATCACCGAAATTATTTTCCAGCGACAGAGAGGCGAGTACAGAACTTATTTCTTTCCAAAATTTCTTTTAAAACATTTCTTCCAAATTATATTGAAATATTTATATCAGAAAATACTTTAAATAAAATTATTATTATATTCAAAAATTATTCAAAAGAAATTTCAAAACCTCGGAACTTAAGTTCTAAATTTTCAATTTTCATTTATTTTATTTTCTTCAAATTTTGTTCCCAATCAATATTTATAAATTTCACTACCAAACAACCAATATATTACAATCAAATATAGCCTTTATAAAAAATTATTTTATATATAGAAAATATAATAGGCAAAATTATTTCATTCACCTATATTCAAAACAATATTGTGTCGGTCTGTCCTATTAAGTGTTTTGAAATCCCTATTAATGTCATAGTGTCCTATGCACCAACCAGAATTTATAAATACAAAACGGAACAGATTAACACAATATTAAAACCTTTTTATAACACTAATTAGTATGCTCTCTCTCATATATACACACTCAGTGACTCATCATAGGGTATTAATACCCTATTAGTAAAGAGTCAGACCTCACAAAGCTAAGTTTTATCGCTAAACCAAAGCTCTGATACTAGATGTAACAGCCCGCCTTTTTGTATGTTTAAATCGACGATAAACCACACACGTCAGACTCAAACCATACAGAAGAGCGGATTGTCATAGGGGTAAATAAGAAAAAGCCAAGAAAGAAAAAAACAAACAGAATCTTGCAGCAGAGCGACATAATATAATAATCAAATAAATAGTTCATGAAGCTGTTTTACAAACATTTGATTTTACTTATACAATACATATCAGAGTTACACATACAAGAGAATAATGACTAATGTAGCGGAAAAGTATGAATGCAGTGGAACAGTATAACAAATAATAGTAATACAATTTTTGTCTTTGTCCTCCAGAAATAAAGTCTTCAAATCCTGAAATGCTCAGGCTGATCCGAGCGAATTGAAAAGACAAAACACTCGAGTCAAAACTAAAAGATCTTATGTAAGTTAAATCAATGGTAAACAATATGAGTGTAACGGCGTCAGAGATGTTTATGGGATTTGACATCTCCTATCCAGTGTCTAACGTGAGTGTAGTAACATAAGAGATACTCGGGATTCACATCTCCTAAGGTTCCATTAAACTATTTACTATGTAGTAATATTTCGCTATTATAGTAATGTCTATTAATAAAATAAACTTACTTTAAAATAGCGTTAAGGAGTGACCCAATGTTCCCCTTAACACGCAATAGTGCCAATAGTCTATACAGTACCATAATACCTCCTGATCGGGAGGCTACCAAAGGATACTCCATAGGTACGACACAAATCAAACTCGTACAAGGTGTGCTAGGGTAGGTGACACTGCACAACCAGGCAATGCCAGGGTAGATATACCAATTACGTTTCAGGACCAGTGGTAACGCGTAGCAGCTACTACTGCCAACCTCGAGCCATACCCCTAAAATCAAAAGGGCCCAAATCAATCACAAAGAAATAGAATGGTACTGAAGGAGTGTGTTCGATAAAAGGTGCTACCTTCTTAGCCCGTCAATCGCTCCTGTTTTAGCCACCTTATGCCTACTCACGGGAGTCGGGTCCACGTACATACCTTAAAGGAAACGTCGCCACCATCCTACTTCATTCTGGAATTTCCACCATGTACACAGTTGTTAAAGTGGTTTTTGGAGTTGGAAGAGAGTATGACAACTTCTGATCCTGGTCTCTTTAACAACCAAACGTTATTATAACACCGCGGTCATTTTCAAAATAGTTTAAACTTTAAAACCAATTATTTTTGCCCCTTTCAAAACCAAATCAATACGATATCATTTTCATTTCAAAGATATCCTTTTCTAAAATCATAACATTTTCAAAGTTATAACATTTCAAAATCAAAGCACTTGAATATAACACTTTCAAATTTTAATACCTTGGAACTCATTGAAACATAACTTCCACCACTCAAATGGTTTAAATATTTAAAATAGTTTACAGAATAAAATAGCTTCTTCAATTTCACAAATAAATTCCAAAGCAATTCAATTTAGTTTTCAAATAAACTATTCCAAATTATATCGACTTCAAAACAGATTTGATCCACAGAATAACCCATTTCAGATTCAATATACCTCAAACTTTAAGTATTCAACACTTTCAAAACTAATTTTGGTAATTTCATATATATATATATATATATATATATCAAATCTAATTTTCTAATATTTATTTTTGAAATATTTTACTTAACAAAATCCATTATCATTTAAGTAAAACCCAAATTACAAATAACTAAATATTTCCTTCAATTCATTTATACCTGAAATATTCATTTAAATCGTCTTAAACAAAATCAAGTTATAAAAATCACACCTTTTAAAATTTCAAACTTAATAAACTTCAAATGAAACTTATTTAAGTTTAATTCTTAAATAAATTTAATTTCAAAATAATTTCCAATTTATCTTCCAACCTTAATTTATTTAAATCATTATAAACACTATATAAAATATAATTTAATTACCTAACCATATTGCCTTCAATAAAATCGAACTTTTTTATTAAACTCATTCTATATTGAAACAATTTATACATAGCTTAAAATCAAGAATAAAATAACATTTATATAGTATCTAAATCAATATTGATATAAAACCATATATTTCTTTACAAAACCACATAAATTCATTTCAAAATATTTTTATATATAGACCACGGTGTCTGTAAATAATTTTCTATCCTATCGTCAAATGATACAAATATTTATCATTTCAATCCACAGTTAAAAATATAAATAGGTTATATATCATTTCAAACCGCAATCCATAATGAAATAAAAACCCATAGCAACTTGCAGTTTATAACACTATAAATACAACATCCATTCATCCAATATCAATCATCAAATATTTATCACAATCATCATCCAGTTCAATCGAAAACATCAATATAGAAAGGATAATAAATGTATTTACTGGCAGTTTATATTCAATAATAAGTTAAATAACTATTTTATCCAAATAAATTCAAATAAACTGAGATGATGATTCAAAATATGCCAAACAGCCATAAATAAATTTTTAATCACATTATAAATCAATTTAACATACATAAGAAATTTTAGAAGTTGTGAGTGGGTTAAAACAATCATCTTTTGAATTTAAATCCAATTTAAACCCAAAAATTCAAACAGTCTCCGAATTCGTCCAAACGAGCGTTAAATTGTCCGGAATTTTAATACGATCCCAGCGGATCAGACCGCGCCCAAATCCGAGTTCGTATGAAAAAGTTGTGTATGTTGGAACATCTAAAGTAAAATATTTAAATTTAAATTGAACGAAGCAAATAAAGTTACCACGTCATTACTTCTTCCACACGCCTTGCACTGGTAAATTTGATCGAAACCCTAACCCTAAATGCACGAGCCCCCAAAGTCATCACACTTGTCCACGCCACCTGCGACCGTATGCGCCGCCACCCACAGAAGCGCCGACCACGCCCAAGCCTAAGGCCCCCTTCCGGTCGCCATCACGGCCAAAAACCCCCAGCCGCCGCCGATACACGTTTGAACAAATCGATTTTTTCACGGCAATCTAACTGTTAATTCATCGAACAACCAACACCGATGAACTGCATGCAGCGATCACCACAGCCCCGTACCCTCCAATTATCGATCAGCTCAATTTGATCGTGGCGATGAACGGCCGTGAATAGTTCGACGTTTGCTGAAAAAACGATGAGACAAAATGAAAAATGAATTACAGATCTGAAATGTTCCCGTCGAGAGCTTCAAATCGATATATATTTCGATATAGTTTGAGGAAATTTAAATTTTGGCTTTGAATTTTATTTGAAATTGCAATTGGAATTTTGGTTTTGTCTGCCATTGGAATGAGGAGGAGCAACTGGAATTATACGTACAGAATAATGAACATAAGAAGTAGGCTAGGGTTTATAACAAGATATATATAGGTAGAGCTGAGAAATTGATGAACGGATACGATTGGTTCACACGTCAAACGATAAATGGCCCGAAAATCTCGTTCTGACTCCGGAACGAAATTGGATCAACCCATATATCAAAATAGATGTTTTTGAATATTTTAAAATCAATGGAACAGGTTTCAAATCCAAATTCCATCATATGAAGAAGCTATGCTAAAATCAAGTTATTTCAAATTGATTTCAATTGGTTTTAATTAAATTGATTTCTAGGCGTTTCAAGCTCGTACGATCAAACGACAACTCTGATCAAACGACAAGTCCGATCGTCATGAAACTTGAAATCCTATAATAATTCACCGTTACGGATCCGATGAAACTGGCTACGTCAAAATCCGAGTCAGTGGCCAAAATGGCTATTTTCCAATAATTTAAATAATTTAATATTAAATTAATTAATCACTTCTTCAATTTAAATTCTATAGTCAACAAATCTTATCATTTTTTATTTCTTAAACAATCATAATAATTTTAAACAAATTTAGATGTCAAATTAAAGTTGATTAATCCATCAATTTCAGTGTTTAATTTCAATTTCATTATATTCAGAAATTATAATTTAAAATTCTCAAAATCCATTTATTAAATTTTTAAACCTTGTTATTCACATCTTTTATCGCAATAAGGATGCAACTAACATTGGTTCCTGATTTATTACATTAAAATCTTCGAATTCCATCTTAATTTCCCTTTAACGTTATATCTAAATATTTAATTCCATTTATTTGCAATAAACCCAATTACCATAATTTAAATTCAAATAAATTAATAAATCTTGATTTCCATTCTTTAAATCAAACAATTGTCATATAATAAATGGAATTGACATTATTTTCAAATATTGTCTTAATTTACATTAACATAATATTTAATTATATTTATTGAAATATTTATTTCCTAATTTACTAAAGGGAGAATTAATTTAAAGGACAAAGATTTGTATATTTTTTGCCTCAAGGACATGACCTCAATATTTTTACCACAAGGACAAACATCTTCTAAAAATTATTCATATAGACAAACATTTTCCAAAATTATTCATAAGGACAACAAAACTGCTACCGAGCTAAAACCGATACCTAAAAACTGCTACCGATAACTACAAACTGATACCTAAAACCTGCTATCAATAACTAAAAACTGATACCTACGGAAAGTTGTCCTTCAGGATAAAATATTGAAGGTCTGTCCTTGAGGCCAAAAAGCTGTTAAATTTTGTCCTTGACAATAATTTCATGTTTACTAAATGCAATCAATTATGACCTTACAATTGTTTCAATTAATTGGGATTGCACTAAATTAGTTATTTATCAACTTGCATTAACATTATTACCTTACAACTTTTTATTTCTTCCAATATTAAATAACAAGATTCGTTAAATTAACAAATTTAATTATCGAAATTTTACGAGTCGTTACAAGTTACTTAGTTTTTATGGGATCACTAAGAACCTATTGTCCTCTGCCAATATCTTTATACTTTCATGGGTTCTCCCTCAACCTATTGGTAACTCCAATATCTTTTCTCTTATCCTAGTTTTCATGGGTTGACTAGGAACCTATTGACATATGTCAATATCTGAATCAAAATATAGTTTTGATGGGCTAACTACAAACCTAGTGGCCTTTTCCAATATCAAATCATCGTTTTCATGGGCTAAGTACGAACCTAACTTCCTGACATCTTCATTTATAAATATTTTTCATGGGATTACTATTAACTATTGGCCCTTGCCAAAAATTTTTTTCTTCTGTACACAGTTTTCAGGGGTTACTGTGAAACTATTAGCCCTTGCCAATATCTTTTCCTATACATAGTTTCGTTGGCTTACTGTGAACCTATTGGCCCTACCATTATCTTTAATTAATATAATATATATGCACTACTAGATCAACCTAGCTGGTTATAGTGCCCTTCCCCAAATTACCATTATGGGTCCATTATAATGTGAATATATATATATATATGAAGAGAAGCGAACATAATAACATAACAACACCACTCCTGTGGGTTTAGTATCCTTTAAATTATTTTCATACAAAACGTGGTTAATCACTTTAACCTAATATTTTATCAAGGAAAGCATCTTCTTAAAACCATTTCAAAACTCCTTTACTTAGTCATAGGTTTCCCTTTAAAATGAGATTGGGTTATTTGGTTTGAAAAACTAAGGCTTTCAAAACCTTCAAAACTTTGCTTTCGACCTCCCTGGATAACCTCCTTAGAAAGCATATAAATCTCTTTTCAAAACATTAGGCCCCTGCCTTTTGAAACACTTTAAGACCTCCCTTTGGAAACCTTTCGAATGTAATAAAGTAATACTTATTAACTCTTGTAAGCATAGCTTCGAACCATTGAAAGTACCCCTTTCGAAACCTTTGGAAGTATCTCTTTCAAAACTGTTGAGTTTATATATATATATATATATATATATATATATATATATATATATATATAATTTGGGTCAAAGTGAAATAAACGAAAGTATCTCTTTCGAAAACCATTCTTTATGATGTAAAAGTATTGTGGAAAACTTGATGGCGTCGGCACCATCCTTTCGAAAGCTTTAAATCATTTAAGCCAAAACACAAATGGATAGCATCGAAACCCCCTTTCGAAGCCATTACCTTCAAAACCCTAGGACCATTCCGGAAGCATTTAGGAAGTGGCATAGAACATCTTTAAAACAAAAACTACCCTTCAAAAGCATTTATGACTTCAATATACTCAAAAGGAAAAATAACGGTAGCAGGGCTTCGACTAGGTCGGAACCCCTACTCTCGAAAGCATTATTTTACAACTAACTCATTCGAAAGCTCTTAGTTTTAAAACATAAAATGGAAACCCCTTCGAAAGCTAATAGAAAACCCCTTTCGAAAGAATATGTTTAGACTCCTTCGAAAGCTTTAATAATACAAAGGCAGGCGTTTAACTTTTTAAAACAAACAAAGGTATCTACCCTATTGGAAGCAATGCTTACGATATCATGTCTTCCGCCTTCCTCCAGTTCACTACGTACTATCTAAGTGATACATTATGCATCGGTTTTGGCCTGGGTTAGTTTTGACTAAGTCAAAAGTGGAACCTATGAGTCTAAAGGTACTTCTAAAAGAGGCGGAACCTATTTTTTGAGTAAAAGTTGATTAATGCCAATCAAAACAAAATTCTTTCTAACTAACTTTTCCATGTGTAAACATGTGATTAGTTCTCTCAACTTTTCGAATTCTTTACCAAAATAATTGTCACTTAATTTCATATCTAAACCAAGGTTAATTTAGCAAATAAGTCATTCTATTATTAAAACAATTAGATCATTTTGGTCCACCTTTCAAAATAATTTAATTATCATAGTAATTAGCCTAGGAAAATTCCCTAAAAATCATAGAAATTCACTTTTAATATGTTATCTAACATATATAAATTTTAGACCCAAATTCTCGATAAAATTTCTAAAATAATTTCTAAACCCAATTAACTATATTTTCCTTTGAAAATTCATAGCAATCTTTCTTTAGCTTGGAAAATTATCAAAATTAAAACCCAACTCCAACACCATATTTTACATAACATAATTTTTTTCGATGGCTTTCAAAGATCATTTACAATCGGTTTTGCCCTAAAATCGCATAAATCCCCACTTAAAAAATATTGTTTAAATCAGATAAATTATAATTCAAGCATATCATCATCCAAAACATCATAAAAACAAATTTGATCTTAAATCCAAAACTATTTTATCATTAAAAGAAAATTGAGATGTTATAAATTATTATTCATCTTGATTAGGATAAAGAGATTAGACTTAGATAGATTTATTCACCTTCTTTAATTCTTTAGCTTGATTTGAATTTCTCTTCACCAAGCAATAGTTGGCTCCTCTTCTTTTCTTATGTTTTTAAGTTTTATGAAAAATTAGAAAATGAATGTGAATAGAATAAGGAAAGAAAATATATAAGGGTTATGGTAATATGGTGCGGCTATTTCCCATTATTCCATTGTGTAATTTAATTAGCATATAAGTCATTCTTAAGCCTATTTAATCAATTAATTAAGCACGGCCTTAATTTATTTTCATATCTCAATCCCCTTGTCGCTTAATATTTAAATTATTCTATTTAGTTTACCTAATTAATCTCTTGAATAATGTTATTAAAAATTAGGGGGGTTGCTGGCTCCCTACCTTAAAGAATTTTGTCCTCGAAATTCAGTAAGGATTAAATACTATACATAGTAATCTTCTATAACGACTCCTAACAACCATACCAACCTACATGACTAGTACTTACCTATACAAAGCTAATATAGACATACTCTCAAAGGAGATCAGGATAAGTATCGCGAGTTTTGTCTTCTGTCTTCCAAATACAGCCCTTCTTATTGTCGCTCCACTGAACTTTCACCAACTTGACTGCCTTGTTCCTCAATCTTTTCACATCTCTCACTACACCTGAACTGGTTGTCTAATAAAAGTCAAATTAGGCTCTATTATCAAATCTTCCATCCCTATTGGAGGTATAGTAGTCTTTGGATCAAGCACATACTTGTGAACATGAGATACATGAAATACATTATGGAAACCTGCCATACTGCTCGGCAACTCTACTCTGTATGCGAGCTTTTTAATCCTCTCTATAATCTTAAATGGACCAACATATCTCGATGCTAGTTTCCCTGACTTTCCAAATCGTACGATACTCTTCATCGGTGATACTTCAATGAAAACCGTATCACCAACTGAGAACTCTAGGTCTTTACTCCTCTTGTCTGCGTAACTTTTCTATGTGGATTGAGCTTCCTTCATCCTTTCTTGGATTAACTCAGTCTTCCCTGACGTCTCAATAACCAGATCTGGGCCTAAGATCAATCTGTCTCCTATCTTCAACCAACATGCTGGTCATTTGCATGGCCTTCAACATAAAGCTTCAGTAGGTGTCATTCCTATAATAGTATGATAACTATTATTATAGAAAAACTCAACCAAATGTAGGTGATCCTTCCAAGATCCACCAAATTCCAATACACATGCTCTTAGTAAATCCTCGAGTACCTTATTAATTCTCTCTATCTGCCCATCCGTCTGAGGTGACATGCAGTACTCATCTTGAGCTTATGCCTAACATATCTTGTAGACTCTTCCAGAATTTGCTACTGAACAAAGCATCTCTATCACTGACTATGCTACTACGAACTCCATGTAGTCTAATTATGTTCTTTATGAACAACTTAGCTAAAACTGTTGCAGTCCTGTTTGACTTAACGAAATAAAATGGGAACTCGTGGTCAACCTGTCCACTATAACCAATATACTTTCATTTCCCTATTTAACCTTGGAAACCCGTCAATAAAATCCAAGGATATCGAATTCCATTTTCAAAACTGGAATCTCTAAAGGCTGAAGCAATCCACTCGGCTTCTGATGTTCGGTTTTCACTTGTTGACAGCTTGCACACTGCCTAAACCACAAGCCAACATCCCCCTTCATACTTTCCTAATATAATCTCCTTTTCATATCTTAATACATCTTGGTCCCTCCAAGAGAAATCGTAAACTTGGATCGATGACATTCTCCAAGAACTTCGTTCCTTAAGTTCTCAACATTTGGAACACACAACCGTTCATTCTCTCTTGACCATCCTCTCTGGTCAAGACTAAAATCCTTTAAATCATTGATCTCAGTTTTAACCTCAAGCCTTTTGGTCTTCTTGACTGATAATGGATCCTCCTTCTGCTTAGAAGCAATTTTATCGATCAACATTAGTCGAACTTCTAAAGGACAACTTGGCAGTACTTTGACTAGAACTAGTAGTCGATCTTTGCTGTACACTAAGGTAGTCAAAGCTTCTAAATCGTTCCATTCTGTGAACATAGTTAACACCACATTCTGATGTCTTCTGCTAAGAGCATCCACTACCTTATTTCATTTCCTAGAAGTATACTTCATATCCAAATCATAAGCGGCTAAAAACTCCAGCAACCTTTGTTATCTCATATTCAACTCCTTCTTAGAGAATAAGTACATTAAAGACTTATGACCTGTGTATAGCTCAAATCTCTCCCCTAAGAGATAATGTCTCCAAATCTTCAATGCAAAGATTACCACAGCCAACTCCAAATCCTCAGTGAGATATCTCACTTCATGTGTTCTAAGCTGTCGTGAAACATAGGCAATCACTTTACCTTTCTACATCGACATAGCTCCTAATCTAGTTTCACATGCAATGGTATATACCACTAACCCTTGGTTTTCATTTGGAACAACTAACATGTGTGCATTGGTCAATAAATGCTTTAACTTAAGGAATGCTTTCTCACATTTGTCGGACCAAACAAACTTTACCTCCTTTCTGGTTAGCTTAGTCAAAGGCACTGCTATCCATGAGAAATCCTTAATGAATCTCCAGTAATAGCCCGCAAGTCCAAGAAAATTTCTAATCTCAGTCACTGTCTCTAGTCTCTTCCAATTATTAACAGCTTCGATCTTATCTAGATCGATTGATAACCCTTTCTTTGAAACCACATGACCAATAAACTTAACCTCTTTCTTCTGAAAATGACACTTGGAAAACTTTGCATTTATCAAATGCTGCCTCAGTGTCTCAAGCACAACCCTAAGATGACCTTCATGCTCTCTTTCATCCTTAGAGTATATCAAAATGTCATCTATAAATACCAACATGAATCTATCCAAATACTCTCAGAAGACTCGGTTCATCAGATCCACGAAGAAATTAGGAGCATTCGTTAAACCGAATGACATTACTAACCATTTGCATAAACCATACCTAGTCTGATATGCTGTCAAAGGAATATTGTCCTCTGCCACTCTTAATTGATGGACACTTGTTGCCAATTCAATGGGGAAAACACTCTGCCTCCATACAACTGATAAAATAGATCATCAATTCTCGGCAAAGGATACTTATCCTTGATCATCCTCTCGTTCAACTTACGATAGTCGATACACATCCTCAACTACCCATCTAGTTTCTTCACGAAAACCGCGGTCGCTCCCCAAAGTCATTTGATTGGTCTAATAAGATTCCTTCCTTCTAGATCCACTAGCTTCACCTTCAATTCCTTCATTTCGGTCGGTGTCATCCTACTAGGTGGTCAACTTACAGGTTCAGATTCTAGCATAAGATTTATCCGAAACTCAACAGCCCATTTCGGTGGTAGTCGCATGACTTGCTAAAACATCTACAAAATCTCTTGGTACCCGAACCTGACTTAACTCTTCTCTCACTTCCATAGCACTTAACAAAGCACAACTACTCCAGTCCGAATTCTCCACTGAGAACATAATTCAGTTATGACTATCAAGGTATCTTAGTGATATATTCCCGTCTTGGAAAAATATCCTAGCCCCATACCTTCTCAACCAATCCATACCCAAAATGATTCCAAAATCTATGAAATCAAAAACATACACACTAAATGCAAACTTATAACCTAACAAATCAAGTTTTAACTGGTCACGTCTCATCCCCAAAGTTGCATACCCTCCTATTGGATTCGAAATCCTTAAGGAAGTAACAAGGTATGTGGTTCTAAGCATAACCTATCAACCAAACACTGAGATATAAATAAATGTGATGCACTGATGTCAAATAGTATCCTAATTGGTATACTCTGAATCAAAAACGTTCCTTCCATCACAGTCTTCCCATTTTTAGCTGTAGTTGGCTTAGCGAATGATGGTCCAATAACAAAAATCTTTCCCTTGTCTGCCTTAATCGGTCCTGGACACAAATTTCTATGATGCCCAACTTGATCACAGTTAAATCACTTCACATTCTTCTAATATGCAGCCTTCTTCCCCTTGCTTGGCCGGCACTCATTTGCATAATGACCCTTCTTGTCACACTTAAAGCAAACTGATTCAGCCTTTGCCTTCTTGGTAGCATCTTCCTTCTGGGTTGCCTTCTACTTAAAGAATTTTCTTTTCTTTCCCTGAGAACCCTGGGTTTCAACTGGCTTTTATTTAGCACAAACAGTAAGTATCTCATCATGGCGAATTGCCATCTCCACCACCACATTGCAGGGATCATAGATATGTGTCAAGGTTTCCCTAGCAATTTTAGGTCACAATCCCCAAATGAACCTCTCATTTCTCCTGATGTTAGTGTCTACAGTAGCATGTCCATAGTGGGACAACTCATTAAACTTAGTAGCGTACTCAAGTATCAACATTTTTCCCTACACCAAATCCATAAATTTTCTCGATAGTGTCGACTTAGCAACTTTAGATAAAAACCTCTATTCAAATCTCGCTTTTAAATCTGCCCAAGTCAACTCCTCCTCCGGAACTCTGACAGTAACACTATTACGTCAATAAAGTGTTTCCCCTTGCAACCGTCTAAAGGCCAACCTCCTTTTCTGCACATCATCCAAACCTAAATCCATAAATATTCTCTCATAGTGTAATAGCCAATCCTCAACTTCTATAGCATCCTCCGTCCACATAAATGGCTCCCCCACCAAGACTGGTGTAATCTCTACCTAGCCTTGCATAATTATTCCCAGCAGGAGCCATAGGATTAGCTCCTCCAACATTTCAAGCAACACTAGCTGCAACTCCTGCTTATAGCATATTGACGAAGAATTGATACATCTCTCCCATATCTACTGGTGGATTTCCAACACCCACATTGGCATCAGCATTTTGGTTAGTATTAGACCGTCGACCGTGGTTCCTCCTGGTATTAGGTCGAACATTTCCATTAGTTGTGGTGCTTTCTCCATCGAGATTTCTCTTATGTTTCCTACTTCCATATCTTATTTCTTGTAAATCTGCATACGATCCTTAGTAAGATACAGAAGAACGATCTAAGAGAGGAATACGTACTTATATATATATATATATATATATATATATATCAAATGCAAGTACGTTACTATAGCATTAACCCAACCTCTCCTTTTTTTCAAATTCATTGGATAATGTTTGAAAATCTTTTAGGTTTAAATTTCTTTTAAGTTTCATAAACCAATGCTCTGATACCAACTTGTAACATCCCCTATTTGGAAGCCCAGAACTAACGGCTTTGGATGCTGCAATCATCTTTAATTATTAATCCTCGACCAACAATACGGTAATGTTAAATATATTGATACACAGAAACACATGAATATGGAAAAAATTTAAAACATCACAAAAGTTTCACATTCCATTTCAAAACCTCTAAATTCATTACATAATCCCATAATCATTAAACACGTTCAGAGAAAATTTATTTATTACAACATAGCCAAGAGCGACATATAAAGTTGCCCTCTTGGACGATCAAAGTATATATAGGCAATTTTAACAACTTTTCCTTTAAAACAATAACATAGTGGAATCAAAATAAAAGAGAACTCTAAATAGTTATCGTGCCTCCTGCACATCTCCGGAAGCTTATTCGTCTAAAGAAGTACCTGAAAGCCTCAACTCTCAAACTACTCAAAATCAATTGAGTACCTGAGAGTTTAAAGAGAAAACATAAACTTCAATTCATAAATAATGCCTGGTATGAACAAAAATCTACCATCTCAAACCATTTAGATATCTAGTGAGACCACGTCGCTTAGCAGAACAGGCTTTCCCCTCACGAGAATCCTAAATCCTTTATAAAGCTATATATTGTGCTCCTGCATCTACAATGGTTAAAACAATTCAAACCAACGTGATGTTACGTAAAACAAGTATAACAGTTCTGGATTACCCATCCCTATTTATTTTGACTATCTGTCTCAGTTATAGTTTCTAGGGTCACTATTAACCTATTAGTTTTCACGGGCTTACTAATAATCTGTTTAATTTTTAAGGACTTCATGTCCAGTTAAATAGTTTTCATAGGAGCACTAAGAACCTATTGGCCCCGCCAATATCTTTACTATTTCGTGGGTTCTCCCTAAACCTAGTGGTAACTCGAGTATCTTTTCTCTTATCCTAGTTTTAAAGAGTTCACAAGGAACCTATTGACATCTGTCAATATCTAAATTCGGATATCGTTTTATGGACTGACTACAAACCTATTGGCCCGTGCCAATATCAAATCATAGTTTTCATGGGCTAAGTATGAATCTATCTTCCTGACATCTTCATTTATAAATAATTTTCATGGGATTATTATGAACCTATTATCCCCTGCCGATATCTTTTTCTGTACATAATTTTCATAGGCTTAATTAGTTTTCATGGGCTTGTTATGAACCTATTGGCCCCTGCCAATATCATTTCCTGTACATAGTTTTCATGGGCTTACTGTGAACCTATTGGCCCTTGCCAATATCTTTTCCTATACACAATTTTCATGGGCTTACTGTGAAACCTATTGGTCCCTACCAACATCTTTAATTAATTTAATTTATATTAAATATTGGGTCAACCTAGCCGGTTACTTAGCCCTTCCCTAAATTACTGTTACTAGTTTATTACAATGTGAATATATATATATATATATATATATATATATATATGAAGAAGCCAACATAATAACATAACAATACCACTCAAGTGGGTTTAATATCCTTGAAATTATTTTCATATGAAACATGGTTAATCTCTTTAACCTAATATTTTATCAAGGAAAGCTTCTTCTTAAAACCATTTCAAAACTTCTTTGCTTAGCCATTGGATTTTCAACTTAAAATGAGATTGGGTTATTTGTTTTAAAAAACTAAGGCTTTCGAAACCTTCAACACTTTGCTTTCAACCTCATTGGATAACCTCCTTTGGAAGCATATAAATCTCTTTCCAAAACATTAGGACCCTGCCTTTCGAAATGCTTCAAAACCTCTCTTTTAAAAGCTTTCGAGTGAAATAAAGTATTACTTATTAACTCTTAAAAACATAGCTTCGGAACCATTGAAAGTACCCATTTCGAAACCTTTGGAAGTATCCCTTCCGAAACCAGTGGGTTTATATTTACAAATGTCATTTGATCAAAGTGAATATAAATGAAAGCATATGTTTCGAAACTATTCTTTATCATAAAAAGTATTGGAGAAAACTTGATGGCGTCGGCACCATCCTTTCAAAAGCTTCAAATCATCTAAGCCAAAACACCGATGGATAGCATCGAAACCCCCTTTCAAAACCATTACCTTCGAAACCCTTACAAGCAGCTTAAAACATCTTTAGAACAAAAACTACCCTTCGAAAGCATTGATGACTTCAATATGCTCAAAGGGAAAAAGAACGACACCAGGGTTTCAATTAGGTCGGAACCCCTACTCTCGAAAGCATTATTTTACAGCTAAAGGAGCTCATTCGAAAGCTCTTACTTTCAAAACATAAAATGGAAACCCCTTCGAAAGCTATTAGAAAACACCTTTCGAAAGCATATTTTTCGACTCCTTTGAAAGCTTTAATAAAACAAAGGCAGGCATTTAACTTTTTAAAAAAACTAAGGAATCGACCCTATCGGAAGCAATGCTTTTGACATCATGCCTTCCGCCTTCTTCCAATCCACTACGTACCATCTAAGTGGTACCTTATGTATTGGTTTTGGCCTGGGTTCGTTTTGATTTAGTTAAAGCGGATGCTATGAGTCGAAAGGTACTTCTAATAGAGGCAGAACCTGCTTTTTTGAGTAAAAGTTGGTTAATGCCAATTAAAGCAAATTCTTTCTAACTAACCTACCCACGTGTAAACATGTGATTGGTTGCCTCAACTTTTCAAATTCTTTACCAAAGTAACTACCACTTAATTTCATATCTAAACCAAAGTTAATTTATCAAATAAGTCATTCCATTATTAAAACAATTAAATCATTTAGGTCCTCCTTTCAAAATAATTCAATTCATATAGTAATTCACTTAGGAAAAATCACCAAAATCATAGAAATTCATTTTTCATATGTTATCTAACATATATAAATTTTAGACCCAAATTCTCAATAAAATTCAAAAGAAATTTCTAAACCCAATTAACCATATTTTCCTTCGAAAATTCATAAAAATCTTTCCATAATATGGAAAATTATCAAAATTAAAACCCAACTCCAAAATCATGTTTTACATAACATAAATTTTTTCCATGGCATTTAAAGATCATTTACAATCGGTTTTACCCTAAAAAGGCATAAATCCTCATTTAACAATAATGTTTAAATCAAAAAATTATAATTCAAGCATATCATAATCCAAAAAATCATAAAAACGAATTTAATCTTAAATCCAAAAACATATGATCGTTAAAAAAATAGAGATGGTATAAATTATAATTCATCTTGAATAGGATAAGGAGATTGGATTGAGATTATGATTCATTCCCCGTCTTTAATTCTTTAGCTTGATTTGAATTTATATTCCACTAGCAATGGCCGACTTTTCTTCTTTTCTTACCTTTCTAAGCTTTGTGAAAAATGATAAAATGAACATGAATGGCATAAGGAATGAAAATATATGGTAATAGGGTGCGGCTATTTCCATTATGCCCTTATGTAATTTAATTAGCCTATAAGCCTTTCTTAAGCTCATTTAATTAATTAATTAAGCACGACCTTAATTTACTTTCATATCTCAATCCCCTTGTAACTTAATATTTACATTATCCTATTTAATTTACCAAATTAAATCTCCTGAATAATGTTATTAAAAATTAGTGGTGTTACAAACTGTCTTAATTTCCAATGATTATCCGTCGTATATTGATGTAGACTACCCATTTCACATATAAACATTTTTTAGGATTATTTATCTCTTCCCATATAGACTACCCATCACATATGATTTTACTGATTCAAATTATTTGGACTTTCCATCACCCCTATTTTATTTATCTAAATGATGTGGACTATCCACCATACATCCCACAGTTTTACTAGGAAGACTATGAAGCCTTCATTAACCATATAGAAACTATCCATCTCCGGCATTATGTGGACTATTTATCACACGTTCCATAGTTTTCCTTGGATGACCATGAATCCATTACTTTTCAAATTAATTCATAATTACTCAATTCCCCAACTATGTCTACAACAATGTCTGTTGGTATCTCCAATTTGGTTGTATAACCATTAAACTTGTACATGTCATAATAATATACATTGATATCCTTAATGAGTAATGTCAAATTAATAAAGCATAAGGCAAGTAAAATATAAATTCATTGGTATCCCTAAGAAAAATGCCAAATTATAAGCTTATAGCATATAGAAATATAAAACATTGGTATCCCTAAAGATTGATGTCGAAGTGATGAAGCTTATGGCTTACCGCCATTAATATAGCAAAATAAAAGACTCACGACATTCATGCTGCAATAACGATATCAAACTTCTATCCAAGGTTAGAAAAAAAATTGATTTAATAAATCATATGGCCAATTGTCGATATCTTAAGGTCACCGACCTATTTAAAAATAGGCTATCTCACCTTCAAAACTTACTTTTAGTTTACATAAAACAAGGCCTCACCGACATTGTAACAAAGAGATGCGACATCAATGCCACATGGCATAGTTGCTGAAATCAATTACTTGGGGCACTAATATTACAATGTCGAAAACATAGTGCTTCGGCTATTATGTCGCATGCATAGAAAATCTAGTAGCATCATTGCCGTAGAATAGAATGATATCAAAATTGATAATTACGGAATTGAAACCATTAAACCCTTTTACATTGGTTTCATAAAATGGCGGTGTCAATGCCACAACTTAAAGGTTTTGACGTGCGGAATTGTTGCCTAAGTATAGTTAATATCGAAAATAATTGATACCGAAATAGTGGTATGTGACATCATCTAAAACCATGGTGAAAACTTGCGGCATTAATGCCATAACAAGAAACAAGGGCAGTCGGCATAGCCCTAGTACATTATGAAATTACCATGTCGACACTGATTCAATGCCGAAAATATCCACCATATCAACATTAATTCAGTGCGGAAGACTATCGCCATATCGATATTAATTCAATGCTGAATATCTTATACTTTATATGTCAACCACAATAGCTTCATTCCGCACCAACCTAGTTGATATCGTATGCATTCGTTCATGTTGACGTCATGGGGCTTCAATATTAATATTCGCAACATGGTAATGTCGTAGTATTAGAAATAAATATTTTATTTTATTAAAAGCATTTTCTTTTCACCAACTTTTATTCTTTATCAAGTTCTATTGGACAATAATATAATTTACCTAAATCTTTTCAGGAAACTATTGCAACTAGTTTTACCTTACAAAAAGCATATTCCAATTTAGTTAATTAATATCCTTAATTAATTATTAATTTAAATGCTTATCTAGCATAATAAATTCATAATTACTTGGGAAAAATCCTCAAAAATCATAATAAATCTAACTTGACATATCCTTCCACATATAAAAAATTTCAGGACCTAATTGATTGTTTCTAATAATTAAAACCCGAAATAAACAATATTTCCTACATAGGAAATTTGTAGAAAATTTGTTTTAACTTGGAAAATTATGAAAATTAAAAACTCATCACTAAAATAACGTTTTACTCAACATCTTAGAAAATCAAATCAATTAGAGATTAAAAACTTAGGTTTTACCTTTGAAACCCACCTAAATAATTTCATAAAGATTCCATAAATCATTATTCTAGCCAAATCATGATAATACCTCCATAACATGGCAAAAAAGCCAAGACTAATTCAAAAATTACCCATAACCGAATTCAAACACAAAATAGTAGAGATGGTTTATTATTATTTGTCTTAAATTTGATGTTGGAGAGTTTAGTTCCCTTTAGCTTTATCTTTCGAACCCCCTTTGGTTTCTTCTTCCTTCAACTTTGATTAATGATCGGCCCTATTTCCTCTTTGTGATTGTTTATGAATGTAAATTGACAAAGAATGAAAGGGCGAGAGTTTCAAGGATAAAAGATAGATCAAATTTTGCCCTTCCCTTTTATTCTTCCCTATATTAAGTTTAAAAATATCCTATTAATTAATTGATTAAGGCTCGACCATGTTAGTTATCAAATCTCATCCCTGTGTCTCATTACATTTTTCTATTTAATTTGTCTAATTAAATCTTCTGAATAATGTTAAACTAAAATTAGGAGTATTACAGGCTACCCTCCTTAAATAATTTCATCCTTGAAATTCCATAAGGACTACATAATAAGAATATAAAACATGATAACGATGCTAGTATATCCTGCCAGCTATAAATTCTGTATATGACAAATTCAGAAAATACCATCATAGTTTACTCAGATTATGTATCCCAATCATTTCCTCTATCTCTCAAGTATAGTCTTTCTCGTTGTCACTTAATTGCACTTACTACAATCTGACTGTCCTATTCCTTTACTTCTTCTTATCTCTCACTACAATACGAACTAGTTTCCTAATAAAAGTCAGATCTAGTTCTATTACTAATTCTTCCAATGCAATCGAAGCAATAGTAGTCTCTGGATCATGCATGTACTTTCTAAGATGATAAATATGAAAAACATTATAGAGTCCTACCAAACTATTCAATAACTCTACTCGATATGTGAGTTTCTCGATCCTCTCTATACTAGGGAAAAGTCCAACATATCTAAGTGCCAGTTTCCCTGGTTTCCCAAATCATAGCACACTCTTCTCGGTGATACTTTAACGAGAACATGATCTCTAACTGAGAACTCTAGATCCTTACGTCTCTTATCTGCGTAACTTTCCTACCTAGGCCGAGCTTTCCTCATCCTAACTCTGATTAGCTCAATCATCTTTTTGGTTTCCCTTACCGTATCCAGACTAAAGATCGATCTGTCTCCTATCTCTAACTAACATGTTGGTTATTTGCATTGCCCTCCATACAAAGCTACGAAAGGCACATTTCTTATACTAGTCTTATAGCTATGATTGTAGGAAAACTCAACTAAAGGCAAATGGTCTTCCTATGCCCACCAAAATCCAGTATGCATGCTCTCAACAAATCTTCAAGTACCTTGTTAACTCTTTATGTCTGTCCATCTGTTTGAGGGTGATAATGATACTCATCTTAAGCTTAGTATCTAATACTTCTTATAAGCTCTTCCAGAATTCACTAGTGAGCAAAGCATCCCTGTCACTGACTATACTACTAGGATTCCCACGCAGTCTAACAATGTTCTTCATAAACAACTTAGCCAATATAAGTGTTATCCTGGTCGATTTAACGGTTATGAAATATATACTCTCGACAGTCTATCCACTATAACTCAAATACTCTCATTTCCCTTATTTGACCTTAGTAGCACATCAATATAATCGATGGATATTAAATCCCATTTCCAAACTGGTATATCTAATGGCTGAAGTAATCCACTTGGCTTTTGATGTTTGGCTTTAACTTGCTAGCAGTTCGCACACTGCTTTACCCATAAGCCTACATCGCTTTTAGTACATTTCCAAAAGAAACTTCTCTTCATATCCTGATACATTTTAGTCTTTTTCGGATGTATAGTAAACTTCGATCGATGACGTTCTCTAAGAACTTTCTTTCTTAGGTCACCAACATCTGGAACACATAATCATTCTTTCTTCCTTAACCATCCCCTCTAGTCAAGAATATATCTTTTATATAATCAATCTCAGTTCCACCTCCAATCTTCTAGTCCTTTCAGCTAGCAATGGATCATCTCTCTACTTAGAAGCAATCCTTTCGATCAATACTGATCAAACTTCTAAACATGGCAATAGGGTCGTAGACTGACTAAAACTAGCAGTTGATATTAACTGCACACTACAAGTAGTTAACGCCCCTAAATCCTTCCATTTTGCTAGCATATCTAACACCATTTTGATGTTTCCTGCTAAATGCATCCACCATTTTATTTCCTTTCCCTAATATATACTTAGTACCAAACTCATAAGCACTTAGAACTCTAGTCATCTCTGTTGTCTCATATTTAACTCTTTCTGAGAGAATAAATACCTCAATCACTTATGATTCGTAAATAATTCGAATCTTTCTCCTAATAGGTAGTGTCTCCACACCTTCAAAGAAAAGATCACTGCTACTAGATCTAAATCATGATTCAGATATCTAACTTCATACGGTCTGAGCTGTTAAGAAGCATAGGCAATTACTTTACCACTTCGCATCAACACAACTCCCAACCCTCCCAATCTTATTCCACATGCATCTATATACACCACCAAATCCTGATTACCATCTGGCACAACTAATATGCGTGTATTAGTCAATAAATGTTTTAGCTTCTAGAATGCTTACTCATATTTACTAAACCAAATAAACTTTACATCCCTTTTAATTAAATTAGTCAAGGGTGATGCAATCCAAGAGAAATCCTTGATGGAAGCTAATCCAAGAAAACTCTTTATCTCGGTCACTATCTCCAGTCCCTTTCAATTGTTTACAGCTTCAATCTTTGTTAGATCCACAGACAACCCTTTTTTGAAACTACATAACCAAAAAACCTCAATTCTCTCTTCCAAATATGACAGTTCAAAAATTCGCTTTCGGTTGCTGCTGCTTCAACGTCTCAAGCATTGTTCTAAGATGAATCTCATGATCTCTTTCATCCTTGGAATATATCAAAATCTTATCAATGAATACCAACACGAACCAATCCAAATGCTCTCGGAAAATTCAATTCATTAAGTCCATGAAGAATGTAGGTGCATTAGTAACCCGAATGACATTACTAGCTACTCGTATGAACTATATCTTGTTTGAAATGCTATCAAGGGAATATTGTCCTCCGCCACCCTCAATCGATGGAACCCTGGTGCCGAATCCAACTGGAAAAATACTTTGGATCCACTCAACTAATCGAATAAATCATTGATTCGCGGAAAAGAATATCCATTTTTTATTGTCCTCTAATTCAACTTATGATAATCAATACATAATCTCAATGACCCATTTGATTTCTTCATGAATGCCGCAACCGCTTCCTAAGGCGAACTGCTTGGTCTAGTAAAATTCTTTCCTTCCAAGTCCGTTGGTTGCACCTTTAACTCTTTCGTTTCAATTGGTGTCATTCTGCTAGGTTTTCTACTTACGGGTTCAACTCTAGGTATAAAATCTATTTGAAACTCGAAAGCTCATTTCGGTGGTAGTTCTGTAACAGGCTCAAACACATTTGTGTCCTCTCTTAAAATAAAAACCCGATTCACCTCATCTTCTACTTCCGTTGCACCCAGCAAAGGAAAAACATCCAAACTCGAGTTCTCTGCTGAGTATATACATCGATCTCGGCTATTAGGGTGTCTTAATGATATCTCCCTACCCATGCAAAATATCTAGCCTCATAATTATTCAACCGATCCACACCCAAAACAATCCCAAAACTTGAAAAATCAAACACATGCAAACTACATGTAAACATATAATGTTATCCACATAATTTTCAAAGGATAGCGGTAAAGACATTTGTATCGAAAGTGAAAAATAATAGAGTAACTATCAATGTTGAAGGGCTGCACTGTCGTTCCTAATCTAAAAAGGTAACACTGGCTCTCCCGTCCATATGTTGCCTTTCTGCACTGTTGTTCCTAATCTAAATAGACAACACTGGCTCTCCCATCCATATGTATATACAACTAACAACGTAAACCATCAGCATTAGAAAGACAAGATCTGCGTCACATCCCATTGATGCCGACTTCTATCATTGTCGCCATCCACCTATAAAGATGGGGTGGACATCACAACTCACCAAGGCCGCTCATTATTGATGTCGTTCGTTATTGATACCGCCTATGATCAATGTTGTCTTACCCCAACGTCAACCTCTAAAGTGATGCCGCTCTCCATCAATGTCAATGCTGCCTGTTGTTAATGCCAATCATTATCCATATTGTTGCTCATTAACCAACTAATGTTGACATCTATCAACACTTAGAAGATTTCATATACCAACATGCGATGTCAATGCCAAAAGATATAAACATTCATATAAATTATTAAGGCCGATGTTATATAATGAGGTGCAACTACATAGCAATGTTGTTCCATATCAACTATAACTCATACTGGAGCAACTTCAAATTAACTTTGCTCTTAATTGATGCTAAATACCACCTCTATTGGAGTAGTGCTGAGGTTTAACTATGCACCTAAGGTTGTTAAAGATCATCACAGAATAAGGCTCAATGCCATGCGATATTGATAATGCCGAAGCTCATAAGTGTCGAACATCAAGCTGATGTGCCGCAACTTATCCTCTATAAATACGGACCTAAGGGCACTATGCACGGGATGCTTATTTCTTTTATCAACTCCCAAAATTAAACTCTTGTAACCCAAAATCGAATAGGGGACAATTCTAATCTGATTGTAATCATGCTTGATTTATAAGAAAAAGGACTTGGACGTACGTGCTACCTTGATTGTGCGTTTTGAACATTATTGGACATGAACATGCATGTGATAAAGCTCTTTAGACCTAAAGCAATTGTGATTCTATTTTACATGGATTGACATACTCTTCGGTCTAAAATAATGTTTGTATGTAGATCTCCTATCTTGCCTATTGCATATGGGTTGGACTATAAACATAAGCGCTATTTAATTAGTTCATAAAAACGCTTAATGAGTTAATTCCAATATCTACCACTTATTTTCTTTCTCCTTTAGATATATGACATTGAATTTGGAGTTGCCTTGTGATGACCCACATTTCGAAAGGTTTAAATCGATAATAATTCATACATGTCCAACTTAAACAATCCTTAACATAGATAATCATTGGGCTCAATTAAGAAAAATAAGAAAAGGAGAAGAAAACAAACATAGAATCTTACAGCAGAATGACAAAATATAATAATAAAATAAATAGTTCATGAAGCTGTTTATATTATACATTTGATTATAATCTACACAAAATTTATCAATGTTATATATACATTAGGAATAAATAAATAATGCAGCAGAACAGCATAATGTAGAGAATAATAATAGTAATAATATACTAAATCTCCATCTTCATCCTCCTAAAAAATGATCATCAATGCACTAAAAAACTCAGGGCTGACCTGAGCGTAATGAAAAGACAAAACACTAGTGTCAGGACGAAAATATTCTTATGCGAGTCAAATCGATATCATATAAAACATGAGTGCAATAGCATTAGAGATGTTTACGGGATTTCACATCTCCTATCCAGTGTATAACGTGCATGCAATAACTTAAGAGATGTTACGTGATTTTCCGTCTCTTAAGTATTCGTCAAATTATTTATATGTAGTAGAATACACTACATATATAATGTCTAATCAATAAAATAATATTTTTCTTAGCGTTAAGGCTTTATATTAATCCCCATTAACGCGTTTTTAAGCATTGGCATATAGTTTGCATATAATGCCCTAGTAGAACGTCGGAGGATAGCGATGCGCCATGAAACGACAACACAAAACCAAAATCGTAAGGGTCTCATATAGGGATAAAAGTATGACAAGGAACGTGAGGTAATGCCCAAGGTAGGATACTACCAGTTCGGGTCGTGGGGCTGGTGATAACGCATCATAGCCACGACCACCCACCGCGTCCATCCATCCCATTTCAAGTCAAAGGGAGGCTATCCCCAATCAAAACCAACAATAAGAGTTACATGAGCTAAGTCCAAGAAGAAAATCGAAGAACGGATCTCCGCTAGGGGTAGCTAGCCTGCTTGGCCCTGTTAAGCCGTACTGTTTTAGTCATTTCAAATTGGCATAAGTGTCGGGGTCTATCCATCATCGTTCTCTTTCTTCAATTCTAGCAAATGATGCCAAATTCAACCAGTTCGTTTTGGAGTCTACTCCATGTATACAGTTGTTAAAGTAGTTCAAATATTAATAGAGAGTATGTCAATAAGAGGCCCTGGTCTCTTTAACAACCAGTCATCGTTTAACACATCGGTGGGTACTTTAATATTTCGAAAACAACTCGTACTTGATATCAAATTGTCATATTCGCTTCAAAATCAAATTCATTTCGAAATCATCATATTTACTCAAGATACATCAATTTAGTTCGATGTGTCTATTCCACTTCAAAATTCGATTTGAATTACAATTTACATTATAACTTCATTTTAACCCAATTCGTATTTAAATCCATGATTTAAATATAAATGGCTCCCACTTTGACTGGTTTGAATTTTTAGAAAATACTTTGAAATTTTTAAACAGTTTAAAAAGTTAAAATAGTTTTAGTACTGAAAATGGTTTATATAGTAAAATAGCATGGAAAATGAAAATAATTTGAATATTTAAGAAGATAGATTTTAAACAGTTTATATCAAAATAATTTATTTGAAAGTAGTTTCAAAAGTGTAACTGATTCAATACAAATATTGCAATTCAAATCCATTTCAATATAAATCGATTAAATCCCAATTTCAATTCGAATTAACTTCGATTCCAATTTTAATTCGAATCGATTTTGATTTAAAATTAATTCAATGTCGATTTCAATTCCAATTCAATTTCCAATTTGAATTACTTTCAATTCAATTCTTAATTTTAAACCATTTCGATTTATATAAATTCGAGTTTGATTTCAGAATAACTATTTAAATCATTTAAATCAAATTTAACTTCAATATTCAATTTAAGATCCAAATCTTCAAAATAATTCAATTCCAATTTCAATTCAAATCATCTACAATTCCCATTTCAATTTAAATCGAAGAGTTCGATTTCAAAGTATCGATTTAAATTATTTAAATCAAATTTAACTTCAATATTCAATTAAAGATTCAAATCTTCAAAATAATTCAAGCCCAATTTTATTTCAAATCTCATCTTCAATTCCCATTTTAATTTAAATCGATTTCGAGTTCGATTTCAAAGTATCGATTCAACTCATTTAAATAAAATTTAACTTCAATATTCAATTTAAGATTCAAATCTTCAAAATAATTCAATTCCAATTTCAATTCAAATCTTCAATTTTTGTTTGAATTTAAATCAATTTCGGGTTTGATTTCAAAGTATCGATTTAAATCATTTAAATATAATTTAACTTCATTGTTCGGTTCAATGTCCAAATCTTTAAAATAATTCAATTCCGAGCTCAACTTTTGAAATATCGACTTATATTACTTCTACTCAGCAATATTCAAATTTTAAATAAAAGTCCAATCTTTTAAAACAAATTGAATTCTGAAATTTAAATCATATTTTAATTATAACTTCAAAATCTCAAATTTCCTTTTTAAACAATTTCGTTTAACACATTTTAATTTCACATTTTGAGCTCAAGTTCGAAAATAGTTTGATTTCCAAATTTTTTTTATTTCATTCAATCAAAATCATTTAAATAATTTCGAATCAAAAATTTTAAAATCATTTAATTTAAACAATCCATTGTTCGTATATAATTTTCTATCTTATGGCCAAGTGAATCACAATTTAATTCAGGGATGGATATATCATTTCAATCTAAAATAAATGTCATAGGTTTATATAATTTCAACCTATTTTTAAATTTATTCGAAATAATTTGATTTACATTTTATATATTGTAAATAGTTTACAGGGTGATAACAGGAAAAATAAACAAACATCCAAATCATCCAAATACCAATCAATAGCATTCATCACGATCAACATTTCCAAAACAATCAATATATCACAACAATTACATAGCTATCGGTTTTGGTATTTTGTCGGCAATTAAATTTCAATTTCAATTTAACTGTCAATTAGTTCCTATGTCAATTCATATATCAATTTCAATTTCATAAAGCGGTAAATAAAATAAGATAACTTCACGTTTTCAATTTAACGAAACATAAAATTATTATAGTACGTCTTAAGCATTAAAAGCACCCACATTTTATTTGAGAATTAAAATTTTCTAGCTTCAAATAAATTCCATCTCGATTTCGTGCTATAGATGACGTCAATACGAATCCACAGCAACTCATTTCGCCTAAATTGGACCTCATACGGAGAAGTTACGTGATAATTATTATAACTATATAACTAAAATTTAACTAACAACTAAATTAACCAAAAAAATAAAAATAAAGAAAAACATTACACTCCACTCTCACCAGGCTCGACCCGCAACCTTCCTTCGTTCACTACTCATCGTCCGGTGAAGCTACATCTTCTCCAGATCGTGGTATTTTTTTCCTTTTTTTGGGCACGCGATCGAGGCGCTCCCAAACCCTAATGACAATCGTCGACCAAACCTTCCTCATGCCATCGCATAAAGGTCCACCTCGATTTTGACTTCGATTGTACCCATGTCGCTGAGTCACCATTGACGCCCTCGATTCCCATGCGCACCACGAGCATAAATTGTGACTCTGATCCCCTCGTCTTGTTTATTCTTTTTTTAAACGAACTGGAATTGTTTTCTTTTTGGCTAAGTGATTTTAGATGAAAGGGAAGAGAGATAAGGTGCGAATGAAGACAAATAGGAGGTTTGTTGTACAATGGAAGGTAAACTTATATATATATTATTTAAATAAGAAAACATCTAGCCTAAGACGTCCGAAATTTCTCGAGCTCCAAACGAAGCATGTCGTTTGGCTTCATAATGTTTTGCCTCCATTTCGAACATAATGGAACTTGTCTCGAGGCCTCATTTGATCGTATGTAGAAAATAGCTTTTCAAAATCAATTAATTTTAATCGAATTCCTTAAATTAATTTCTACACGTATCAAGATCGCATGGTCAAACGACAAGTCTGATCACTACGAATCTTGAAATGCTATAATAATTCACTATTACGGATCCAATGAAACTAGTTTCGTCAAAATCAAGATAGTGGTCGAAATGGCTATTTTTACACGTTAATTATAATATAAAATTTTTGATTTCTACTTATTCACCTTTAAAGTCAATTTTAAAAGTAAACGATCTTCATTCTTGTTTAAATAAATTTAAATCAATGTTTGAAATCATTTTCGTTCGTATTAAATCAAAGTTTAATTAATTATAAATAGTTCGACATTTATTATTCAATTCAAGCTATTGATTACAACACATTAAATGTATTGGACTTCATTCTAATATAATCAATTTCCTTAAATCTTACTGATATTGTTATTTAAATTTTTTATTCTAGTTCATATGAGATAAACTATATTAATAAATCATTAAATTTTAATTTCTAACCATTTTATTCAATAATCGCATTAAATTAATAATTTAAAATACTTAAAAATACGGGTCATTGCATGCCTATTCTTAAAGACTATTTTAAGTCTTGATATTTTATTCCAAGTGATCTTAGGGATCTCGAACAATGTGCTTCAAGTGATCTCAAGAGATCTCGGATATCGTTTTCCAAAATGACATATGAGCCATCGAATGGGCAACGTCTGAATCGCATGGGCATTATAGCCTATCTCCTAATGATATAATCTTGTACTTGGCCTCAAATGCTAGATTTTTTCTTGATTCGATCAACAAAAATTGAGCGATCCTTAATTGAATATACTCGAATCAAGGCTTCATTTATCATTTATAGCATCATTGGTGTTATACCAGTTTTTGGTTAACATTTTGGCGCTAGAAAGAGAGCTCCAACCTTCGACCTTATTTAACTCTCTCTAATTGAATGAGTTTTTGTCTTAGGAAAATGGTGAAATCAAGGTGAAATAATGTTCCACATGAAGAAGATGCACAACGGGAAACATTGGAAGAAATTGTTATTCCCAAATTCAACGTGGACAATGTAGAAGCCGAAAAATCATCAGAGCCGGCATAACTAACCAATCGTGAAACTAAGATTAAAGATATGGAACAGCAAGTGTCAATGATGAAAGTACTTTTAGAAGGAATCCTTGCTCAAAAATCCTCTAAGATCACTGAAGGAGATTGGGTAGAGTCTCTAAGAAAAGGTTTGGATGCCTCTTTTATTAGAAACAAAAGTAAAGGCAAACTCATCATTACTCCACCAAAGAGAAAAGGTGACCAACAGGCTAAAACAAATTACCAAGGAAGGGTGGTAGAGAAGTCTGTGGAACAATCTAGGAGTTCAACCTCCAACGAATATAAACCGGATAGAAGCAACTACCTTAGCGATGAAACCTACTTAAGAGATGTGGCAAAAGATATGCTTAATCTCAAGGGAAAGAAAATCCATGACAGGGTCAATGATAATTATCGGGAAGCTCCCTTCACAATTGAAATCATGTTCACAAAAATTACTTCTCATATTAGGATTCCATCAATCATAATGGAGCAATGATCCAAATGATCACTTGTTGGTCTCTGAAAATCAAATGGACTTATACAATGCATTTGGATTTGTGATAGGCTTTTCCCTACTACTTTTTAAGGAGAAACAGCTAAATATTATAAGTAGTATCGAGAGAAGACCATCTATTCCTGGAGAAAAAAATTTCTTATGAATTCTCGGAGCAGTTCTGTATTTTCAAAGATCCCACTGTTGACTACACCATATTGGCTAATATCAAGCAAAAAAAAATAAAGAAGTTATTGGACGAATATCATAAACGGTACAATATAAAGGCACTAAAGGCAAAAGATATGATTGGAATGGACAAGTTAGTGGTAGTACATTCAGTTTGATTGAGCAAACTCCATTTTGGCAAGAACTAAATATATATGGATGCAAGGATTTGCAGGATTTCCACTTTTAAGTCCTGTATAGATGAAATGTATCATGCCAAGAAGAAAGCTTAGGTGCAAATGGAAGCAGGAAAACTGGCTATGACTATAATAGAAGGAAGCGAAAATGTGTGGAAACCCTTAGTACCAATCATTTTGCTTTGAACAAGCCAATATCCTATATATTCGTTGGAATAAAAGAAAGCGGCAATATACCAGATTCCTGCAAGGCCAAAACCAACCTTGAATCCAAAAGAGGGGGAATACTGTGCCTATCATAAGGAAAATGGACATAAGACAGATAGATATCGAGTGTTGGCGGGCATAATTCAACATAAGATTTGCTCTGGAAACTTGAAGGAGTTTATCAAGGGTAATCAGACAGTTGTTCATTCTGAAAGTGGCAGCCAAAGAGTACCAAATAATGCAGCAAACTCGGTAGAAAATAAAGTCTAACTAGAATTCATTCCACCCCTCAATAGAATTGATGTGATCCTTGGAGGCCCACATCTTGCTAGAAGTAGCAAAGGAGCTAGCAATTGCTATATTATAGAAGCGAATGATGGGATTTTCTCTACCAGAGGGAACGGCCACTAAAAACCCCATATTCTAGATCCAAATGCATAATTTGACCATCACTCCATGGGAGCTAAGAGGGGTACATCGTTTGTATAACAATCCACTTATGATTACTGTGTAAATTGGACTCTATGTGATTAATAAAATTATGGTAGACACTAGAAGTACCGTCAACGTGATCTTCAAACATGCATTTGACCACATAGGAATACTAAAAGAGAAGCTTGAGCCGAGTTTTGAGCCTATTTTGGGTTCGATAACATAGGATCAGCTCATATTGGACAGATAAGACTTTTGGTACAAACAGGTGTACCCACGTATTCCAGGACCATTAAGACTCACTTCGTCATTATGAATTAACCTTCTTATTATGACTCTTTCTTTAGGATGCCAACTTTGGATGAGTTTGATGCTTTTGTCTCGCCAAAATACATGATGGTGAAATTTTTGACCAAGGACAGATGGGGGCCATAAGATGAGAGTAATTTAGTTCCCAAGAAATGTACGTTGCCACAATTGATCAATACAATTGAGACAATCCTTCTTGTTATGATTCGAAGGAAAATGAGCTAATCAGAATTAATGTTAAAAAGCCTTTGGATAACGATTTCTCAAACGCATCATTCAAAGCAATAACAAAGACCATTGAGAAAACTAAGTGCGTATTGAGGAAAATTAATTTCTCTAAGAAAAAAAGAAAAAGGAAGGAAGCGAATTTGATGGAAGATGAGATAGTATATGAAGAGATTGTCGTCGAACTGGACTATAGAAGTGAGCAAGAGAGGATGAAGCCCATAAAAAATCTTAAGGAAATATGCCCGGATTCGACCCATGCAAAAAAGACAATTAAGATTGGAAAAGAGCTAAATATCAAAATGAAGGGAAAGTTAATTCAGTTCCTTTAATCCAGCAAAGTTTTATTTGTCTTGACTTATTCAGATATGGTTGGAATAGATCCGACCATTATGTGTCATGCTTTGAATATAAACCTGAATAGCACACCGATTCGGTAGAAGAAAAGACAGTTTGATAAGCTTAAATCTATTTCTTTAAAGTAAGAATTCAAAAGATTACTCGAGAATGGATTTATCAAAAGTGCTTTACCTAAAATGATTAGCCAATCTAGTACTAGTCAAAAAATCTAATGGGAAATAAAGAACATGTATTGACTACACTGATTTGAATAAAGCATGCCTAAAAGACTGCTACCCCTTATGAGGATGGACCGGTTAGTCGATGCAACAAGTGGACACAACCTCTTATCTTTCATCGATGTTTATTCTGGATATAATCAAATTCCAATGTTCAAACCAGATGAGGAAAACACCGACTTTGAAAAGATGGAGGAATGTATTGCTATAAAGTAATGACCTTCGGATTGAAGAATGCTATAGCAACATGCCAGAGATTAGTGAACAGAATGTTCAGAGAACAAATTGGTCGAAACATAAAAGCATATATGGATGATACGTTGGTTAGATCTCAAGAGGAAGCATAATCTAAAGGACCTTGAAGAAATGTTTAATGTACTATGAAGATATCGAATGAAGCTTAACCATAAAAATGTTCTTTTGGAATTTAGTCTACAAATTCTTGGGATATATTGTCAATGCAAGAGGAATTGAGATTAACCTGATCAAATTCGAGCTATTAAAGATATGGCAGAACCTAAGACAAGTAAAGACGTAATGAGAATGAATAGAATAGCAGCAACATTAAACAGATTTATTTCCAAAGCCACCGACAATTGCATTCCATTCTTCAATGTGACTAAAAGGAAGAAGTACTTCGAGAGGAATAAGGGTTATTGAAAAGCATCCAAGGAGCTGAAAAATTATTTAGAGAAACCACTCATTTTATCTAGCCCCGTAGAGGAGGAAAGCCTTTTACCTTTATATGGCAGTCTTTGAGTACGCAGTTAGTTTAATTCTAATCAGAGAAGAGAAAGGAACTCAACTTTTGGTATACTATATAAGCAGAAGGCTTAAAGATGCAGAGACCAGATATCCCATCATTGAAAACTGGCATATTGCCTAATGCTCGCAACACGTAAGTTAAGAGAAATTTTAAGTCACGTTCGATTAAGGTTCTAACCAACCTTCCATTCAAATAAGTCTTCAGTAAGCCCGAAGCTTCAGAAAGGCTAGTAAAATGAGGATGGAGCTCAGCCAATATGATATCGAATTTTTACCTCGAATAACAATCAAAGGATAATCTTTGGCGGATTTTATCAATGAGTGTACGAGATATATTAAAGAGCATTGAGAAAAGGAAAAGGATCTAAGTCTAAGCAATAAATTTTTATAGATAGAGCCTCAAATGAGCAAGGAGCTGGAGTTGGATATGTGATTATTACCCCCACAATGGGCACTACTTACATTATGCAATGAAATTGGGATTCCCAACTACTAATAATGTGGCAGAATACGAGTCAATGATAGTAGGACTTACCTTATCTCTTCAGTTGAAGATTCCTAGAATTGAGGTTTTCAGTAATTCGCCATTAATAGTGAATCAACTAAACCAAAGTATCAAACAAAGGATACCAAGCATATTTTATACGTTGGGAAGATATTAAAAATGTTGACCCAATCTGAAGATTTCTCGATACACTAAGTGTCGAGAGGAAAGAACTCCCAAGTTAATTCTTTGGCTAAGTTAGCCAGCTCACGGGGAACACCAAAGGCTCGAATTGTACCAGTAGGCTACCAATCAAATCCTAGTATAGAGGAGAAAAGCCCCAATCTAGAAAGGGATTCCTTAGTGTTGATTAGGTCTTAAGCTTTAACACACAAAGAAAAGGAAGTTGAAACTAAAATCCTTGAAGAAAAATCTTCTCATAACGAAACAGATGATGAACATGAGAATAGTTGAATGACACTTATCATCGAGTATATAGCAAAAGAAAATTTCCCAGTAGATAAAAAGGAGGAAAGGAGAATAAAACATCAAGCTCCAACTTTCCTTATGGTAAATGGAATTCTCTATATGAATGTATATTCTCTCCCTTACTTAAGGCGTGTTAATCTGAAAATAGGAGCAAAATTGTTAAGGGAAGCCCAAAAGGATTCTGTAGAGACCATTCTAATGTTATAAAGTTAGCCAAGAAAGTTATGAGACTAGGCTTCTATTGGCTACAAATGACTAACCATGCCACCAATTATGTGAAAAGATGTGAAATGTACGAAACGTTCTCTAAGATCCCACGTCCGCAGCCAAACAAATTAACTACAATCTCAAGCCTGTGGCTTATCAATGCATGGGGAATTAACCTAATTGGACCGCTACCTTTATCCAATAGAGGAGTTAAATTCATAGTTGTAGCTATTGATTACTTCATGAAATTGGTAGAAGTAGACCCACTTCCAAATATCACATCGAGAGAAGGTCCTAAATTTGTGATTAAGAACATTATTACCAGGATTTGAAATCTGACATAATTTATACCTGATAATGAAACTTAATTTAAAAGCGAAGAGTTTACTCGATTCTGTAACAGAAATGGAATCATTAAGAGCTTTTCATCTACTGCTCATCCCAAGGCTAATGGAGTCATGGAAGCTACCAATAAAACTATTAAAATCGTTCTCAATAAGAGATTAGACAAGGCTAAAGGAAATTAGGTAGAATAATTACCTCTTGTATTATGGGCATATGGAGCCTCTACTAAAACTGCAGCAAGACATACCTCAAATTTCCTAACATATGGAAGTGAACCATGCTCCCCGTTAAAGTTGAAGTATCTTCTAATCGAAGGATTAAATACATGCTTAATCCGAATAAAGAGTTAAAGAAAGAATCTTTGGATTTAATCAATGAATTAAGAGATAAAGTAGCAATACCGGTGGTTGAATATCAAGAAGGAATATCCAAGTATTACAATTCCAAAGTAAGGGGAAGATCAGTTAAAAAATAAGATTTACTGCTTTGAAGAGTTATGGCAAATACTAAGAATCCGACAGATGGACTAGTCAGGCCAAATTGTGAAGGACCCCTAATCATCCACAAAGTGATCCCACTTGTGACCTATAGACTATCCGACCTAACAATAATAAAATAGCAAGAACATGGGATGTTGAACATCTACGATGTGTATTTCCCAACAATGGATTAATAAAGAAGTTGAAATAAGTATACTATATGGTTGAGGAGTAAAACTCTCTTAGAAATAAAAGGGAATGCCTAAACCACTATTTAAGATGGTAGTAGGGAAAAAAAAATATTTGTCCCCTACAAGGATGGCCTGGACAAAGCACCTACTTGGTCCCACCTAAGATGGCTTGGCCAAAGCACCGAATCAGCATTTTATGCCATCATCAAGGGCCTCACTAAAGCACCTCCCAGTGGGAGTTCGGGTAAGTCATTGGTTTTGCTTAAGATAGCTAACAAAACGGACCATAAACTGTTATGCTTCAGTGAGGAAAGGGAGATTTCACCATAAAAGAAAGCATTATTTCCAGATAATGATTTCTGTTTTTCTATTATTATTGCCAAATAAGGGTTTCTGGTCTTCTACTAGTATTATTGTCAGATAAAGATTTATGGTCTTCTATTATTATTTCCACATACGGATTTCAGGTTTTCTACCGCATTATTATTGCCAGATGAAGATTTCCGGTCTACTATTATTATTGCCAAATAAGGATTTATGGTCTTCAATTAGTATTGCCAGATAGGTTTTTTGGTCTTCTTCTATTATCATTGCTAGATAAGGATCTATGGTCTTCTATTATTATTGCCAAATAAGGATTTTTGATCTTCCATAATTATTGTTAGATAAGGATTTCTGGTCTTCTATTATTATCGCCAGGTAAAGATTTCTGATCTTCTGTAGTTGCTAGATAAGGATTTTTGGTTTTTTATTATTGTTACCAGATAAAAATTTCTCGTCTTCTATTATTGCTAAATTATTTTTCTGATCTTTTAATTGCCAGAAGTATTTTCTGATCTTCTATCATTATCACCAAATGGGTTCCTAGTCTTTCAAGATGTTATTATTATCACGTAGTCTTTCGGTCTTCTATTATTATTGTCAGAAGAATTTCTGGTCCTCCCTCCTATGACATTTCCACTTAGGGAATTATAATTTGTAAATGACTATCTGGTTTTCTGTTCATGAAAATCATTATTTCCAGACAGTTTCTAATTCAAATAGACTCCACAAGTAACATTAGGTCACGAACAAAAGGTCTTTTATGATCTTCCGAAAGGTTTGCCTAAAATTGAATCAAAAAGTTAACAATAAAAATCATAGCTTGTTTTGCATTTTACATGAAAACAGGACTAGAAAGTACAGCTCGCTAAAGATGGGGAAATACAAAGAATTGTTGGTTTCATCCTAAAGGATAAAAAGCTTCTTTTATACAAGGAGCGGACAAATTTTATCGACATAATTTTCAAAGGATAGGAGAAAAGACATTTTTGTCAAAAGTGAAGAATGATAGAGTAACTATCAATGTCAAATGGCTACATTATTGCTTCTTATCTAAAAAGGCAATACCGACTCTCTCATCCACACGTTTCCTTTCTCGATGTTGAATGTCACCAATGAAGCCAAGAATTCTGAATTTTATCAATAATGCATGGAACCAACACCACGTCTCTCTAAGGAGGTGGTGGTATCGCATACAACTAACAACGTAGGCCATCAGTGTTGCAAAGGCAAGATCTATGTCACATCACATTGATGCTGTCTTCTATCCATGTTGCCATCCACCTTTAAAGATGGGATGTGCATTACAACTCACTAATGCCGTCGTTTATTATTGACACCGCCTACGATCAACGCTATCTTACCCCCAACATCAGCCTCCAAAGTGATGTCACTCTCCTTCAATATCAATGCTGCTTGTTATTAATGCAAATCATGTCCATATTGCGGCTCATTAATTTCATTGCTTATTAATGCCAAAATCTATCAATGTCGTGTTGTAGCAATACCGCACTTCATCAACGCTTGGAAGATTTCACATACCAACATGTGATGTCGATGCTAAAATACATCAACATTCATAGAAATTATCAAGGCCGAAGTTATATAATGTGGTGTCGCTACATAGCAATGTTGTTTTATATCAACGACGACTCGTATTGAAGCAACTTTGTATTAATGTCGCTCTTAATTGATGCTGAATACTACCTTTATTGGAGCAGTCCTGAGGGTTAACTACGCACTTGAGGCTGTCAAAGATCATCATGAGACAAGGCTTGGCGCCATACGACATTGACAACACTAAAGCTCATGAATGTCGAACATCAAGCTGCTGGGCCGCAACTCATCCCCTATAAATACAAACCTTAGGGAAATATGAACATTATCGGACATACATATTACCTTGACTGTGCACTATGAACATTATTTGACATGCACATGCATATGATAAAGCTCTTTAGACCCAAAACAATTGTGATTCTATTTTACATGGATTCACATGAGCGTCGGTCGAAACAAGTGTTTCTATGCATATCTTCTATCTTTCCTATTACATATGGGTTGGACTATAAACATAAGCGCTATTGAGGTTCATAAACACTTAATGAGCTAGTTCTAATGCTTACCACTTATTTTATTTCTCATTTAGACATATAACATAGGATTTGGAGTTCCCTATTCCTAAAGACCATGTGGATTCTCGAATATTTTATTCCAGGTGATCTTAAAGGCTTCCAAACGTTTTGTTCTAAGTGACCTTAAGAGATCTCAAATATCATATTCCAAGATGACGTATGAGCCATCGAATGTGTAATATCTAAAGCCCATGGGCACTATAGCCCATCTCCAAATGTTATCATCTTATACTTAGCCTCGAATGCTAGATTTGTTCTTGACTTAATCAATACTGACAGAACCATCCTTAGTTGTGTTATCAAATATACACGAACCAAGGATTCATTTATCATTCACACCATAATGGGCGTTATTCAATTTTTTGTTTGACACATGACCTAACAACTCAAGTTCTAACTGGCCACATCTCAGCCTACGAGTTACATACCCTCCTATTGGATTCTCAACCTTTCAGGAAGTAACAAGGTAAGATGGTTCTAATTCTAACTTATATACCAAACACTAAGAGATAAAAGAATGTAATGCACCGGTAACAAATAATACTCTAACAGGTGTTCTATGAATCAAAAGTGTACCACCCATCATAAACTTTTCATTCTCCTCTGCTATTGAGCTAGAAGATGATGGTTCCAAAGCAAAGACCTTTCTCTTCCCACCTTGGCCACCTCTAGACATTTAGTCTTGTAATGCCCCAATTGGTCGCAGTTAAAGAACTTCATATTCTACCTTTCCACAACTGTCTTGCCATCACCAGATCGACACTTATTAGCATAGTACCCCTTCATGTCATACTTATAACAAATGACATCTGGTTTTGCTTTCTTGGCAACTTCACCCTTCTGAGCTCCCTTCTTCTTGAAGAACCTCCTCTCCTTATTCTGAGAACTGTGGGTTTCCATCGACTTTACTTTCCTAAAAATCACAAACATCTCCTCATTCCATATATCCATTTCCACCATACATTACTTGGATCTCGAAGATGTGGAATGGTTGCTTTAGCATTCTCTGGCTTTAGACCCTGGATAAACTTCTCATTCCACTTAATCACGGTGTTGATGGTAGCGTATCCATACCTAGGTAGCTCATCAAACTTCATAGCATATTCCAACATCGACATTTCCCTTTGCTCCAATTCTATAAACTTCCTAAGAAATGTTGACTTGGCTACTTTAAATAAGAACCTCTCCTCAAACCTTCTTTTGAACTCAGGTCAAGTCGATTCTTCTTCTGGCATGCTAACGGTTACCCCATTCCACCAATACAGTGCAGCACATCTAGATGCCCCAAACCTAATCTACTTTTTTGCTCGTCATTCAAACCCAAGTCGAAAAAATCCTCTTATAATGCAACAGCCAGTTTTCCATTTTGATAGCATCCTTAGTTCCAAGGAAAGGCTTTCCTCTAAGATTATTCTAATCACGGTTCAACTTGGCATAGTTATTGCCAACTGGTACCACGAGATTAGCTCCTCTCGCATTGGCAGCATTACCTCCAGCCAAATCAGCCATTGCTCCAGCTTGCATCGTGTTAACAAAGAACTTATACATAGTCCCTATGTCTATGAGTTTCAGCACCTACATTGGCATTTTCATTTTGATTAGCATTTTCATGTCGACCCAGATTCCTTTTAGTATTGACCCAAGCATTTCTATTGTTTGTGTTGCTTATTCCACCTAGATTCACTCTTCCATTTCCTGCTTTCGTATCTTTCTTTCTTACAATCTTCATATAAGCCTTAATAAGGTACAAAAGAACGTTCTATGGAAGATGGGAGAATACATACTTATGTATAGCAAATACAAGCACATTGCTATAGCATTATCCTATACCCCAATCTTATTTGCTAATTCATTGGGATTATGTTTTCAATTTTTTTTACAAAAACCTATGCTTTGACTCCAATTTGTAACATCCCTCATTTTGAGGCTCAAAATTAACCGGTATGGATGCTGTAGTTTTCTACGGTATTAATTCTCAATGACAAAATGCGGCTATGTTAATCAGATTTGTAACATTAGAAGCCCATAAATATAAAAAAATTTAAACACAATTTAATAACAAACTTTCACATTTCATTTCATAAATAACATTTCATATTCATTACAAAATCTCATTTGATCCCACTATCGAAAAAAAAAATTGTTACAAAATACTCCAAGAGCGACAGATGAAGATGCTCCCTTGGCAGATCAGAGTCTAATACTTGGAAATTATACAACTTGGCATTACATCCGTTCCAAAAGTACATAATGGATAAATAGAAACTCCTAATATATCTAGATTGCCTCCGACACATCTCTGGAAGCTTATTAATCTAATTGGAAACCTAAAATCCCTTACTTCTAACTTACTCAAATGAGTACCCGTAGTTTAAGGGGAAAAACAAAAACGTTGGATCAGACGAAAATTCTAGTGTGAATAATAACCTACTATCTTGAATCAAATAGATATCTAATAATACCACGACACCAAGTGGAATGGGTTTTACCCTCGCTAGTATCTTAAACAGCAATATAACCATACACCATGCTTCTACATCCACAATGGTTAGAACCTAGTATATAATCATTTCCAATTATGCAACATACATTGAATTATCAGACCCAATTTATTAGACTATCCTCCTTAAGGCCATCTTGCTGTATGTCTTAATTTCCAATGACTGTCTGTCTTATATTGATGTGAACTGCCCATTTCACATATAAACGTTTTTATGGATTATATATCCCATTCCATATGGAACACCCATCACATATGGTTTTACTTATCCAAATTATGTGGACTATCCATCACACATGTTTCATTAATCTAGTTGACTATCCGACATATATTTTATTTACCTAAAATGATGTGAACTCTCCATCACACATCCTATAGTTTTCGTAGGATGACCACGAACCATTTATTAACCATATAGAGACTATCCATCTTTAGCATTATGTGGACTATCCATCACACATTCCATAGTTTTCCTAGGATAATTATGAACTCATTACTTATCAATTTAATTCATAATTACCAAAATGCTCAATTTATGTCTGTTGGTATCCCCAATTTGGTTGTATAACCCTAAAGCTCATACATGTAAAAATAATATACATTGATATACTCGATGAGTAATGTCGAATTCATAAAGCATAAGGCAAGTCAAATATAACATTTATTGGTATCCCCAATGAACAAGTAAAATTTATTAGCTTGTTGCGTATAGAAATACAAAACATTGGTGTCCCCAATGGTTAACGTCGAATCATGATGTTTATGGATTACTAGCATTAATGTGGCAAAATAAGAGACTCATGTCATTCATGCTGCAATAACGATATCAAACCTAGAAAACAAAACTTTGGTTTTTATGCATCATATTGCTAACTACCGAAATCTTAAGGTTATCGACCATCTTAAAACATATGTTATCTTGCCTTTAAAACTTACTTTTAGTTTACATAAAACAAGGCCTGACCAAAATTGAATTAAAGAGATATGGCATCAATGTTGCATGTCATATTGCTAAAATCAATTTCTTGCGTTATGCATACTATAATGTCAAACACATAGTATTTCGGCTATTTTGCTGCAGACATAGAAAAATTAGTGGCATTATTGCCACAAAATAGATTGATACTAAAATTGATGACTTATGATATTAAAACCTTTAAACATTTTTACATTAGCTTCATAAAACGGCTACGTCAATGCCGTAACATAAAATTTCTTGACGTACGGGATTACTGCCAAGATACAGTTAATATCGTAAATAATTGGTAGCGAAATAGTGATATGCAACATCTTTTAAAACCATGGTGAAAACTTACGGCATCAATGTTGTACGATATAGATTTCAAAACAAGAAACGAAGGCGGTCGGCATAGCCTTGGTATGTTACAAGTTTACCATGTCGACACTGATTTAATGCAAAAATATCCACCATATCAACATTGATTCAATGCCAAAGAATATCACCACATCGACATTTATTCAATGCTAAAGACCTTATACGTTATAACTTCAACGCAAACATATTCATTACTTATCAACCTAGTTGATATTATATGCATCTATTTACATTGATATCACTGAGGTTCGACATTAATATTGATAACATGGCAATATCGTAACTATTATAAAAACTATTTTATTTCTACTAATAGTACTTTCTTTTCACCAATCTTATCCTTTTTCAAATTTCAATTGGATAATAATATACTTTACTTTTAATTCTTTTTATAAAATTTCTGCAACTAGCTTACCTTACCAAGAGCATATTCCAACTTAATTAATTAATATCCTTAATTAATTTTTTATTTAAATGTTTATCTAGCATAATAAGTTTATAGTAATTCGTAATTACTTGGGAAAATCCATAAAAATCACAACAAATCTGAATGGATATATTCTTCCACATATAAAAAATTTTAGGACAAAATATTTATTTAATTATTTTTAATAATTAAACCTGAAATAAATGATATTTCCTCCTTAGGATACTCGTAGAAATTTCTTTTTAACTTGGAAAATTTTGAAATTAAAAAAATCATCTATAAAATAATGTTTTACTTAACACCTCAGAAAATCAAATCTCTTGAAGATTAAAAACGTTGTTTTTTCCCTTAAAACCCATCTAAATAATTTCATAAAAATTCCATAAATCATTATTTTATTCAAACCATGATCATACATCCATACCAGAGAAAAACAATCAAGACTAATTTGAAAATTTCCCAAAACCGAATTCAAACAAAATAATAGAAATGGTTTACTATTATTCACCTTATGTTAGATGATGGAGTTGAGATTTGACGAAGTTTAGTTCCCTTAAGCTTTTTTTTTTGAATCCCTTTGTTTTTTCTTCCTTCTACCTTGATTAATGGCCAACCCTATTTCCTATATGTGATTGTTTATGAATGTAAAATGAGAATGAATAAAAGGGTGAGAGTTTAAGGGATAAAAGATAGATTCCTATTTTGTCTTTCTCATTTATTCTTTCCTATATTAAGTTTAAAAAAATCTGATTAGTTAATTAGTTAAGGCACGACCCTATTAATTATCAAATATCATCCTCATGTTTGATTACATTATTCTATATAATTTATCCAATTAAATCTTTTGAATAATGTTAAACTAAAACTAGGGGTTTTATAATGGGTAATTTGTAGTTGAAATTCATCGTTCATTGAATCAGTCAGCTGATTCATACTCTGGTACAAATTCGAAAAATGTTGAAGGAGCTTAAAATATAGGTGGAGGTGGCTTAGAAGAGAAAACATTGCTTGTTAGCTTTGATTTCCATATTGCAAGAAGTATATAGAATATGAAACAGGTAAAAAATTAAACTTTAAATCAACTTTTTTAAAATGAGATAATATATTTTGATATGGATATGGGCGTATAGTTTCTGATGTTTGACAAATTTTAAATGATTCATTATATAGGAGCTTCGGTCACTTGGGTGCATCTATTATTCATGGAAATTTCAAGCATGGAGATTAGAGGACGAACCACCACAAATTATGGAACGGATAAAATTTTCTGGGTTGATGAATATTATTGACCATTTATATGGATGGATGGATCTGAATTTTGTAACGATCTCGGATTTTTATTAAGTTTAAATTGAGAACTAAAATTAATTTTTTAAAAAAAAAATTGTGAGACTAACTGATTTATCGATTTGAATTTCTCCAAATTCAAATAAAATATGTTATTTATTAATAAAGAGATAGTTTCTTTTATAAATTGTTTTAATTTAATAATGAGTTATTTTTAAACAATGTTTATAATGTAATGTCTTTACAAATAGATTTCAATATAAATAGAAATGGTTATTTTAAATTTATTTATATATATACACACACATGTGTGGATTCTGAAAGAAAGCTATGGTTTGAAAATTTAAAATAAAGTCTTTCAAAAATTATTTAAAATAAAATAAATACATACATAAATTCAAACGATATGTTAATTTTAGGACTTCATTTATATTACAAAGCCATGAGACAAGAAGAAAAATATACATTCAAGTATGTAAACAAATCAAATATGAACAAATAAAGATAATTATGAACAAACAAAATTTTATAACATTGACTAAAAAAACTTTATATCTATATACATAAAGTACTTAGTAATAAATGCACACCATATCATATCATCTCAGCTCAACTTAAAGAAGGCAAGAAGTAAGAACATAAAGTACTATGCATTTAATGTTTGCATCTTTTAACACAACATATTTTTTTATCAGCCAAAGTCAACAAGCAAAGCAAAAAAAAATATTTATGATGTTGCACAAAACAATATAATTAACCTGTACAAAATAATATATACCCTGTTGTACAAACAAAAATATAATATCACCTGTGAGCTTTCTTTTGTATATATCAACCTCATTTCAGTTCGTTCTTCAAACCTAAGCAAAGAACTGAAGTAAGCATCATCTACAAACTAAAAAAAAGATTCAACTTTAATAATACAAATCAACTCAAGCTATATAGCAAAGAAGCAAGATTTCAGCAAACAATTTCAAAACTATGTCAAAAAGAAGAGCTCTGTTCTTTTTCTAAAAGCAATGTGAGTAACAGATATTTTCATTTACTTTTAAGGTATGAATTTGTTGCATTTACATCTGATAACTGTTTGTATACATACGGATTCTCTGAGTGAATTTGAATGATGGAAGTATTTGTGTGCAGGCTGATATTCATATATGTCCTCTGTTTAAACTTCCAAACACAAGGCTTTTATTTCAAAAAAAAAATCTTTTCCACATGTTCTATTTACTGATTGGACTTAAGTTTCAAACCAAAACTGTTCGTTATAGCCTATACTCAAAACATAAGATTTATTTAAGTTCGAACAACTTGTTAACATCCCTGGAAATCAAGAAAACTGGCAAAGCTTTAAATAAGTGAAAATTGAAACCTCTTAATTCATGGATTCAGGTATATACCTGAATTCGCATACTTTAACATGATTTTTAAAGCAAAAATCATGATTTTTAGGGCCAAGATAAAAGGGCAGTTCGCGTTTGATCGAATTTTGATATTTTGGTGATCATTGGCGATCCACGGGCTTGGAGGGGTCGGAATTTTGGATAGTGATGGAGGAGCGTACGATGGTTCTAGGAAAAATATTGGGTTGGGGTGTAGATGAACGAGGTGACGGCGGCATAAGGTTTAAGTCTTTAAACCTAATTTTTGAGTAAAGGGGAAATTCGTGCACCACAGCCTCGTTCGAGCATCGAGTTGCTCATGGTTTTGGATACTGGTGGCTGGGTGGTTGACGAAGTCGAGGTTGGAAGCTCGAGGCGTCTGGTGGTCGGAGCTCTGAGAAAGAAGCGTTGATAGGTTTTGGTTGTGGTGGAAAAAGGGTTGTTCCAGATTTCTAGTTGAACTCGAATTCGAATTCTGAGGGACGACGTGGTTCGAGTGGTCGGAGGATGACCTGGAAGTGATCGTCGATGTGCTCGATGACATGGTGACGCCTGAAGTTGGTCGGTGATGCTGTGCACGTGCACTGTGCCTTTGTGCCAGAGGATCTGGGTGTTGTTGGCCTGGGAAGAGCAGAGGAAATTCTCGCGCTGGACTCGAGTAATTCGAGTAGTATACTCGAAGCATGGAACGGAGGGACTCGAAGCAAGAATGGGAAGGCTCGGGTCAAAGTTTTGTTCCAGGTTTTCAACCTGATTCTGTTTTCTGAATTTAAAATTTAATTTAAATTATAAATCAAGGTTTGAACTGGACTTTTTTTAAATCAAAATGTAAATATAATTCAAGTTTGAATTGGAATTTAGTTTAGACATAAATAAAGTTGCAAATTTAAATTGTTTTTGATAATTTCAAAGCAATTAAATGTAGTAAAGTAATTTGAATTTAAAATAGATTTGAAATTTTAAATGAAAAATTTAAACAAGTTAAAAAAAATTAAAAGTTAAACCTGGATTAAATTCTATATCTGATTTCAAGATTTTGAAATTTAAGTGAGTTTTATAACTTAACTGTTTAAAATAAGTTTAAGAATGAAATTTAAGAAGGAAATTGATTTTTTTTAACTCTTTAATATTTCCTTTATAACAAAATATTCTTTAACATGTAAATTTAAAAATGTTAGGGAAATTTGTTTTTAACTTTATTCAAGGTAAATAAGAATTTATTTCAAATCTTAAATTTAAATTGAAATTAAAAGAAAATTTAAAATCAATGTTTTCAAACATATTGTGAATAATAATTAAATCATAAATATGAATGAGTTTTACTTTAAATAATGAAGAGTTAATGATTTATAATTTCATTAAGAATGAGTAATTATTGTTTATATGGATTTAAATTAATAGTTGTAAGCTTATAAAATTATTAATTAAAGTTAAGTTAATTTAATTAAGGAATAATGTAATTGTAATTGAGAATTCATTAAGTTACAAGTAACACTTAATTAGTTCAATAATGAATTATTAATGGTAAATCAATTTTAATGATTAATGTAAGTAATTTTTGTAGAACAGTAATTAAAGAATTGTTATTAGTAAATGAAGGTCATTAACTAAGATTATTTAAATAATTAATTAATGTGATAAATTTTTAATGATTAATTTAGATTAATAAATTAATGATAATCATCATGAAATTATGTAAGTGTAATTACTTTACGGTAAGTAATTAGAGGTTTAATTTCTTAAAATAATTAACTAAGGGGTCAAATAATTATGAAATTGGTTTAAAGGTTAATTTAATTAATACGATTAATTAAGAATAATTTCATCAATTAAGGCGATTGATTAATTTATTAATATCAAATGATTTGTAGTTAATTAATCAGGATTGGATAATTAGTTCACAAGTAATTAGTTTAATTGGAAATAGATTAAATTAATTAGGATTAAACAATTAATTAATCCTACTTATAAATGACTATTGAATGCTTGACCTTAGTTATGAATGATTGTATTGTATGAGATGCCTTGAATTGATTGTCCTATCTGATCTGTGATATTTTGTTTTGTGGATTGAGCTGTGTATAATTTATTCATTTATTTACATTTGTATATTATCTGTGAATCTGTGAATGGACGATAAGCATTATAGTTTATATCGCTTATCAACTATATTTCTGTGTTTTAATCTGTGATTATTGAATGATGTTGCACTATTGTGTTAAACCCCTGGACCACACCATACACATACAAATATGTATTGCATATGGAAATCGGTTGAGTCACAGATATTTGAATTTAATTCAAAATAGTTTGAATTTGAATTTTGAATTCAGATGGTTTTGAAATGGAATCGGGTTAAATGTGAAAAGCTTTTGAAATGGAATTTCAAGATATTTTTTTTAATAATTTGATAAAGTTTTGAAATTTAAATAATTTGACTTAAATTTAAATTCAAAATTGGAAATTGAATTCTACGATTTGAAAGTAGAGATTAAAGATGTTATACTAATTACATACGAGTCAAACCATTTTTAATGTATTGGTTTGGGAATTTGAGTTTAATTCAAGGGCTTTAACTGGTGCAAATATAATTGGATTTTTCTGAAACGGAAACTATTGTTTTCAAATAATAAAAGCTTTTACATAAGTAATGAGCTTCCAATTTGTGTTGAAAGGTTTCAAGTTTGAAATGAAATTAAAATGTTTTGAAAGGCTATGAATGAATCTTTAGAAACGAATTTTGAAAGCTATAAGTCAAATCTTGATTTATTTAACGAGTTAATCCAATTGAAATGGAAACTGTTTTGAAATCCGTGAATGGATCTTTGTGAAACTGGGTGAATTTTGTGAAATTAATCTTTTTGTTTAAAAGATTTGAAATGGTAATTGGTTTAAACCATTTGAAAGAAAGTTTGAATTATTAAATTGTGACTTAACTGAAATCCCATTATCCATATGTTTTTAAATATTGCGCTCATTATTCGGTTTAGCCGGGAGAGGACCTTGTGTCATATAACCCATTTCGAATAATGATATGACGTATATGGATAGAATTTGAACATCGGTGGTGAAGACCGGATAATTTCGAAAGCGAAAGGATGACCTGTCGAATGTCTTTGCACCGACTGGCCCCTGTATAGAGATTTGAGCACCCATGGTGATGGGAGTCCGATCGGGATTGTAAATACCCGGATTTGCAAGGGCTTCTTTGAAAGTGCCTTTGGTTCTGTTCGAACCTAGAACAGACTGGTATGGATTGTATGTATGACATTACATTTTGAGATATAAAGCAGATTTCTTTCAGATACATATCTGTTGGTGGCGGAGAATTTATTCTCTCAGCTTAACATCCTTTTTTGAGACGTACGAGCTCAGAGGTTATGTAGTTGAAGGTTATCAGTAATATATTCCCAACTTGGTAATGTGGCATGCAGAGTGTTGCTGATCATTTGTTGATCAAAGCATGGCTTTTGTGAAAAGCGTAGCTTTGTGGACGAGACTTCGTCGAACCTCACAACCCGGTAATGGTCAAAACAGGAAGAATGCGGCAAGGTTATTTAGGGATAGCACCCCCTGAGGGTATGTTCATTTCCTTCTGGATAGAGGTGGTATTATGGTATGGAGCCCAGATACTTAACCTATGTGGTTGCTGCAAATTTATTTCTTTGTGGTTGTTGGTGAATCGCGGGATAAAGGTCGGTTACGACCGAGGGATGGCATACTCGTGTCAGTAGTTACCTAGTTCAGAGGTAACCCGGCCTTGTGTTGGCAGAGATCCGGTTAGGTTCTCGAGGCGTCCCTCCAAAGGCGTACCCATGTGGCAACGGGAAGTTCCTTGGCCTGACCATTTGTTGGAAATCCAAACTCCATTACGCATCTTGTACGGTTTTAGTTGTAGAACCTTCCATTTACTTATGGTGGTCACCACTGTTTAGATGGTAGCTATAGTAGGCATAGTTCGAAATGTCTATGCGAGCTAAGATTTATATTATACTTTCGAAATGTTTTCTGCACTTTGCACTTATAGTAATAATATCAAAGAAATTTGCGTATCAAGCATGTTTGACTATCACAAGGAGAAATTTCCTCCAGTTCTGCGTTTGCATGGTGTGTGTGGCGGGAGGCCTTATAGTAGTTTCATTTTCTAAAAGCATCGCGGATCTATTTTAAAATATTTCTTTGGTTTGTTTTTAAAGATAAACTTTTTTTTTGTTACTCATACCAGTCCCACGACTGACCTGGAGTTTATTGTTCCTTTCAGTAAACTCTGGGTGCCTATAATTTTCCACACGGGCAGTCTAGAGTTGGGTTTTCATATAGTTAGGTTCAGTAGATTATCTGGAGCTAGTTCAATCTTTGGATATGGACTGCACTTGCTTATCTTTGTGCATCGTTATTGGGAGTTCGAGCTATTTCTTGATTGGTGCCTCGGAGATGGAGATTATCCGCTGCTGGTGTTATCTATTTTCTTTTCCGCTGCTATTTTCTTGTATTATATGTCTGATGTATATGGATATCTATTATCAGTTGTATCATTCTATTGCATCATCTTGTATCTGAATATTGTATCAGATGTTGTATATGATATTATTCTTCTTCTTCCACTGTGTTGTACTTAATTGTGTTATAAGCTCCGACGCAGTTCAGATTCGAACGTTTGGATCTGCGGCATTTGAATATGAGCGTCGTATTCGGTGCCGATTTTCGAAGGTCGAGTCAGGATCGCTACAACTTTAATATCAATGTCTGTAGGGAGATAGCAGCCAGAGACGAATACATTTCACTTGCCATTCCGGGAGATGACCATTAAACTTAATGATGTGACATAAATATTACAAATTCCTATGATGGATACTACGTTGTCATACAAAGGAGGTGGTAGGGATATAGACATAGATGATCTTGTTTGATGAGGGTATTGCAAAGGAAGAGATGATGGGTACATATGTTGTTAGGTTGGACTGGTTGAAACAATGAAGTCCTAGTAAAGCTTCAGAATATAGTGATGTGTAGGTATTCGATAAGGTTGCTCATGCCTATTTGTTCTACACTATTGACTGTTGTTTGTTTCTAAACAAATCAGGAATGAAGATGTTAGCTTACTACTTAAATGCATTGAAGGAATCTATGGATGATGTGAAGGAAGGGTTGAGAAGTTATAACATACCCCACTTGGAGGCCCAAAACTAATGGCTATTGATGCTGCAGTCATCCATAGTTATTAATCCTTGGCGACAATTATAGTGATGTCAGATAAATTGATATACCACAAACACATGGATATGGAAAAGGTTCAAAATTTCAAAACAACTTTAACATTCCATTCCAAACTCGTTTCAACATTCTTTACATAATCCCACAACGTTAACCACATTTAGAAAAATATAATTATTATGATATACTCCAAGAGCAACATATGAAGATTCCCCATTGGTGTTCAGAGTGTATAATAGGCAATAAATAACTTTGCCTTACCAAAAATACACAGCGGAATCACATGAGAAAGAACTTAAATAACGACATGCCTTTTGCACGACTCTCGAAGCTTTTTCGTCCTAAGAGGTATCAGAAAACCTAAAAACTCAAACTACTCAAGATCAATTGAGTACCCATGAGTTTAAGAGGAAAACATAAACTTCAAATCAGATATAAAGCCTGGTATGAATAGTAATATACCATCTCAAATCATTTAGATATCTAGTAAGACCACGCTGCTTAGCGGAACGGGTTTCCCCTCATCAGTATCTTAAAATCTTTATAAACCATTTTCTATGCCCAAGCATCCACAATGGTTAATTCAATTCAAAGTAGTATTATGTGATGATATGTGAAATAATTGAATCAACTATGGATAACCCATCTCTAATTCATTTTGACTATCTATCATAATTATAGTTTCTAGGATTACTGTTAGCCTAATAGTTTTCATGGGCTAACTAATAAATGGTTAGACTTTTAAAATCTCCATGTCCAATTATACAGTTCTCATGGAATTACTATGAACCTATTGGTAACTCCAATATCATTTTTTCATCCTAGTTTTTATGGACGACTAGGAACCTATTGACTAATAGTCAAACATCCTTCCTTTATTATCCAAACATAGTTTTCATGGGCTTGCTATAAACCTGTCTAACTGACATCTTAATTATACGTAGTTTTCATGGGCTAACTATGAACCTATTGGCCCTTGCCAATATCTTTTCCCTTACATAGTTTTCATGGGCTTATTGTTAACCTATTGGCCCCTATCAATATCTTTTATTTATTCACTACAAAGTCATCTCAACTGGTTATCCTACCTTTTCTAAAATATAGTTTTTTGATTTATTATAAAGTAAATATATACATATATGAAGAAGCAAACAATATAACTTGGTTAATACTTTTAACCCGTTTAAACTTCTTCATAAGTTCAATTTCAAAATACTTTGTTTATTAATATGCCATGGTTTTGCTCTTAAATAATATTGGGTTAATTGTTTTGAAAACTATACTTTCAAAAAGTTGAAACCTTAATTTCGATCTCACTGGATAACCTCCTTCGAAAGCATATATCTTTTTCCAAACATTAAGCTGCTGCCTTTAAAAACACTTTAAAATCCTTCGTTAGGGTATGTATCATTTCAAACCATAGTGATTTTCCTAACAATAAATAAGGAACTTGCAGTGTGATAACAACATATAAAATAAACATAACATCAAATCATCCAAAATTTCAACAATATAACATCCATCGCAATCATTCAAATCAACCAACAAATCACAACAATTTACTGGTTATCACTATCAGGTACTTAACTAACGGTTTAAATTCAATATAAATTTAATGGAAATTTAATTCAAATTAAATTCAATTTCAATTAAAATGTCAAATTAAACTACCAAACAGCAATCAATACATATCTTGCCACATCAAAAAGTTAATTTAACTAACATAAGATAGTTTAGTATTTGTGAGTGGGTTACATCACTCACCTTTGATTTATCAAAGATTAAAAATCCAAATAAAGCCTAAAAAATTAACAGTCTCAGAATATAGCCAAACTAGTTCCATAATCTTTGGAATCTTGATACGATCGCAATAGAGAAAACTGCGCATGAATCCGAGCTCGTATGGAAAAGTTATTGATGTTAGAACACATGAAAATTTAAATAAAATAAAATAATCATAGGGACAAAATAGTAATTTGCTTTAGCTCTGAAACCTGATCTCACCCTCATGCACGCGAATCACCTTTAACAGTTCAGCCGCCATGAACAATTATCGTTCGCCACAACCTCAAGCGCCAAGGGCCAGATTCGGACCTACCGCCACCTCCAAAGAGCGACCCTACCACGGCCGCACGCGCCATCTGCAATGCCCCTGAACAGTTCGCCGCCGCCGCCTTGATCGAGATTTTATGGCTTCTAACAACCTATAGTACAAATAAACCGTATAGATCGACTTACCTCAATGCCCTCTACACTCCGATGCCCTTCGATCGAACCATCCTCGAAGATCCACCATTAGATCCTAAGCCCTAATTTCAATAGCCGAGGATAAATCGATGATTTCTGGCCATACCATGATTTGAATTAAAAAACGAACAACAAAAGTAGATTGCGCTCGTTGAGAGCTCCCCAACGATATATAATATGACATAGTTTGGAAAGTTTGAAATTTTGGAATTGTTTTTTATTTGAAATTGAAATCGGGAATTAGAGTTTTGATGTTTTGACGTTTAAGGAGGAGGAACAGATTAGAATAGAAGCACGTACAGAAATAAAATGAAAGGCTGCCAGGGTTAGAGAAAATCTATTTATATATATGGAGATAGATAAGAACGAATGGACATATCGAATTGATTCGATGTGATAACACGACCCAGAAAGCCCGTTCTGCTTCCGAAATGAAAGTAGGTCATCCAATATATCGAAATATGAGTTTTCGATATTTTTATACTCAGTGGAACTAGTTTCAAACCCAAATTCCATTGTATACAGAAGTTAGCTTTCAAAATCAAATTATATTCATTTAAATTCTATTAATTAATTTCTACGCGTCTTAAGCTCGCACGATTAAATGACAAGTCCGATCGCTATGAAATTTGAAATCTTAAAATAATTCGCTGTTACGGATCCGATGACACCGGTTTAGTTGAAATCCGAGACAGTGGCCAAATAGCTAGTTTTCATGTTAAATAAACAAATTATTATTAAATTGGTTTAATCACTTTTTAAATTCAAATTTAAAAGTTAACATTTTTTATCATTTATGATTACATAGAATTTATAATCTTAAATAAATTTTCCATGCCAAATTCAAAATTTAAATATTACACAAATTTCAGCGTTCAATTACAACTATGATAACCCCTAGTTAATTATATTTTAATTTAAATTGAATTCTTTTATTTCGCTTTACACTCTTATTATTGAATCAATTATTACCTTATGAATATAACTAAAATTAGTTTACGTTTTATTACATTCATATTCTACAATCATCTTAACTCATATTAACTTCAGTATTTAATTGCATTAATTGCAATTGATTTCAACAATTATTTTATTCCTTATTAACTTACAATTATAATCAAATTAACTTTAAAATTATTTCAATTGATTGAAATTAGATTAAAATAGTTATCAATTACATTAAATTAACATTATAAATTACAGTCAAATCATCTTTTCCATTTACAAATCATAAATTTTAATTTCTCACAATATTAAATTTCAAAATCTTATTTAATTTAATATTATTAGGTATCAAAAATACGGGTTGTTACAACTTAAAATCAATTGAGTACTCGAGAGTTTAAAGGGAAAACATGAACTTCTAGTCAGACATAAAGCCTGATATGAATATTAATATACCATCTCAAATCTAGATGTCTAATGAGACCACGCCGCTTAGCGGAACAGGTTTCCCCTCAATAGTATCTTAAAAATTTTATAATCCATTTTCTATTCCCCTGCATCCGCAATGGTTAATTCATTTCAAAACATAATTATTTGATGATATGCAAAACAAACGAATCAATTCTGGATTATCCACCCCTAATTCAATTTTGACTATCTATCATAATTATAGTTTCTAGGATTACTATTAACCTAATAGTTTTCATGGGCTAAATAATAATCGGTCAAAATTTTAAGGACTCCCTGTCCAATTATATAGTTTTCATAGGATTACTATGAACCTATTGGTAACTCCAATATCATTTCTTTTATCCTATTTTTCATGGTTGACTACTAACCTGTTGACTAACATTCAATATCTTTCTTTTATTATTCGGATACAGCTTTCATGGGCTTTCTGTAAATTTTTCTAACTGACATCCTTAGTTATACATAGTTTTCATGGGACAACTGTGAACCTATTGGCCCCTGCCAATATCTTTTCCCTTACACAGTTTTATGGGATTACTGTTAACCTATTGGCCCCTACCAGTATCTTTTATTTATTCGCTACTAGGTGAATCCAACTGGTTATTCTACCTTTTTCCAAGGTACATTTTTTGGATTTACTATAAAATAAAATAAATATATACATATATGACGAAGCAAACAATATAACTTGGTTAATTCCTTTAACCTATTTAGACTTCTTCATAAGTTCCATTGCATTTTGTTTATTAATATGTCATGTTTTTGCTTCAAATAAGATTGGGTCAGTTGTTTTGAAAACTATACTTTTGATACCTTCGAAACTTCCTCTGACCTCACTGGATAGCCTTTTTTGAAAGCATATATCTTTTTCCAAAACATTAGGCTTCTGCTTTTAAAAACACTTTATAATCTTTCTTTCAAAACTTTTCGACTATAATAAAATGTTGCTTAATAATTATTAGAAGCATAGCTTCGAAATCATTGGAAGTATCCCTTCCTAATGCATTGAAAGTCCCCCTTTTGACATCATTGGGTTTACCGTTTTAAAATATCATTTGGTTCAAAGTAAATATAAATGAAAGTATCTCTTTCAAAACCATTCTTCGCTATATAAAAATATTGGGGAATTTACGATGGCATCGATACCATCTCATTCGACAGAGTCAAAAGCATACATTTAAAATGTCGAATGATTGCTTCGAAATCATTACTTTCGAAACCCATAACCCTTTCGAAAGCATTTAAAAAGCATTGATTTATAGTAAATAATACCTTTCGATGGTATTGATGATTTTAGTGCACTCGAAAGGCACAAGAATCGCCGGCGGGGCTTCAACTAGGTGAGAACCCCTTTTTTAAAAAGCATTGATCTATAAATAAAGGAACACTTTTGACGCCCCTTTTCTTTTAAAATAAATATGGAACCCCTTCGAAAGCCATTATAAAACTTCTTTTAAAACATATGTATTGACTAAGTGGAAATCTTAGTAAAACAAAGGAAGGCGCTTAACTTTTCGAAAAAAATTGAGGTAACGACCCCATCGGAAGCTATGCTTTCGACACCATGCCTTTTGCCTTTCTCTAATCCACTACATAACATCTTGATGATACCATGTGTATTGAATTTAACTTAATGGAGTTTCGACAAGGTCTAAGGTGAAAAGAAAGGAGCGAAAGGTACTCTCATTAGAGGCGAAACCTATTTTTCTGGGTTAAATACTATATTAAGTAACTTATATAAACTAACATGCATACGTGCTCATTTCTTATTGGTTTCCTTCACTTTTCCCATACTTTTCAAAACTAGCCGCCTTTTATTTTGGATAAGTATCGAACTTAAACTTTTGCAAATAAAACATTCCTCTTTATTTATCGTAAATCATTTTGATCCTATCCTCAAAATAATTTATTTTGTATATCAAATCACTTATGAAAAATCCCCAAAATTCATAGAAATTTACTTTGATCGTGTTATCTAACATATCAAAATTAAAAACCCAAATTTCAATACATTTTTTGAAATTAATTATTAAACCCAACATGCTATATTTTCATTTAAAAATTCATAATAATCTTTCCTAAGATTGGAAAATTATCAAACTTAAAATCCAACTCTAAAATCATGTTTTGCGTAAAACATAATTTTTCCATGGCATTTAAACATCACTATCACATGGTTTTGATTAAAACCGTATGAATCATTATTTAAAGAATCTATTTAAATTTAAGTAAACCACAATTCAAGCATATCATCATCAAACATCATATATACGAATTTAAACTTAAATTTGAAACACATATTTAATGAATAGAGATTGAAATTATCATTCACCTTAATCTTTGATAAGGAAATGGATTGAGATAAGTTTGATTCCCCTTTTTATTTTATTTTCTCTTATTTTTCTTAGAATTTCCACTTATTCTTTTCTTTTTCATGTCCGGCCTTAACTTCTTTTCTTACATTTTTATTTTTGTGAGAAAATGAGCATGAGGGTGAATGGCTTAAGGGTAAACATATATATATATATAAAGGTAAGTGCCACGACTCGAGTTTCAGCGTTCGAAAATCGACACTCGTACTTCACTTGTACTCGAATGCCACAGATTCAACCGTTGAAATTCGATTCGCGCCGGAGCTTATAACACATTAAGTATAATAACACGGCGAAAGAAAATAATTAATAACTTTATTGATACACAATGGATACAACACATGATACAATTGATATCAACATCAGAGATACAAGATAACAGCGGAAGAAATAACACAACTGGATGGTCTAGACATTGCAACCATCGACAGCGGAAAGATAACTCCAATAAAATTTCCAAGTGAGAAAGCAAGGATCCAACAGAGTGCATTTCTATTGCCAAAGCTCCAAGGACTCCAATACAAAAGCTCGAACCACCATCATAATGAACTAAGCAACCCTGATCCGAATGTTGTTGCCAAAATCCAAAGACTGGATGCTATTGAATCTGCACCTACTATTTGATTATTTGAAAATCCCAACTCTAGGCTGTCCCTGTGGAAAATTATAGGCACCCAAAGTTTAAAAAAGGAACAATAAACTCTAGGTCAGTCATGGGACTAGCGTGAGCAAACAAAAACAGTTTTCTTTAAACAAAACAAACAAAAAGAATTTAAAAAGAAATCTGCAATGCTTTTTGGAAAATGAAGCTACCATAAGGCCTCCCCGTACACGCACAATGCAAGGGCACAGTTGGAGGGGATTTCTCCTTATGATAGTCAAACATGCTTAATACGCGAAAATCCTTTTGATATTATTATCAGTGCATAGCGGAAAACATTTGCAAGAATAATATTAATCGTAGCCAGCATACGTACCATTATAGTATGCATACTATAACTATCATATTAGATGGCAGGTTCTACAACTAAAACCGTACAAGACGCGTATTGATGATTGGATTTCCAACAAATGGTCAGGCTAAGGAACTTCCTGGGCCATATGGGTACGCCTCTGGAGGGACGCTCCGAGAACCTAACTGGATCTCTGCCAACACAAGGTCGGGTTACCTCTGTAACTAGGTAATTACTACACGAACATGCCATCCCCCGGTCGTTAGCGGCCTTTATCCAAGAGCTCTCAACCACAAAGCAACAACCACAAAGTAATAAATTTGCAGTAACCACATAAGTTGAATATCTGGGCTCCATACCATGATACCACCCTTTTTCAGAAGGGAATGGACATACCCTAAAGGGCGCGACCCTCATAACCTTGCCGCATCTTTCCTGTTTCGACCATTTCTAGGTTGTGAGGTCCTGATGTAGTCTCGTCCACAAAGCTATGCTTTAAACAAAAGTCATGCTTGATCAACAAATGATCAGCAGCGCTTCATATGCCACATTGCCAAATTGGGAATGTATCACTAGTTACCATCAACGACATAACCTCTAAGCTCACACATCTCAGAGAAGGGTGTTAAGCTAAGAGAATAAATTCTCCGCCACCAAACATAAATGTATTTGATAGAAACCAGCTTTACATCTCAAAGTGTAACGTCAGATACACATCCATACAAGTCTGTTCCGGGGTCAAACAGAATCGAAGGCACTTCACAAAGAAGCCCTTGCAAATCCGAATAATCCCTAATCACGTCTGGACTCCCTATCACAAAGGATAATATAGATCTCTATACAGAGAATCAGCCAGTGCAGAGTATTTCGACAGGTAATCCTTTCGCTATCGAAAATACCTGGTCTTCACCACCGGTCTTCAAATGCTGTCCATTTTATCGTATCATTATTCGAAATGAGTTATATGACACAAAGTTCTCTCCCGGCTAAACCGAATAAGAGCGCAACATTTAAAAACATATGGATATTAGGATCTCAATTAAGTCACAACTTAAAACCCAAAACCTTTCTTCAAATGGTTTAAACAAATTACCATTTTCAAATCTTTAAACAAAAAGATTCACTTTACAAAGTTCACCAATCTTTCACAAAGATTCACTAAATGCTTTCCAATTCAAATCTTTTATACAAAAGATACACTTTTAAGATCCTCTTTAATTTGAAAACAAAGTTCACCAATCTTTAACAATGACTCATTCATAGGTTTCCAAACAATTCCATTTCAAATTTGAAACCCTTTTAATAAAAACTGGAAATCCCTTCTTTATTTGAAAGCTATTATCATTTGAAAACAAAGAGTTTTCATTTCGGTTGACTTTGATACAACCTTGGTGACACACGAGCTTCAACAACTACGACACCCAAATTAGGTTATTAAACCCTAAATGACCGTCGACCCATCACCACGGCAATCAACAAATTCTCCCACCATTTTTCCCTAGGTCCCTGGCCTGTAAACGTGCTCCAGCCTCAACCCCATGACCATCGGACCTCTCGATCGCCCGAATTTGACCAAAACTTACCTTCTGTTCATCTCGCATATTCTATCCAAATACTTACTTGAAAATTTTGATATTGTCATCAAAATTCATAAAATTCAAGTACGAATCCAGTCATATAACTGAAACTTGAAATCATGATACTTGAATTTCTGATATAAAATATTTATTACTGTAATTTTCAAATTTTATAATATTTATTCCATAAATATATTTGAAACTATCTTTAAAATTTGTATTACACCGTCATGATAAATTTACGTTTAAAAGTTATCACCTAAATCTATTTATAGTTTGAGATATGAATTTTTTTCTTCTTGGAATTTTACAAGCCTGGTGTTAACAGAGATATATCTGTGTATATACATGGACAAACATTCAATAACAATATATATATGTATCCACAAAGACATGCAAACATTTATACTAACAACTTCAAGTATAACATCAAAAATCACAACATATTTAAATAAAATTTGGTAGTTTGCTCACCTCAGAATGAAGAACAGAGCACAGAATCCTGGGAAAAGATTTTGAAAGACTGGATATTGTTTGATTTCATCGAGATGATTTTAGATCTTTGCTTCAGGTTGGAATTTGATTCTGCTATGAATTGATTTGCTTGCTTCAAGATTTTGAACTTGAACTTCTAGGTTTGCTTTCAGATTTGAAGATTATTTTGCATTTGTTCTTTAACTTGTTTTTTGATCTTAAATGATCAGATCTAGATTTTCGCTTTCTGATCTGGTTTGAACTTGAAATATTTGTTTGATTCAATCTTCTTTTGGTTTACTCTGATTTTCATTTCAGGTTTTGTAGTTGTTTTGATTTTTCTGGTTTGAAATAAGTTATGGCTTTAGGATTTTGAAATGAATTCAAGTTTTGTTCTTGGTTACCATGGTTTTGAATATGAAGATGAAAGGAAAATTGAAGCCTGGTTCTTTTTCCTCTTATAACATGTTATCGTATTAATTTTTTTAAAGAAGATTAAATTGCCATATGTCTTCACTAAGCTTTAAATTTGTTAATGTTTATTCTTTTTAACTTGCACTTGTTAAAAACAAATAATTTTGTGTTTAATCCTTAATTTTCAATTAGTTATAAATTTTGTTTTAAACCCTTAACTTAATTTAAAAAAATTATTTTTAAACCTTCTGTTATTATAAATCATGTTTCATATCTTTCCTATTTATTCTTGTCTTTATATTCATCCATTTTATATATTTACAACTTTATAAGAAAATGAGTTTGAAATCTAATTATACTAAATAAATAAACACATATATAGATTATATATAAGTCTTTAAAATATAAATTTAACTTTAAACAACTTTTTCAAATTATTTATATCAAATTAAAATTTAACTTTCAAATATCTTTTAAAAATTTACTATATTGAATTCCAATATAACTTTCAAAATATATATATTACATATGTATATTATGTATTAGAAAACAAATTTCAATTAATTTAAAATATAGAGTTTTCAAATCAAATTTATTTTTCAAATATTTATTTTTGGATTTCAAATTCAAATAACAAATTATAATTTATCTATGTAAACACAAAACAGACACATATCTTTATTAAATTTGGAAAAATTCAAATTAATTCACCATTAGATTCACAATTTAATTCTAAAAATTAAATTATACACCAATTTAATTTTGACTCAAAATCGAGAACGTTACAGATTCCCCCTTAAGAAAATTTCGTCCCCGAAATTTGCTAGACATGGAGACAACAAAGAAGAGATGAAAAATGTTTTACTAGATCAAACTGAATATTTATTCTGGATTTGGCTTACCAAATCAAAATACCATTAATAAATATGAGAACGAACGCATTTAACACTTTAAGAAATATTCAGGTCATCAGATCTATGAAATAAGAAGGAGCACTGGTTAGTTTGAAGGGATAATTAACCGTTCGTAGGATATATCCGGACCCAAAAGAACAGACAAACGGATACAATTTTTTTTCCACAATTCTCAAATGCTTGGTGTAGATTCCAAACTCAGGTTGGAGTATCACAAAGTATACACCTGCTTGTCCCTCTTCGGACTTGGATCCACACAAGAGATCACAAAAGAATTTCCAAATTTGGTTTTGACCGAAATCGTTTTATCGATACAAATTAATCTATCTTCATATTTTGTTAACCAAGTTATTTTAAATAAAATTTCAAATACATTAAAGTTTAAAAACGAAAAACTGTTAGGGAACCGATGAAGAGAATACGAAAAAGGAACTTATCTACATGATTCGCAGGGCCATCATCACCAAAGCTTCTTTCCAGATCTGCCACGAAGCCATCAATTGAAAGTGAATGAGGATCAAAGGAGATTGATAGAAAAAAGATTGTTTCCTTATTGTTACAGGGCATTGACCATCTATAGTGGTACACCCCTGTCCCCTACCTCATCCTCTTCTTGCACCCATACTCACTATCAATGGATAGTAAGAGAATTTACTGAGGCATACAAACGGATATCTTAGGGATATACTCATTCTAGGGTAATTGTAACCCTATCTCTAATGAATTACCTAACGTGTTATACTCCTGAGCTAAAGTTCTTACTCAACCTTCTGCTCTGATACCAAAATATCACGACCTGAATTCCAGTGTTCGAATAATCGATACCCGTACTTCAGTTGTACTCGAATGTCGTAGATTCAATCGTTGAAATCCGATTCACGCTGGAGCTTATAACACATTAAGTACAACAACACAGCGGAAGAAAACAATGAATAACTTTATTGATACACAATAGATACTTCACATTGATGCAATTGATATCAACATCAGGGATACAAGATAACAGCGGAAGAAATAACACAACTGGATGGTCTAGTCTTTGCAACCATCGATAGCGGAAAGATAACGCCAATAAAATTTCCAAGTGAGAAAGCAAGGATCCAATAGAATGCATTTCTATTGCCAAAGCTCCAAGGACTCCAATCCAAAAGCTCGAACCACCATCGTTATGAACAAAGCAACCCTGATCCAAATGCTATTGCTAAAATCCAAAGGTTGGATGCTATCAAATCTACACCTACTATTTGATTATTTGAAAATCCTAACTCTAGGCTGCCCGTGTGGAAAATTATGGGCACCCAGAGTTTAGAAAAGGAACAACAAACTCTAGGTCATTCATGGGACTGGTGTGAACAAACAAAACAGTTTTCTTTAAACAAAAAAAACAAAAAGAATTTAAGAAGAAATACGCAATGCTTTTTGGAAAATGAAACTACCATAAGGCCTCCTCGAGTAAACTCCTGTTTCTTTTATTTTAAACATTGTTTTAACTTTAAACTTTAAAACTTATTAAAACATGTTAACACTCAATCTTCCCGGAATATAAATCGATCCACCATATTGTTTACCCAAGAGTAAACCCGAGTCGACCTCTTCTTCCCAATCATCACAACCACCCAGGCACATAAGTGCACCATGCACGTGTACAAGTCGTCTGAGCAACGACGATCGACGCTATTACCTTCCATACGTCAACGACTACCCCCTCAACCACCACGATCACCTAGAATCTTGAGCAAATTCGAAAATCGAATTCGAGCGAGTTAAGCACATCAGGCACCGAAACTCGATCGCCAAAAACCATCTCGTACCGCCGCCACAAGCCATCTGAAAACTCGCCGACCTACCCGAACCTTCGCTACTGACCAACGTTTCATTTTCCCCTTCTCCGGTTGACTCTGATACGACCTTGGTGACATACGAGCTTCAACAACTACACACCCAAATCAGGTAGTTAAACCCTTAATGACTGTCGACCCATCACCATGACAATCAACAAATTCTCCCACCATTTTTCCCTAGCTCCCTGGCCTGTGAACGTGCTCCAGCCTCAACCTCATGACTACCGGATCTCTCGATCGCCTGAATTTGACCAAAACTTACCTTCCGTTCATCTCGCATATTCTATCCAAATACTTACTTGAAAATCTTGATATTATCATCAAAATTCATAAAATTAAAGTATGAATCCAGTCATATAACTGAAACTTGAAATCATGATACTTGAATTTCTGATATAAAATGTTTTTTACTGTAATTTTCAAATTTTATAATATTTATTCCATAAATATATTGGAAACTATCTTTAAAATTTGTATTACATTGTCATGATAAATTTTCGTTTAAAGGTTATCATCTAAATCTATTTATAATTTGAGATATGAATTTTTTTTCTTCCTGGAATTTTACTAGCTTGTTGTTAACAGAGATATATCTGTGTATATACATAGACAAACATTCAACAACAGTATATATATATATGTATCTGCACAGACATGCAAACATTTATACTAATAGCTTCGAGTATAACTTCAAAAATCACAATAGAATTAAATGAAATTTGGTAGTTTGCTCACCTCAGAATGAAGAACAGAGCACACAAGCCTGGGAAAAGATTTTGAAAGACTGGAGATTGTTTGATTTCACTGAGATGATTTTGTATCTTTGCTACTGGTTGGAATTTTATTCTGTTATGAATTGATTTGCTTGCTTCAAGATTTTGAACTTGAACTTCCAGATTTGCTTTCAGATTTGAAGATTATTTTGCATTTGTTCTTTAACTTGTTTTTTGATCTGAATGATCAGATCTTGGTTTTGCTTTCTGATCTGGTTTGGACTTGAACTATTTGTTTGATTCAATCTTCTTTTGGTTTACTCTGATTTTCATTTCTGGTTTTGTAGTTCTTTTTATTTTTCTGGTTTGAGATGAGTTATGGCTTTATGATTTCGAAATGAATTCAAGTTTTTGTTCTTGGTTACCATGGTTTTGAATATGAAGATGAAAGGAAAATTGAAGCCTGGTTCTTTTTCCTCTTATAACATGTTATCATATTAATCTTTTTAAAGAATATTAAATTGCCACATGTCTTCACTAAGCCTTACATTTGTTAGTGTTTATTCTTTTTAACTTACACTTGTTAAAAACAAGTAATTTTGTGTTTAAGTCCTTAATTTTGAATTAGTTTATAAATTTTGTTTTAAACCCTTAACTTAATTTATAAATTTCATTTTTAAACCTTATGTTATTATAAATCATGTTTTATATCTTTCCTATTTATTCTTGTCTTTATATTCATCGATTTTATATATTTACAACTTTATAAGAAAATGATTTTGAAATCTAATTATACTAAATAATAAACACATATATAGATTATATATAAGTCTTTAAAATATAAATTTAAATTTAAACAACTTTTTAAAATTATTTATATCAAATTAAAATTTAATTTTTCAAATATCTTTTGAAAATTTACTATATTGAATTCCAATATAACTTTCAAAATATATATATATATATATTACATATGTTTATTATATATTAGAAAACAAATTTCAATTAAATTAAAATATAGAGTTTTCAAATCAAATTTATTTTTCAAATATTTATTTTTGGATTTTAAATTCAAATTACAAATTATAACTTATTTATATAAACACAAAACAAACACATATCTTTATTAAATATGAAAAAATTCAAATTAATTCACCATTAGATTTAAAATTTAATTCTAAAAATTAATTTAATTACCAAATTAATTTAATTACCAATTTAATTTTGACTCAAAACCGGGATCGTTATAGTAAGATTAGGTGTAGTAAAATCCCATTACACACTTACATAATTTAATTAGTCTATAAACCATTATTGAGCCCAATTAAGCTAATAAGCACGACCACTTAAATTTATTCAAATCTCAATCCCTGATCATTTAACATTTACATTATTCTATTTAATTTATCTAATTAAATATCCTAAATAATGTTATTTAAAATTAGGGGAGTTATAGGAGTGGTGATATTAGTGTATTTATGCAGATTACTTGGACTTGCTTCTCATATAGATGTGAAGCTACTATGGATGTTTGACTCTCTTAATGGTATGGACTTCACAAACCACTTCAGTTTCAAACACTAGTTGCATTTGTCGTTTTAAATGCAGTTTTACACATTAGTTTATAATATATGTTATATTTCCAAAATTAGCTGAAATGAAAAGTACAAATTTTAACCTGTAATGGTGCAAATATAGGCTTAGATATATGACCATATTCCAGTGATCTCATATGCTACTCTGAATCCTTTATACGATGAATCTCAGCTAAGGGCATGCAAGTGGAAAAATACCCAGTTTGGTAGTGATTAGGCATATGCAATATTAAGGTCGAGAGAGAAACTAGATATATTGAGTGTAATGTGAGTATAGCATTTTTAAATAAATTGGTCATTACACATGTATGAGGATCAATTATGTATTTATATCGTGCCATGTAAGTTGTGTGGAACCTATATTCGGGTATTCGTGATAAGTACCCCTTAAAAGAGTATTCCTTTTATACTGGGATTTTATTATGTTTTGACGTTGTAGAGCCTTTCTACCCCAACGATGTGTTGAGATGGTTTGATGTTAAACAACTTATACGAAAACCTCCAATGGCTTCTTTAGCTTGTCGTAAAGGATAAAAATTTAATTAGTACAACGTTCGTTATGACATTGGGTATTGGTTGGTCAAAGTTGACAAGATCATGTTTTGGCTACGAATTCTAGGTCAGCTACAGTCATAAATCCTTGGGATTGTGAAGGAAATTACGTAAGTTGGTTGAAAACTGTATCCCACCCTATTATATAGAATCCTTGTGGACATTTGACTTTTAACATCAATAATCCTATAGAATTTAAGGCAAATAGACTTGTAAGTATTATAGTGGTGTCGTGGTTAATGAATTTGTTTTTTCCTTTGGATTAAGTTGTTCCATATTTTTGCATTAGATTAAAGCTGCAAAAAGGGTTCTACTACTACTAAATTCCAACATTAGAAGAGGTTCTGTAAAGGTGAAGGAAAGTCGAGATAAAGACGCAAAAGAGATATTGGAGAATGCTTTAGTGGCTACTAATGATACACCCCGTGAACCATATCATAAGAAGGCTGCTATTAAGTCGAAAAAAACAATGACTGGGATTTTAAATTTGAACGGCTTATTTTGAAATTTGTATTTTGGTTAATTTATGTACTGTATTGTTGGTATATGGGGTAGTATCTTGGATGTGTACCTTTGACTGCGACTTCTGTAGCGCATAGTTTGATCGGGTTTATTTATAATATGTTGAAGTATTTTGGATGTGTGCCTTTGACCAAGATAATGGATCCGAGAATAGTTACAAATAATACTAATATAATATTCCAAAATATTTTGAAAACAAATTTTAAATCCCGGAATTTATGTTCTCAAATTTCCAATTCACGTTTACTTTACTTATAAATTTTTTTTTTTTGAAATCAATATTTATAAAATTTCACTTACTAATAAACATATCACATGCAACTATATCCATTTATAAAATTATCCTTTTATATACAAAATATAATACTAGATAAAATTATAATAAATAGTGGACTCATCCCCATCTTCATCCTCCAAAATAAAATGGTCTTCAATACACTGAAAAGCTCAGACCGACCTAGGCATAATGAAAAGAAAAAATAGTCGAGTCGGAACTAAAAGCAACAGTAAATAAATATGAGTGTAATAGGTTCAGAGATGTTTATGGGATTTTACATCTTCTATCCAGTTTCTAACGTACATGCTAACTTAAGAGATTTTTGGATTCCATCTCCTAAGGATCCGTTAAACTATCTACACATATAGTACAATATGCTATTATAATATGACTACAGTAAAGTAAAGTATTAAAATAGCATTAAGACATTACCCATATCCCACTTAACACATTTATATAAATACCGTAGTCTATACAGATGTTGTAAGCTCCACTAAACCGGTGGGATACTCAGGGAGCACTCCATATGTATGATACAAACCAAACTCGTAATAGGCTCGATCAGGATAAATATGACAAGGCATGCGAGGCAATGCCCGGGGTAGGATACTACCGTTTTACGGATTCGGACTGGTAGTAACGCCCACCTGAGACATATTTCCATAATAAAATAAAAGGGTAGCTACCAAATCAAATCACAAAGTAATAGATATAGTTTCGAATAAGCATGCTCGATAGGGGGAGCGGCGCCACTTGGCCCGGCGTGGCTCCTATATTAGTCATTTAAATTATGACCTGAAGGTCAAGGCTATCCATCATCATTCTCTTACTTCATTCCAGTAGCGTTCGCCAAACCATCCTACTTCATTATGGATTCTCCACCATGTGCACAGTTGTTATTGTTGTTTTCGGTATTGGCAGAGAGTGTGATAATACCTGACCTCGGTCTCTTTAACAACTAAACGTTTATTTCACACCGTGTTCATTCTATATAAAACATTTCAACAAAATCCCAAGTTACAAATTCAATTAACACCAAAATATTTAACTTCAATCATATTTTATTTTTGAAATGCTTAACCAAACAATTCTTGTCGAATCGATTTATTCCTTTTTGAAGTCGTATCTTTTGAAAATCACATAAATAAATAGGTTTTAAATAAAATTTATTTGAATTCAATTCTTAAACAAATCTAATTACCATTTAATCTTAATTTACCTTTCCAAATCTTTTATTTATTAAAGTTATTACAAAAGTCTATATCCATTATATTAAATTAAATTTCTAAATAAATCTTTAGAACTATGTCATATATTTTATTAAATCTTAATTTATATTAAATTTTTATTTATTAAAGTTACTGTATAAAATCTGTACTTGTTATATTAAATTGAAAACCAAATAAATTATATTAAATTAAAACTAAATTTATTATATTAAATTAAGACAAAATTTATTATATTAAATAAAAATAAATTTATTATATTGCATAAAAACTAAATTTATTAAATTAAATTTATTATTTTACAAATATATTAAATATTTTATTAAGTTAAAATTTTAAATTACTAAAATTATATATTTAAAACTAAATAAAATTATTAGTTAAATAATAAAATTATTAGTTAAATAATAAAATTACATTTATAATCATATATTAGCTTATAATTTTAAACTTCAAACATATAAAATAGTTTATTTTCCAAATATAAGTTTTAAATAAAATCATTAAATTAAATTTAAAAATCAAATTTCTTAAATCAAACATACTTTATAGTTTTAGAAAATAATATAAAACCCGAGCAACGGTGTCTGTATATAATTTTCTACCATATGGTCAAGTGATACAGATATATATATCATTTCAACCTGAAATAAATTTAAATTTACGGATATATATCATTTCAACCTGTATCCCGATCATAATTTTCCAAATCCATAAAATCGCTTGGGTTCACATTTCAACACATAATAATTTTTTTCTAATCTATAAGATCGTTCGGGTATGTATCATTTCAACCCATAGTTATTTTCCTAATAATAACTAAGGGAACTTGCAATGTGATAACAACATATAAAATAAACATAACATCAAATCATCCAAAATGTCAACAATAAAACATCCATCACAACCATTATTCAAATCAACCAACAAATCATAATAATTTACTGGTTATCACTACCAGGTATTTAACTAATAGTTCAAATTCAATACAAATTCAAATGGCAAGTTAATTGAAATTTAATTCATCTTTAATTAAAATGTCAAATTAAACTACCAAAAACCAATCAATAAATTTGTTATCACATCAGAAAGTTAATTTAACTAACATAAAATAGTTTAGTATTTATGAGTGCGTTAAATCACTCACGCTTGATTTATCGACGATTAAAAATCGAAATAAAGTCCAAGAATTTAACAGTCTTAGAATGCAGCCAAACTAGCTCCATAATGTTTGAAATCTCAATGCGATCGCCATGGAAAAAACCACACGTGAATCCGAACTCGTATAGAAAAGTTACTGATGTTAGAACACATGAAAATTTAAATAAAATAAAATAATCATAGGGGAAAAATAGTAATTCACTTTAGCTCTGACCCGTAACCATGCTCTCACATACATGAACCACTTTCGATAGTTCAGTCGCCACGAATAATTATCATTCGCCACAGCCTTTAGCGTCGAGGGCTAGATCTGGACCTACCGCTGCCTCGGTCGAGCCTGGCCGACCCGACCACGTCCATACGTGCCATCCGCGACGCCCCCTGAATAGTTCGCCACTGCAGCCTAAATCGAGATTTTACAGCGATTCTAACAACCTAAAACCAAACGAACCATATAGATCGACTTGCCTCAATGTCATCTTCACTCCAATGCCCTCCGATCGAACCATTATTGAAGATCCACCGTTAAATCTCAAGCCCTAATTTCAACGGTCGAGGATAAATTGATGATTTCTGGCCAAATCATGATTTGAATCGAAAAATGAACTACAGCAGTAGATTGCACTTGTTGAGATCTTCCCAACGATATATAATATGACACAGTTTGAAAAGTTTGAAATTCTGGAATTGATTTTGATTTGAAATTGAAATTGAGATTTACGATTTTGATGTTTTGACATTTAAGGAGGAGGGACAGATTAGAATAGAACTACGTATAGAAATAAAATGAAAGACTACTAGGGTTAGAAAAAAATCTATTTATATGTATGGAATCAATAAGAATGAAAGGACATATCGAATTGGTTCAAAACGATAACACGACCTAAACAACCCATTCCACTTCCGAAATGAAAGTAGGTCATCCAATATATCGAAATATGGATTTTCGATATTTTTAAACACAGTGGAACTAGTTTCAAAACCCAAATTCCATTGTATACAGAAGTTAGCTTTCGAAATCAAATTCTATTCATTTAAATTCTACTAATCGATTTCTATGCGTTTCAAGCTCGCACGATCAAACGACAAGTCCGATCGCTATGAAATTTGAAATCCTACAATAATTCACTGTTAGGAATCCGATGAAATTGGTTTCGTCGAAATCCAAGACAGTGGCCAAATGGCCAATTTTTACGTTAAATAAAATATTATTATTAAATTAGTTTAATCACTTTTCAAATTCAAATTTAAAAGTTAACAGTTCTTATCGTTTTTGATTACATAGAATTTATAAACTTAAAATAATTTTTCCATGTAAAACTCAACATCTAAATATTACATAAATTTCAGCGTTCAATTACAACTGTAATAAAACCCTAGTTAATTATATTTTATTTTCAGTTAAATTCTTTTATTTCGCTTTACACTCTTATTATTGAATCAATTATTACGTTATAAATATAATTAACATTAGTTTACATTTTATTACATTCATATTCTACAATTATCATCTTAATCATATTAACTGTAGTATTTAATTACATTAACCACAATTGATTTCAACAATTATGTTATTCCTTATTAACTTACAATTATAATCAAATTAACTTTACAGTTATTTATATAGATTAAAATTTCATTAAAATAGTTATCAATTACATTAAATTAACATTATAAAATTACATTCAAATCATCTTTTCCATTTGCAAATCATAAATTTTAATTTCTCACGATATTTAGTTTCAAAATATTATTTAATTTAACATTTTTAATTATTGAAAAATAAGGGTTATTACACTCTCCCCCACTCAAAATTTTCGTCCTCGAAAAGGAACCAGAAGGAATTAAGAACTTGATTAAATTTTAGTCAAAATAATCAATTTATAGACACTCTAAACTTACATAATTAAGTATTTTACACAAAATATATCAATTCATAAACAATTAAATCTTTCATATTCAAGTATAAAAATTTGAAAATATTTTCACTTTTAAAAAAAAATTCCAAGTCTTAAATTCACGAAAAATTTCGACAGAGTCTCATTTGTACGGATAGGTCCAAAAAATAATAATATCGATAATTACAATATATATCATATTTCAAAAATAAAACATCCCAAACTACGGGAAAACAATAAAATATCACTATAAAACCGTAATCCGAAAACGTACCTACTTGTCGGGCAAACAAATTTTATTTATGAAACCAAAACAGTAGTTATTGCTTCCATAAACCTGTATTCCACTTGTATAATCCAAAGAATGAGAATTATGTGAAAGATTATATGTTAGTTGTTTCATTTAATGGCAAAAGCAATACAACACAAATAATAAACATATGCAAACAAAACAACATGACCATTATATGCAACCAGGAATCAATCAACATCCATAGCAACCAAAACTAATGGTTTGTTCAGGTTCAGAAAATTTTCATCGTACAAAGGTGATAAATAGACTGATAAGTATACCTTATGCTCAACAGCCTTAGATAACAACTTAATGGATTATTCCTACAACCTTAAAAACTCAAAGTATCCTTTCCTAAAATTCCCATAAGCCAAAGAATACGAAATTTAAATATTATTTAATTTTATTCGATTAGTTTCTTTTCACATCATTATTTACTTTTTTTCATTTATTCATACAATATCTTTTTTCCTATTCATTTACTTACATAGATTATTTCAAATTTAATATCTAAAGTCATCAATAAATCAACTTTTGAAATATTATAGAAGTTTCCTTGTAATTAAATTCACATTCATTTACTTATATAACTTGATTTCTATTTAATATGAATATTCATGAATATCCATTTCATACTTAAATGTTCCTTTTATTTCACATTTATCCTTTCTTTTATAGTGTCAATTAATAATAAACTTATTTATGAATCATTTCGGTCATTTCTTAAGTTTATAAACACTTTCTTAGATAATATTCACTTTTTACTATTCAACCTAATTGTTAGCATTTCAAAACATTAACTTATGTTTATATTACGTCTTGTAACATCTTAATTCTCAATTTATATATTAACATGCTTTCATTTTTGAACATTATTATTACCTAAGTTTTCACTTGTATAATATTCTATTACATAATCTTATTTAACATTTCAACTTTTAAATATTCTTGGTAAGTTATATATATGTATTATAGAATGTAATTAAACGTTACACAAATTTACCTTATTCAAATTTAATTAACAAAATGCTCAATAGTTTACATCTTCTAAATTTCACTATCTTTTAATTTACAAGTTACAAATTTCCAATTTCATACAGTTTACTTAAATACTAAGTTCCTAATTTCTTATTTATCCCTTTAGGAGTTCCAACTATTAAAATAGTTAAGATTTCAATTCATTACAATAATTGAAATCTCTAATTTGTAGAAATTTAGGAACTAAACAGCGGGTTCCATTTCAAATCATTACAACATAACATACGTACATACATACATACATACATGTATATATATACACAAATGTACATATACACACACATATATACTCATATCTTTTATATATCCAATCATATTTAAAAATTTAAAATTAAGATTTGTTTATCAAAACAAATGTGTAGTAAAGCGACTACAATGGCCCTTCCACTTTGAAACTCAAAAATGAATGTCGATGATGCAGCGGTCATCACCGAAACAATTTTCCAGTGACAAAAGAGGGTAGCACAAAACTTGTTTCCTTTTTAAAATTCTTTTAAAACATTTCTTTCAAATCACATTGAAAATATTTATATCCGAAAATACTTCCAAATAGTACTAACATAATATTCCAAAATCTTTTGAAAACAAATTTCAAAACCCAGAACCTAAGTTCTCAAATTTCCAATTCATATTCACTTCATCTATAAATCTTATTTTTTATTTTTTTTGCAACCAATATTTATAAAAGTTCACTTCCTAACAAATATTGAAAGTGTGTTATGGATCATGTAATATGGATATATGATAATACAGAGTATAGTGACAGTAGTAATACAGTGAACGGTGTGGAATATAAAAGTAGTATAAGTAAAATGACACCAGAGATTTTTATACTGGTTCGGAGCACCGTCCTACATCCAGTCCCAAACTCCTTCTGGAATTTTACTAAAACAACAACCCTCACTTAACTCGGAGGAGCAGGTCTATACAACCCCTGAGCAGCCGAACAGGGACTTGAGCAGCAGAACAGGATTTCGCATCAGCAGCCGAAGAGGACTTCACATGCCTGAGCAGCAGAACAGGACTTCAACAAATACAAAAATAGTTTTGACTTTGTGTGTTCTTAATAACACAGATTTGTCACTTGTAGTACACCCTTCCTATAATCTTCTCCTTGAGTATAAATATATATATTTGAAGTATATGAAGAACAGAAAGGTATAATATTGCTTTAATGCAGAATAATTGAAAGTGTAATAGCTAACAGATTCAAGAGTGCTAGATTAGAGATAAGAAAACTCGGTAGTAAATCGGAATGTGAGTCAGTGATTTGGAATCAGTTGGAGCATGTATTTATAAAGGTTAGAAAGCAGCGACTGTTGATGAAGAGTTTCGATTGAAGTGTTGCATCCAAATCTTTTCGTAGAGGTTCGTAACTCTTCACAAAAAGTTGTGTCTTTTCAAAAAGTATCCGTTGTAGAAATTCAGTCAACTGAGCTTCTGGGTCAGTCGACGAATATTCAAACAAATTTTAAAATATATATTTGAACCTATACACCTGTGCATGTTACACAGATTTTCCAGGGTCAGTCGACTGACCTTATAAAATTTATGCAATTTGCACAGTTTTTACAAGTATAGTAATATATAAACTTTAAACACTTTTATATATTTTATATGCTTATATATGTATAAAATATTTGGGAATAAGTTGATTAAATATATAAGCTAATGTATACGTAAACAAGGATAGACTTTAACAAAATTGACCCAAGACTCAAAAATAAAATAATATAATTAATGCACTGGTTTTGAAGTCTTGTCTTCTTGTAGTGTATATTCTCTTTTTGTCGTCGCAATCGTCAAATCTATATATCATGGTGATAGCTTTGTGTCATGAATCGAAACCAACTCTCAACATTCTCCCCCTTTTTGATTGATGATAACCTGTAAGTAGATATAGATTTCGACTGTATATATAATATAAATACTTACTCCCCCTGAATCTTTGACACTCTATATCCTGCATTCTCAACGTTAGCAATAATTTTTCCCCTCTTTGTCATCGACAAAAAGGAATAAAGAACATGAACAATATAAACCAAAATAAATACTACTCATAATGTAAGGTATTAAGAAAAAAATTAACATTTAAAACATACGATACCCAAGGTTCTTATAATTTTCTAATTTTTGGGAAACCATACCCATTTGGGTGTGTTTGAACCTTTATAAATATAATTTTCATTATTAACTACCATATCAAAATAACCATCAATGTATTTTTCTTTATTTTTCTAATTAACAGGAACCCAACTTAGATAATTTTTATTCGTATTTCCCATCAATGATTTTGTACTTCTAAAGAAATTATAAACATTATTGGTCATAGCAGTATTTGAATTTATGTAAAAATTGGATTTAGACTTTACTGGTAGTCTAGTACTAGCACTAACATATTTACTATACATGAAAGCGTGTCTAGTCTTATTTCTACGATCGGTTTTATTATATCCTAAACCACTTTTTATCATTTAAAGGTCTAGAACTAGATAAAATCATGTTTAAATCGTTTTGACCTTTATTAAATTTTGTGGCTTCAGTGCTAAGTTTATCAAATTTGGCTTTAAAGTCACAATTATTATTTTCAACAAAAATATTACTCTTTTTTAAAATATCAATTTGCTTGTTTAATTCAGAATTTTTTCTTTTTAACGTAAGTTCTCATTTTCGAGAAGAAAAATTCGAGATTCTGAATTATCTAAAGATGATTGTAGTAAATCATTTTGTCTTTTCAAATCCATAATTTCTTTTCGAAAAAAATTTCTTTTTCTTTTTCAAACATAGTATTTTGTTCGTCTAGAAAATCTTTAAGAGCCTCAAAATTATTTATCAAAACACCCTGTTGATTTTCTAAATTTAGTTTCTCATTTTTCAATTTCTCATTTTCAAGTTTGATTGATTTCATCTTTTCTAAAATAAGAAAATTATGCTTTAGGATCTTATCGCTTATACTAACTAATTCATTATTCTCATTTATTGAAATTTGTAAATCAGAAAGTACCTTTTTACAGTCCTTATTGGTTGTTGCTATGATGGTTTCAGGCTTTTTGCTTGTTGTATTTCGACCGGATCTTTTTCTGGCCATTATTCTATGATATTGTAATGAACGTTAGAATTCCAAGCTCTGATACCAAATGAAAGTGTGCTATGGATCATGTAATATGGATATATGATAATACAGAGTATAGTGATGATAGTAATACAGTAAATAGTGCGGAATATAAAAGCAGTATAAGTAAAATGACACTTGAGATTTTTATACTGGTTCGGAGCACCGTACTACGTCCAGTCCCAGACTCCTTTTGGAATTTCACTAAAACAACAACCCTCACTTAATCCAGAGGAGCAGGTCTATACAATTCCTAAGCAGCCGAACATGGACTTGAGCAGTAGAATAGGATTTTGCCTGTACGGCCGAAGAGGACATCACACGCCTGAGCAGCAGAACGGAACTTCAAAACAAATTAAAAAATAGTTTTGTCTTTGTGTGTTCTTAATAACATGAATTTGTCACTTATAGTACACCCTTCCTATAATCTTCTCCTCGAGTATAAATATATATATTTGAAGTATATGAAGAATAGAAGGTATGGTATTGCTTTAATGTAGAATAATTGTAAGTATAATAGCGAATAGATTCAAGCGTGTTAGATTAGAGATAAGAAAATTCGATAGTAAATCAGATTGTGAGTCAGTGATTTGGAATCGGTTGGAGTATGTATTTATAAAGGTTAGAAAGCAGCGACTGTTGATGAAGAGTTTTGATTGAAGTGTTGCGTCCAAATCTTTTCGTAGAGGTTCGTAACTCTTCACAAAAATTCTTATCTTTTTAAAAAGTAGTCGTTGTAGAAATTCAGTCAACTGAGCTTCTGGGTCAGTCGACTGAATATTCAAACAAATTTAAAAAATATATTTGAATACCTGCGCATGTTGCACAGATTTTCCAAGGTCAGACGACTAAACCTCTGGGTCAGTCGATTCACCTTGTAAAATCTGTGCAATTTGCATAGTTTTTACAAGTATAGTAATATATATAACTTTAAACACTTTTATATATTTTATATGCTTATATGTGTTTAAAATATTTGGGAATAAGATGATTAAATATATAAGCTAATATATGTAAATGAGGAGAGATTTTTACAAAATAGACCTAAGACTCAAAAATAAAATAATATAACTGATGCACCGGTTTTGAAGTCTTGTCTCCTTATAATGTATATTCTCTTTTTATCGTAGCAGTCGTCAAATCTGTATGTCGTAGTGATAGCTTTGTGTCATGAATCAAAACCTAGTCTCAACAAACATATCATATGCTACTATATACATTTATCAAATTATCCTTTTATATACAAAATATAATACTAGGTAAAATTGTTTCATTTACCTATATTTCAAAAACAATACTGTGTCGGTCTGCCCTATTAAGTGTTTAGAAATCCTTATCGATGTCGTAGCGTCCTATGTACCGACCAGAATTTATAAATACTGAACAGAACAAATTAACAAAATATAAAAATATTTTTCTAACACTAACAAATGCACTTTCTCATATATATATACTCTCAAACTCATTCTAGGGTATTAATAACCCTATCTTTAATGAGTTAACCCCAAACAGGCTAATGTATCTCTAAACCAAAGCTGTGATACCAAATGTAACGATCCACCTTTTTGGACGGTTTAAATTGACAATAAACCACACATGTCGAATTCAAACCATTCAAAAGGGAGGACTGTTATAGGATAAATACGAAAAAGAAGAGAAAGGAATGGAAAACAAAACACAGAATCTCATAGCAGAATGACAAAATATAATAATCAAATAAAAAGTTCATGAAGCTGTTTTACAAATACATTTGATTACACTTTTATAATCCAATCAAAGTTATATATACAGTAGGTACAATAAGACATTGCAGCGGAACAACACGATGAAGTGGAATAAATATAATAAATAGTGGACTCGTCTCCGTCTTTATCCTCCAAAATAAAATGGTCTTCAATACACAAAAAAGCTCAGACCGACCCGAGCGTAATGAAAGTATAAAACATTCGAGTCAGAACTAAAAGACCTTATGTAAGTTAAATGAATAGTAAATAAATATGAGTGTGACGGCTTCAGAGATGTTTGCGGGATTTTGCATCTCCTGTCCAGTGTCTAAGGTGCATCTAATAACTTAAGAGATGTTCGTGATTCCATCTCCTAAGGATCCGTTAAACTATCTACATATATAATACAGTACACAATTATAATATGACTACAGTAAAGTAAAGTATTAAAATACCGTTAAGGCGTTACCCATATCCCCCTTAAAACATTTATATAAATATCGTAGTCTATACAGATACTATAAGCTCCACCAAACAGGTGGGATACTCAGGAAGCACTCCATAGGTACGGTACAAACCAAACTCGTAATGGGCTCGATCGGAATGCATATGACAAGGCATGCAAGACAATGCCTAAGGTAGGACACTACCATTTTGCGGATCCAGACTGGTGGTAACACAGAGCATCTACTACCGCCCACCTCGAGATACACTCCCATAATCAAATCAAAGGGTGGCCACCAAATCAAATCACAAAGTAATAGATATGGTTTCAAAGAAGCATATTCGATAAGGGAACGACCCCAATTGGCTCGAAGTGGCTCCTGTTTTAGTCATTTTAATTATGACCCAAAGGTCAAAGCTATCCATCATCGTTCTCTTACTTCATTCTCGTAGCGTTCGCCAAACCATCTAACTTCATTATGAATTCTCCACCACGTGCACAGTTGTTATTGTTGTTTTCGGTATTGGCAGAGAGTATGACAATATCCGATCCCGGTCTCTTTAACAACCAAACACTTATTTCACACTGTGGTCATTTTAAAATCCCAAGTTACAAATTCAATCGACACCAAAATATTTAACTTTAATTATATTTTAGTTTTGAAATGCTTAACCTAATAATTCTTGTCAAATCGAGTTATTCCGTTTTGAAATCGTACCTTTTCGAAATCTCTTAAATAAATAAGTTTCAAATAAAACTTATTTGAATTCAACTGTTAAATAGATTTAATTACCATTTAATCTTAATTTACCTTTCCAAATCTTTTATTTATTATCGTTATTACAGAAGTCTATATTCATTATATTACATTTCTAAATAAATCTTTAAAATTATGTTATATACTTTATTAAATCTTAATTTATTATTTCAAATTTTTATTTGTCAAAGTTATTGTATAAAATCTGTACTTGTTATATTAAATTTAAAACCATATTTATTATATTAAATTAAAACTAGATTTATTGTATTAAATAAAGACTAAGTTTATTATATTAAATTAAATTAAATTTATTATATTAAATAAAAAGTAATTTTATTAAACAAAATAAAATAAAATTTATTAAATAAAATAAAATTTATTATTTTACAACTATATTAAATATTTTATTAAGTTAAAATTTTAAATTACTGAAATTATATATTTAAAACTAAGTAAAATTATTAGTCAAATCTTAAAATTACGTTTAAAATCATATACTAGCTTATAATTTTAAAATTTAAACATATAAAATAGTTTATTTTCCAAATATAAGTTTTAAACAAAATCATTAAATTAAATTTAAAAATCAAATTTCTTAAATAACTCTTTTTATAATTTTAGAAAATAATTTAAAATCCGGCTAATAGTGTCCGTATATAATTTTATACCCTATGGTCAAGTGATATGAATATATCTCATTTCAACCCATAATAAATTTAAAATTCCGGGTATATATCATTTCAACCTGTATCACGAATCACAATTTTCCAAATCTATAAAATCCCTTGGATTTATCATTTCAACCCATAACGACTTTTCCCTAATCTATAAGATCGTTCGGGTATGTATCATTTCAACCCATAGTGATTTTCCTAATAATAAATAAGGAAATGTGGAGTGTGATAACAATATATAAGATAAATATAACATCAAATCATCCAAAATATCAATAATAAAACATCCATTGCAGTCATCATTCAAATCAACCAACAAATCACAACAATTTACTAGTTATCGCTATCAGGTATTTACTAACAGTTTAAATTCAATATAAATTTAAATGGCAATTTCGTTCAAATTAAATTCAATTTCAATTAAAATGTCAAATTAAACTACCAAACAGCAATCAATAAATTCCTCGTCACATCAAAAGTTAATTTAACTAACATAAGATAGTTTAGTATTTATGAGTTGGTTAAATCGCTCACCTTCGATTTATAGATGATTAAAAATCCAAATAAAGCACAAAAATTTAAAAGCCTCAGAATGTAGCCAAACTAGTTCGATAATGTTTGGAATCTCGATACGATCGCAATGGAGAAAACCGCACGCGAATGCGAGTTCGTATGGAAAAGTTAGTGATGTTAGAACACATGAAAATTTAAATTAAATAAAATAATCAAGGGACAAAACAGTAATTCGCTTTATCTCTGAACCCTAATCTCGCTCTTATGTATGCGAATCACCTTCAACAATTTAGCTTTGTCCCCTAACCGTGCTCTCACATACGTGAACCACCTTCAATAGTTCAGTCGCCACGAACAATTATCGTTCGCCGCAGCCTCAAGCGCCAAGGGCCAGATCTGAACCTACCGTCGCATCCATCGAGCCTAGCCAACCTGACCACGGCCACGCGCACCATCCTCGATGCCCCCTGAATAGCTCACCGCCGCCGCCTTAATCGATATTTTTTGGCAATCTTAGCAACCTATAAACCAAAACTATACAGATCGACTTGCCTTAATGCCCTCTACACTCCGATGCCCTCCGATCGAACCATCCTCGAAGATCCACCGTTAAATCCTAAGCCCTAATTTCAACGGCCGAGGATAAATCGATATTTCTGGCCAAACCAAGATTCGAATCTAAAAATGAACTACAACAGTAGATTACGCTCATTGAGAGCTTCCCAACGATATATAATATGACATACTTTAGAGAGTTTGAAATTTTGGAATCGATTTTGATTTGAAATTGAAATTGGGAATTGGGGTTTTGATGTTCTGATGTTTGAGGAGGAGGAACATATTAGAGTAGAAGTACGTATAGAAATAAAATGAAAGGATGCTAGTGTTAGAGAAAAATCTATCTATATGTACAGAGATAGATAAAAACGAATGGACATATCGAATTGGCTCGAAAGGATAACACATCCCAAAAACTTCATTCCGCTTCTGAAACGAAAGTAGGTCATCCAATATAATATAGTTTTCAAAAATTTTAAACTCAATGGAATTAGTTTCAAACCCAAATTCCATTATATGCAGAAGTTAGCTTTCAAAATCAAATTATATTCATTTAAATTGTACTAATCGATTTCTACGCATTTCGAGCTCGCACGATTAAATGACATATCTGATCGCTGCGAAATTTAAAATCCTATAATAGTTCACTGTTATGGATCCGATGAAACTGGTTTCGCTGAAATCTGAGACAGTGGCCAAATGGCTAATTTTCATGTTAAATAAACAAATTAATATTAGATTAGTTTAATCACTTTTCAAATTCAAATTTAAAAGTTAATAGTTTTTATCATTTTTGATTACATAGAATTTATAATCTTAAAATATATTTTTCATGCCAAAATCAGCGTTCAATTACAACTGTAATAAAACCCTAGTTAATTATATTTTAATATCAATTAAATTCTTTTATTTTGCTTTACACTCTTATTATTGAATCAATCATTACCTTATGAATATAATTAACATTAGTTTACATTTTATTACATTCATATTCAATAGTTACCATCTTAACTAATATTAACTGCAGTATTCAATTACATTAACTGCAATTGATTTCAACGATTACTTTATTCCTCGTTAACTTACAATCATAATCAAATTAACTTTACAATTATTTCAATTGATTGAAATTACATTAAAATAGCTATCAATTACATTAAATTAACATTATAAAATTACATTTAAATCATCTTTTCCATTTGCAAATCATAAATTTTAATTTCTCACAACATTAAATTTTAAAATCTTATTTAATTTAATACTTTTAATTATCAAAAAAATACGGGTTGTTACAACTTAAAATCAATTGAGTACCCGAGAGTTTAAAGGGAAAACATAAACTTCCAGTCGGACATAAAGCCTGGTATGAATAATAATATGCCATCTCAAATCATTTAGATATCTAGTGAGACAATGTCGTTTAGCGGAACGGGCTTCCTCTCTGTAGTATCTTAAAATCTTTATAAACCATTTTTTGTGCCCCTACATCCATAATGGTTAATTCATTTCAAAACACTATTATGTGATGATATGCAAAACAATTGAATAAATTCTGGATTATCCACCCCTAATTCGTTTTGACTATCTGTCATAATTATAGTTTCTAGGATTACCATTAACCTAATAGTTTTCATGGGCTAAATAATAACAGGTTAAACTTCTAAGGACTCTCTGTCCAATTATATAGTTTTCATGGGATTACTATGAACCTATTGGTAACTCCAATATCATTTCTTTTATCCTAGTTTTCATGGCTGACTAGGAACCTGTTGAATAACAGTCGATGTCTTTCTTTATTATCCGGATATAGTTTTTCATGGGCTTACTATAAATTTAACCAACATTAGTTTTCATGGACTAACTATGAACCTATTGGCCCTTGCCAATATCATTTCCCTTACACAGTTTTCATGGGTTCACTGTTAACCTATTGGCCCCTACTAATGTCTTTAATTTATTCACTACTGGTCAACCCAACTGGTTATTCTACTTTTTCCCAAGGTACATTTTTTGGATTTGTTATAAAGTGAATATATACATATATGACGAAGCAAACAATATAACTTGGTCAATTCCTTTAATCCGTTTAGAATTCTTCATAAGTTCCATTTCACTATTTATTAATATGCCATGTTTTCGCTTTAAATAAGATTGGGTTAATTCTTTTAAAAACTATACTTTCGATGCCTTCGAAACCTTGCTTCCGACTTCACTGGATAGCCTCCTTTAAAAGCAATGTCTTTTCTCGAAACATTAGGCTTCTTCCTTTAAAATCACTTTAAAATCTTTCTTTCAAAACTTTTCGACTATAATAAAGTGTTACTTATTAACTATTAGAAGCATAGCTTCGAAACCATTAGAAGTATCCCTTCCCAATGCATTGAAAGTCCCCCTTTCAACATCATTGGGTTTACCGTTTAAAAATATCATTTGGGTCAAAGTAAATATAAACAAAAGTATCTCTTTCGAAACCATTCTTTACTATATAAGTATTGGGGAATTTATGACGGCGTCGGTACCATCTCTTTCGACAGAGTCAAAAGCATACATTTAAAATGTTGAATGATAGCTCCAAAACCCCTTTCGAAACCATTTCCTTCGAAACCCATAACCCTTTCGAAAGCATTTAGAAAGTTGCTTAATGTAGCTTTAAAATAAAAAATACTTTTCGAAAGTATTAATGAATTCAATACACTCGAAATGCACAAGAATCGGCAGTAGGGCTTCGACTTGGTCGAAACTCCATCTTTAAAAAGCATTGATTTATAATTAAAGGAACACCTTCGAAACTCCTTTTCTTTTAAAATAAACATGGAAACCCCTTTTGAAAGCCATTATAAAACTTCTTTTAAAACATATGTATCAATTAAGTCGAAAGCTTAGTATAACAAATGCAGGCGTTTCTCTTTTCAAAACAAACTGAGGTAACGACCCCAACGGAAGCTATGCTTTCGACACCATGCCTTCGCCTTTCTGCAATCCACTACGTATCATATAGATGATACCACATGTATTGAATTTAACTTAATGGGGTTTCGACATGGTCGAAAGCGAAAGGAAAGGAGCAAAAGGTACTTTATTTAGAGGTGAAACCTATTTTTATAGGTTAAATACTAAATTAAGTAACTTATATAAACTAACATGCCTAGGTGTTCATTTCTTATTAGTTTCCTTAACTTTACCCACGCTTTTCAAAACTAACTACCTTTTTATTTTGGATAAATATCAAACTTAAAATTTTGCAAATAAAACCTTCCTCTTTATTTATACGTAAATCATTTTGATCCTCTCCTCAAAATAATTTATTTTGTATATCAAATCACTTATTAAAAATCCCCAAAATTCATAGAAATTTTCTTTGGTCATATTATCTAATATATCAAAATTTCAAATCCAAATGCCCAACATATTTTTTGAAATAAATTATTAGACCCAACATGCTATATTTTCATTTAAAAATTCATAATAATCTTTCCCAAGCTTGGAAAATTATCGAACTTAAAACCCAACTCTAAAATCATATTTTACGTAATATATAATCTTTACGTGGCATTTAAGCATCAATATCACACAGTTTTGATCTAAACCGTATGAACCATTATTTCAACATTTAAATTTAAATAAACCACAATTCAAGCATTTCATCTTCAAACATCATATATATAAATTTAAACTTAAATCCAAAACATATATTTAACTAACAGAGATTGAAATTATCATTCGCCTTAATCGTTGATAAGGAAATGGATTGAGATGAGTTTGATTCCCCTTTTTATTTTTTCCCTTATTTTTCTTTGAATTTCCTCATTTTATTTTCTTTTTAATGGTTGGCCTTAACTTCTTTTCTTACGTTTTTATTTTTGTGAGAAAATGAGCATGAGGGTGAATGGCTTAAGGGTAAACATATATATATATATATATATATATATATATATATATATAAAGGTGAGCTTAGGTGTAGTTAAATCCCATTATACCCTTACATAATTTATTTAGCCTATAAACCATTCTTTATCCCAATTAAATTAATAAGCATGGCCACTTATATTTATTCAAATCTCAATCCCTTTATCACTTAACATTTACATTATTCTATATAATTTATCTAATTAAATATCCTGAATAATGTTATTTAAAATTAGGAGTGTTATAGGAGTGGTGATATTAGTGTATTTATGCAGATAGCTTGGACTTGCTTCTAATAGAGATATGAAGCTATTATGGATGTTTGACTCTCTTAATGGTATGGACTTCACAAACTTTTTAATTTCAAATCCTAGTTACATTTGTCATTTTAAATGTAGTTTTACACATTAATTTATAATATATGTAATATTTCCAAAATTAAATGAAATGAAAAGAACAAATTTTAACCTGCAATGGTGCAAATATAGGCTTGGATATATGGCCATTTTCCAATGACTCCATATGCTACTCTGAATCCTTTATACGATGACACTCAACCAAGGGTATGAAAATGGAAAGATACCCAGTTTGGTAGGGATTTAGCATATGCGCTACTAAGGTCGAGAGAGAAACTATATATATTGAGCATGATGTGCGTATAGCTTTTTTACATATATTAGTCAGTGTATGAGGATCAATTATGTATTTATATTGTGCTATGTAGGTTATGTGGAACCCATATTCGGGTACTCATGATAGGTACCCCTTGAAAGAGCATTCCTTTTATATTGGGATTTTATTATGTTTTGACGTTGCAGAGCCTTTGTGCCGCAACGATGTGGTGAGATAGTTTGATGTTAAACAACCTATCCCAAAACTTGCAAAGGCTTCTTTAGCTTGTCGTAAAGGTGCAAAATTTAATTAGTACAATGTTCATTATGACATTCGGTATTGGTTTGTCAAAGTTGACAAGATCACTTTTTGGCTACAAATTCTAGGTCAACTACAATTGTAAATCCTTGGGATTGTGAAGGTAATTACATAAGTTGATTGAAAACTGTGTCCCATTCTATTATATAGAATCCTTGTGCACATTTGACTTTAAACATCAATAATCCTATAAAATTTAAGGCAAATAGACTTGTAAGTATTATATTGGTGTCGTGGTTAATGAATTTATTTTTTTCCTGTTGATTAAATTGTTCCATATTTTTGCATTAAATTAAAGCTACAAAAAGGGTTCCACTGCAACTAAATTCCAACATTAGAAGAGGTTCTGTAAAGGTGAAGGAAAGCTAAGATAAAGATGCAAAAGAGATATTGGAGAAAGCTTTAGTGGCTATTAATGAAATACACCTCGGACCACATCATAAGAAGGCTGTTGTTAAGTCAAAAAAAACAATGATTGGGATTTTAAATTTGGACAGCTTATTTTGAAATTTATATTTTGGTTAAATTATGTACTGAATTTTTGGTATATGAGGTAGTATCTTGGATGTGTACCTTTGATTGTGACTTCAATAACTTTTACCTCCGTATGTATGAACCTATAATTTGATTGGTTTATTTATAATATGTTGAAGTATATTGTAATTTCTGCTTAGGTATTGTTAACTTCCACTTCTAAGAAAGCTTTATTGGATGTGTTACTTCTTATGAATTTTTGTATATTAAATTGTTGAAGTGAACTTTGTTGTTTAGATGTAGCATGTCTTGCATTTCACCATATGTTGCTTTATTCCTAATGATCTTTTGAAAACTATGGTTAGTCATTTGGTTGGTTCATATATGCACACTAAGAAAATTGTAACACCCTTAATTTTTTATAACATTATTCGAGAGATTTAATTAGACAAAATAAATGGAATAATGTAAATATTAAAGTGATAAGGGGATTGAGATTTGAATAAATAAACCTAGAAGCCGAGCTTAATTAAATAAGTGGGCTATAAATGGTTATACATGTAAATTAATTTAACACAAGGGTATTTGGGTAATTGTCGCACCATGTTTCCATTACCATGATATTTATTTCACAAAACATAAAACACAGACATAAGAGGGAAGCCGACCATTACTAGGAGAAAAGAAGAAGAAGAAAATTCAAGTAAAGTTTAGGATTCAAGCCAGGGGAAATTAAGCTCAATTCAATCTCCTTATCCTAATCAAGATGAATAATAATCTATATCGTCTCTGTTTTATTTTATGATCATTTGTTTTTAGGCATAAGATTAAATCCATTTTAATGATGATTTGGATGATGATATGCTTAGATTATAACATGGTTGATTTTTTTTAAATTTGTTTAAATATTATTTTATACGGTTTTAAGGGTAAAACCGATTATAATTGATTTCGAATGCCATGAGGAATTTATATGTTAAGTAAAACATGATTTAAGGGTTGGGTTTAATTTTCATACTTTCCCAGTTATGGAAAATTTATTATGAATTTTCAAGGGAAAATATAGTTAATTGGGTGTAGAAATATATTTCAAAAATTATATCATGAATTTTGGTCTGAGATTTAGATATGTTAGATAACATATTAAAAGTGAATTTTTGAGATTTTTCCTAACTGATTTACTATGAGAATTAAATTATTCTAAAAGAAGGCCCTAAATGGTTTGATTATTTTACTTAATGGAAGGGCTTATGTATAAAATTAATCTTGGTTTATATCTGAAATTATGTGATAGTTATTCTTGTAAAGAATTTGAAAAGCAATGGAAACCAATCATATGTTTACAATTAGGCAAGTTAGATAGAAAGTGTTTTCTTTAATTGGCATTAAATCAGATTTACCCAAAAAGGTGGGTTCTGCCTCTTCTAGAAGTACCTTTCAACTCATTTCTTCCCCCTTCAAACAAGGTAAAACCAATTAAGCCGAAACCAATACACGAGGTATTAAACACTGGTGCGTAATGGATTGGAGAAAGGCGAAAGGCATGGTGTCGAAATCATTGCTTTCGACAAGCGTCGAAGCCCTTGTTTTGTTTTCTAAAAGAACGCGCTTGCCTGTTTTACTAGATGCTTTCGATGATGTCGAAATATATGCTTTCAAAGGGGTTTTTGAATAGCTTACGAAAGGGGGTTGCTGCCTTATTGTTTGAAATATAGCTTTCGAATGAATTACTTAGTTTCCAAACTAGTGATTTAAAAAGGGTTAAATTCGAACTCGTCGAAACCCTTCTGCCTATCTTATGCCTTTCGAAGGAATTGAAGATATAAATTCTTTCGAAAGAAAGCCCTTGTTTTGTAAATATGAGCCACTTCCTAAAGCTTTCAATAGGGGTTAATGGCTTCGAAGGCAATGGCTTCAAAAGGGGTTACGAAGCTAACCTTCAAGTGTTTTACCTCAATGATTTGAGCTTTCGAAAGGATGGTTCCGAAGCCATCAAGTTCTTCCCCAAACACTTTTATATGATAAAGAATGGTTTCGAAAGAGATACTTTCGTTTATATTCACTTTGGCCCAAAATATATTTTAAAGATAAACCCATACTTTCAATGGTTTCGATAGAGGTACTTTCATATGGTTTTGAAGCTATGCTTCTATAATTGAATGGTTTCACTTTAATATATTCGAAAGGTTTCGGAAGGAAGTTTTAAAGTGTTTCAAAAGGTAGGTGTCTAGAGTTTTGGAAAAAGATCATAATGCTTTCGAAAGGAAGTAATAAGTGGTTTTGAAAGTAACGTTTAAAGGTTTCAAAAGCCTTAGTTTTCAAAACAAATAGTCCAATCTCATTTAAAAGGAAAATAATAAAAGAGTTTTCGAATGATTTAAGTACGGAGTTTGCAGTGAACCCATGAAAACTATATCCAGATCAAGTTATTGATAGATGTCAATAGGTTCCTAGTCAACCCATGAAAAATTAAGATGAAAGAGAAGTTGTTGCAGTTATCAATATGTTCAGGGAGAACCCAATAAACAATAATGTTATTGGCATGGGCCAATACGTTCTTAATGATCCCATGAAAACTATGAAATAGGACGGGGAGTCCATAAATTTAAACAGGTTAATAGTAAGCCCGTGAAAACTATGAAATTGGACAGGGAGTCCTTAAACATTAAACAGGTTAATAGTCAGCTCATGAAAACTAATAGGTTAATAATAATCCTCGAAACTATAACCGAGACAGATAGTCCAAATGAATGGGGATGGGAAATCAAGGATTGATTTACTTATTTGCATATCATCATATTATTTTGAACTGTTATGTTTTAACCACTGTGGATGCGAGAGCATGGTATGTGGTTTTATAAAGTTTTGAATAGGATACTAGTGAGGGGAAAACCCGTTCCACTAAGCGGCGTAGTCCAACTAGATATCTAAATGGTTTGAGATAGTAGATTATTATCTATATCAGATTTTATAACTGACTCAAAGTTTATGTTTTCCCCTTAAACTCTTAGGTGCTCAATTGATTTTGAGTAGTTTGAGAGTTGAGGTGTTTAAGTACCTCTTTAGACGAGTAAGCTTCCAAAGATGTGCGAAAGGCATGATATCTATTTAAAGTTCTTTTCAATTTTGATTTCGATGTGTTTTGTTGTAAAGGCAAAGATTTTTAATTGCCTAGTTATGTACTCTGATCATCCATGGGCGCATCTTCATATGTCGCTCTTAGCGTATTGTAATAAATGTATCCAAACGTTAACCATTGTAGGATTATGTAATGAATTTGAAATTGCTTTAAAATGGAATTAGAATGTTATTTGTTGATTTTAAAATAAATTCCATATCTACATGTTTCTGTTATATCAATGCATCTAACATTACCATATTTGGTCATCGAGGATTAATAACTATAGATGACTGCAATATCTGTAGCCGTTAGTTTTGGGCCTCCAAGTAAGATGTTTTTTTGATAACATGAGTGATACTTTATTCAAGAGCAGAGCACTCTTTTTTTATGTCTTGGGAGCTTGAACCCATGACCTTTAGAACCTATATCTAAACATCACACCCTAACCACTTGAGCTAGAGGTCCTTGACCTCCAAGTGGGAGATGTTATAAGTTGGTCTCAAAGCATAGATTTATGAAACTTAAAATAATTAAACCTAAAAGACTTTTAAACATAATCCAATGAGTCGAAAAATAAGATCGGGGTTTGGGTTAACGTTATAGTAACATAATTGTATTTGGTATGTGTGTATATATATAAGTATGTATTTCCCTCTCCCTTAGGCCGTTCCTCTGTATCTTATTAAGGCTGATATGTAGATTTATGAGAAAGAAAATATGGAGGCAGGAAACGAAAGAGGAAATCTTGGTGGAGGAAGCACCATAACCAACGAAAATGTACGACCCATCAGGAGGAACCCGGGTCGATAGGCTAAAGCTAATCAAAATGCAGATGCCAATGTGGGTGTTGGAAATCCACAAGTGGATATGAGGACGATGTATCAGTTTTTTGTTAATATGATGCAAGCTGGAGCAGCTGCTGGTGTTTCTGGGAATGTAGGAGGAGCTAATCCTGTGGCTCCAGTTGGGAATAACTATGCTAAGCTCAGTAGAGATTATACTAGTCTTGGTGGAAAACCATTTATGGAAATGGAGAATGCTATAGAAGTTGAGAATAGGTTGTTTCATTGCAAGAGAATCTTTGCTTATTTGGGTTTGGATGATAAGCAGAAGAGAAGATTAGCTCTAGGTAGTTGCAAGGGCACCGCTTCATTGATGGAATAGTGTTACTACCGGAGTTTTAGAGGATGAGTTGACTTAGGTAGACTTCAAAAAGAGATTTGAACAGAGGTTTTTGTCTGAGGTTGCTAAATCAGCATTGTTGAGAAAGTTTTTGGATCTGGTATAGGGAGAGATATCGATTGTTGAGTATGCCACTAAGTATGATAATTTGTTCCAGAAGGAATGAGAGGTTCATTGGGGGACCGAGGTCCAAGATCGCTACGGAGACCTTTCCGCATCTTTGTGATCCTAGTAATGTATTGGTGGAGATGGCAATTCGCCATAGGAAGATGCTTGTTGTTTGTGCTAGAGAGAAACTAGTTGAATCCCAGGATTCTCAGGGAAAGAAGATGAAGTTCTTTAAAAAGAAGGGAGCCTAAAAGGGCGAAGCTGTCAAGAAGGCAAAGGCTGATATAGTTTGGTTTATGTGTGATAAAAGGGTCATTATGCTCATAAGTGGCAGTCGGGCAAGGGAAAAAGGCTATAGAATAGAAAGGTGTCAAGCGCTTCAACTGTGACTAGATTGGGCATTATAAGAACCATCGTCTAGAGCCTGTCAGAGCAGATAAGGGAAAGGTTTTGGCTGTTGGACCATCATCTGCTAGGCTAATTGCAATTGAAAAAGGGGAAACTGTGATGGAAGGTACACTTTAAATTCAAAGTATACCAGTTAGGATACTATTCGATATCGCTGCATCACATTCATTTATATTCCAGTGTTTGGTTGATAAGTTACGCTTAGAACCCAGGTTCCTTCTTACTTACTTAAAGGTAGCGAACCCAATAGGAGGGTATGCAACTTTGGGAATGAGATGCGACCATTTAGAACATGACTTGTTAGGTCATAAGTTTGCATGCAGTCTGTATGTTTTCAATTTCATATATTTTGAAATCATTTTGGGTATGGATTGGCTGAGTAAGTATGAGGCTAGGATATTTTTCCAGGATGGGGAGGTATCACTAAGACACTCTGATAATCATAACTAAATCATATTCTTAGTGGAGAACTTTAACTGGAGTAGTTGTGCATTTGTTGAGTGTTATAGAAGTGGAAGAAGAATTAAGTCAGATTTGAGTAGCAAGAGTTGCAGATGTCTTTGAGCGGTTACGGGACTACCACCATAACAAGCTATTGAGTTTTAAATAGATCTTGTGTCAGGAGCTGAACCTGTAAGTAGCCACCTAGTAGGATGACACCGATCGAGAGGGAAAAATTGAAGGTGCAACTAGTGGATCTAGAAGGAAGGAATTTTATTAGACCAAGCAGTTCACCTTAGGGAATGGCCGCGGGGTTCGTGAAGAAACTAGATGGGTCGTTGAGGAAATGTATCGACTATCGTAATTTGAACAAGAGGATAAGTAAGAATAAGTATCCTCTGCCGAGAATAGATGATTTATTTGAACAGTTGTGTGGAGCCAGAGTGTTTTCCCAGTTGGATTTGGTGGTAGGTTTCCATCAGTTAAGAGTGGCAGAGGAGAGTATTCCTTTGACAGCATTTCGTACTACGTATGGCTTGTATGAATGGTTAGTAATGCCATTCGGGTTAACGAATGCACCTACTTTTTTCATGGATTTGATGAACCAAGGTTCCCGAGAGTACTTAGATAGGTTCGTACTAATGTTTATAGATGATATTTTAGTATACTCTAAGGATGAAAGGGAGCATAGAGATCGTCTTGGAGTGGTGCTTGAGACGCTGAGGCAACATCATCTAAAGACAAAGTTTTCCAAGTGTCATTTTTGTAAGAAAGAGGATAAGTTTCTTAGTCACGTGGTTCCAGAGAAGGGCTTTCAATCGATACAGATAAGATCGAAGCTGTAAATAATTGGAAGAGGCCAAAGGCAGTGACTAAGATTAGAAATTTTCTTGGACTTGCTAGCTATTGTTGGAGATTCATTAAAGATTTCTCGTGGATAGCAGCACCTTTGACTAAGCGAACTAGGAAGGATGTGAAGTATGTCTGGTTCGACAAATGTGAGGAAGCATTCCTTAAGTTAAAGCATTTGTTGACAAATGCACCTATGTCAGTAGTTCCAAATGGAAACCAAGGGTTGATGGTGTATACCAATGCATGTGGAACTGGATTAGGAGTTGTGTTGATGCAGAAGGGTAAAGTGATTGCCTACGCTTCACGACGGCTTAGATCGCATGAAGTGAGATATCATACTCATGATTTGGAATTGGCTGCGATGACCTTCGCATTAAAGGTTTGGAGATGTTATCTCTTAAGGAGAGATTTGAGCTATCTACAAATCATAAGTCATTAAGGTACTTATTCTCTTAGAAGGAACTGAATATGAGACAGCAGAGGTGGCTGGATTTTTTGGATGCTTATGATTTTGGTATAGATACACCTGAGAAAGGAAATAAAGTGGCAGATGCTCCTAACAGAAGACATCAGAATGTGGTATTAGCTATGTTGGCAGAATGAAAGGATTTAGAGGCTTTGACTACTTGTAGTGTGTAGTTAAGATTGACTGCTAGTTCTAGTCAAACTACTGCTGTGTTAATCCGTTTGGAAGCTTGACCAATGTTGATCAAGAGAATTGCTTCTAAGTAGAATGAGGATCCATTATTAGCGGAGAAGATTAGAAGGCTTATAGTTGGAACCGAGACCGATGAACTGAAAGGTTTCAGTCTTGATCAGAGGGGATGGTTGAGAAAGAAGGTAAGGTTGTGTGTTCCAGATGTAAAGGACTTGAGGAAAGAAGTTCTTAGAGAATGTCATCGATCCAAGTTTAAGATTCATTTTGGAGGGACCAAGATGTAGCAAGATATGAAGAGGAGCTTTTATTGGGAAGGTATGAAGAGGGATGTTGGCTCGTAGGTTAAGAAGTGTGTAAACTGTCAACAAGTGAAGGCCAAACATCAGAAACCGAGTGAGTTGCTTCAACCTTTTGAGATTCCAGTTTAGAAATGGAATTCTATATCAATGGACTTTATTGACGGGTTGCCAAGGTCAAATAGGGGAAATAAAAGTATATGGGTCATGGTGGACCGGTTGATCAAGAATTCCTATTTCATTCTAGTTAAGTCAACCAGGATAACACCTGTTTTATCTAAGTTGTTCGTGAAGAACATTGTTATACTACATCGAAGCCCTAGTAGTATAATTAGCGATAGAGATGCTTTGTTTACTAGAGAATTCCGAAAGAATCTACAAGATGTGTTAGGCACTAAGCTCAAGATGAGTACTGCATATCATCCTTAGAAGGATAGGAAGATAGAGAGAGTCAATACGGTACTTGAAGATTTACTAAGAGCTTGTGTATTGGACTTTGGTGGATCTTAGGAATATCAACTATATTTTGTTGAGTTTTCCTATTATAATAGTTATCAGAGTAATATAGGAATGTCGCCTTTTGAAGCTTTGTATTGAAGGTCATGAATATCACCAACATGTAGATTGGAGACTGGAGACAAATTGGTCTTAGGTCTAGATCTGGTTAAAGAGACATCAGAGAAGATTGAATTGATCCAATAAAAGATTAAGGAAGCTTAGCCCAGAGAAAAGTTACACAGATAAGAAGCGTAAAGTCCTAGAATTCTCTGTTGGAGAACGGTTTTCATTAAGCATCATCGATGAAGGTTATGGTACGATTTGGAAAGTCAGGGAAACCAGCACCGAGATATGTTGGTCCATTCCTTATTAAAGAGAGGATTGGAAAGCTCGCATACAGAATAGAGTTGCCGGGCAGTATGCAAGGTGTCCACAATGTGTTTCATGTGTCTCACCTTTGCAAGTATGTGCACGATCTAGAGACTACTATTCCTCCAACAGGATAGGAAGATTTGATAGTAAAGCCTAATTTGACTTTTGTTAGACAAACAGTTCGGGTTATAGGGATGAGAAAAGACCGAGGAACATGACAGCCAAGTTAGTGAAAGTTCACTGGAGCGACAATGAGAAGGACAATACGGACTGCACTAGGGAGACAGAAGATAGGATTAGAGATACCTATCTTAATCTACTTTGAGGGTATGTCTAAATATAGATAGTTGCTAGTCAGGTAGACTAGTATGGTTGCTAGGATTTGTTACAGAGGATTGCTATGCTTAGTATGTCCTTGCTAAATTTTTAGGACGAATTTCCTTAAGGAGGGGGAGCCTGTAACACCCCTAATTTTTTATAACATTATTTAGGAGATTTATTTAGATAAATTAAATAGAATAATGTAAGCGTTAGAGTCATAAGGGGATTAAGTTTCGAATAAATAAACCTAGAGGTCGAGCTTAATTAAAAAATAGGCCACAAATGGTTATACATTTTAACTAATTAACATAAGGATATTAGGTAATTGTCGCACCATATTTCCATCACCCTTATATTCTCATGCCATAACCTTTCACATTCATTTTCTCATTTACACGAAACATAAAACGCAAACATAAGAGGGGAGCTAGCCATTACTAGGAGAAAAGAAGAAGAAGAAAATTCAAGTAAAGCTTAGGATTCATGCTAGGAGAGATTAATCTCAATTAAATCTCCTTATCCTAATCAAGGTGAATAATAATCTATATCATCTCTATTTTATTTTATGATCATTTATTTTCAGGTTTAAGATTAAATCCATTTTAATGATGATTTGGACGATGATATGCTTAGATTATAACATGGCTGATTTAAACAAAAATTGTTTAAATATGATTTTATATGGTTTTAAGGGTAAAACTATTATAATTAATTTCGAATTCCATGAGGAATTTATATGTTATGTAAAACATGATTTTGGTGTTGGGTTTTAAGTTTCATAATTTTCCCAGTTATGGAGAATTTATTATGAATTTTCAAGAGAAAATATGGTTGATTGGGTGTAGAAATTTATCTCGAAAATTATATTGACAATTTGGGTCTGAAATTTAGATATGTTAGATAACATAATAAAAGTGAATTTTTGTGATTCTTAAGGATTTTTCCTAAGTGATTTACTATGAGAAATAAATTGTTTTGAAAGGAGGACCTAAATGTTTTAATTGTTTTGCTTAATGGAAGGGCTTATTTGTTAAATTAATCTTGGTTTAGATCTGAAATTATGCAGCAGTTATTTTTGTATAGAATTTGAAAAGTTATGGCAAGCAATCATATGTTTACATGTAGGCACGTTAGTTAGAAAGTGTTTGCTTTAATTGGCAGTAAATCAGATTTACTCAGAAAAGTGGATTTTGCCTCTTCTAGAAGTACCTTTCAACTCATAGCTTCCCCCTTTAATCAGGTCAAAACCAATTAAGTCGAAACCAATACACGAGGTATCAAACATTGGTACATAGTGGATTGGAGAAAAGCGAAAGGCATGGTGTTGAAATCATTGCTTTCGACAAGCGTCGAAACCCTTATTTTATTTTCTAAAAGAAACGTGCTTGCCTGTTTTACTAGATGCTTTCGAAGGTGTCGAAATATATGCTATCGAAGGGGTTTTTAAATAGCTTTCGAAAGGGGGTTGCCACCTTATTGTTTGAAATATAGCTTTCGATTGAGTTACATAGTTTCCAAACTAGTGATTTAAAAAGGGGAAGTTTCGAACTAGTCGAAACCCTTCTTCCCACTTTATGCCTTTCGAAGGAATTAAAGATATCAATGCTTTCGAAAGGAATCCTTTATTTTGTAAATATGAGCACTTCCTAAAGCTTTCGGTATGGGTTAATGGTTTCGAAGGCAATGGCTTCAAAAGGGGTAATGAAGCTAACCTTCAAGTGTTTTACCTAAATGATTTGTGCTTTCAAAAGGATGGTTCCGAAGCCATCTAGTTTTTCCCCAAACACTTTTATATGACAAAGAATGGTTTCAAAAGGGATGCTTTTGTTTATATTCACTTTTACCAAAAGGATATTTTAAACATAAACCCAATAGTTTTGGAAGGGGTACTTTTAATGGTTTCGAAAAGGGTACTTTCATATAGTTTTGAAGCTATGCTTCTATAGTTGAATGGTTTCGCTTTTGATACATTTGAAAGTTTTTGAAAGGAAGGTTTTAAAGTGTTTCGAAAGGCAAGTGTCTAGAGTTTTGAAAATAAGATCTTAATGCTTTCGAACGGAAGGTGTCCAATGGCTTCGAAAGTAACGTTTAAAGGTTTTGAAAGCCGTAGTTTTCAAAACAAATAATTCAATCTCATTTTAAAGGAAAACCATGGCATAATAAAAGATTTTTGGAATGATTTAAGTATGGAGTCTATAAAGAAGTTTTTCTTGATTAATAGATTTAAAGGGATTAACCAAATTTTGTATAAAATGATTTCAAGGATTTAAACCATATATGTTAGTATTGTAATTTTATTATGTTTATTCTTCATATATATATATATATATATATATATACACACACTGTAATTGATCCATAGCTGAATTTTGGGTAAAAAAGGGCAGAATTACCAACTAGGTTGACCCAGAAGTGGATATAAATTGAATTAACTCCTGAATAAGTAGAATGCATCCAGGAGGTCAGATAGACCAAAATGTAGGATGCCTATAATTGAAGTTGTCAGATAGACGGGTTTATAGTAAATCTGAAAATATCCGCATCTGAAAATAAAAACAAGTATTTGTGGATATTCGAAAATATTCGAAATATCCGCATCCGAAATTGAATAAGATTTTTATTATACTAATAATTTTGAACTAGAACAACCACTGTCTCAAATGACAATACACACACTACAATACTAATCAGTTTTTCAAAGTGGAACAATTCATTTTAAGTATATTTTAATGTCACCATTAAATAATAAATCAATAATAATAATAATTTCTATTATAATTAATTTTTGATTGGACGGATGTTTTTCGGATACGAATATGCCCATATCCGCATTTGCATCAATTTTCTTTTCGGATATCGGATATCCACATCCGTCTTTTAGATATCGGATAATATCCGTTTTTCAGATACCGGTCCAGACGGATTTCAAATTTTTCGGGTATCTATTGACATGCCTATGTATATGGTTTTATAAATTTTTGATGAGATGCTGGTGAGGGGAAAACCCATTCGACTAAGCGCTGTTATCTCACTAGATATCTAAATGGTTTGAGATGGTAGATTATTATTCATACCAGGTTTTATGTCTAACTCGAAGTTTATGTTTTCTCCTTAAACTCTCAGGTACTCAATTGATTTTGAGCAGCTTAAGATTTGAGGTATTCAAGCACCTCTTTAGACGAGTAAACTTTCAGAGATGTGTAGAAGGAATGGTAGCTATTTAGAGTAATTTTCTATTTCGATTCCGTAGTGTTTTGTTTTAAAGGCAAAGATGTTTAATTGCCTAGTTATATACTCTAGTCATCTAAATAGGCATCTTCATATGTTGCTCCTGGCGTATGTTGCAATAAATATATTTCTCTAAGCGTGGTTAATGGATGTGGGATTATGCAATGAATTTGAAATTGCTTTAAAATGGAACGAGAATGTTATTTGTTGATTTTAATTTTCTTCTTCAATATCCATGTCTGTTATATTAATGTATCTATCATTATTGTATTTAGTAGCCGAGGATTAATAACTATGGATGATTGTAGCATCCGTAGCCGTTAGTTTTGGACCTCCAAGTGGAAGATATTACTCAAATATTCGGTTTAGTATTTCTGTTAAGACTTGCCAATGCAAACAGAGAGCAAATTCGGTCACTCGATTTTGGTTTCCACGATAGTTCTTCAAATCACGTGGTTTTATTGGACCACTTGATAATAACGAACATAAATAGAGATATGCTAACTTTGGACGACTTTTCAAAATTATGGGCTCTTAAAAAAAGATTTTTACGTCAAACCGAAGTACTGCTTTTGTTAATAACCTATATTTCATATTCAAACAGCTTTTGAACACGCCTTGACTTTCCTTAAATTTAGTTTTGTGCAATCGTTTGACTAAAGCATATGCAAGCAGAAAATGGTTATCATTAGATAAACTGGCAAAGTCGGGTTATTTTGCACTTACACGGTTATGTACATCAGTCTGTATTGAAATTAAGACAAAACATGTAGTACGTTTTTGACAACTCACAAACATCATACTATTGCTACTATCAAAATTAAACTTATTATTACATCCGTATTCGACCATTATACAAAGTTACATATTAAGTACCCAAAATATTATTATCATAATAATGGAAAGGAACTATCAAATCTATATGTACATCCCTTAAAGATACATCATTGGGCTTCAAGCGGTCGAATAGATTTTTCCTTTCTTTATAACGATCATCCTATAGTTTAGCTTCTTCTGTTATAAATCTATTCCAATGTTTGTGACTGGTGGAATCGATGAATTTTCCTTCAGTACTAACTTCATTTAGTGGTAGTTGCTCACACTTATAAAAGTGATAAACTTATTAGAGTTCTCACATGTAGAACCTCGTTAATGTGGATGAAAAGTTAAATATTGGATATGGAGACGACCATTTGTTAAAAGCGTTTACTATCCCATTTTTAGGCATTTACATCCAGTATTCCTGAAGAACATTTTTTTCAGATGAACTAAGCACCTCTCTCATTTTCTCACACTATGCAATACTAAAGTGCTTGTAATACATATCTCAATGTGCCCTTGAATCCAATAGCATTGATTTCTTCACTTCCACAAAATCACCATTCATTTCATCTACCTGCTCCCCATCGCAATGAAAACCATAATTACCATCCATCTCAACGTCCTCCTTTTTAACAACGAAAGGGTGAAAAGACTCTGGAATATGGCGATGAAATTTGTTTATGTATATAATATTAATCAACTGTAATTTATCTACCACTTTGTTTACTTATTTACTTAATTCAAGATCAGTTTCAATCGTTTGATTTTTTCTTTTTCTTTTTTTAGTAAATTTTTTTGCAACGCCTGATTGTGATTGTTGTTGCATACAATGTTTAACTCTTTCGAAATCCGATGGATCACATTTTGTAGACTAAAACTTTGTTGTATTAGGCTTGCTTTCGCATTGCTTCTAGGTGGTCGACCTTTACAAAATCCAAGTTTTGGTTCCAGCAAAGATGTCGTTGAAGGTACTTCAATCTTCTTCAACTATAATAATTTAACTCTTTTCATCTGTAGTCACACTCTCAAACCGTATTTTAAAGTCTATATGTTCAGGTGTATGATCCAACTTTCTAGATTATTGAATTTGCAAAATATCGTCAAGTATTTGCCGTGTTCATGAATTACATCAAGTGGAATTGGAACAATGTCACTAAGTAGTTTTCATTTAGCTTATGCGCACAAGGTAACTTGAATATCGTTCAAAGTTTATTATCACAAGCAGAAAATACAAAATCTTCCTTTTTCATACAGATTAGTTAATCATAAATCATGTCCAATGCAAACAAAAAACTCTATATTTGATAATTTGAATATTGGATCTTGATGTTGTTCGCGAACTTCGCCTAAACTTTTTTCAAAGCTACCACTAACTTCTGTGTGTTGCAAAAGCAACAAATCATTCATTTTTTTCTCGAAATTAACGAATGAACACTATGATGTACCAAGGTACCATTTTAGTATAGAATGTACTGACTCAGCTGTAACGACCCATACTTTTGATTATTGTAAGTTGTTAAATTTAGTGTAATTATTGGATAAAATAGATAGAATTTTTTTAATGATTTATTAATATTGATTTATTAGATAATTTAATTGGTTAAATTTAATATTCAAAATTATTTGGATAATTGAATTCTGTATTTATTATAATTGAAAATGATATTAGAAGTTGATGTAAATTTTATTTAAACGACAATGAAGATTATAACATTTAAAATTAGATTTAAATGTGAATAATAAAAAAATTCGAAATTTTATATTTTGATTAACGAGTAAAAATAGTCATTTTGGTCACTATCTTGGATTTCGACGAAATCAGTTCCATTGGATCTGTAATAGTGTAGCATTATTGGATTTCAAATTTCAGAGCATTTGGAGTTATCTTTGGTCGTATGAGATAGAAACGCGTTGAACGAAATATCAAAAATTTAATATAATAATTGGGTCCAAAATACTATCTTCCACATACGATCGAATTATGTCCCGAAACCTATTCCATTGTGTTTAGAATAGGAGTAAAATATTATAAATGCCTGGTGGCATGCTTCGTTCGGAGTTCATCCAAAAATTGTTGAAAGTAATAATAAAATAATAGGTTCATGCTTATAAATACGTGCACAGTAGAGAACACTAACCCTAATCCATTTAGGTCGTGGTTCTTATATTCAATGGCCAAAGTTTTCCCTCTTTCTGTCATCGATCTTGTCCAATCCGTAAACATTTAGCCGAAGGTTCCAACTATAATATTATAGAGCTCGCCAAACTCTATAATCCAACGGTCAGGATCGTTTAATACGAAGTAGATTGGCGGCAATTCTGGTTAGAAGGTGCACGTTTATGGCTTGAATCATGTCGTTGGGATGATCGGATTCGTCGTCGTTGAGGGTGGAGGTGCATGGCATGATGCTCCTGCAGATAGCATCGTTAGATCATCGCATAGTGGGTCGATGAGGGAGCTTTGATCGGTTTAATGTTCGAACAAGATGGGTTCACAGCGTTTCTTTTTTTGTTGAAAACAAGTCGCGTGAAAGAGAAGAAAGGGGTGTGGCAGCCACGATCTACTCTTGAACAAGAAAGGGTGTGAAAGGGTGGAATGTTATATTTTAATCTTGGATTTAAATACGAATTGGGTTAAAGTGAAAGTATAACCAAAATTGTAATTCGAATCAAGTTTTAAAGTGAAATCGATATATCGAATTAAATTAACATGTTGACGTAAAAATATGATTTTTGAAACGAATATGATATTTTATCAAATACAAATTACTTTCAAAATGTAAAAGAACCAACCAGTGTGTAAAACGACGTTTGGTTGTTAATGAGACCGCCCCCTCTTATTTGCATACTCATTGTCAATATTGGAACCACTTTTGACAACTGTGTACGTGGTAGATGATATCCAAAATGTAGTGGTTAAATTGGCGACGTTTACTGGAATGTGTAAGAAAACAATGATGGATAGCCTTAACACTCGTGTCATAATTAAAATGGCTAAGACAGGAGCCTATGTTTGGTCATTGAGGTTAGCTACTCTAGCGACGTTGATCCCTCGTATTACTATTGTGATTTCGTATTTGATGGGTGCACCATTTGTCGGTTGGATTGATTGTCACGGTCGTCCATGGATGGTGGTAGAATTCTACCTTGGACACTGCCTTACGTGCCTTGTCATACTTACCCATGTACGAGCCATTACGACTTGGGTTTAAAACTGTAAAAATGTGTTAAGGTGGATCAATGTAAAGCCTTAATGCTATTTTAATATTTATTTTACTGATAAACATTATCTATTATAGCGTATACTATTATATATTAATAGCTTAACGGATCTTTAGGAGATGGGAAATCCCGTAACATCTCTTAAATTATTGCAGTCATATTTAATGATATTGATTTGAATTACATAAGAGTATTGTAGTCCTGACTTGAGTGTTTTGTATTTTCATTACGCTCGGATCAATCCTGAGTTTTTCAGCCCATTGAAGGTTATTCTCTGGAGGACGAAGACGAAGATTTTGGTATATTACTATTATTATTGTTCTCTTATTCATGCTATCTTGTATCTTGATCACTAATCACTGATGTGTGTGTGTGTGTATAACTTGGTAAATGTGTACATATTATAATCAAATGTATAGCAAACAGCTTCATGAATTGTTATTTGACAATTATATTTTATCATTTCCGCTATGAGATTCAGTGTTTGTTTTCTTCTTCTTTTCTTATTTTTCTTATTTAACCCATTAATTACCTATATTCCGGCTTGTTTATGTTGGACATGCATGGATTATTGTTGATTTAAACCTTTCAAAATGTGATTCGTCACATCAGCTATGTTGGAAGTTCTATTGTTAAGATGCTAACTTTATAGTCCATGCATGAACAAAATGCTCCTTATAAGGAATACAATGGTCAGCTGTATACTTCAGCGCACCGCAATAGGTTTTCCATGTATTATTAAAAGTTTTTCAGTATTCTTCATATTACCCTATAGATTCTGATCGAACAACAAACATCTGGTCTGCTGCAGATAGTTCTGCAGTTTCACCGGATATAAAAAATTTCCTCGACTTTGTTAGAACATTATTCGACATGTGCCACTTGCAATCTAAATAAGTTGCTTGTGGAAATATTCTGTTCACTCCATTAATTAATGCTCATTCTCTATCTGTCACAACTATATTAGGAAATTTGTCCGGAGTATACTAGTAGTTATATTTGTTAGAGCATAATTCTCTCTCATGTGAAAAGAAACACCGTGCAATTATAAATGTTTTATTTGTAGATGTGACTGATATCATCTGCAGTAATGACAATCCAAATTGATTCGTCTTATATGTGTGATTAAGAGTTAAGATTGAAGGAAAGTACTTACACAATACAATAGATTTTAGATCATCCCACATAAACATACAATCGTAATCTTCATTCGTTCTTACCCAATGAATCTAATGAGACTCAACAACCAACTTGAGTAAATGTTGCAGCACGGAGTGCCTTGCATCTCAACAACTTCCATCTTCTACTTAAAATTATACACCGTTCTTATTATCGAATTATTCTTAGGAATTTTTTTAACATTAAGCAACACATCTCTAGGTTTCGTGTTAGAAACAGACAAATCAAAACATTATTTTTTCTCTGCTGCAGTTAATCTTCCAGCGAATGGATGAAATATTAGAGATTTTGGTAATTCACGATTATGAATACCGTTAAGCACTTCAATACCCCATAAATTATCTCCTTGTTTATATCACCTTTGTATATACCTTTAAGTAACAATGGACATTCATGTTTTCTACTTGAAGTATGTTCACGTGTTTTATTGTTTATTTCATTGTGTTTTCCAACCTTTGTCTCCCAACATTTTCATATCTTTCACAACCTAAATTAACACACGACTTCTTTCCCAACCGCTTATCAGATTGAGTGGTCACAATTACAATCTTCAACTTCTTTCCAATCGGCTGATACCAATAAATCATAGCTCCATGTGATGGGAAAAACTGCATACAAAATGACAGTACCATATTTTAATTCCTTCACTGTTTTTATTGTTTTTGTTTATGTGTGTGTATGTGTGTATATATATCATATACGATTGTTTACTTCTTTGGTAGTAAAGTATTCGGTTAGATCAACTTTTATTTCTTCCTCGTTATTTGATTCTAGGTCATTTATATCTGGAGATTAAAATCATTACCGTCTATAACCACATCTTCAATTTTAATATTTTTGAAATCTCCACAAGTTCATTTCATTTTGATAGAATTAAGGGTATTCTTTAGGGGCAATTTTGTAATTTACTGTAAATTAATTAACTCTGTAATTAATTCTCATATGTAATAAAGATGTTTTTTTGTTGTGTATTTACCATAATGTTTTATAAATAATTAAATGCTTAATCTAAATATATTTAACAGAAGAACCATAAATGGTGTATTTGTGATAGTAATTACAAATAATTATAATCATGGGTAGTATATCACAGTATTATAAAACACACCGTTTTAAATGTTCTTAATCAAGATACATCAAAAATAGATATTATAACAACCCGCACCTAAGTGGGCTCGAATCTTCCCTAAATCGGAAAACCAAGTCCGCCAAAGTACGAATCGTTGGTTTTGGTATCCTGCAAATAAACAAATACCAGAGTACTACCAACATAAACTTATAGCGGAACAGTAAAGTATAATAAAACATATAGCTTTAACCAAGGTTGGCACTTTTGATATCTAACGTCTTTGTCAGTGTCGAGCATACATAAGGAAACATGTCCTTCCAATGTTTCCACCTTGCACTAGTACCCGTCCCATTAAAGCTATCATGTTGGTTGTAACGAGTAGGGGGTTAGAACAACGTCTTAGAGACTGGTAAATTACACACTTTATGCATAATAATAGTTTATACATAACAATAGTTTATGCCCCTTGCACCAATACCACCACCCCCTTTCCGACCACCTATCAATAGAATTTTATTATTAATTTGCCACCAAAACCATCAATAAAATTGTTTGAAAAAAGTGTTGTGACTACCGAAGATTTTGCACTTATAACACACATTCGTCCATCAATTTGTTTATGAAATAAAATTAAATATTTTTACTTATTAAGTGCAAATAAGTACGTTTTATACCAGTATATATAATATAAGTACCACAGTCCCTCTTTGGACCAAGATACTATCCAATTAGAGATTTACTATTTGACAACTTCCTATTGTGAACTCAGTTACACGGACTATTGAGGACATAGCTCCTCAGATTATAGAGGATTCATCTCCTCGGATGTAACAACCCGCATATTTATCGATTTTATATTTAAATATTTTATCGTTCGTCGGATTTTGGTCCTAAAAGCTACTTTTTGCAAACAGTCGAATTGGGACTCGAGACCACCCCCATTGAGTTCAAAATGACGTTTGCGACCTTTTTGAGTATAAACTTCGATATGTTTGGAGATAGTAGAATTTTGACCTTTTTCACTTAGGGCTTTGGTTTGGGCTTAACCCATTAGCCACTTACTAACTCAGTCCCAACCCCCTCTCCTCTTCATTACATCATTCCTCATTTCCTAACCCTTCAAGCTTTAGCAACAACGGTGGAAGAGAGTGGAAATTAAAACTCCAAGCCCTAGTTCCATAGCAAAATCCATCTTCTAGCTCCAAACTCAAGATAACCCATTGGTAAGCTTTCTCTTCATCTTCTCCAACTCATTCTCTCTTTGATTTCAGAAAATTCCTAAACCTAATTTGGGAAATGTTTCTCTTTTAAGATTAGAATCAAGCTACTTGAGTTAGGATTGAAGTGTGGTTGATCTTCCTTTGCTTTCAAGCTTCTTCTTCATTAATTTGGGTTCAAATGTGAGATTTTTATCTCACATCTTAGTCTATAACTATCTTCGATTGTTAGGTATGAATTCCTAACACTTATTCGTGTGTATTTGCTTTTGCTTTGGATTGATTTGGTGAATATTCCAATTTTTAGTGTTTTGAGTTCAAATCTTTAAAAAATCCTAACTTTGATGTTTGAACATGTTTTTGGTGATGTATTGAGGAGCATATAGGGCCAGGTAGTCGATTGGCATAAACCCTTAGCGCCGTTGCTCGCGCGATTGCAATTTGGTCGAGATTTGCATCTCATTTGAAATAGGTTTAAATTGGTAAAACATCAGGTTCGGCCGACCGAACCCCTGGGTCGGTCGACCGACCTGCTTCCAAAGTGCATAGGCACTTCTCTGTTTATGGTCCGGTCGACCGACTATAGGGTTCGGCCGACCGACCTGCTACCCCGAGCGTTTCTATTTTTCTGGTCCGGTCGACCGAGCTCTGTAGCCGGCCGACCGACCTGTTGCAATTTTGCCTACTTCGCCTAAGTGTTTGAATTTCCAACTTTGATCGATTTGTGTTATTTCCTATTTGTTGTTATCATTTTTTATGACCTTGATGACTCCTTTTTAGGGATTTTTGAATATCCATTTCGATGGATCCTTTATCGATTTCTTTGGAATTTATTCACGTCTTTGTATGTGAATTTTAGTGATTGATTGTTCCTACAATCTTCTTTGTGATTTGTCACTTTAAAAATATAAAGGTTTTCTATACTAGTAGTAAATATCAAAACTCTTTCTTCAAATGATTTCAGCACTATCATATTACAAAGCTCGTTTTCTTAAACCGTTTTCCAATCTATTAGTATATACAAACCTTTACCTCACTCGTATGAGAAATCTAATTAAACGGCTTAGTAAAACAAGCGGTATGAAACGCTTGCGTTTACTTCGTTGGTTAATTCTTGGATTTGTTCGATTTAAACTCTTGTGACAATTTTCTAGTGGAGATCTACAATTTGTTCGTAAATATTTAAGTTAAGCTAGTGATTATGGGACATGAAGCTAAGCTCATATATTTACTAGCTTACTGTAATTGACACTTCTCTTTGATCATGACGATCATTTTATGTTTTAGACTAGCATTGTGCAATGTCTTTGTGTTTTGGTTCATCGGATGTCACGATGTACGACGTCGTTGTTCCCTTTGATTGTGATTTGGTTCATCGGATGTCACGCTGTACGACGTCGTTGTTCCCTTTGATTGTGTTTTGGTTCATCGGATGTCACGCTGTACGACGTCGTTGTTCCCTTTGATTGTGTTTTGGTTCTTCGGATGTCACGCTATACGACGTCGTTGTTCCCTTTTATTGTGTTTCTGGATCGTCGGACGTCACGCTGTACGACGTCGATGCTCCGAATTATTTGATTTCTGGATTTCTTGTGTTGATTTCTGGAATTCATGTTTCACCAACTTTTACGATTGACATTGATATATATGTCATTTATTGTGGCTTGGTGAATGAAATTAGGAGTATGACATTCCTTTTGATCCTTGAGTAGATTTTTGTGATATTGATTAATCTCTTGTTGATTTTCAATTACTTATATATATCACAGCTTGGCATTGTGATTATTATACGTTTAATCATATCTCTTATTCTATATCATTTCATCTGATATTTATAGCTAGACTGATCCGTTTATTATTTTCTTCTTATAAATAATACTCGGGTCAGACTGAGATTTTATATGTGCTTCTGCTTGCCACCTTATCGGACCATCATATGATCTTTTGGCTAACTACTTAGATTAGTAGTTTTTGTTGTATACATTTGAGATACAGACTCTATGATGTATACTTATCCTTTTGTCTGGCACTTGTATCTATTCTTTTTGATATTGTGGATCTTGTTTGACCAATACCCTGACGTACACTTTCATGTGTTATATTCATATCTATTTCCGCCTTTGTGATATGAATTATCTGTGACTGATTTGTGTTATATTTATTTCTATATTTGTTTCCGAAGACCTATATAGCCACTGTGTAGTAGCTTTGAGTTTGTGTCGGTATGTCGGATTTCCTAATGAGATGAAAAGTTATATTTTTATCTGGCATATCGGTACTCGCACAAAGCAATTATACAGATGGTCGCTCCTCAACAGCCTTATTCTCCATGCTAGTTGACAGCAATACACGGTAGTGTTCTTGGCTAGCGTGGGTATAGAGGTGGGGCGTCACAGCTTGGTATCGGAGCCAAACTTCGGAACAATGTAGAATAATTTAACAAGGATCATCGTCCTAAGTCCATCTTAAGAGGCGTGCTTTAGGATTTTATTCGAGTCTTCGTACCGTTCTATCCTACTTTCTTTTATGATTCCTTATTTTATCTATCAAGATTGCTTGATATTTATTTTGAGAATAACTTTTTCCTCTTCTTTCTTTCTTTCTTAAAGAAGAGAAATGGTTAGACCTGGCCGTCCCAGCGTCGGTCAATCTAGTGCTGCTCCTCAGGATGGAGTATTCATGTCTGCTCCGCAGCTTTTAGATCTCGTGAAGAATGCTCAAGCTGCAGGACCCATTCCAGAACCTACTCATCCTAGATCCGGTTTTGCACGCTTGTGCAGAGACACACCGATTTGGGTGGAAGGCCATTCAAAGGATCCAAGAGTGTTATAGAAATTCAAGCTTGGCTCAAATCATGCGATCGTATCTTTTCTCGCATGAACCTTATTGATCTACATCGAGTTCAAGTGGCTTCTAGCATGCTCCAAGAAAGAGCATTAGATTGGTATAAGCTTTTAATTTCTAAAATCGTTGAAGTAGATCTCACTTGGGAGCAATTCCGAGATAGATTCGAATTGAAATTTGTGCCAGAGGCTGAAAAAGTAACTTTAGCACCGCGTTTTATTGACCTTGTTCAAGGTGGATCTTCTGTGACAGACTATGTCGCATCTTTCGAATCTCTTTCTAAATACGTGATTGAGTATATTAATACCCCGATGAAGAAAAATCAGAGATTTGTCTATGGCTTGAATAAGAATCTTAAGAAGCCATTGCTTTTGAAACTTGAGGTTTCATTTGATCAGCTTATTGATATCGCTCTTCGTCTTGAAGAGGCCGATAGAGAAAGCGATATTGAAGTTGTGCGTGCCAAACAGAACTTCAACAACAACATGAAGATGCCTATTAAATTCGAAGGCCCCAATCCCATCAAGAAAGGGAAGCAACAAACTCCGGTAGCAAAGTCTCCTATCTCTAGTCGTGGACGATGCTACAATTGTGGTTCCACGGACCACTATGCAAAGGAGTGCCTGAAACCTCTCTTTTGCCGTTATTGCAAAAGTTCGGGCCATCTTATATCTACATGTCCCATTCTTCAAAGCAGGAGAGAGGGAGAGCTGAATATTGTGCAAGCTCCTGGTAACACTTCTACATGTCCCATTCTTCAAAGCAAGAGAGAGGGAGAGCTGAATATTGTGCAAGCTCCTGGTAACGCTTCTCGTGGTCAAGGTATTTCTCATTGAATCCTTGATGACATTTGCTTTGTGATTATCTTGTTCGTGTTCTTTTTGATATGGGTTCCATCTCACTATTTTATATCAAAAGAACTTGTTGATTCTTTTCCTTTAAACATTTTGGGCTTGATGACTTCTTTGAGGATTGTGAATCCGGATGGTAGATCCGCAACACTCAATTTGTCTTTATTGATGTCGAAATTATTTTATGTGATTTTTCTGTCCGAGCCGATTTTTACTTAGGCTTCGGAATTTACTTTTGTAAGGATTGGCTTAATTATTATGAGGCCATATCCTTTGTCCCATGTGGACTATTCATCTTTGACATTTTCAATCTGTTAAGCAGATTTCTATTTTTCCTTTATGATTTTGACTCCAACTTGATGGCATCATTTTATTCCTTAAGCCCACGTATAAGGAAAGTGTTATTTCTCTCATTCATGTAGTTTGAGAAATTTTCCGGTATTTTTGAATTTGTCTCAGGACTGTCACCTAAGCAATCTTTTGAGTAGTGTTAAGGTCTTTTCAGCTCGACCTTGCCACCGGTTTTCATTTACTACGAGTTGCGGAAGTTAGCATTTCACTTACCGCTTTCCGCACTCGTTCTGATTCTTATGGATGACTTATTATGTCATTCGGTTTATCCAGCTTATTTCATCCATTTTATAAATCGAATATTCTATGAATATTTCGATGAGACCATTCTTGTATTTATTGATTTTGTATGAAAATAGTAATTTAAAATTTTGCAAATCTTTTCCATAAGATTTATTTATAAGAAAAATTGGATTTTGTTCTTGAAACGACGAAGAATGTTCTTAAAAGTTTTTAAGAAACATGTTTATTATCTAGAAGACGATTTTGTGATTTTATTGCCCGTTGAGTGCTTTAAGAATTTTGGTCGATGCGCTTGATCAACGTTATCGATAGGAATTTCCTAAACGCTTTGACGAGACAATCAAACACAGAAAAATTCACTTCAAATAAGTAAAATTTTCTAAAAAGATGATTACATAAGTTAATTGTAATTTTGAAAGTTTTAGTTTTTGGGAAAGAAGATTATTTGAAAGAATTCTTTTCCGATACTCTTATTCTTGTATTTTCCGAAGGGAACCAAGACTTTGCTATTTGTACCGATACTAGTCGTATTGGTTTGGATGCCGTTATCTTGCAAAGGAGAACGTGCTATCACTTGTGCTTCTAAATCATTATAGCTTATCGAGACTAGATATGCCACTCATGATCTAGTGCTCGCGGCTATTGTTTTTACTTTTAAAATTTGGCATCACCATTTTTGGATGAGAAATTTGTTCTCCACCTCGATCATAAATCTTTGGAATATTTATTTCTCATAAGGAACTTAATTTGCGTCAACCTCGTTGGCTCGAGATTCCTTGTATCTTATGATCGTTTTACCAAGTTCATCGGGCGTTTTGACGTACTTCGTTTTATTGAGTTTCATCTTGTCTCTTTTATGGACTAGCGTCCGATATTCTTTTATGGTGTTCGGTTCATCGGAGGTATTGTTATTATACTACATCGATGTTCCGTCTTATCTGGATCAATAGATGTACCATTATTTTACTACATCGTTGTTCCGGTTTATCGGTTCATTGGACGTACCGTTTTTGTACTACGTCGGTGTTCCGAAATTATTCGGGCTTTGGTTCATTGGACGTACTGTTTTTGTACTACGCTGATATTCCAAATTATTTGAGTTTCTAGTTCCTCGGGCGTACTGTTATTATACTACGTCGTTGCACCAGCTCAATTTTATGCTATTCTTGACGTTCTCCACGTCTTTTATCTACGGAAATGCCTTAGGGATTCCGGTTTTTATTCTTGAGCCCAGTGATATTGTAGAAATTGAAGTTTCACCAGATTTGATTTATGAGCAACATCCCATTCGCATCATTGCTTCGGGGGTTGAGCGCCTTCGGAATAAAGATGTTCTTCTTGTGAGAGTTCAATGGTTCTCAAATCCTAGGGATTACTCTTGGGAATCTAGAGAATTCATCGAGCGATCCCGTTCATGCTAACTCTTTCGTGCTCTTTATGGTGAACTTCTTATTTCAATTTTCTTTTGTGTTGATATGCTTTTATGGTTGTTACTCTTTATTTTCTTCTTAAGTATTGCGATGACGCAATTTCTTTAAGGAGGGGAGTTTGTAACAACCCGCATATTTATCGATTTTATATTTAAATATTTTATCGTTCGTCGGATTTTGGTCCGAAAAGCTACTTTTTGCAAACAGTCGAATTGGGACTCGAGACCACCCCCATTAAGTTCAAAATGACGTTTGCGACCTTTTTGAGTATAAACTTCGATATGTTTGGAGATAGTAGAATTTTGACATTTTTCATTTAGGGCTTTGGTTTGGGCTGAACCCATTAGCCACTTACTAACTCAGTCCCAACCCCCTCTCCTCTTCATTACATCATTCCTCATTTCCTAACCCTTCAAGCTTTAGCAACAATGGTGGAAGAGAGTGGAAATTAAAACTCCAAGCCCTAGTTCCATAGAAAAATCCATCTTCTAGCTCCAAACTCAAGAGAACCCATTGGTAAGCTTTCTCTTCATCTTCTCCAACTCATTCTCTCTTTGATTTCATAAAATTCCTAAACCTAATTTGGGAAATGTTTCTCTTTTAATCCTAGAATCAAGCTTCTTGAGTTAGGATTGAAGTGTGGTTGATCTTCCTTTGCTTTCAAGCTTCTTCTTCATTAATTTGGGTTCAAAGGTGAGATTTTTATCTCACATCTTAGTCTATAACTATCTTCGATTGTTAGGTATGAATTCCTAACACTTATTCGTGTGCATTTGCTTTTGGTTTGAATTGATTTGGTGAATATTTCAATTTTTAGTGTTTTGAGTTCAAATCTTTAAAAAATCCTAACTTTGATGTTTGAACATGTTTTTGGTGATGTATCGAGGAGCATATAGGGCCGGGTAGTCGATTGGCATAAACCCTTAGCGTCGTTGCTCGTGCGATTGCAATTTGGTCGAGATTTGCATCTCATTTGAAATAGGTTTAAATTGGCAGACCATCAGGTTCGGTCGACCGAACCCCTGGGCCGGTCGACCGACCTGCTTCCAAAGTGCATATGCACTTCTCTGTTTATGGTCTGGTCGACCGACTACAGGGTTCGGCCGACCGACCTGTTACCCCGAGCGTTTTTGTTTTTCTGGTCTGGCCGACCGAGCTCTGTAGCCGGCCGACCGACCTTTGCAATTTTGCCTACTTCGCCTAATTGTTTGAATTTTCAACTTTAATCGATTTGTGCTGTTTTCTATTTGTTGTTATCATTTATTATGACCTTGATGACTCCTTTTTAGGGATTTTTGAATATCCATTTCGATGGATCCTGTAACATCCCGGAAATTTTGAATAAAAAAATTCGGTTAATTATTTGAAAACTTTTAAATGTAAATTTGAGAAATTCAAAAGAAATAAAATATGAATAAAGTTTAGTGTTTTTAGTTAAAACTTTTAATAGAATTTAAAATTGTTAAAGTAAGTTTTGATGAGATTATAAGATTTAAATCACATAATTATAATCTAACATCTAAACAAGTAAACAAACAATTAAACAAATAAACAAATAAACAAATAAACATATGAACAAATAAACAAATAATCTAACATTTAAGCAATGTAAACAAATAAACAAACAAATATACAATCCAGGCCTATACAATTAGTCATATAAATAAGAAAATGAAACAAAATAACACTTAGCAAAAGATTAAGACAAGGAACGAGAGTGTATGAAAAGAACAAAAAGAATATAATCTGTACTTATAAAGATCAAACAGCATGATCTGTAAACATGCAAGGATAGGAAGCATGTAACATTTAATGCTTCATTAAATGCTTTCATATTCAGCCATACATAAGTACAACAAAAAAAAAAAAAAAAGAGGAGTCTTGCCTCAGCAGCACTCAAGTAAAGCCTGCACACCTCCTTATATACATGACCAGAGTTCTATTTGTTCAAAGAAAAACCCTAACAAAGGATAGAAAATAAACCTAAAATATATATATATATATATATACAAGTTCAAAACTAGTTGCTGAAGGAAGAAAGAAAAAAAAACAAACCAGAGTGGAGATTTAAAAAACTGTAGCTTCAAAACCAATATAGCCCCTGTTTCAATATTTCAAAGTGAGTAAACTTTTGATTCTTTCACAATCTTATTGCTGTGTAAAGTCTTGGATAATATAGTAGAATTAATCACTAGGTTGCAGGCAAGAATTTTGAGTAAGTGAATTAATGTTGCCCTGTGTATGCTTGCACGAGAAAGTAATTCCCTGATTAGCTTCAGGATTAAACACAGTATACATTCCTTTATAAATACTCATGCATAGTTGCTTTATATTCTTTTAAACAAATTTTAGCAAAGCATGAAAACTAACAAGAAAAGATATAAACTGTTTCTTTTTCAAAGCAGAAGCCTCTCTGTTTCATATTTCAAAGTGATAAAACCCAGTTTTATTTGCCTGTACTTAGTGATATTGTTTTGATGATGCTCTTGAATGATGGTTAATATGCCTGCATGTTGTTTTATGTATGTACATATTAGCATGAAATTGATAGTATGTATGATACACAGTGATAGGTTATGTGTTAACAGGTTTCATAATTTGTTTTAAAACTTAAAACTTTCCCCCAAATCTTTGGAATACTTTTAGGCATCAATATGACAGGTTTGTTAAAGTGAGATCCAAGCTTTAAATATATTTCTAGTGGAGATTGGAAGAGAAAAATGTATATATCTTACTGAGGAACAAAAATATACAGTAGAACTTGAAATTTCATAAAATTCGAATGTTTGGAAATCTTGATTCAATGGCACGATATAATTTCTCTTCAAAAACCATGATTTTAAAAACAAAAATCTAGATTTTTAACTTGATTGATCGAGCGGCATTTCGAGTTGAACGGAAATTCAACTGGTGGCAAATTCCGGTGACCTCGAGATCGTATGATCTCGAGCTTGGTGTCAGGGATAGCTTGAACGCTGATGGTCACCAGAAAAATGGCAAAAACATTTTTAAATCATTAGAGAAGCTATACGAGAAGGATATAGGGTTTGTGGGCAGGTTTGGGTTGCCCGCGTTTTTTAGCAAACCGCTTCTTCGTCGAGGGGTCCGAGATGATCGGTCATGGGGGGTAAAGGTCAGGGGTCATTGGGGCAACTATGGACGAAGTTGTTCGGTTTCTGGCGGCGTCAGGCGTTGGGGCGAGGCAATTGTTTAAGGGTTGTTCGTTCAAGCTTTTGGGTTTGAGGACGAGATTTTGAAATTGTGATTTGTTCGAACTTGTGAGTGTTTGAGAGGCACGAGCACGTCGTCGATGACGTGTGGACGACCAGAAGTTCGACCGGAGGAGGCGATTCCAGTTGTGCACGTATATGTGCACGAGTTGATGATCAGGAAGGTTATAGCCTGAAGCATTTCAGTTTGCACTCGTGTGGGTTGACTCGAAGTTTTGGTCGGGGAAATAGGGCAGAAACTCGAAGGGGGAATCGAGTGGCTTCAGGGTTGTATCGGGATGAAATTTGGACTTAAACAAATTTTGAAAATTTTTATTTACACGGGTAGCATGGGGCAGAAACTCGAAGTAAGGAGCATTTGGGCTCGGGCGTGACTCGGGGGAGCCTCGGGTTGGCCACCTGGAACAGCATATTCAGTTGAAGCTTATCGAAAACTTAAGTTTAAACAATTTTTATAAGCTGTTTATAAAATGATGATCGTTTGTAAATGGAATATGAAGTTAATTAATTAATGATTAAATAATTTATGATTTATAATTACTTTGTAGTTAATAGTAATAAATAAATAAAAGCAAATTAAAATTAAAATTGTAAATTAAGAATCGTTAATTTGATAATTTAAGTTGATTGATTCAAAATTGATAGTTACATTAAAATAATTTATTAAGGAAAAATAAATTAATATGGTCAATTGAGATTTAATTAAATTGTAATTATAAATCATAAATCATCGTTTTAAAGTAATCAAGGAAAATAATAATATTTATATGGTTAATTTATTAAATCCCATTCACTTTGATTGGAAAACGATTAACTATCGCTGTGTACTATATTAATATTTCTGTTTTGATTGTGATGCTGTGTTATATAAATTGTCATGTACTGCATCGTGATTGTGATTCGTTCTATATTGATGTGAAAACCCTGTTGCCCGTAAAACGGCATTTAAACTTCGATGCGACAGGGAATCGGATTTCAGTTGGTTATCCGAAACCCACATCGAACCTGTGAATATTTGTGAATGACATCCACATGTTTTAAAATTTGACACTCACTATTCGAATTAGCCGGGAAAGGACCTTTGGGTCGTATAACCCATTTCGAATATGTGATTCGACGTTATGGATAGCATTTGAAGAACGGTGTTGAAGACCGGGTATTTGCGAGAGCGATATGATGACCTGTTGATTGACTCTGCACCGAGTTGCTCCGGTATAGAGTTCTCCATATGTGATGGGGAATCCGATCAGGATTGTGGATATCCGGATTGCAAGGACTTCTTTGGAAGTGCCTTCGGTTCTGTTCGAGCCCGGAACAGACTTGTAGGGATAATATGTCTGACATTACAAATTGAGATATAAAGCCGATTTCTTTCAAATATATTTCTGTTGGTGGCGGAGAATTTATTCTCTTAGCTTAACACCCTTCTTTGAGACATACGAGCTCAGAGGTTATATAGTTGAAGGTTATCAGCAATATATTCCCAATTTGGTAATGTGACATGCTGAGTGTTGCTGTGAAATGATCATTGTGTTGATCATTTGTGATAGGATCATTTGTTTGATCGTCTATCTTGGTGATCATTTCTATGATCATTTGTTGACCCAAAGCACAGCTTTTGTATAAAGCGTGTTTTTGTGGACGAGACTTCGTCGGACCTCACACCCCGAAATGGTCGAAACAGGAAAGATGCGGCAAGGTTATTGGGGGTAGCACCCCTTAGGGTATGTGCATTTCCTTCTGGATAGAAGTGGTATCATGGTATGGAGCCCAGATACTTAACTTATGTTGATATCGCAGATATATATATATATATATATATATATATATATATATATATGATTTTGTGATTTGTTGCTGGGGCCCCGGTTAAAGGTTGGTTACAACCGGGAGATGGCATACTCGTGTCAGTAGTTACCCAGTTAGGGGTAACCCGGCCCTGTGTTGGCAAAGATCCGGTTTGGTTCTCGGGGACGTCCTTCCAGAGGCGTTCTCATGTGGCAATGGGAAGTTCCTTGGCCTGACCATTTGTTAGAAATCCAAAGAAACAATACGAAACCCTATACGGTTTTAGTTGTAGAACCTGCCATGCAGCGTGGCGGTAACCTGCCACAAAACATGGTAGCTATAGTAGGCATAGTTCGAAATGTCTATGCTGGCTAAGATTAATATTCTACTTTCGAAATGATTTACTTCACTATGAACTAGTATAATATCAAAGAATTCTTTTCTCGTATCAAGCATATTTAACTATCATAAGAAGAAATCTCCTCCAATTCTGCGTTTGCATTGTGTGTGTGGCGGGAGGTCTTATGGTAGTTCCATTTTTAAAAGCATTCTGAAAATTCTTTTATAAATCTTGTTTTATTTAATGCAACTGTTTTTGTTTACTCATACCAGTCCCAAGACTGATCCGGAGTTTATTGTTTTCTTTCCTAAACTCTGGGTGCCCATTATTTCCACACGGGCAGCCTAGTAGCAGGTTTCTATATTTTGGAGTAGCAGTATTTTGGAGCTCTTATCTTGGAGATATCTTAGGAGCTATTGGAGATTTCAGGTGTTAGCTTTTGGGAGTTCGTAATCATCTCTCTCATTTGAGAACTTTTGGATATATGTTCACTGTTGTATTATCATGATGTTGTATTTGGAGTTGTAGTGTATGTATTATGTACTCTGTTGCAGTATGGATATTATGTTTATGTTGTAACAGTGATGTTGTTTATGATATTGATTCTGTTCCGCTGTTTTATATTCATCTAATTGTTGTTATAAGCTCCGGCGATGCGAATTTGGTGTTGTTTATCAAACATCGAGTTTGGGTCGTCACAAGTGGTATCAGAGCTGTTGGTTGAGTAAGAACTTTAGCTACGGAGTATAACACATTAGATGGCTCATTAGAGATAGGGTGAAGTATACCCTAGAATGAGTATAACCAAGACTGAAACTTTAAAATTTTCTTAGTCTATTTCTTTTAACTGCTGATATTCCTTAAGATATTTCGTCTGTATATCTAAATCAATTTTCTTACTAATCTCAGATAGTGAAAATGAATGGACGCAGAGGAAGAATTAGGGGTCAAGGCAATGCAGCAGCACCAAATCAAATTCCCCCAGCCGCAGAAGCAGTAATAGAAATTCAGCAGCAGCCGGACTTGGCTGATTTATATAAGAAGTTTGAAAAGCTTGGTGGCAAACCGTTTATTGGCAAAGAGTCAATTATTGACGCTCAAGCTTGGGTAAGATCGTGTGAAAAGATTTTTAAAGGGCTAAAATTGCAGGATGAGCAGAAAAGACTTATAGCTTCTTGGCAACTCCAAGGAGAAGCTTCAGCTTGGTGGGAAACCATCATTATAGATGAACCCGAGGAAGAATTTACTTGGGATCGTTTTAAAGAAGTGTTTGAGAAACGTTACATGCCATCGGCGGGAGTTTCCAGAATGTATCAGGAATTTATGGATTTGAAGCAAGGAAGTTTGTCGTTTGAAGAATACTTGAATAAATTCAGCGAACTATCTCGGTTTGGCCCAGAATTGCTAAATACACCTCTTAAGAAAAACGAAAGGTTTATCCGGGGAATGAACCAGAAATATCATGGAAGAATGACGGGTCATGTTAAAGAATCTTTTTCAGATTTAGTAGATATGGGGTACAGGTACGCTACTCTTGATATGCAAGAAGAAACTGTGGAGAAAGGTAATTCAGTTAGTCCGAATTATAAAAAGCGGAAATTCGGAGGCAAGAAACCTTGGCAAGGCAATGAGAAGAAGAGGAGCATTCAAGGAAGCGCACAGAAAATGTCACTTGTTACAACTGCAAAGAGAAAGGCCACTATTCAAATGACTGCCAAAAACCGAAGAAGCCAGCTAAAGAATGCTACAATTGTCATAAACCGGGACATTTAGTTAAAGATTGCCCAGTGATGAAGCCAGCGCAGGTGGCAAAAGTTTATGCGATTAAGAAGGACCCCTCGACTTCAAAAGCTGATAAAGGGAAAAGCGTTTTGGAAGGTAACCTTACTATTAATAATAGAACTGTTAGAGTTTTATTTGATACAGGAGCTTCACATAGCTTTATCTCCCAACAAACCGTAAATGAATTGGGACTTGAAACTAAATTTGCTAACGATCTTATTTGCGTGAAAAATCCGGTTGGAGGTCCCGCAAATCTTAGTTCATATTGTAAGAGAGTTCCTATTTCATATGCTAGCTATAAATTTCCTGTCAACCTTTATGTCCTCGAATTTGATGAATTTGAAATCTTACTCGGTATGAACTGGTTATCGAGATACGAAGCTATATTGGAGTGTAGTAATCGGACAGTTTTAATCAAAACAAGTTTTGGAAATTTTATTGAAATCTCTTGTGAGAATCCAAGTCCAAGGAGTGACAGATTGATGTATACTTTGGGAAATCTTGAACCCACTTTGCAGTCTATACCTGTTGTTCGGGATTTTTCCGACGTATTTGAAGAAGTGAAATCTTTACCTCCTCATCGAGAAATAGAATTCCGAATCGATCTTGTACCTAATACTCGTCCTGTTGTTCACGCAAGTCGCAGGATGGCACCCAGGGAAAAGATTGAATTGGTTCATCAAACCGATGAGCTACTAGCAAAAGGATTAATTCGACCCAGTGTTTCTGAATGGGGCTCAGCCGTCGTATTTGTTGCCAAATCAGACGGATCTTTGAGATTGTGTGTAGATTACCACGATCTAAATAAATAAACTCTCAAGAATAAATTTCCACTGCCCAGGATTGATGATTTATTTGATCAGTTGCACGACGCTCGTTTCTTTTCAAAGATGGATCTAGCCCAAGGATTCCATCAACTACGAATCGCCGAAGATTGTGTCCATTTGACTGCTTTCAGAGGTCCTAATATATTCTATGAATGGTTGGTTATGCCTTTCGGGCTAACCAATGCTCCAGCATACTTCGTAGATTTTATGACTCGTGTGTTTCGGGAAGTTTTGAATAAATTTGTGCTAGTATTCATTGATGATATTTTGATCTATTCTAAGACTAAAGAAGAGCATGCCGAACATCTTAAAATCATATTGGAAATATTGAGGAGAAATGTTCTATTTGCAAAATTTTCCAAATGCCACTTCTGGGTCAATGAAGTCAAATTCCTTGGCCATATTGTTAATGAAGAAGGAATTTCAGTAGATCCTAGCAAAATTTCCGCTATTCTTGATTGGAAACAACCCACTACTCCAAGAGAAGTTCGAAGCTTTTTGGGTTTAGCAGGCTATTACCGGAAATTCGTTCAAGATTTTTCTAAGTTGGCTAGTCCGTTGACTAAGCTAACAATGAAAAATGCAAAGTTCATTTGGACTCCAGAATGTAAGGAAGTTTTTCAAGAGTTGAAAAAGAGATTGACCACTGCTCCTGTTCTCACTATTGTTAACGGGAACCGAGGCCAATCTGTCTATACTGATGCATGTGGTGAAGGGATAGGTGCAGTATTAATGCAAAATGGAAAGGTAGTTGCCTACGCAAGTAGACAATTACGTCCGCATGAGAAAAACTACCCGACGCACGATTTGGAACTTTTGGCTGTTGTTTTCGCTTTGAAAATATAGCGACACTATCTTCTGGGTAAGAATCTTTTCAGCTTTCCTAACGATTTATGAAACTAATTTGACTAAAGAAATATACTTAATAAACTCTCTTTGTTTTAGGTGAAAAATTCGAATTATTCACCGACCATAAATCTTTGAAATATCTTTTCACCCAGAAGGATCTAAATTTGCGACAACAACGTTGGTTGGAATTTCTGGCATCTTATGACTTAGATATCCAATATACGCCGGGAAAAGCCAATGTAGTAGCTGATGCTTTAAGTAGGAGACATGCTGTTCTTGCATATCTTGTTATCACTCCTACTCTCCTTGAGAAGATCGCAAGACAGCAGAAAGAAGATGAGTTTCTTCGAGGAATCCATAAAAGAATATGTCAGGCTGAAGACACTAGTTTTAAAATAGATGATAGAGAAGTTATAAGGATGAAGGGCAGAATTTGTGTCCCTGACATTCCAGAACTGAAACGTGAAGTATTGGATGAATGCCACAAGTCAAAATTCAACATCCATCCAGGAGTCAACAAAATGTATCGTGATGTTAAAAGAACATTCTGGTGGAAGACGATGAAGAGAGACATATCTATTTATGTGAGTCGCTGTGCTACTTGTCAACAAATCAAGAGCGACCAAAAGAAAGTGGCCGGTTTACTTCAACCTTTGGAAGTACCGAAATGGAAGTGGGATCAGGTATCAATGGATTTCATTGATGGATTGCCTCGAACCAAGAAAGGCAATGAAGCGATTTGGGTTATTGTGGATCGTCTAACCAAAAATGCTCATTTCATTCCAGTTAAATCTACTCGGACTGCAGCAAGCTTGGCAGGTATATATATAAAGGAAATTGTTCGCCTCCATGGTATTCCCAGCAGTATTGTAAGTGATCGTGATCCGATCTTCACCAGTAGATTTTGGGAAGCATTCCAGGACGCATTGGGAACGAAATTAAATTTCAGCACTGCTTATCACCCACAATCTGATGGGCAGACTGAAAGGGTCAATCGAATTTTAGAAGACCTACTGCGTGCTTGTGTTCATGATTTTGGTGGTTCTTGGGAGGACCATTTGCATCTGGTTGAATTCTCATATAACAACAGTTATCAGGCCAGTATTGAAATGGCTCCTTTCGAAGCTTTATATGGTCATCCGTGTCGATCACCTACATGCTGGATCGAATCAGGTGACAGACTTGTTCTTGGACCGGATATGATAAAAGAAGCCACTGAGAAGGTAAATTTTATTCGAAAGAAGTTATTAACTGCCCAGAGCCGTCAGAAGAGCTATTATGACCGTCGAAGGAGAAATTTGGAATTTCAAGTTGGAGATTCTGTATTTCTGAAAGTATCTCCGATGCGGGGTGTATTGAGATTCGGGAAAACTGGAAAGTTGGCACCGCGTTATATTGGTCCTTTTCCTATTCTGGAAAGGATTGGTTCTCTAGCATATAGAGTGCAGTTACCCAGCTGGTTGTCTGGCGTATATGATGTGTTCCATATTTCTAATCTTCGGAAGTATGTGCACGATCTAGATGATATTATTGAAGAAGCTGCTCAGCAGGATCTTGAAATCACTCCCAACTTGGCAGTTAGAAGGGAACCGATAAAAATTGTTGATCGTGATGAGAAGCGATTGAGGAACAAAATTGTGAAATTGGTCAAAGTTAAATGGAGTAGCGATCCAAAGGACTGTACTTGGGAGACTGAAGATAATATGAAGAAATCATATCCCAAATGCAGAATTGATATCTCGACTTAAAACTGTAAGTTATTTCCTTATTTATAAATTCGTCTATTCTTTGTTTTCGTTTCTCTCTCCTTCAATTTCGAGGACGAAATTTTCTTAAGGAGGGGATATTGTAACATCCCGGAAATTTTGAATAAAAAAATTCGGTTAATTATTTGAAAACTTTTAAATGTAAATTTGAGAAATTCAAAAGAAATAAAATATGAACAAAGTTTAGTGTTTTTAGTTAAAACTTTTAATAGAATTTAAAATTGTTAAAGTAAGTTATGATGAGATTATAAGATTTAAATCACATAATTATAATCTAACATCTAAACAAGTAAACAAATAATAAACAAATAAACAAATAAACAAATAAACAAATAAACATATGAACAAATAAACAAATAATCTAACATTTAAGCAATGTAAACAAATAAACAAGCAAATATACAATCCAGGCCTATACAATTAGTCATATAAATAAGAAAATGAAACAAAATAACACTTAGCAAAAGATTAAGACAACAAGGAACGAGAGTGTATGAAAAGAACAAAAAGAATATAATCTGTACTTATAAAGATCAAACATCATGATCTGTAAACATGCAAGGATAGGAAGCATGTAACATTTAATGCTTCATTAAATGCTTTCATATTCAGCCATACATAAGTACAACAAAAAAAAAATAAAAAAAATAAAAATAAAAAAAAAGAGGAGTCTTGCCTCAGCAGCACTCAAGTAAAGCCTGCACACCTCCTTATATACATGACCAGAGTTCTATTTGTTCAAAGAAAAACCCTAACAAAGGATAGAAAATAAACCTAAAAAAAAAATATATACAAGTTCAAAACTAGTTGCTGAAGGAAGAAAGAAAAAAAAACAAACCAGAGTGGAGATTTAAAAAACTGTAGCTTCAAAACCAATATAGCCCCTGTTTCAATATTTCAAAGTGAGTAAACTTTCGATTCTTTCACAATCTTATTGCTGTGTAAAGTCTTGGATAATATAGTAGAATTAATCATTAGGTTGAAGGCAAGAATTTTGAGTAAGTGAATTAATGTTGCCCTGTGTATGCTTGCACGAGAAAGTAATTCCCTGATTAGCTTCAGGATTAAACACAGTATACATTCCTTTATAAATACTCATGCATAGTTGCTTTATATTCTTTTAAAAAAATTTTAGCAAAGCATGAAAACTAACAAGAAAAGATATAAACTGTTTCTTTTTCAAAGCAGAAGCCTCTTTGTTTCATATTTCAAAGTGAGCAAACCCACTTTTATTTGCCTGTACTTAGTGATATTGTTTTGATGATGCTCTTGAATGATGGTTAATATGCCTGCATGTTGTTTTATGTATGTACATCTAAGTATGAAATTGATAGTATGTATGATACACAGTGATAGGTTATGTGTTAACAGGTTTCATAATTTGTTTTAAAACTTAAAACTTTCCCCCAAATCTTTGGAATACTTTTAGGCATCAATATGACAGGTTTGTTAAAGTGAGATCCAAGCTTTAAATATATTTCTAGTGGAGATTGGAAGAGAAAAATGTATATATCTTACTGAGGAAGAAAAATATACAGTAGAACTTGAAATTTCATAAAATTCGAATGTTTGGAAATCTTGATTCAATGGCACGATATAATTTCTCTTCAAAAACCATGATTTTTAAAAAAAAATCTAGATTTTTAACTTGATTGATCGAGCGGCATTTCGAGTTGAACGGAAATTCAACTGGTGGCAAATTCCCATGACCTCGAGATCGTATGATCTCGAGCTTGGTGTCAGGAATAGCTTGAACGCTGATGGTCACCAGAAAAATGGCAAAAACATTTTTAAATCATCAGAGAAGCTATACGGGAGGATATAGGGTTTGTGGGCAGGTTTGGGTTGCCCGCGTTTTGGAGCAAACCGCTTCTTCGTCGAGGGTCTGAGATGATCGGTCATGGGGGGTAAAGGTCAGGGGTCATTGGGGCAACTATGGACGAAGTTGTTCGGTTTCTGGCGGCGTCAGGTGTTGGGGCGAGGCAATTGTTTAAGGGTTGTTCGTTCAAGCTTTTAGGTTTGAGGACGAGAATTTGAAATTGTGATTTGTTCGAACTTGTGAGTGTTTGAGAGGCACGAGCATGTCGTCGATGACGTGTGGACGACCAGAAGTTCGACCGGAGGAGGCGATTCCAGTTTTGCACGTATATGTGCACGAGTTGATGATCAGGAAGGTTATAGCCTGAAGCATTTCAGTTTGCACTCGTGTGGGTTGACTCGAAGTTTTGGTCGGGGAAATAGGGCAGAAACTCGAAGGGGGAATCGAGTGGCTTCAGGGTTGTATCGGTATGAAATTTGGACTTAAACAAATTTTGAAATTTTTTATTTACACGGGTAGCATGGGGCAGAAACTCGAAGTAAGGAGCATTTGGGCTCGGGCGTGACTCGGGGGAGCCTCGGGTTGGCCACCTGGAACAGCATATTCAGTTGAAGCTTGTCGAAAACTTAAGTTTAAACAATTTTTATAAGCATTGTTTATAAAATGATGATCGTTTGTAAATGGAATGTGAAGTTAATTAATTAATGATTAAATAATTTATGATTTATAATTACTTTGTAGTTAATAGTAATAAATAAATAAAAGCAAATTAAAAATAAAATTGTAAATTAAGAATCGTTAATTTGATAATTTAAGTTGATTGATTCAAAATTGATAGTTACATTAAAATAATTTATTAAGGAAAAATAAATTAATATGGTCAATTGAGATTTAATTAAATTGTAATTATAAATCATAAATCATCGTTTTAAAGTAATCAAGGAAAATAATAATATTTATATGGTTAATTTATTAAATCCCATTCACTTTGATTGGAAAACGATTAACTATCGCTGTGTACTATATTAATATTTCTGTTTTGATTGTGATGCTGTGTTATATAAATTGCCATGTACTGCATCGTGATTGTGATTCATTCTGTATTGATGTGAAAACCCTGTTGCCCGTAAAACGGCATTTAAACTTCGATGCGACAGGGAATCGGATTTCAGTTGGTTATCCGAAATCCACATCGAACCTGTGAATATTTGTGAATGACATCCACATGTTTTAAAATTTGACACTCACTATTCGAATTAGCCGGGAAAGGACCTTTGGGTCATATAACCCATTTCGAGTATGTGATTCGACGTTATGGATAGCATTTGAAGAACGGTGTTGAAGACCGGGTATTTGCGAGAGCGATATGATGACCTGTTGATTGACTCTGCACCGAGTTGCTCCGGTATAGAGTTCTCCACATGTGATGGGGAATCCGATCAGGATTGTGGATATCCGGATTGCAAGGACTTCTTTGGAAGTGCCTTCGGTTCTGTTCGAGCCCGGAACAGACTTGTAGGGATAGTATGTCTGACATTACAAATTGAGATATAAAGCCGATTTCTTTCAAATATATTTCTGTTGGTGGCGGAGAATTTATTCTCTTAGCTTAACACCCTTCTCTGAGACGTACGAGCTCAGAGGTTATATAGTTGAAGGTTATCAGCAATATATTCCCAATTTGGTAATGTGACATGCTGAGTGTTGCTGTGAAATGATCATTGTGTTGATCATTTGTGATAGGATCATTTGTTTGATCGTCTATCTTGGTGATCATTTCTATGATCATTTGTTGACCCAAAGCACAGCTTTTGTATAAAGCGTGTTTTTGTGGACGAGACTTCGTCGGACCTCGCACCCCGAAATGGTCGAAACAGGAAAGATGCGGCAAGGTTATTGGGGGTAGCACCCCTTAGGGTATGTGCATTTCCTTCTGGATAGAAGTGGTATCATGGTATGGAGCCCAGATACTTAACTTATGTTGATATCGCAGATATATATATATATATATATATATATATATATATATATGATTTTGTGATTTGTTGCTGGGGCCCCGGTTAAAGGTTGGTTACAACCGGGAGATGGCATACTCGTGTCAGTAGTTACCCAGTTAGGGGTAATCCGGCCTTGTGTTGGCAGAGATCCGGTTTGGTTCTCGGGTACGTCCTTCCAGAGGCGTTCTCATGTGGCAATGGGAAGTTCCTTGGCCTGACCATTTGTTGGAAATCCAAAGAAACAATACGAAACCCTGTACGGTTTTAGTTGTAGAACCTGCCATGCAGCGTGGCGGTAACCTGCCACAAAACATGGTAGCTATAGTAGGCATAGTTCGAAATGTCTATGCTGGCTAAGATTAATATTCTACTTTCGAAATAATTTGCTTCACTATGCACTAGTATAATATCAAAGAATTCTTTTCTCGTATCAAGCATATTTAACTATCATAAGAAGAAATCTCCTCCAATTCTGCGTTTGCATTGTGTGTGTGGCGGGAGGTCTTATGGTAGTTCCATTTTTTAAAAGCATTCCGAAAATTCTTTTATAAACCTTGTTTTATTTAATGCAACTGTTTTTGTTTACTCATACCAGTCCCAAGACTGATCCGGAGTTTGTTGTTTTCTTTCCTAAACTCTGGGTGCCCATTATTTCCACACGGGCAGCCTAGTAGCAGGTTTCTATATTTTGGAGTAGCAGTATTTTGGAGCTCTTATCTTGGAGATATCTTAGGAGCTATTGGAGATTTCAGGTGTTAGCTTTTGGGAGTTCGTAATCATCTCTCTCATTTGAGAACTTTTGGATATATGTTCACTGTTGTATTATCATGATGTTGTATTTGGAGTTGTAGTGTATGTATTATGTACTCTGTTGCAGTATGGATATTATGTTGATGTTGTAACAGTGATGTTGTTTATGATATTGATTCTGTTCCGCTGTTTTATATTCATCTAATTGTTGTTATAAGCTCCGGCGATGCGAATTTGGTGTTGTTTATCGAACATCGAGTTTGGGTCGTCACAGATCCTTTATCGATTTCTTTGGATTTTTATTCACGTCTTTGTATGTGAATTTTAGTGATTGATTGTTCCTACAATCTTCTTTGTGATTTGTCACTTTAAAATATAAAGATTTTCTATACTATTAGTAAATATCAAAACTCTTTCTTCAAATGATTTCAACACTATCTTATTACAAAGCTCGTTTTCTTAAACCGTTTTCCAATCTATTAGTATATACAAACCTTTACCTCACTCGTATGAGAAATCTAATTAAACGGCTTAGTAAAACAAGTGGTATGAAACGTTTGCGTTTACTTCGTCGGTTAATTCTTAGACTTGTTCGATTGAAACTCTTGTGTCAATTTTCTAATGGAGATCTACAATTTGTTCGTAAATATTTAAGTTAAGCTAGTGGTTATGGGACATGAAGCTAAGCTCATGTATTTACTAGCTTACTGTAATTGACACTTCTCTTTGATCATGACAATCATTTTATGTTTTAGACTAGCATTGTGCAATGTCTTTGTGTTTTGGTTCATCGGATGTCACGCTGTACGACGTCGTTATACCCTTTGATTGTGATTTGGTTCATCGGATGTCACGCTGTACGACGTCGTTGTTCCCTTTGATTGTGTTTTGGTTCATCGGATGTCACGCTGTACGACGTCGTTGTTCCCTTTGATTGTGTTTTGGTTCATCGGATGTCACGCTGTACGACGTCGTTGTTCCCTTTGATTGTGTTTTGGTTCTTCGGATGTCACGTTGTACGACGTCGTTATTCCCTTTTATTGTGTTTCTGGATCATCGGACGTCATGCTGTACGACGTCGATGCTCCGAATTATTTGATTTCTGGATTTCTTGTGTTGATTTCTGGAATTCATGTTTCACCAACTTTTACGATTGGCATTGATATACATGTCATTTATTGTGGCTTGGTGAATGAAATTAGGAGTATGACATTCCTTTTGATCCTTGAGTAGATTTTTGTGATATTGATTAATCTCTTGTTGATTTTCAATTACTTATATATATCACAGTTTGGCATTGTGATTATTATACGTTTAGTCATATCTCTTATTCTATATCATTTCATCTGATATTTATAGCTAGACTGATCCGTTTATTATTTTCTTCTTATAAATAATACTCGGGTCAGACTGAGATTTTACAGGTGCTTCTGCTTGCCACCTTATCAGACCATCATATGATCTTTTGGCTAACTACTTAGATTAGTAGTTTTTGTTGTATACATTTGAGATACAGACTCTATGATGTATACTTATCCTTTTGTCTGACACTTATATCTATTCTTTTTGATATTGTGGATCTTGTTTGACCAATACCCTGATGTACACTTTCATGTGTTATATTCATATCTATTTCCGCCTTTGTGATATGAATTATCTATGACTGATTTGTGTTATGTTTATTTCTATATTTGTTTCCGAAGACCTATATAACCACCGTGTAGTAGGTTTGAGTTTGTGTCGGTATGTCGAATTTCCTAATGAGATGAAAAGTTATATTTTTATCTGGCATATCGGTACTCGCACAAAGCAATTATACAGATGGTCACTCCTCAACAGCCTTATTCTCCGTGCTAGTTGACAGCATTACACCGTAGTGTTCTTGGCTAGCGTGGGTATAGAGGTGGGGCGTCACATCGGACTACCCCACTCGTTTTGAAAAACCTCACGCAAGAGGTTATCTAGCCTTGCTCTTAACAAATAAGTATGGCGGTGCATGACCTAAACATGATCTACACTAGTAGGAGGTGTATGCGTTTTAGGTGTAACCCTCGTCTATTCCGCTGACCGCTCAGGACCGATGAAGTTCTCGATCGATATACGGCTCCTATTCCTTAATAAGGTACCAATACATTGGCATAGCGTCGATTCTTATTCACCGTCCCATTTAGATTTCTTTATGCAATCAAGGCAATACCCCGCCTAAATGATTGAAGCAGACTATTGAGATATTCCTTCACCTATATGCAAGAGTATATACTTTCACGGTCCTACAGTTCGATATGTCCCGCATAAGTATAATGTATACACAACTGTTGGTATCCCCTTGCGGTCGAGCAAACTTCCATTATGTCACACTACTGATCTCACATTCCAACTCATTTTAATGGACAAGGTTGTAAAAATTGCTAGGTGTGTGCTAGGCAGTTAGTATGGATTATGGATTAATCACCTAGGCGGGGAGTAATCGATGATTAATCGGAGCTAAACGTTTTGGATAAACTCATTCATTTTGGATGAAAATTTGGTATTTTATTTACTATTAACCGATCCACAATGAGATATCATGGATTTGGATGAGTTGGAAGCAATGATGGAGACAAAATCGCTTGAACAAACATTTTGATGCTTATAAGAGGCATCGAGCATAAATTGGAGCATAGATGATGTTTATAAACCTGTTTACATGATTAGATAATGTTGTAAGTCCTATCTAGACATACTAGGCAAATATTTGGATGGTAAGGCTACCATAGCTCCTAGACCGGGCCTACGCGGGCGCATAGAAGAATTTTTACAATAGAGCTAATGACTATGTCATTTTTATCCATCTAAGTTATTTATGAACTTTAATAATTCACACCCATCATAAATAAATAATTGAGGCTACGTGTGTCTGTGTGTGTATATATGCATGTGTGTATATATACATGTACGTGTATATATATAGATATATGTATGTGTATGTATTCATTCTTTCTTATTTGATTATTACGCCTCGAATGTTTACTGTTAATAACATTATATATATGAGTATTACGGCACGCGCTCCGAGCGTAAATTGTTTTCTTTATAAACTGTATATGTTTTAATCAGCCAAAAATGAATTTTTATTTTCAAGTGATATTAAGATTTGTAAAAAAATATTTTGAATTTGTAAACGAGGTTTAATTTTAAATCATATTTTTAGAAGCGTTTTGAATTTGTAAAGCATGTTTAATCGTTAGATCATATTTTGGAGGCGTTTGAATTTGTAAAAGAAGCTTAATGTTAGATCATATTTTTAAGTGATTAAGATTTGATAATATATAGAGGGTAATTTTTGATAGTTAACGTTGATCCTAAAAAAGTGTGACTCCAAAGCTATTATAATTATATATATATATATATATATATATATATATATATATATATATATATATATATATATATATATCTGTGCAGTTAATGCGCTCGGTAGATTCAAAGCGGTGGAGGTGCAAAAAGTCATAGCGGGGATACAGCGAGGATATAGCGGGATATAGCGGATGGCTCTAAAATAGCATATAAAACTCGTACTTAATATTTTTAAAAATATATAAATGGTAATTAAATGAAAAATTATCATTCAATTGAATTATAAATAATACATAAATAATTTTGAATAAAAACATGTGCGAATATACTTTAAATAAACGAAAAATTGTTATATAACATAATTGGATTTCATAGGATATTAGAGTATTTTCATTTCTGAAAATATATTAAAAATTAAATCAAATAAATTAGCTTCATAATTTTATAATGTATAAATGTAATTTTTCAATTCATTTTATTAAAAAAGATATAGCGGAAATATCAGAATATAGCGGAATAACGGGAAATAGCGGGGATTAAAGCGGAAAGGGTATGTTCTGGGGCTATGTGGAAAAATCGTAGCGGTAGAAACGCGCTATGAGATATAGCGGAGTTGTAACGGGGTAATAGCAGAGCATTAACTATATATATATTCTTGATTGATTATTACGTCTATAATATTAAGTGTTAATAACATTTCTTTACTTTTTCATGCTTTTGCTTCTTATTAAATTTAACATCGTTTACCGCTTTCTTTTATAAGATGTAAATATCTTTCCAAGTTTACTTTCCTTTTGTCGCTACTTAATTTTTATCGTTATTCCCTTTTTAACCTATATTTCCACATGGGAGGAAATTAGGCGTTGGTGACGTTAAACATCCTGTAATTAGTTTCCAGGCCAACGATTTCATTTTTCGTTCTAATCACCGGCCTTGGTGAACATTGTAATCAGTTTCCAGGCCCAAACAGAAAATTTGAAGTTCCATAAGTACCCTCTTCTCTTTCAATGTAAGAAACGGATATACGGAAATAGGAATGGTATTTTGCAGCCGCCGATTCTTCCAAAATCGATCGCCACATATTCTTCCCAATCGAACGCCGCGGCTTCTTCCTCTATCGCGATTCTACGTCCAGTGCTTCTCGTTTGCCGCTCCCTTCCACTGCTCAAACACAAGATCGATTCAAAATTCCAAACCATCTACCGAATCAACTTCCAAATCTGAAACCCTAGTAAGTGAAGTTAAATTTTTAGATATGATTATTCGTTCTAATTCCATCGGGTTTCCTCTTTTAGAAAAATAAGTTTTTGAACAAGAAGTTCCTTTAACTTGTGAATAACCATCTCCTATAATTGTTGATTTTTTCTTAGCTTATTAATGCCCTATAATTTGGGTCTGTGAATGCCTTGTAACTTCATAAAAAAAGAACAAATTCCATATTAGATGCCCTACAACTGTTTGATTATTTAAACAATGATAATCAAGTCTTGCTAACGAGATTGTTACTTTGTGAACAAGAATTATAAAATCTTGATTATTAAAAAAAAAAATCATGTTAGTTTGTGAATAAGAATTATGATGTGAATAAAAAAACTCATGTAAGTTAGCCATCTTTTTTGAGATATGCATATCTGAAAGTTAGCTTGAATAAAAAAAATTAGCTTAAAAAAATATAAATAAATTATTCTTTTTTTTAAATTATTTTTTTTACCAATTTTCTTAGTAACATATGAACATTTAATCATTTTTTTCATATATATTTAAACACAAAAATAAATAAGAAAATTAGAAGTATAAATAGATTGATTAAGTACTGAACAAAAAATAGCTATATTTATCCGTTGTTAGAAAAAAAGATGTACTTATTTATATTTTTTGTCGTTTGGCATTTGTTTAAGATATGTGCATTAATTATTTTCTTTGCATTAAGCATATGTCAAAAAGATGATTAAATTAAGCTTGAATAAAAAATAAATAAATTCAATTTTGAACAAAAGATAAAAAGGTTTCGTCTTTTGAATAAAAAGCTAAACTTATTTGACATTTTTTCACAATTTTGTTTTCATACTTATGTTTATTCAAATCTATTTATCCGATTCTTTTGTCAACTTTAGAGTTATAACCAAAAAACATGATAAGTCTAGCTTTGAACGAAAGACAATTTTAGCTTATAGACGAAAATATAAATAAGTTTATCATTTTTAGATAATAATGATTTTTTTCATTTTTTTTTGTAAAAGGGTAATTTCTAGCGTTGAGATACAATTTGTTGAAAGTTGAAACTGAAAATACGACGAATCATAATTTTCTTATAGAGATTATGTTGAATATTATGGAGACTACGTATGAAAGTAATGATTATCTTATAACATAAAATGATAAATGCATTATCTTTTTACATTTATGAAGTTTAAGTAAATTATAATATTCGTCTTTTGTTTTTTATATTTTATTTTTTGTCTTTTATCTTTTCTCTTTTATCGTTTAACCTTTGTCGTAGAAGTTTTGACTTTTATCATTACCATTGAAGTTATAAACTTTACACTGCAAGAAAATCTTGATTTTACAGCGGTAGAATCCGTCACTAAAACAATGCCAGCGACGGACTTACGGTGGATGAGGTGGTTGGTAAATAACAAGTTTGTAATTTAGTGTCAATTTAGCGATGTAATTTAGCATGACCTCACCGATAATTTTTCATCATCTTTCAGATAATTAAAATAAAATAAAATTTTTACCCATGTTTTTCCGACGTCTACACAAAAAATATTTTTTTTTATTTTAAATATATGTTCAATGGTAAACCATCGGATACGTTTAAAAGAACAATGTAACATGTTTTTCCATTGTTGTGATATTATTGTCGACCTCAAAAAGACCTCAAATAGTATTTTTATCATATTTGAAAAAAAAAAAATGTAACATGTTTTTATTGATCTAATTTCCTCTTACAAGCATTTGTCTTTTTGCAGTTTTTGGAACCCCTTGAGCTATGCTATAGGTCACTCTGTACATATGGTGATAGACCTTTCGCTGATGGAAGCCACCTCGACTTCATGCATCAAGTATCAACTTTCGGGCTCTCACTTGTTCGACTTGACATCAGGCAAGAGTCCGATAGACACACCGATGTGATCAATGCAATCACACCACACTTAGGAATTGGATCATGCCGTTATTGGTCTGAAGACAAACGTCAAGAGTGGTTTTTATCTGAACTATGTGGAAAACGCCCTTTGTTCAGTTCTGACTTGCCCAAAACCGAAGAAATTGCCGATGTCCTAGACACTCTCCGTGTGATATGAGAACTCCCTTCCGACGGTTTTGGCGCTTACATAATTTCAATGGCGACCGCAGCTCCATCAATGTTTTAGCCGTAGAGCTCTTGCAAAGGGGGTGCCATGTGAAACAGCCGGTAAGGGTCGTGCCACTCTTTGAGAAGCTAGTGAAATTGACCATGATTCATGGTTGAGATGGAACTGTTGGTAGAGGAGGAGGTCCCACCCATCTTGCTATTTTGTCACAACCTCCAGATGCCACTCATGGTTTTCTACGTGTCACTGTTGGTGAGGAACATCTTTGCTTTAGGACACTTCAGAGGTTTATGGTTGCTACCCTGGAGCATGGTATTGCATCCACCTATTTCACCAAAACCTGAATGGCGTGTGCTTATAGATGAGATGGCTGTTGTAGCTGCCGAAGAATACAGGTCTATCGTGTCCAAAGAGCCGTGTTTTGTCGAATATTTCCGACTTGTAAGTTTTTCTTTGCACCCTCAAGAAATAAGTACAATCACTTCTACTAAAATTGATTTGCACAAATATAACCTTGATCCTTGATCCTTGATATCTTGGCACTTTTTCAAGTTAATTATATCATTAATTGTAGGCAACACCGGAGCTAAAATATGGAAGAATGAACATCGACAGCAGGCCTTCAAAGAGAGAGCCAAGTGGTGGCATTGAATCGCTATGTGCAATTCCATGGATTTTTTGCATGAACAGAGACAAGGTTTCACCTTCCCGTGTGGCTTGGTTTTAGAGCTGATTTCAAGCATGTCATCGAAAAAGGCCTCAGGAACTTTCATATGCTTCAGCAGATGTACAACGAATGGCCATTCTTTAGGGTCACCAGTGAAAAAGACATCAGGAATCGCTGCTTTGTATGATAAACTGCTTGTTTCTGAAAAACTGTGGTCTTTTGGAGAGCGTCTGAGGTCAAATTATGAAGAGACCAAAAGTCTCCTCCTCCAGGTGATTTTTCTTTTACAGGACACTTAACTGAAATTGTTTTTATTTGTTACTTTCAACTTTCTACAACAAAATGTATAGCTTAATGTCATCTTTCCATGTTTATCGTGTCCATTAGAGTGAACATGGTTTAATTGCAGCTATATTCCTGATGAGTTTTGTCTTTTGAAGTGAACAATATAAGATGAAACCATCGACATTTAAATAGGCGACAAGGTTGTCCAATTAACCCTGTGAATACTTTCTTGTTGACCTATGAGGGAGTAAAATATAAAATACCATCATTTGGGACCGACTAGTTTATACCATGCTGTTATTTTTGCAATTTTGATGTCAACATACGAGGAAATAGCTGATTGAAGACACCTAAAAAAGGTATATTAAAGATTATTGTCGCTGTGAATCAATTTCTGAATTCCTGCTGCTTTGAAGAACTAGCACAATCTAACACAATTAAGTTAATATTTTAAGTTAGTTGTTTCAACGTTTATTATTCCACTTGGAACAACTCATGCTTTTTAAGTGATTGAACCTTTAGAATGATCTGATTTTTTATGGAGATGATATTCTTTATATTTACTAAGTATATTTGAACCAACACCAAGCTATAGTCCAATTAGTACCCACAAAAATGTGGATGTCTACTCAGGTTAGGCCATGATATCACCTAGTATTTGGAAACTGAACATCCTAAAATGGGATAACATTAATATAACATTGTTTGGGTCTGCACCCTGGTATTGTGCACTCTTACGTCGAAAAAAATGACATTTGTGTGCAGTTCGACACCCCATTTTGAGAAAAATGAAAAAACCCATACTGTATTTTCATGAGTTCCGTTATATTATTAAACATCATTTTGATATTATTTTGACAAATTTACTTAACATTTAGTTTATTTTCATCACTAAATCTACTATATTAGACTATATATTTTCACATGTTTTGTTTAACATATTATTGTATTTTTGACACAATTTTGACATATATAAACCATGTTAAATATGTGGTGTACCACAAGAGATTACCTGGTTCTAAGGGCATTAGATATTGCCAACAATATCCTTATATAAATTGAGTCAGGATAAATTTCTGGTGGAGCAAGGAGAATGACCAGTCTTACCGGATCATATCTTAACGTTGAATCATTTTAAAATTAGATTTTTTTTTTCTCAAGCAACCTTCATTTTGTCAAGGTGGGAAAGGTAACACTTTTGGGGTCCTTAAATCTAGGATTTTTTTTCAGAGACACTCGTTGCAAATGGCTGTTGCTTTAGATTTTTTGGCATGGTACCATTGGAAAGCGATATTTATTCCTACATGTGGTGATAGCATGGCTAAACTAGTTGAAGAACATTGTAGGTATTGCCTTTATTTTCTCTTCATAAATTATGCATTTATCACTGATGATTATTGGCAATTCAGTGTTAGCTTTGCTCAACTATTCTTCATCTTTATATGACCAATATACTCTGCTGCTATTGTTAAGTGTGGATGTTAATTTAATCTTCTATATTGATAATGTTTTCAAATAGAAATTTAATTTGATCTCTGAAAAGATATTTAATTCCTTTTTAAAGTGGGTATACTTCTTACTCGATGCTCATTTTATCTTCGATAACTATTCACCATAATACAAGGTTCAAAATTCCGGTCTTCGTTTCGGTCAATTAAATTTTTCTGAATTTCAATTCGGTTTTGGAAATTTTGAGAATTCCGTTATTTTTCTGGTTTCCGATTACTTATACATTTTTCAATTAATAACATCAATAATCAGTGCAAATTTGTATTAGGACGAAAGATCTATCTTTTTATCCGCAGATTATGTTTTGTATTTGATTGGGCATTTTAACCACAATAAAAATTAGAGTACATAGTTATATTTAACCATAAAAAATAAACTTAGAACTCAAATGAAATGAATACATGTTCACAAAAAACCCAATATCATATACGTGCCCGAAGTCCTAATAGTTCCTCCTTCACCAAACACACGCAGCACTAAAACCTTCTCGATCAAAATCACGTAAGCCCTTCCGATGTCCAGAATCCTTCAATCTAATCATCGCAAGCCCTGGATCATCCAATTCAACACGTCTCTCGATTTGAGATGCTTGAAATCAAATTGTTGGTTCAAAAACATGTTTTCTTCTTCATTTTTTTAGGTTTGATTCTCACAATCTTTGCTCTTATGCTTGATTGTTACTTATTTGCAACAAGTTATTGTATTTCTTGAGTTTGTATAATGAAAACTATTCCATTTTCTTTTCTTCTTCAGTGCCAACCAGATCGATTTTTTTTTTGACATATTCCGGTCATGTCAACGTTTGAACCGGAACGGAATGGATGGATTTCCGACGTGCCGGCTGGAATCTTAAACCATGCTATAATAGTGTCTTTGTGCATTTGAAATTGAGTTGAAAATGTTGAAGTACTTTGTAAGGTGCATATCAAACATGTAGGTCAGTTTTGGTGTGTGTGTGATGCTTACCTTGTATTCAGTGGTCCTAGATGAATTGGTGCATGCTAGAAACCTGAATTTTGTAATAATGTTTTTTTTTCCGACATAATTGGAATTCTAGATGACACACCTATTAATTAGAAACCAAGTAGAAGAATGTTAGACTAGTACATTGGTAGATCTTTAGTTGGAAGGATTTTTCGATGGTTCAAGCAAATCATATGGCTAGGCCTATAAAAGAACCATTATTCTGGATGGTCTAAAGAATATGATTATTTCTATGCAAATTCTCGAGGATGTTTAGTATCACACATTGTTAGTGCTCTGTAGACATCTTGCTATTGCTCACAATTTGATTGATTGATCTTCATTCTATTTAATCCCTTTTATGCAAAGGAAGGTTATCTTGTCTTTGCAATTCTAAATCTTTTGATTACCATGAAAGAACAGTGGAAGTTTATTAAAGGTTCAATTGATGCATCAGAGATGATATGTACCTGTATTTATTTTAATAGATAACATTTTGTGTATGCCAAGTATTGATATTCATCCATACATGATGAAATATGCTGTATGTATAACATTGTAATAGTGGAACTTATATTTACCTCTACTATTAATAAAGAAAATTGAATTAATAAATTTACACGGTGTCTTTTTGAAATTTCAAAAATACTCTGCATCCATTAATGAAATCTCATAATCGGTTTGTGAACTTCCATCACCATTCCGTCCACAACCATCCATCAATGGAATTACCATTAATTTGCTTGAAATAAATGTTCAGTGACTACTAAAGCTTTTGTATTTATAGCACATATCCATCCATAATTTTTTTATTTAAATAAAAGGTAAATATCTCTAACCATTAGATGCACATACGTGCAATTTACACTAGCTTTAATAAAGGATAGTACTATAAGCTAACACTAAATTTTCAAGGTGTTTTAGTGGTTATTGTTGTATGCTAATGATTTTTTTACCTGAAATATATGATTCTGTATTTCGTATTTACATCGTAGGTGAAGTTTAAGCAGCATCGAATTTTTCCATACTAACTTAATTTAATTGTTCTTAATTATACATTTATTTTGGCATTTCTTATTTTGTTTTGAATATGAAATAAAAGAATTACTTTCATTTATAATCAATTTACGAAGGCAACTGTGTGGAGCTTTTATACGTAAATGTTAAAACACACAATGTTAAACTGAAAAGAAATGTTAGTTCTTAATTGTATGAATATTTTATTTTGATATTTACCTACAAGTGAGATTTTTTTAGTAGATTAACCAAATTCAACGTTAATCAATGCATAATTATTAAGTAAAATTATTAAAATAAGATTATGATTAGCATTTATAAAAAAAAATGAGATGAAAAATATTACACTAAAACTATAACTTCTTCCTTTGTAACGATTATTATTAATATAAGAACAACATATAAAAATAGAATATACATTGTTGGAATCTAAAATGGGATGGAAGCAGCTTATATTGTTATCATAAGATTACTAGTGTAAAGTTTCGGTTTGATCCGGTTTGATATGGTCGGTTCGATTGTCCAAACCGTAACCAAACCGTATCGATGCTGGTCGGTCTGGTTTATGGTATTTATTTTGGTTAGAAGATTCGGTGCTGGTTTCCGTATTGTTTTTACGGTCCGGTGCAGGCGATTTTTTATAGCGGTGCGGTTTATGTCCATCACTAAATTGCACTATACTTTCATTTTTTTTCCTACCACAACATTCTTACGCTGTTACTTTTTTGTTAATCATTTTTAACTGCGCACATGCATGCACAACGGTGTGCAGGTGTTGTAGTTCAAATTGAATGACAACATTTGTTAATAAAAGCACGTAGGGTAGACGTGAATCTATGTTTCAACGTGCTTATGTTTTATTTATTGAACCAATACACGAATTTAAGCTGTTCGCTGCAGAAAACATCTGGATAGCTGCATACATGTAAAGCATTCTAAGTAATAAAGAATACTATAAAATGTCGAGTCCAAATCGATTTTTGTTTTTGAAATTCTCTTTGTTTAATCCATACAAAAGGTATTGATTTATACATTTACCTAGGAAACGAACCCCTGTAGATCTTTAAAAAAAATACTTGGTAGAAAATCAGATGGGATTGAATTGAATATGTTTTTATTTTGTTTATTTATATTGCATGATTTACTTACAACAAGTTACTGTTCCTGATTCATGGTATCACAAACTTTTTGCTTTCCGTTCCTGTCAGAGGAAAGATTCAAAATTCAGGTTCCCTTTTGGACATTCCGAAAATTCCGTTTTCATTTCGGTTTACGAATTTCAGTAATTTTTATTTAAATACACCAATAAATATGCAATAGTTGTATTTTATTTTTTTATTGGCTCCGATGGTAATTCCAAACCAAATTATATTCGAAAGTATTATAACTCAGTTCCTAGTATAAGATGATTATCATACTACTAAAAGAACCAAATCCAGTACAATATTTGGAAATGTCCAGAATCACGTTATTTTAAATAATAAGGCCCAACACTTTTTAAAATAGCCCATTCCATCAAAATTATGTACTGTTGGTAACCTAGAGTTCAGAACCCTATCTTTTTCGTTGAAAACTACTTCTGAAAATCGATGAACGCAAAGAGAGGAAACCCAAAATAAAAAAGATCATCGTTGCCCGATGCTTGCTTTTCCGTTACTTGCTTACTGCTTCTCTTGCTTGCATCTTTTCCTCACTTCTCATGTGTTTTTTCTTACATTCTTTTTTTTCCTGAAGTGAGATCCGGAACAGATTTTCAAACAGCGCGGTCATCAACAAAACCGGATTGGAATGGACGGAGTTTCGGCATGTCGGCCGGAATGTAGAACGATGGTTATCTCAAATTGAATGTGAAAGATCTTCAGCATAAGGGGATCAAATCTCAAATTAACTTGTGAGTATCGCCTGAGCTGGATTTTTAGCGTTGCTCCTATGCCTCTTAAAGAATTTCGTTGATGTTTGTGGTTGTTGCGGCCTAAATAGTGTTTTTCTATTTTACTACCATGCCTCTTGAATTTACTTGGTCGTGTCCATTGATGATGACATACTTGGGTGCTTTTGGGAGATTTTGGGTGTTCAATCTATATTTAAGTTTTTTGTTGAATTTGAACAACTATATTATTTAATATATGTATACATCTGACTAAATTACTTGACACTTTTTATATCAAAGATGTAAAAGCACTTTGGTGAACGTTTCTCTCGTGCCGTTAGCAGACTGCATGGGAAAGGTAGCATAACAAATTTAGCAATTGAAAACTCTATATAACCAGTAGACCCCTTCTTTCCGAATGGTCCCACACTGAACAGTTAATAGCCAGTAATTTGATTTACTTAGCGATAAGCTTGATAATGAAATGTTGCAATTGATTCCTGGAGTGTTATTTTAATTACCATATACTCGTTATTTAGATATGATCATGATACATTAGTTAAATTATAACTTGGACTTTCAGGCGCTTGTAAAAATTCTAGGTGAAGGGGAGGTACATATAGCATGATTCTGGTATTTTTGTGCTTCTGCTTCTCAGTATTGATTAACCATGTATTGCTTATTTTTGATGTATTTTGGATGTAGTAGTTACTTCATCATGTTATTTTCATCATCACTAATATGATGGCGACACTGCTCTGCTTTTTGGGTACTTGTATAGCATGAAAAGCTGGTACCTACCATTTTCTTGATTAATTTTAACTGTAAATGGTTTTGAAGTATTAAATATAATTTTTTTCATCGGATGATGTATGATAAACCTTCTCATTCCCCTCATAATGAATTATATTCCAGATTAAACTGGCACTTGCCATATTTTGAATTGAGATATCAAAGAGTGATTCAAAACTGATGACATGTGCCTGGTTAAAGGAACCCTCATTTACCTCACCTCCTTATGAATGAGAAGTAGGCCTTTTCCTTCTGTAACTCTCTGTTTTCAGTCGCTTCTTCAATAATCATTGTTCTTAATTTGTTATCAAGAATCATGTGCCTGTTTATATTTGCATACGACATTGTTATCCCCAGACTCAAGCATGCGATAGCGAAGTGATATGTTTTATTTGGACGTCAATCTTACAGATACATTTAGTTTTAGGAAATTATTGTAAAGGACGAAATTTCTCAGCAATTAGCCTAAAAAATAGACCTTCAGTATTTTAATTTCGTATGCAAAATGATTACAAATCCCTAATTCTTTGTTTTGCAACGATGTAGTTTCATTTTATATTTAATCAGTTCCCCTGCTCGTGCGGTGCACATGAGCATAGGAAAAAATGAGACAATTCATGATCTTCTAAATGTGACGCCTCAAACAGACAGAAACAGTAAACATGCACATATTAGCAGCGTAAAAGATAAAGATAACTACTTTACCGAAACAAAGGAATAACTAGCTTGGACTACCTATTGAAGTATTTTGTATGTTTGAAAAACCTTCCAATTTTGTTTGACGATCACTATTAATGATCTTCGTGGAATTTTTTGTGTTGCTCTTGAAGATATATTAATAGATTGACATGTGTTAAAACTTCCCTCATATTATTTTTATTTGAATATAGTTATATTGTAATTATATATTCAAATAAAAATAATACGAGGTAGGTTTAACACCTGTGAATCAATTAATATATCTTCTAGAGCAACACTATATTGTAGTTAAAAAATGTTGGGGGAAGAAAAAACCAATGCTGATCCTATAGTTGCTAGAGCATATATTTATATGGTATATTTTGTTGCTTAAGGTGTACTAGACCACTTGAGGCTTTGCTTAGTTTGGCTTGTCTCCTTATTCAACGTTGTTTCAAGTTTATTTCAAGTTTCAACGTAATTGGAAAACACGAAGTAAAACTTAGAAGAAAAGTGGCAATGGACGAAGACTTTAACAATAAAAAGTTTTGCTTAATGTGTGTTACGTAAGTGACATAGATAGATGATAAATGTATTGCATAATAAGACTTTAATAGTAAAGAAGCCCGAAAACAACAAATCATAAGTTTGGTTGAAGTGCTTAACGTGCATAAGTAAAGCTCACATATATAACACAATATATGCTTGCGTGTCTTTAGTCTTTACTCGTATACATGTGGATAGCTTACATAATTGCATTTGTATCAAATATGCATACACGTTAATGTTGTATCAACTATGCATACACGTTAACATTAAATGAATAGCATATGTTCATAAGTTGTATTTAATCGCGAATAGAAGTTTTCTTTTGTTAATTATTCACAACACAAGTTTTTTTGTTTTGAAAATGATACTTTATATATAACATGTCATTGAGACAACATATCACATGTCATTAAACGTTCGAACCACGCTATGCAAATTCGAACTTGTGATCTATCGCACCAAAGCCGAATCACTTAACCAATTGAACAGTGATGTTTGTTTCACAACATAAGTTGTTACTTAGTGAAGAACCTGTAAGGCGTTAACAATTCATTTTGACCAACATAACCTAGAGCAAACCATATTTAGGACCATTATCAACAACACGACCTATTCACCTCACACTCTCCTGTTTTTCAACTGAACGAACGAACTGCCCATTCAGACAACCGACGGACCAGTAAAGTTAAATAATTGGTAGGATTTATAATAGCAAAGCTTCGCCGTTATAAACTTACGCCGCTACAACTTGTAACGGCGAAAGCTTCGTTGTTAAACTTTCGCCGTTATAAGTTTATAACGGTGAAACTTTTGCCGTTATAAACTTATAATGGCTAAAGCTTCGCCGTTATAAAAACTAGTCACTGTTTAGTGAACTAACCACGAAATTGGTTTGAACTAGCCACATGGAAGTGAACAAGTCACACTGGTTGCTCTGTGGCTAGTTTTTCAAATGAACAAGCCATTGTTGGTTGTGCTATAACATGCAAACATGCAAAACATAGAGATGCATGCATATCCATCATTTTATCAGAGCCAAATATTGAGAATTATTGGCTGTGGTGACTGCAGCAGCCACTACTTCAATTGGAGTACACATGTTGGAGCCTTTTCAACTCCATCCCCACATAAATTAAGAAAAACAAAACAAATTTGCAAATTATGTTTTTGTTAAAGTTTGCAAATTATATTTTTATCTTGATCCATATTTACAAATGAAGGTGAAGTTTATGCTAGTTTGAATTTTGGGTTGGTTTAAGTTTGTGGCATGAGCTTGATGTGGTGTCACTTATTCTTTGCATGTTTTCTCCTCCAATAAAATTGTTACTTTCAAATGTTATCTATTTATTTCTATAAACTTTATTCAACTGGAGTTATTCCTTTTGCTTTCTGTACAAATGTGGATAGAATACACGATCTATATGCCAACATCTTTTAGAGGACTGAAAAGTATTTTGAGTCAGGCTTACATGGAAAATCAAAATTTATGTTACTTCTATTTTATGCTCTTATCTTGTACACATGATATACGTATAACCAAATCTATTATAATGTAATATCTATCAAGAATGACTATGTAGATGGTTAAAAATTTATATGCACGCTAGCAACTATTATAAAATAAATATGGTTACCAATTTATTGTGATAGAATAAAGTGGTCCTACATTTTTTGTCAGGACCTGATTTTTCGACTTCCGAAAATCGACATCAATACGTCCACTGTATCAACTGCCGAACATCGAATGCTGGAAAACCGAACCATGATGGTTAAAAAGAAGAGGTAGAAGAAAAGAATAGAAGAAGTAAGAAAACAGAATAGAAACAATATCAGAATCTCACAATCGCAGCGGAACAACATATAATAAATAAATGAATAATCTTTAAAACAAAGAACTATATCAGTTATTACATTACATCACATCATCATCAGAGTGTATAACAACAATATACAACACAACAAAACAATGGACATTTATACAAACATGTCCTTACAAGTGAATTATACAGCGGAAAGATAATATCATATACAAGTAATACGTCTCGCCATTCAGCTCGCCACTTGAGCTCCATAGCACTCCTGAATTCAGAATGACCTGATAACCTGCTCTAGGCCGTCCGTATGGGAAATTATAGGCACCCAGAGTTTAGGAAGAGAACAATAAACTCCAGGTCAGTCATTGGACTGGTGTGAGAACTCAAAACAGTTATTTATCTTTTAAAACAACACTAACAAGGGAAGTGAAAAATATCCACAATGCTTTTGGAAAATGAAACTACCATAAGGCCTCTCCGTGCACACATAATGCAAACGCAGAATTGGAGATTTCTCCTTATGATAGTCAAAGATGCTTACTACGCAAAACAAATCATTTTTGATATTATTATTGGTGCATAGTGATGAAAGCATTTCGAAAATAGAATATAAATCTTAGCCAGCATAGACATTTCAAACTATGTCTACTATAGCTACCATCCAAACAGTGGGGCGCCACCATAAGTGAATGGCAGGTAATACAACTAAAGCCGTACAAGGTTCGTATTGTTTCTTTGGATTTCCAACAAATGGTCAGGCTAAGGAACTTCCTACTGCCACATGGGATCGCCTCTGGCGGGACATCCCGAGAACCTAACTCGATCTCTGCCAACACAAGGCTAGGTTACCTTTGTAACTAGGTAACTACTACTCGAGTATGCCACTCCCCGGTCCTTTGGGACCTTTATCCGAAGGCCCTTTATCACCAAGCAACAACCACACAGAAAATGAGATTGGAGCAACCACATAGGTTAAGCATCAGGGCTCCATACCTGACACCACCCTTTTCCAGAAGGAAATGACATACCCTAAAGGGAGCGATCCTCATAATCTTGCCGCATATTCATGTTTTGACCATTTTCGAGGTGTGAGGTCTGACGAAGTCTCGTCTACAAAGCTACGTTTTTTCACAAAGCCACGCTTTGATCAACAAATGATCATCACACAACAACACTCAGCATGCCACATTACCAAATTGGGAGTATATCGCTGATAACCTTCAACTACAAAACCTCTGAGCTCGTACGTCTCAGATAAGGGTGTTAGCTAAGAGAATAAATTCTCCGTCACCAACAGAGATGTATTTGAAAGAAATCTGTTTTATATCTCAAAATGTAATGTCAGACACGTAACCATACAATTCTGTTCCGAGTTCGAACAGAACCGAAGGTTCAAAAGAAGCCCTTGCAATCCGGGTATTCTCGATTCCGATCGAATTTTCCATCACAAAGGAAATCTCCATACCGTAGCTAACGGTGCAGAGACAATCGATAGGTCATCCTATCGTTTTCACAAATACTCGGTCTTCAATACCGGTCTTCAATGCTATCCATTACGTCGTATCACTATTCGGAATGGGTAATCCGAATAACGAGCGCAATAATTTAAAAATAAGTGTAGCATTCAATTAAAACCAATTCACAACAAATAGCCATTTAAGGGTCAATATTGATAGTCGGTTATTTAACTATCAATCAATATTCACAACATCACCCGATTTATTTTTTTAAAAAATATCTTTACAAGATATATTTTCCACACTTCAACCATTTGAAAACAAATTTCAAATTATTTTTCACCTTTCAATCTTTGAAAACAAATTTCAAATTAATTTCCTTAAACGGAAAACACTTACAAATAGTTATTCATTTTCACTGGGAATCTGCCGAGTTCAAATACTTTAAAATAAGTTATATTACTTATCTAAAATATATTTGTAAAACTCTTTGGAATAAAACTATTTTTCTTTAAACACTTTGCTTAAAATATTAGTTATAAAAATATTATACCCATATATTACATATAACTTGGGTCCAAACTACTTTTTTTTTTCAAAATAAAATTAGTAGATAGAGTATAAGTATTTAAATAACTATTTTCTAAAACAATTATTGATTAAATCTTAGAAATAATCATTTCAAAAATCAACTTAATAAATCTTTACTTAAGGATTTAAAACAATTTAAGAAGTTAATTTCTCCAAAATATTCTTTTCAAAACCAATTCTAGAATTTTATATACATATATTTCAAACTATTCAGAAAATCTTATTCGACTTCCCAAGGAGAATACACTTTTATTCAAAATGGTTCGTTCAACCCAATTAAATAAATCCTTACCGATTTATTAAATTTACGTTCCAAATCTGTAAATTTATTTCCACACTTATAAAAATAAATCAATGTTTATTTTTAAAACAAATTTTCCTTATAAATTTCCATTGTGAATTTACATTCCCAAATATTCACTTTTTATACGATTTTTCAAATCGATTTCAATTATTCACTTTCAACACCAAAATCAGTTTTCAATTGATTTCCAAAAATACCAAATCAAATTCCATATTGATTTTTCAAGAAATTAAACGCTAAGTGAATTTCATTCAAATTTCAAATTGAAATCAATTTCTACTAAACCCCAAATCAATTTCCAAATTGATTCCAAATTCATTTCAAAACACCAAATAAATTTCCAAATGGATTCCTAAATTTATTTCTTTTCAAAATAATTTCTTTCAAAAGAATACAAATTCTTTTATTTTCCAACTCTTTAAAATCCATATTTTGAATAAATTTTCAACCTTTGAATAATATCATCGAAAATCTATTATTAAGCCTTTTTATCATATTTTGGAATTTTATTTAATAAGATAAAAATAAAACTTTATCATTTTAAAAATTCCTTCCTTCAAATTTATACGATTCTTAAAAATAAATTTAATTATAAATTTTCAACTTAATTCCAAAAGTTCACATTTTACTTATTTTCGGTATCTAACGATACCAATTTATATTCGGCTAAAATTTAGCCTTTAACGATTTCAATCACAAAGATAATCACGCAGATTATAAATCAACCAACACACAACATATGAAATAAATTCAAATGTTTGAGGAATCCAGTTGGATCCCTCCAACCTGTTTCCCTGCATCCATAGATGTTAGCACAATACCAATTCCGCTTCAAGACGGAATATCGCGGTATATGAGATTTATAAAATATCATCCGCTATGATGCGGCGCAATAGGGTCTCATCTGCTATATAATGCGGGAAATCAACTCTAAGTAAATATATAATACCAATTCCATTCAAGTTGGAATTATCGCGGCATATGTGTTTAATAAATAACATCCGCTTAATATACGGCGTATAGGGTCTATTTCAATACAACAGATAATAACTATCATCCAATCACACAATCAAGCAATTTTAAATCTAACTATTTAAAATTTAAATCAAAACAATTTGATTGAGTGAGAAGTTCTCACCTTGAGTTTCCGATAACAGTCGTAGCGTTTTGTTTCGAATAAAATTAAACGTGCGTTTAATTTTACCCGAAATTATTACTAGCTCCAAACGACTCCAAACCAGCTCCATTGCGTAGTGCTCGTCCATACGAACCCGACGCAACTTGTTTCGTGCGTTTTCGACCTCGTATCAAAAAGTTAATATTTCAAAGTTTACACGATTTAAATATAATTCAATTTACAAATTTTCTTGTATTGTTTAAACCTTTAATCTCGGCCGTTGGTTTTTAATACTGCAGATCACAGCCCTTGCCCCTTTCTTCCATCCTCCAGTAAAAATCGCGTACACGAACCCATGAACGCACCCCCCTTCTTCAATAACGCGACAACCTTCGAGCCACCGGAGCAAGATCGGAGGCCTCCACGTCGTGCGCCGAAGCGAGCACCACCATCGCCACGAACGACGACGAGCTCGGCTGCGCGAATCACGAGAAAAACGTGAATGAACGCGCGGCGTTCAAATGCAAATCGTGGTCGATTTACTCCATTAAACCCGATCATCACCGTTGAAGTCGTAGATCTTGTTGTGCTCTTTAACTTTGCAGTTGGAAATTTGTTGAATCAGTGTGTGGATTTGAAGAAATGAAGGAAGAACGAGAACAATTTTCGGCCATTGTTAATTTTAGTGGCGGCTAAATGTTTTCTTCTAGGGTTTTGCAAAAAAAAATAAGGGTCCTTTTATAGAAATTCAACGAAGAACACTATTCACTCCAAATCTCGCGCGGTGACCGACGTTTCTAGGTTTACCCGGCGTTCCGGACACAATGGAACGTGTTTCGGAGGCTAATTCGGTTATATGTGCTAGTTACGGAAATAAACAATCAAATTTAAATTTAATCGGTTTAAATCAATTTCTATGCGTTTTGGCTTGCCCCGGACAAACCATAAATCCGATTGACAATTTGAAACCATACAATAATATAACATTACGGATCAGATGAAACTGGTTTCGTCGAAATCCGAGACTGTTTGAAAAATGACTATTTTCACTAGGCGATTAAATATTAAAATATTCAACTGCAATTTAACTTTCAATTCAATTTTAAAAGTTCACAAACATTGTTCTAACTTCAATATGATTTAATATAACTCTATAAATCATTTTTTAATCACATTAAACCCAATTCCCAATTATTTACGCAATTTCAAATATTAAATTATCGATTTAATTATCCAATTAAATCTAAATATTCGAAATATAATTTATTCGACTTACAAATTTAATTGTTGATATTTAAAATCAATTAAATATCTGAATTTCAAATGACAGAAATTCTGGGTCGTTACATTTTTATTGTAAATGTTAACAGATTATTCAATTATGGATGTGTTGGAGGGAGAAAGACTTGATGTTTTTATCGACTCTCTTCAATTGAAAGAAGAGATGGATTACTTCAAAAGTTGCCTGATTGGACCAATGATTAGTAAATGTTTTGTGGCAATTTAAGGTATCTGAGGATCCTCAAATCATAATAGCTTATTTGAAATTAAATCGAAGTAATGCCACTTCGCTTTCTAGTGAAGTGGATCTTTTGGTTACTATCTATTTTTCTCTTTCGTTTTGAGTACATGGATTCCCTATAGAGGGCTTACCATGATGACTACTCGAATACATAAATTGATATTATCGATCGATACACGTTGATGCTTCAAAGTTCAGACACCACAAAATGCTTAAACAATACAAGGATCCATATAATAATTAAGGTTTAAGTGTGCAATTAACATGCACACTAACCCAACCAAGCTTGTTGAAAATGTCAAACATACAGATCATGATTTCTACATATCACTTGTGTAAAAAATAAACATTTTTCTTACTACAGATGATTAATTTTGTAACATCTGAAGTAACTAAGAAAAAAAGTAGATATATTTTAAAATACGTAGGAAATGTGTTGATATCAATACACATAAGAATATAAGTTTAATTGATTATAAACGCAAACACATTGTTCCAAAGTGTAGTTTCAGTTGTGTTTTGTATAACTAGTTGATCATGTACGATGTTATGCATTGAGAGGTAATAGTTATAGCACCGTAAAAATTGTGATAAACTTGTTAATTTATAACATTGTAATTAAGATCGATGGCTAAACACGAGGTTGACATACATTTCCATTTCATTTACATTTTAACATCATGAATTAGTATACCATAATATTAATGATACAATACTAATTTTAGGGTATACGGACAATGGATAGTTTACGTAAAGCTCATGCACTGTTTATATGAGTATTTGAAGTTGCCCATTGAGTGACTTAGACTATGATAATTACATGTGTAGTGATTTGGATGACTAAAGATAGATCCACGAAGGTCCAAATGTTTAGGTTTGTAATTGAAAAAATGCAGTTTAAATTAATTGTTTATGAAATAAACCTTTTCAGTGTGGTGAAATCATATAGTGGCTACAAACATAAAACCAAAACCAAATCAATATAATGAAATACATGTAAAAATAAAAGTACTTATAAGTGTAGTTGTTAATCAACGTAAGACTCTTTCTAAATAACTCGGATAACCGTTCATTTAATTTTCCTTCTTCCTTCAATTCATCAATACCTTTGAAGTTCTCTTCAACTTATACGCTAACCTTGTTGTTATAATGGTATTGACCTTGTTGGATAGATCACGATGTTCACTGTCCATGAACATTCTTGTCTTTATTTTTGTAGCCAGCAGCTTTGAAATGTTGAAACCCTCATCCACATTCATTTGTTTGAATTCTGATGGTTGTGCAGATTGGTGTTATGTTTCATAGGATAGTTGTGGTTCCGTTGTGAATTAGAGAATCAAATATGTCAAAATTGGTTTTCGTCTTGTCTACTCCTCGATATTTTATTGCTGCCAAATCGTATGCGTTTGCTGTCTTTTCGCTATCTGAAACAAAACATGTATGATTAACGTTATATAAAGCATGTAATATGTGGGCATGAAACATTGTGTTTATTTTATTTTATAGTGACCGTTAGGTAGGGTTAACGCTAATTAAAGAGAAAAAACACACAGAGATACACACATCGTTATGTGTTTTCTCTTTAATTAGCGGTAACTGTATCTAACAATTACTATAAAATAAAAAACACGTAACACTTCATGTCCAAACATTACGTGTTTTATATAGGGTTAATCATACATATTTCGTTTCAGATAGCGAAAACGCAGCAAACACATACGATTTGACAGCAATAAAATATCGGGTATAAGACAAGGCAAAAACCAATTTTGACATAATTGATTAACTATTTCACAAAAAAGAATCTGCAATGGAACTACAACCATCCTCTAAAACACAATATCAATTAACTCAACCATCAGAATTCAAACAAATGAATGTTGATGAAGGTTTCAACATACCAAAGCTGCTGGCCGCAAACACGAGAATGAGAATGTTCATGTGCAATGAATATTGCGATCTACTTCGCGAGACTCATACCATTATATCGCAAAATTCAAAACTAGGAATGGAACCAAAAAGATTCATGAATCAAATTACATCAGCCAGCAAGTTGAAGAGAACTTCAATGACATTAATGAATTGAAGGAAGAAGGAAAATGAAAATGATAGGGTATCCACTATATCATTGAGAAAGAGTCTTTATGTTGGTAAATAACTACATTTATAAGTATTTTTATTTTTTTTACATGTATTTCATTATATTGACAACTTAATTGAACAAATTCACTGTACTCAACTGTTATGCCATATAAGTGCAAAGTTACTGTGAGTTATTAATTAGGCCATTTACCCTTTAACATCAGTTGAATTATAATCCTTTTTTTTGCTTATGTAATGGACGTTGGGTGAATGAACTAATAAATTTATTATAACTATTTGGTTCAAAACTAACAGAACGCAATCGGTTTCACAAGCAAATATTAATGTTATAATGATTCAAAACCTATTCTACTCAGGTCTATGTTCAACGGCTGATTTTGCTGTTTATTTCTGTGATATTATTTTGTATGTATGTTATGTTCCATCTCAGTAAAAGTCAAGGTAAGTATGGTTATGAATATGCTAACACAATATTAAATTTTATCATCTGCATGTGCAGTAGTTATTATACAAGTATTAGCACTGTTTGCATTCATAGGTTATGAAGATAATACTAAATCTGTACCAAATCTTGGTACAAGGAAAGAAAAATTCTGGTTTATTTTCTGCAGATGTACCATTTATACCAACTAATCTTTGTTTTGGATGGAGGAAACATTCAGTAAATTTTCAGTTTGTCCGACTGTTGTTTTCCATTTCAATTAAATATACTTATTTGTTGTGTTTAATCAATTCTATTTATAACAGTGATTGAGTTACTGTGTTTATAATTTTTTTGCAATGCACAACCAGAGCGGGACTACAAATAATTCTGACCAAAAGGTAAGCATGTTTGAAGGTGTAATTAAAATCAACGCCTTTAAATTTTTACATCTTATACTAGATGCATTAAGCAAGCTGAAATGCTAACATAATATTTGATACTTCATGTATACTGAATACTCACTGGTCGATGTACCCAGCTAATCTTTTGGAAATCATTTGTCATGTTAAGTTTTCGGAATATGTGGGGATTAAGTGGTATGTAGATTTATTTTACTGCATAGGGAGAAGCCGTGAGCAGTGTCTGTTTAACAATTGCTGTAATAACATCAGATTTTCTGTCTTGGTTGACATATTAAATGCATTTTGTTAGTTATTTTCTGCTCGGTCTTGGTGCTCATTGTGGACTTTAAAATTATCATCTAAATTTTGGGTATTATAGTATTGCAAATACAGAGTCTTATTTTTCCAAGTAGCCTATTTTTTTTATTTTTTTTGCTACGTTGCGCCAACAGCTTTCAAATTGCTTGCAAAGCGGTAAAAATTTCTAATGTGGTACTTAATTCTCTTTTCAATGTATATTTTTTTTTCAGTGGACACGCATTTACTAAAAAAATTATTTACATTATACCTTGGTACTGTGAACTCTAACTAACTGGAAAGCGAATACCCATCAGTTATGCAATGAAGATTGGTGGTAGATGAAGTTCTTTTGGAACTGAAGGATTGAGTTGCTACAGCTTTTAGATGAAGTTCTTCTCATCATTTATGTCACGACAACTTTAGGTAAATGAACAGTTTATTTAATTCAATACCCACTCTTTACTGTTCCCACTGTGAAGCTGTGTTCACATCACTTTGAAATTCAAATTTTGGGTTCAAGATTTATTCATACAACATAGGTGGTGTGCGAAGACAGTTTACCACTACTTTTCCTTAATTTTCATATTCTTAATTTATAAAGGAAAGTATAGCAAACAAATTTGATGATTGATACAATTCATCCACTTTGATACAACACATTATCTTTATTTTCCACATTCCATTCCCGTTACTCTTACGAAACAATTTATGGCCGCTGCAAATTTAACTGATACAGTTCGTTACCTAACGAGTTAAATAAGCATTTTCCTTAATTTTCATACAACATAGGTGGTGTGCCGAGACAGTTTACCGCTACTTTTCCTTAATTTTCATATTCTTAATTTATAAAGGAAAGTATAGCAAACAAATTTGACGATTGATACAATCCATCCACTTCGATACAACACATTACCTTTATTTTCCACATTCCATTGCCGTTACTCTTACGAAACAATTTATGGCCGCTGCAAATTTAACCGATACAGTTCGTTACCTAACGAGTTAAATAAGCATTTTCATAATTGTATATAACAAATATACTTTACATTTAGTACTAAACTACATAACATTCGTGTATTAACCTGTGATAATAATCTCGCGTAATTTTATCATATTCAACAAATGCTTTTGCTGTTAGCAATATCCATGTCGGTTTACTTTATCCATTCAAAGATTTTGATATTTCAATCTTTTTCAGGTGATGAATCATTTTGTTGAACAATATGGGTAACGGGATATTGGATGCACTTGATTCTAAAAATTATTATCATGAGTAGTGAAGGAGTGAATGAATTCTTACTCTCACATCTTTAAAAGGATATATAATCCAAAATAAAGACGATGATGGATTTATTTCATTTTATTTCCAAAGATATATTATTATAGAATTAAACAAATAACAATGAGACAAAATTTGTGGAAGCATAGGAAATTAATTCACAGGTATCACCTGTTAACTCATAAATACAGTCAACAATTTTTATAAGGGTCTTACTTATAAGCTCAATAATAGCAAAAATATGGTAATAGAAATAAAATAAAATAAAAGCATTCTGACATGCTACCTAGAAATTGTTGTTAGCAATATATTTTTATAGCTTTTAATAAAATTAAGAAGCTAATAGTTACATTTATGTATGCATTCCACCTGAATAGTAGGTGGATGATGATTAAAACAAAAGAAAATAGGTAAAATTGTGTAATTATGGAAGATTGGTATGAAATCGTGCTTCGTACATGGATTCAAAAAAGAACCTAACATAAATTTTTAGCGTTGTAACGGGAAGTGTATAAAAACAGACTATTTACGAAGGCAAAACCACAGCAGTTATGTCCTATATGGAATGCAAACAATGGATTTATTTATATCTTATGCATTATAATTACAGTTGGCATTAAGATATATAATGCAGAAAAATATATTATGTGAATAAAATAATGATTTACAAATTAGTTGACAAACGAATTCGACCCTATGAACTGAAATTAATATATTTAAAAGCAACAGAAGGCATGCTCATGGAAAAATGGGAATTTGTTCTTATTATAAGCTTGTCAAATAAGATACAACAAAATATATGTTAGCAACTAAAATGAAATATTCAAGGTGAATGATAAATAATTGTAGATTTTCATCTGTTGAAGAAATAAAGCATGTAAGCATCCAGAAGAAATACAGGATAAAGTGAAATAATGTTACCGGGTGGGGCAAAAATGTGACCTAATGAAGGTTCAAATTAGAACAAAATACACACTTGCAATACTTTGAAATACATTCTGACTTCGAGAGTGGTAGAAAAACCATTTCTGCATCAGACTACGTGACAGCTGCCACATTCCACCATGTTTAACACTCCATCGTGTCAACGTTGTAAATATACCAAATGATACATCAGTTAGACAACTAACAGGTTTATGTATATATATTTTTCAGCCATACAAATGAAAAGCAGATCAAAGTTTTTTTTTTGTATACTACAGTATTCAAACGAATTAATTTTTCCTAACTTTTGAATAAACATGGAAGGATATCATCATACTATAGAAGTTTTTGATCACACTGCATCTGTAACTGTTGCAGTGTTTGACAAGGAGGCTGAATGCTTGATCAAACACACCGTCAACGATATGGTTAAGCTATCCAAGTTGGCGAGTACCATAATACTGAATTATGCATATACTATGCAACCCGATGATCTCATTTTTTTCTCCTTTAATCAACTGTGATTCATAAAACATGTGAAACATTCTGACATTGTAGTTTACAAGTTTACTTACCTAACTACACATTTGTACCACTTTGTCACCAAAATGAAAATGCTTATCCGCTCTGTTTTATTACTCCTCTTCCAACTGATATCTTCTACGAAATGCATGTAACAGGCGTATGACACTAAATTAGTTGACAAACTATTCAACCAACATAGTGGAGCAGAAGCTCAATTGGAATTTAGACTAACGAAATGCGACATCATCAACCGATGGAATACAGTTACAGTCAATTGAATTTCAAACATCCATCATCCTTAACAAAACAATATATCAGAATCCTATACATCTGGTATAAAACTACTCTATTACTGTTACCTTTGACGTAGTTCTGAGTTTACCCTCAAATGCTAGTAGTTTAAGATAACATCTTACTAATAACCAAAGAACAAGATTGCTTTATCTTGAATAATTTTGACTGCCGAGTCAAATACAGTTAGCGAAATATGTATGCTACTTCATCCCACTTATTACAATTACCGGTTATTTTTATTAAATTTTTGATCTTTTTAACCAAAATTTCTGTATGTTATTAGGCTTCTGCAACTAAGGGAAAACAGAAAGTGGATCAGATTTGTCTAATGTATTGCATTTGGGAAAAATTAAGTACCTTTTCAATAACTACTTTGCATTTGATTCAACTCTACATGGTTAGACTCTATTAGCATCTTTTGTATTCTGTTTCTACATTGTTCAGTGTACTTAATTTGTGTCTGCTGTTACTCAATATCTAACTTTTATTTTCCAATGCAATATCTGATTTCCTCAAGTCAATAACTACATCGTGTCCACTATGACTGTCTGCTACAATATAGTACATGCTCTTAACAACGTAAGCACCTAAAACAATGAATCTCATTAAAAAAAAATCGAACTTTGTGTTCACTATGACAAAATCTAATACGATACTTCAATTCTAATCAGTGTTACTAAGGCGTGTGCCTAGCTGCACCTAAGGAGCAGAAAGGCTCACGCCCAGCAGTTGCGCCTTTTTGGAAGTTGGGGTGCTCAAGCTATTCAAGACGCCCATAAAGCACCTTGATCAGGGCTTTGTTTTCAATTCTAAATTAAGTCAAAACTTAACACGAATTCGATTTTGACTATTGTAGAAGAAAAAGAAAAACTCTACCATAAATTGAACTCCAACCCCCCACCACCGCCGCCATCGCTCCAAGCCGCTACTGCTCAATCTCACGTCTAATGTCTCACGCTTGTTGTTCCCTTTGCTTCGTCTTCTCAGCTTTTACTATTTATTTCTTTATGTATTCAAGTAAGTTAAGTAAAATTTAAGTTTTAGAAATAATTAGTGTTCAAAAATTCAATTTAATTTAAGTTAGGTAAAAGTTAAGTTAAATTTGAACTTTTTATGTAAGTTAAATTTCAGTTAATGATTAAAAGTGATTGGTTTAATTTTAACTTTAATTTAAGGTTAATTAACTTTTAATTCAATTTTTAAGTTTATTTAATATTTAATTTAATTTCAATTTAAGTTTAATATAAAGCCTTGCTAATTTTAATTTGATATTAATTCGAAGCTTAGATAATGTTAATTTGATTTTAATTTTAGTTAATTTTATTTGGATTTGAAGTTTAGTTTGATTAGAATTGGATATTAGTGATCAGAAGTTGGAATTAAATTTCAAGCATTGTGTGGAACACTTAAACTTGACTCTTTAGCTTTCTTGCTTTTGGTTGTACTTTCTGTGTTTTTGATAATTTGACATTGGTTTGGTCAAGATTATCATTTTTGATTTAGTTTCTAGTGGGTAGCGCTTTCTTATTTGCAAAAAGTTTGTTTACAAACATGTTTTAACACTAAACTTATCATTTTTATCGTTAATTTGTAGGGTAGCTTTTTTAGAGCAGAAAAAAGTGCAATGTTGTATAAAAGGCACAGAGAAGCCCAAGGCGCAAGTTTGACGCCTTAGCGTCTTAACTCCCTTTATTCTAATGAATATGTCTTACACACTGTAATTGCTGTACACTAACAAGTTAGGAATTCACTTCTTTGCCTAAATGAAATGTTTTGTGTTCTGCTTCATATGCTACAAACATACTTCAAATACGCAATATGAGTACTACTTTGCCAAAAAATATTTAAAAATAAGGGTTAAAAATCAGAACCAACATCTGAATGATTCAAGCATTCATCGGTCTATCATACTCTGTTTATCAAGAGGCACAGGTTTTCTTGCCAGATACAAATTAAAATAAATTATATGTCTGTAGCTTTTAAAAAAGTACAGACTGTAGGATATCATCAGATTAGTAATTTATGTATAAATAAAGAAAATTAAGATTTCGGAAGTTTAGCATGGTGCTATTGCAACTTACTCTAAGCTGTATACATGCAGGAGCAGATGCGACTGGAGTATCTCCCTGTACATCAATTGACTCAAAACCGTACAACTTCGGCTCAAGTGTTAGGCAAAACAAATATTGTGACTTACTGCAAGAAGAAAATTCAATACAGCAGTGTCAGCAGGGTAGCAGTCATCCTACTATAACTATTTCAATGAATGCAAGAGCAGCATATAAATTATACAGGTGGTGCTATATGAGCATTCAGGCAATCCACACTCTGTTCACATCAGATCAGATGCTATGTTCAACTGTCACAAGAGTAATACAAGTGAGAGACAATGCGTTTATCCAACTGTTTTGGTCCAATTAGTTTTACGCGACATTGGCGAAAATGGGTCAGATTGGGCTTTAACTGTTCACCTGCCGTGAAAGGATGTTAGCATTTCATTCACTTATCATTCAGCCTGTATAGTTTCAGTTTGTAGTTTCTTTCAAGACATACACACACAATTTGTTTCTTATAGTGGAGAATTTAACCATGTGACGTTTGTCGACACATCAACAAAAGTATTTATTTTATGAAGAAAGTTGAAGGTTGTAATCCTGTTTTGTTTGTACGCAATTACTGTTGGACTCATTTTTTGATATTCTGAAATTCATGGGCTGTAATTTAAGATTTAAGAAATGTCATAACTGATTCATATGTTTCCTTTCAATCATGAATGCAGTGCTAGCCCAATAAAAAAATAAATGCTGGAAATAGTTAAACGAGCACTTTGACATTGTACTTTGCTCTGAGCATAAATTTTTATGGTTCATGTAATATCATGCTATGGTATTCTATCTGTGTTGCACTATATATTCCACAACGGTTTTGTAGATAGAACGAAGACGTCATTTTATATTAGCTATTAGCAAACTACCTTGCTAATAAAAAAACTAATATATTCATGAACACAAACGTTACATTTGTACGCACATCAAAATATAATACAAATACACCATTCTCTCCCAAAAATTCCTTTGTTTTAAGTAGGTTAAATTCTAAGTAACTTGTAACATCTATTTAATAAACAACAATAGTACATTTAAAAATGAACTTAATCTGTTTGTAACCAATTTTTGAAAATGACAGCCTTCAAAATGTTGAAATTATTGTTTGTGATGTTAAAAGATGCAGTGTTAGTCTTATAATTACCTGACTATATATTTTGGTTAAAAAAATTTCAGATGGTAGAGATAGAAATGCCTGCTAGATGGAGCGGGGATAGAGCTAAGTTGTAGGATTACGTCACACTGCAAACTATATCAGGAACTTCAAGAATTGTTTCGTCAGCAGTTTAATGATTATTGTCCAAGTTATGCTTTGATATTGTACAAGAGTATTGTAGTCCTGACTCGAGTATTTTGTATTTTCATTACGCTCGGGTCAATCTTGAGTTTTTCAGCCCATTGAAGATTATTCTCTAGAGGACGAAGACGAAGATTTTGGTATATTACTATTATTATCATTCCATTATTCATGTTATCATATATCTTGATCACTTATCACTAATGCGTGTGTGTGTGTGTATAACTTGGTACATGTGTATAGATTATAATCAAATGTATAGTAAACAGCTACATGAATTGTTATTTGATTATTGTATTTTATCGCTTCCACTGTGAGATTCTGTGTTTGTTTTCTTCTTCTTTTCTTATTTTTCTTATTCAGCCTCATTGATTATCTACATTCCGGATTGTTTAAGTTGGACATATATGGATTATTGTCGATTTAAACCTTTCAAAACGTGGGTCGTCACATCAGCTCTGTTGGAAGTTCTATTGTCAAGATGTCTAACTTTATAGTCCATGCATGAACAAAATGCTTCTTATGAGGAATCCAACGGTCAGCTGTATACTTCAGTGCACCGTGATAGGTTTTCCATGTATTGTTAAAAGTTTTTCACTATTCTTTATATTACTATACAGATTCTGATCGAACAACAAACATCTGTCTGCTACAAATAATTCTGCAGTTTCATCAAATAAAAAAAAATTCTCGACTTTGTTGGAACATTGTTTGACATGTGCCACTTGTTGAATTTATGTGATTCAAATATTTCCAAAGAAGATAAGAAAATAATTAATTGACTCAGTCAATTAATTAATTAGGCTGTATATGGAATGATAAAGAGGAAAGATATGCATGGTATCTTTTAGAGAATGGAAACTAATTAATTGCTAATCAATCAATTAGTCAGATTTATTATATGAAGATAGAGAAGTTTATACATGGAGATTAATTTAAGCAATAGAAATTTATGGAAACATAGATTTTTTGTCATTTATGTGCATTGGAATCAAATCAAGTAATTTGAAAAGATTGTCACATAATCTGGAAGTTAATTTTCTTCATCTCCAAGCATCCTTCATTTTCATGCCTATTTAAATGAAGGAAGTTCTTCTTCATATGGGTGTGAGCGTGTGATAGAGCATCCACTATTATCCTCTTTTTCAGTAAACCCTAATTTCTGCAGTCAATCAATTAGGGTTTTGAGCGTAAGTAAGTCTTTGGATAAATTGATTATTCAATTTGTAATTATAGGTTAGTCTCTCCACTTTGCTACCTATAATTTTGTAATCTCTCTCATCTTTTGTACTCTTTCTTCAGTGAAATAAAGAATAGTTGTTGGGTCCGTGGACGTAGGCAATCTAGCCGAACCACGTTAAATCTTTGTGTTCTCCTTTCTTCTATATTTTTTTGTTTGGTGATTTTTTTCCATTAAATTTGTGGTTGGTAATTAATCGACAAGCTAGATCCTTCTTTTGATTGTTTCCGCGCATTAGCATTCCGCTGCGTTTTTGAAGTTTGTACGAATCAATTGAATTTCCGCACAACAGTTTGGTATCAAAGCTAGCTGTTTTGTTCTAGATTAGTTATCAATGGCAAATTCTTTCAGTAGTGGTATGAAAAATTATGGCATCACCAAATTTGTTAGAAAAGGAGTTTTTGGGACATGGAAGGTGAAGACTAATGACGGTGTTCTTCAGCAACAACTTCGTTCATCTAAAGGAAGAGATAAAAGCCAAAAGCACCTTGGAGGTAGAGATATGCGTAGGTCTCATTTCATGGGTCCTAGAAGAGGTGATTGCTATTATTGTAAGAAGAAGGAACATTTCATACGGGATTGTCCAGCTCTTAGAAAGAAGAGAGAGAAGAAGGAGAAAGCTTCAGTTTTGACAGCAGTTAGATCAGATGCGGATATAAGTGATAGTAATACATCATTACTTTCAGTCAGTATTTCACCTTTAGAGCATACAAGTTGGGTGATTGATTCTGGAGCCTCTTGTCATATGACGCCAGATAGGAGCTGTTTTGTCAGTTACAAGAAAATTGATGGCGGAGCAGTTCATATGGGGAATGACACATCTTGTCATGTTGTGGGCGTTGGAAGTGTGAGGTTTAGGATGCATGATGGTGTTGTTAGGACTATCACAGATGTTAGACATGTTCCGATGCTGCGTAGAAGTTTGTTATCAGTTGGAGCTTTGAGTAGACTTGGTATGAGGATAATAATAGATGGAGAGAATTTGAGAGTGGCGAAGGGTTCCTTGGTAGTGATGAAAGGGGTGCGAGTTAATGATATTTATGTGCTTCATGGAGAGACGGTCTTAGAAGAGTCGGTAGTTTCTACTGATTCTAGTATTTCAGATTCTACTCAGTTATGGCATCTTCGTTTAGGTCATGTTGATGAGGAGAGTCTTGAAGTATTGAAGAAGCGTGGGTTGATTGATGGCGTTTGTCAGTTGAAGCCTAGCTCTTGTGGAGATTGTTCTTTTGGAAAGAAGAAGCATGTCACATTTGATGTTGGAAGACCTAAAGCCACAGAGTTTCTAGAGTATGTTTATTCTTATGTGTGGGGACCCACCCCAGTTGCATCTTTTGGTGGAGCCAGTTACTTCGTCTTATTTATGGATGATTTCTCACGTAAGGTTTGGGTCTATTTCTTAAAGGCCAAAGACGAAATATTTGCCCAGTTTTGTAAGTGGAAGACCTTGGTAGAGAAGCAGTCGAGGAAGCGTTTGAAGGTTCTCAAAGTTGGAAATAGTAGTGAATTTATGTCACAAGAATTCACTAACTATTGTGAGTCCGAGCATGTAATTAGAGATTTTTCTATTTCTGTTGAGTCACATTGTTACGGAGTGGCGGAGAGCATGTGTCGGACATTGTGGGAGAGAGCTACGAGCTTGAGAATGACTGCTGGTCTAGAAGTGTGATTTTGGGCAGAAGCGATATCTATGGCAGTATTTCTCATCAACCGCACACCTTCTATTGCCATAGATATGAAGATCCCAGAAGAGATATGGAAAATAGAGCCTGTTGATTATTCATTCCTTAAAGTGTTTGGTTGTTCAGCTTATTTAGAAGATGAGAGACATGATAAGTTGAAGCCTAGGGAAAGCAAGCACATTTTGTTAGGCTATAGAGAAGGAGTGAAGAGGTATAGGTTGTGGTGTAAAACAACCAAGAGAATTGTGACTAGCAGGCATGCGATATTTGATGAGAGGTCTTTGTTGAAGGTGGAGCCTCTATCAAGTGATGACATTGGGAGGACAAAAAATTGCCAAACACATTTGGAGTCATCAGATTGTTTCCATATTCAGAAAGATATTGGTATTTCCGATGATACCATGGTTGATGAGAAGATTATAGAGGTTCAGACTCTAGGTGGAGCTCACTTGCTGGAAAGGCCTTTTGCTTCAGTTGGCCCTATTTGTAAGCATATTTGTAGCGATGATTCTTCATCTTATGGTTATAATGTTGTGGAGCTTGTTAGTGAGTCTGTTCATGTTGACTTAGGAAAGTCTAGCAAAATTCTTGTGGAGAAGATTGGAGTAGATAATATTGAGTATGTCCTCACTCAATTTGGAATGGAGAAGGTGAAGTGCGCTGTTAAATCTCCATTGGTCTCTCGAAGATTAGTATCTACATGTTCGTCTCCAACATCGGATTTGTTGAAGAATTTTGGTACTTTCTCGTATGCATTATGTTTGATGATGTGCATACTATCTTTCTTGTGCTTGGGAAAGATTTGGAAACCCTGTTTGGGCAATATTGCCCATACTAGTTCACATTGAACTTGTTGACGTAGACCCAACAATTTGTCGAGATGTGGTGATGCGGAGAGATAGTTATATTTGAATCAAGGTGGAGTGTTGAATTTATGTGATTCAAATATTTCCAAAGAAGATAAGAAAATAATTAATTGACTCAGTCAATCAATTAATTAGGCTGTATATAGAATGATAAAGAGGAAAGATATGCATGGTATCTTTTAGAGAATGGAAACTAATTAATTGCTAATCAATCAATTAGTCAGATTTATTATATGAAGATAGAGAAGTTTATACATGAAGATTAATCTAAGCAATAGAAATTTATGGAAACATAGATTTTTTGTCATTTATGTGCATTGGAATCAAATCAAGTAATTTGAAAAGATTGTCACATAATCTGGAAGTTAATTTTCTTCATCTCCAAGTATCCTTCATTTTCATGCCTATTTAAATGAAGGAAGTTCTTCTTCATATGGGTGTGAGCGTGTGATAGAGCATCCACCATTATCCTCTTTTTCAGTAAACCCTAATTTCTGCAGTCAATCAATTAGGGTTTTGAGCGTAAGTAAGTCTTTGGATAAATTGATTATTCAATTTGTAATTATAGGTTAGTCTCTCCACTTTGCTACCTATAATTTTGTAATCTCTCTCATCTTTTGTACTCTTTCTTCAGTGAAACAAAGAATAGTTGTTGGGTCCGTGGACGTAGGCAATCTAGCCGAACCACGTTAAATCTTTGTGTTCTCCTTTCTTCTATATTTTTTTGTTTGGTGATTTTTTTTCATTAAATTTGTGGTTGGTAATTAATCGACAAGCTATATCCTTCTTTTGATTGTTTCCGCGCATTAGCATTCCGCTGCGTTTTTGGAGTTTGTACGAATCAATTGAATTTCCGCACAACACCACTCGCAAGCCAAATACGTTGCTTGTGGAAATATTCTGTTCACTCCATTAATTAATGCGCATTCTCTATCTGTCACAACTATATTAGGAAATTTGTCCGAAGTATAAAACTAGTTAAATTAGTTAGAGCGCAATTCTCTCTCTCATGTGACAGGAAACACCGTGCAATTATAAATGTTTTATTTGTAGATGTGACTGATGTCATCTGCAGTATCGACAATCCAAATTGATTCGTCTTATATGCGCAATTATGAGTTAAGATTGAAGGAAACTACTTACACAATATAGTAGATTTCAGATCAGCCCACATAATGCCTAACACACAATTGTAATCTTCATTCATTCTTACCTAATGAACCTAATGAGACTCAACAACCAACTTGAGTAAATGTTGCATCGCGTAGTGCCTTGTATCTCAACAACTTCCATCTTCTATTTAAAATTATACACCATTTTTATTGTTGAATTATTCTCAGGAATTTTTTTTAACATTAAGCAAAACACCTTTATGTTTCACATTAGAAATATACAAATCAAAACATTATTTTTTCTCCGCTGTAGTAAATCTTCCAGCGAATGGATCAACAATTAGAGATTTTGGTAATTCATGATTATAAATACTGTTAACCACTTCAATACCCCATAAATCATCTCCTTGTTTATATCTCCTTTGTATATACCTTTAAGTAACAATGGACATTCATGTTTTTTACTAGAAGTATGTTCACGTGTTTTATTGTTTATTTCATTGTGCTTTCCAACCTTTGTCTCCCAACATTTTCCATATCTTTCATAACTTAAATTAACATACGGCTTCTTCCCCAACCGCTTATCGGACTGAGTGGTCACAATTACAATTTTCATCTTCTTTCCAATCGGTTGATACCAATAAATCATAGCTTCATGTGATGGAAAAAACTGCGTACAAAATGACAATACCATATTTTAATTCATTCACTGTTTTTATTATTTTTGTTTATGTGTTTGTGTGCGTGTGTATATTTCATATATGATTGTTTACTTCTTCGGTAGTTAAATATTCAGTTAGATCAACTTTTGTTTCCTCCTCGTTATTTGATTCCAGGTCATTTCTATCTGGGAGATCAAAATCACTACCTTCAATAACACACGGCTTATTAACACATAGCTTTTTGTTAACACATGGCTTTTTGTTAAAGTATGTTGAATTATCACAAAAATCTAATAACATTGCACTATTATATGCTGCCAGTATATAAAATATAATTGAATTAGACTCGAAGAACAATCACATAAAATTTTAAATTATTCAAGATAATTTGTAAATTTAACTTCCAAGTTTATAGATATCCATAAATCAAATTTACGAATATCCATACACTAAGCGTTCATAATACCCATAAACTAAGTTCACACATAATACAACCACACTACGAAGTGCACAAAGCCAAATAAATCATATGCCTATCGCATTGAAAAGAACTTTAAGCACTTGGGCATGTAGCGCCTTGATAATTTGTAGCACCAAAAGTCTTTAATCACCTATGATGAATAAATTCAATAGTTAATGATCAATTTGACTGCATGTATATAAACCTTTATTGTGCCATAATGTTCTAACTAATTCATTTGAGCATCTATTTAGAAAGTCAATTTAGCATCATCAAAAACCTCAATATTTTACTTTCAGTATGTCAAATATATAAAAATTAAAAGAAGAAAAAACAAGAACTAAAGTAGGTTGCGCTTACATTGAAAACAACGAAGTGCCCTTTCTCAGATGATGATAATTCTCTTTGTAGGCTTGATGCATATCTCCAGTGCATTTTGTTGAACTAAAGTTAATTAGTTGTAATATGGAAAAATGCTCAATGTACACTTCAGTTCCATCGAGTTCCTTAGGTGGTATTTATCTGATTCTCTTTATGTCATCTCATTTCAACGTGAAAAACATTTTCAACTATAAGTGATCTGGCGAAAAATCATATTTAACGGTACATATCATAATATCATTCTAATTACAATATTCCACCCTAAACTAAACCTCTTAATCATAATATAACCTTTATATCATTTGCTCATTTCCATGCCACTTAAACTAGTTTGCAAGTGCTATTAAACACCAACAGACACGAGTGTATATTTCCAATTTATACACTTCTTAATTTCAATATTTGTGTTTATCTTAAAATGTAAGTGTCAAGGATCATTTTAAACATTAAAATTACTAGTTATTCATTCATACCACGTTCAGGATAAATGATAGATAAAAAAACATAATGTTTCATAAAACTTACAATGAAAAAATGAAGTATACAAGTGCCAAAAATTGCAGTTTTCTAAAACTAAAACACAGATGTTTCAAGAAGGATAGCATTTCAGCTTTGGGATGTTATTAATTGCATCTAGCATATAATGCATATTAATTGCAAAGGAATCCATGAACTTACATATTCTTTCACTTTATTTTGATGAAATAGCAGCAAAATAACTGGTTGTAAAGAGTTAATTAGGTATATATATGCAGATATTTATTTTCCATTTACTTAACTGATTTGCATTTGCATGATAATACCTAATATACATGATTAACTATTGTGATTTTCCATGATTTCAATAAATTGGATGAAAATTAATTAGTTATGGATTAATTAGCTGCAATGAGCTAATTGGTTATACATGCAGGCATTGGTTTGCCATTTACTTAACTGATTTACATTTACACGATAATACCCATTATATATGATTAATTATTATAACTTATACGATTTACGTAAAATATAATACGTGACCAACATTCATGTTACAGTATTAAAAATGTTTATGTTGCATTTTAGTTTAAACGGTAGTAATGGATATTAAGAATATATTGTGTTTTTCATGTATTCTATACATGAATCCGATATTTTTCCTTTCACAGCATCACTTAGTATATCTACTAAGCCCTTGAGCTTTTGAAAGATTTTCATGTTTTCAATAAATAAAGATATTAGGCAAAAATATCCACATGACTACATGAGCAATAATGGAGATGAAATGGTGTTTCACCTATGTATTATTATGCTTCATTGACGGCGATCCAAAAATCTTCATCGACCTCCTCTTCCATGTATCCTGTATCGGTAAGAATATAAGCTTTGACCAACACCAAATAATCATTGGGAGTCCATGTCTGATTTTCCTTTTGCAAACTTATGAACCTCCCATGTCAATACTTAAGGTATAAATAGTAGTGGGGAAACTTAGTGTAGCCATTACTGTCATGTCAATCCCAACAGTGCAGTTACACTATAGCCTTTATGGCCTTTGCAATTGTACAGAAAAGCAGTTGTTGTCATGTCATTTCTACTTTAACCATATAGACTTTATTGGCTGTGCACTTTATAGCCTGTACATTGTAGCCATATGCACTCATATTACTGCCTAGTCATTATAGCATCTGTACACATATACTTTTGTAGCCTGTAAACTTTATAGCATATACACTATAGCGATGTGCACTCATATTACTACCAAGACATTATAGCCTCTGCACACACTTTATTTTTTGTCTTGTAGCTATAAATAATGCATCATAGTGTCTCGTAGCTACAAATGATGCATTATAGTTCTACGCTTGCATTACAGTTCATTGTTTTTGTCTCGTAGCTATAAATAATGCATTATAGTTCAACATTTGCATTATAGTCTGTACAATTTACACTTGAATTCCATTTTAGTGTATCATTTTTTTCCTTTAGTGTGTGCATTCCATTTTAGCATGTACTTTTTAGTTACGTAGCATAGGCACTTGCATAATGAACTAACTTCAATTTCTGTCCTCTAGTATGTGCACTTGCTTCAAAGCCTGTACTTTGTAGGTTCTTAGCTAGTTCACTTGCATTATTTCACAACTATTCATATGCTGTCATGTATGCATTCCTACACCTATATATACTTGCATTCTGAATTAACTCCAACACACCATTGTAGAAATCTAAAACAACCTAATAACTCAAAATACATACTCTTTGACAATCATGGATTCCAACTGTATTACTAGTACTACCAAGACATGAACTAAAGTTATGACAATGAAAAAGAAATGGATGATGGGATGACATAGTTACAAAATCAACAAGCAGCAGTCGGATGTTCTTACTTTTTGGCGAAGGATCTATGAGCAATCGTCGTGGTAATATACCTGGAAGGATTGATCGAAAATATAAGAGGGACTATAAAGATGGACATGAAAGACTGATAAGGGACAACTCCATTGACAATCCAACATATGATATTACTTTGTTCCACCGTCGATTTCGAATGAGCCCGGATGTATTCTCTAAAATTTATCTTAAACCCCATAAAAAAATCATATTTTACATATAGAATAAATGGAGCACTAGAACCTGGACAATCTACCCAAATCAAATTCTCGTTTGTTTTACGTGTGTTAGCTATGGAACCGCTGACGATCATATAGATGAATATTTTAGAATCGCAGCATCAACAGAAGTAGATTGCACGAAGGAATTTTGTAAAATAATTATTGAACATTTCGGCGAGGAATACCTATGAACGCCAGGACCAAATGATGTAAGCAGGACACTTGCCCAAGGAGAAGCTACAGGTTTTCCAGGTTGCATGAAAGTTTGGATTGCAAGCATTGGACTTGAAAAAACTGTCCAATAGGTTGGAAATGAATGTTCACAGGATACAAAAAGGTACCGACAATGATCCATGAAGTGGTTGCCAACGATGATTTATAGGTTTGATATGCTATCTTTGGCATACCAGGTTCGTTAAATGATATAAATGTTTTAAAACAGTCATACCAATTTTCTGAACCGTCTAACGGAATTTCAACGGACATTACATATAATATTGGTAATCTCGAGCATCATACTGGGTATTACCTGGTCAGTGGAATTTACCCAAAGTGGAGAACTTTAATAAAAGGCTTTAGAGTACCAGCAAATGATAAAGAGAGCTATTTCACTGAAAAGGTGGCAAGCTATAAAAAGGACAAAGAATGAACATTTGGTCTCCTATAAGCAAGGTTTCGGATATTATGAAATCCTACTCGATTTCATGACTTAAGAGTTCTATCTAAATTATGTATGCTTGTATAATAATTCATAATATGATTGTAGAGTCCGAAAGAGATAGGTATAAAAATAAAAAAGAATAATTACCTTGACTTGTTTAAGGGTTCTAACAAAAAACCTGATAAAAACATAAACTCGATGGAGGAATATGTCGTCATGGTATAACATAATGAAGATAAACTTTCACACTTCCAACTGCATGACCAATTAGTGGACCATTTGTGGGCACACAGAGGAAAGAATACTAGGAATCCTTGAGCATGGACTATATAAGTTCTTTCTGCAATATTACTAGTTTGTTTTGCGTTCGCTACTTCGTTTATTGTATTATGTTGTTGAGGTTTTATGCTTGCTACTTTTGTTTACTATATTATGTTTTAAGATTTTTATGTTGACCGTTATGTAATATTATTATAGAACTTATCTAATAAAATGATGTTCGACTTTAATTCAAAATGCATAACGTTGCAATACAATTATATCAAGTACATAAACAATACACACATAAACCAAAAGATATGTAGACATACTACAAAGATTCAACACGAGTACACAACAACCATTACAATGCAGCCAAACATCTAAAATTCAGCCTTATATGAGCCACTTCTGCTTCCGCTCCCATGGCCTCTAACTTTCTTATACGTTTCCAATTGCTCAGTTACTAGTTGCTGTTGTAAAGGAGAAAGCTTATAAAAATCATAAATCATAGGTTTGATGTAATTCTTCTCTCGCATCAAAGCTTTTTTCTTCTCATGGGCTTGTCTACCGAACTCTCGATCATCCATAATAGCCTTTTGAAATTTAACTTCTTTGTGGGTTCTCTGAGCTGAAAAGTTGGCTCTGTGCTCTCCTTTTCTCTAGCAGAAGTGTCTAAAGTTCCTACAAATCTAGAGAATTCCACACTGTGCTACTCCATCTGAATTGACTTTTTTCTACAAAGAGGTCGTCCATCATTGCTTCCATATAGTGGAGATCTATCCTGCAAATTTGGGTCACTACTCGAACTTGAATCAGAGTAGTTCATTCTTCTGGCTTTGTTTTGTTGCTCAAATATGAAGTTTTTCGGATTCTTCCATTTCAGTAAACAAGATAGAAGATCAAAGCACTCTTAAAATTTGAATGGTTGTCCGTATTATAGCCGATAGGCCTTATGTGATTCTTTAATCTGTAAGACAAATTCAAAAGTGTATGGAAATATGACTATAAGGATCTAGTCGGACGAAAGTCTGACAATGCTGTAGGTTCTGTCTTGCGTAGTGTTTATGTTACATATTCTAGAAAACGTCGGTGACAACTTAATAACCAATGCAACCATATCTTATAGCAGCAAGCCACATACTAAATCAATATCCATTAAGGTCATCGTTGAATCTCTCAATGTTACAAGTTTGAATATAGTTGATTAACTTATAGATATAAATTATATATATATATAGTGGAAATTAGCCACAAGGGCCTCTTTAGCAAGTGAAATTAGTTTCTAGGACCCACTAGTGAAATAATTACTTTTAAGGACAAAATGTAAAATAATTAGTTTCTAAAGCAAATTTTTTTTGAAATTATGTCCTTGAAAATAATTGGACAGCTGACTTTGTCCTTAAAATTAATTATTTTTTCAATTTTGGCCTTGAAATTAATTTCTGTGGATGTGTGTCCTAAAAACTAATTGGATCGTAAAAAAATTACTTATAGTAAATTGCCCCTATATTATATGTATGTACATATATATGTTTGTATATATTTATAAAATTTATATAACATTAGTTCATATAATTTACAGGAGATAATTTATAGTATTCGTTTGTATAGATATAATGGATATCAATTATATATACAATCTGCATACATGATTTATATATATAATTTATGTACATATATATTATAAAGTTTGTATAATATTAACTTATACGATTTTTATTTTTATTATATACATAAGGGAGGTATTCCATAAATTCGTATGATAATCAAGAGCTATAAATCAACTTGAAAACCCTAGACATTAATCCTTCCATTTAAATATTCAAAATGATGAGATGATATTAGCTATTATCCAGTTTAGGAAAATCCATCCAACACTTACTTCAGGACCAAATCATTCGTAGGTTGTAGGAAGGAATTCTTAAAGAAAACGAGTAAGTTACAAAGTTAAATATTTCACTATAAGTTAAACTAAAGTGTATTAACTTGGTTAGAAGTATCTTCATCATCAGTAGGCAATGAGAAAAGCTCTGATGATGACAAAGTGTTAAAATTTAGTTAGATATTTCAAATATTTAGGTAGAGAAACTCTAGCATGTCAAATTCAATTCATAAGATTTTTTTTATATGAAACTAATTCACAAATTATAATTCTAGATTTTTCTTAATTACAGCCAAGCAGTGAGCTTAAGAAACTCAAAATGAAGCTTAAAAACACTGAGAAATAACTTAAAGGCAAGGTACTACACTATATACGATATAAATCACACATTATAAATGTCCCTTTGGTATAAAAAACATAACATTATGCCTCATAGACTATTGAGATAAAGAAACTAAATGCCGGTAGGAAAAGGCCTTAACTACTTAATTTGCCAACGAAGTAACTCTAAGAAGAGTCCATGCAAATCTTAAGGAAAAGAAGCCTACAAGAAGTATATATAATAGCCACATTCTAATTATTATCATTATTATTGTTTTCTTTTATAGATTGCATCTCTAACATAAAATAAAAAGGAATATGATTGTATTATAAAGTTTAAAGATGTAGCTCTGTTGGAAGCTATTAAACTTTTGCATTCTTCTCATGAAATGGTGATGATCGTAAAAAGCTTACAAAACCAGAACTTTGAACAAGGCAATGGAAATAGGTATGAAGAAATTTAGAAATTTAGAAGACGGTCTATTTTTAAGTGGAAGGTAGTACGTTGATCGGTGTGATGAATTTTGAAATGCTACAAAACATAATGGATTTTCAATAACCACCGATCAGGAAAAATTCCATACATGTGCTAAATAATGAGTTCACATTTTGCCTCCTTGTATTCTTTAAAGATGTTATAACGTATGCGAGCAAAGTCATCAAATTGCAAGTTGGAGAAAAATTCGACTGGAGATAGGATAGAATTGGCCTATGATAAGAGTCAAGACTAGGTTAAATATCTTCTATCAATTCTTTAAGATGACTAATAAATAAACAACTATAATCAACCTGACAAACGTAGAGAAGAACAATTATGGAAGGGGGCCATCTTTGTTCCTCCAGCAGACCATTTTCAAAAGCATAAATAATTTTTTTAGAGGAAAATAATGGAAAGAACTTCCTAGCCATAATTATCATAAACCAAATCACCACAAGTACAGAGTTCAGCTACAAATCTAAAACAAAAACCACCCTGACCATTAACATACACACCCAAAAAACAAGCCAACAGTTATGTACATACAAACACCAGAATGAAACATAACAAGAAGACCACAAATTGTGCCTACAACTAAAACAACAACAAAACAGTAGAACCTAAACACACAAATCATCAGCAAACTGCAAGCCTCCCCATCCATCTCCTAAGCCACGTCTTTACCTCATCTTCTCTTAACAACCCTTATCCCAATAGTATCAAGGCTTTCATGAACCCTCCTCAGCAACTTCGGCAACATAGCATGCTACTTCTACCCATACAAACTAGCACCACCCATCCAAAAAGGAAAATTCGCAAACACATTTCTTAACAAAGCATCAAGGTCTGGCTTTAAAATTAAAGCATTTATCATTATTTTTCACCCCAAGTCACCCAAGACAAACTCAAAATTAACAAATCAACTAAACATCTATCACTTTTATTTTGGATAAGCTTTCTATCCTCCTCCCAATACCAGAACTGGTCAAAGAAATGCAACTTAGGGTCAATATGAAGAAGTTGAGGCACTACACCCAAAGAATGTAGGTGAAAGGACATTGAAAATATAAGTGATCTAAATCTTCCTCCTTAAAATGGCAGAAAGCACAACAACTATCAACTTTCATTCCTCAACGAATAAGATGAACTTTGGTTTTAATTCCTTGTTAATAGCTAACCACATATGCAATTTGATTTTTTAGGTGAACATGAACCTTCTACAGAGCTTTATAGTACTTTACTTTCACACCACCAAAATTGAGAAAATTATAAACAAAACTGGCACTAGGCTTCTTCCCAAATTTCCATTTAGCTTAATCCTTTTCATAAAGTAAAGAGACATTTTAAAGAATATTAATAAACTTAAAAGTACCGAATCATCTCCTTCTAGAATTCTAGTGAAAGTCAAATTCCATTTAAAAACCTCTTCAGGAAAATATAAATCACTAGTTTTTGCACTCAGATTAGCTGAAATGCGAAAAGGCTCAGAAAATTGATTTTTCAGAGGAATATTTAATAACCAAGCATTGTGCCAAAAAAGAATATTTAGCCCATTACCAACTTTCTGGTACGACCCCACATTGAAAATATGTTGTAGCTTTAAAACCGAAGTCCAGAACTTTGAATATTGGGATATAACAAAGATACCAATATTAAAGTGACCACTATAATACTGGTTCTCCATCCAATCCTTCCAAAGAGAATTTTTTTCCCCAGAGAGTCTCCAAAACCACTTACGTAAAAGAGCATAACTAAGATCTTTAAGAGAAACAACACCTAAACTACCCTGCTCTTTTGACTTAAAAACAGTCTTCCAAGCCACCAAATTCTTTAATGAACTACCACCTCTACACCCTTTCCACAAGATATCTCTCCTTATCAAAACAATTTTCCTCACCATTCATTTAGAAACATGTAAAATGACATCCAATACAAAAGCAAAGTTGACAAAACCGAATTCATCAATACTAATCTACCAGCTCTAGATAGTGAATGAGTTTTCCACCTAGCCAGCCTTGAATCAATCTTATAAATAAGAGCCAACCAATAATCATGCATTGAAGCACTAGGCCTAGCCACCACTTCTATGTAGGAAAGAGGGAAATTTCTAACTTTAGAATTTAAAGAACAAGAAATCTGATCAATAAGTAAACCCGAACCACCGACAGCCATAGCCAAACTTTTGCTAAAATTAATTTTCAAACCAGACATATTCTCAAAACCATAAATAATGAGTTTGAGAGCACTAATGAAATGAGGTGATGGGGAACTAAAAATCATTGTGCCATCTGCGTACTATAGAGAAGAAATACCTCCATTAATGATAGAATTACCAATAGTCTCCACCAACCCAACTCTAGCAGAAGCTCGAACTAATCTAACAAAAATATCCACTATAATGTTTAATAACAAGAGAAAGGGGGAATCCCTTACCTCAACCCTCTCTGGGAAACAACTTACGGCCTTCAGTCCCATTCAACAGAAAAAAAAAACGTTCCACTTCCTATAATTCCTTCAATCCAACCAATCCACCTACATCCACATCCCCCAGCTCAACACATTAATCAAGAATTCCCGATTAAGAGAATCAAAAGCTTTAGATAAGTCCAATTTCAACGGCTCCGAAGGGATATTCTCTATCAAACAATGCTTTATAACTTCTTGAACAATAGCAATATTCTCTATAATGCTTCTAATATTCTTAATAAAAGCAGCTTGACTAATAAGAATAAGAGAGTCCATAAGTCCATAGGTATGTTTGGCCAACACCTTTGTGATGATCTTAAAAACACAATTAAGAAGACTTATGGGCCTAAAATCTTTGACATCACTAGCTCCCTCATTCTTAGCTAAAAGAACCACCAAAGCATAGTTCAAACATTTAATATTAAACCTACCATCATGTAAATCAGCAAACAAAGCCACTAGTTCGTCCTTAAGCCAGAGCCAGTACTTCTGAAAAAAGAAAGAAGGAAAACTATCAGGTCCAAGGGCTTTATCAACAAGTAGATATTTAACAGCATAGTAAAATTATTCTTTGGTGAAATCATGCTCTAAAAAAACCAACTCCAGCCTATCCTCATTGTCAAAAATCACATTCCAATCCATAGAAACATATTTATGATAGATAGTACTGAACAAAATTTTATAAAAAACAGTGTACTTCTTCAAAATATCATTTTGATCAAAAATGTCAGTCCCATCTACACATATATGATTAATGAAATATTCTTTCTTCCACCATTGACAATTTTATGGAAATAGATAGTGTTAGCATCCTCATTTTCGAGCCAACTAACTCTAAATCCTTGTCTCCGCATATCTCTTCTTGATCAATGATCTTCAAAATCTCTTCTTCCTTCATATTCAAAGACAACAATTCCTCATTACTTTAAATTCCCCTTTCTTCTTTATTACAATTACAGAATCTCCTTACAAAGCCTAGCCTTTTTCTCCATTACATTTCCAGACCAGCCTTTCTCCTATTGCTTCAAAAAAAATTCTAAGGTTCCCGAGCTTGAAGGTAATATTCTTAGCAGCTTTGGAATTCCTGTTTATACTAGCTCGTTTAACATTAATATCTCATCAAATTTATTTTCCAAACACCACATCTTTTCAAATCTAAATCTCCTTTTAATCTTCAACTCTTCCTTGGTACCAAGAATAACAGGACAACGATCAGATATGATTAAAGCAAGCCCATATTGATAAGTGAGAGGGAACTTATATCCCAATGGTTATTAATGAAAAATCGATCAAGTCAAGCCATACTGGAAGACTCCCTACCATCGCTCCATGTCGATTTTTTGTTATTCATAGGCAGATCGATAAGACAGTGGTATCCCACAAAATCATCAAACAACTCTATATCATTATAATTTCCCTCTCTTCCATATCTCTCCCCCATCAATCTTGTCATATTAAAATCTCCACCAACAACCCCAAGGATCATCAATCTCCACTCTAAAGCTTGAGCAAAGTTGTAACGATTCGCAAATTTCGATAACTAAATTGGTTAATTTAATAAGATTTTTGGTAATTAAATTAAAAAAAATTTATAGTTTATAATGAAGTGAATGTTAAACATGAAATGTAGCAATGGTAATTAAAACTAATTATTGATAATCGGAGGAAATCCCAATAATGAAATAGTGTAAATTGTTACAACTTGGTTATGAATTCAATATAAGATAAGCGAATGTAAGTATTGAAGTATGTAATGAAAGAGTATCATAAATGGTAATGAAATAAAATTTGTGTTATATATGAAAGTATAACCTGTGTTGGTAAGTAATAAACTTATAAATGTAATTGAAAGTAAATAGGTGACAATTAGTATATGTTGTTATTTATTTAGTGCATTAAATAAAATTTGGTAATCAATTACAATAAATTCAATTGAATATTATGTTAATGTAAATCAAGATAAGAAATGGGAATGATGTCAACTTTATTCATAGTATGACTGTGGGTTGAATAAAAAGAATGGGAAATCAAGATTTATCAATTTATTGGAATTTAAACTTAATAATTGGATTAGTTGCAATTAAATGAAATTCAATATTTAATTATCACTTTAATAGAAATTAAGATGAAATCCAAGAGTATTAATGTAATAGATCAAGAACCAATGTTAAGTTCATCCATTTGATAATAATTTATACAGGATTTAAAATCAAATAAATGGATTTATTGGAATTTCAATTGATAATTAATGAATTCATTAAAATTGAAGTTAATTACGGTAATGGGTAAATCAATTAACTTTGAATTGACATCTAAGTTGTTTAAATTATTGTAAATGTTTAAGAAATAAAAAATGATTGAATTTGTGAATTTTCAAATTTGAAATGAAAAAGTGATTTAATTAATTAAATATTAATTTAATTTAATAATGTGAAATATAGCTATTTTGGCCACTGACTCTGATTTCGACGAAACCAGTTTCATCGGATCCATAACAGTGAACTATTGTAGGATTTCATGTTTCGTTCGAACTTGTCGTTTGATCGTACGGGCTCGATAAGCCTAGAAATCAATTTAATTAAAATCAATTGAAATCAATTTGAAATAAGCTAATTTTAATGTAACTTCTTCATACAATGGAATTCGGACTTAAAACCTGTTCCATTGATTTTAAAATATTTGAAAACATATATTTTGTTATATGGATTAACCCAATTTCATTCCGGAATCAGAATGGGCTTTTTGGGTCATTTAACGTTCCAATCCAAACCAACCTTGTCCATTGATTCTATTTTCAGCTTTGTCTATAAATACGTCGTTATAAAGCCTAGGTCATTTCTTATTCCTCATTTCTATACATACAATTTCATTAGCTCCTTCTCTTCCCAATGGCAGCAAACCCTAATTCCCAATTGCAATTTCAAATCAAATTCAAAGCCAAAAAGTCAAACTACTCAAGTTATATCGAATTATATATAGATCAGAAGCTCTCGACGAGCGCATCCCAGAACTATTATTCATTTTTTCAATCCGGGTCTCTACGTGGCCGGAACTGGTTGAAACATCCTTGGCCGTTCGTTGATCATCGATCAACTTCAATGGATCGTCGGATTTAGGGTACCAGCGTGTGGAGAGGGTCGCGCATAGTCCATCGGAGCCAGCCGTTCATCGAATCGATGGCTAGATCGCTCGCGATAGTTCATTAGGGTTGTTTTTTTTTTGCGGCGGCTGTGGGGGTTTCTGCTCGATCGAGCGTCGAGGGGCGGGGGGTGGGGGGTCAGCGATCTCAGGGACGGAGGACGCGGCGCCGGTGATGGTTTGGTGCGAGGCCGAGGCGGCGCAGTAGCGTCAGCTTCCTGTTCGTGCGCGTTTCTGCTATTTAGGGTTTCCTTGAAGTCATTTCCGCGTATGCAGGTAGGCACTGATGACATGGCCATTTAGTTTGGGTAATTGTTTTTTTTTTCAATTTCCAAACGTTCTAATTTATATAACTTTTGCATACTAGGTCGGTTCCATGCGTGGTTTGATCTGACGGGATCGTATCAAAATTTCGGACATTATGACGCTAGTTTGGATGAATTCTAAGACTGTTCAAATTTTGGGCTTATTTTTAATTTAAATTCAATTTAAATTCAAAAGGTGAGTGTTTTAACCCACTCACAACTTCTACAATTTCTTATGTGGTTAAATTGACTTATAATGTGATTTGAAATTTATTTATGACCGTTTGGCATATTTTGAATCATCATCTTTGTTTATTTGAATTTATTTCGATAAAATAGTTATTTAATTTATTATTGAATACAACTGCCAGTAAATACCTGTTATTTATTATCTGTTCTATATTGATGTTATTGATTGAATTGGATGATGATTGTGATAAATGTTGGATGATTGATATTGGATGAATGGATGTTGTACTTTATATTGTTATAAACTGCAAGTTGTTATGGATTTTTATTTCATTTGGGATTGCGAATTAAAATGATATATAAAATTACGGATTGAAATTCCATATCACTTGACCATAGGATAGAAAATTATATACAGATGCCGTGGTCTATATATAAAAATATTTTAAAATTATTTCTATGGTTTTGTAAAGAAATATGTGGTTTTAGATAAATATTGATTTTAGATATTATATAAAAGTTATTCTATCCTTGATTTTAAGCTATGTATAATTTGTTTTAATATAGAATAAGCTTAATAATAAGTTTGATTTTTATTGAAGATAATATGGTTAAGTATTTAAATTACGTTCTAATATAGAGTTTAAAATGATTTAAACCAAATTAAGGTTGGAAGATAAATTTGAGATTTATTTAAAATTGATTTTATTTAAGAATTAAACTCAAATAAGCTTGATGTGAAATTTATTAAATTTGAGGTATAGAGGATATGATTTTTATGACTTGATTTTGGTTGAAGGTTAATTAAATGAATATTTCAAGTATAAACAAATTGAAGGAAATATTAGTTATTTGTAATTTGAGCTTTATTCAAATGATAATGGATTTATTATTTAAAGTATTTCAATGCTAAGTAATAGAAAATTGAATTGTTGAATCGGAATTACCAAACTTAGTTTTGAAATTGTTGAATACTTAAAGTTTGAAATATATTGAATTTTAAATGGTTTATTCTATGGAGCAAATCTGTTTTGATATCAATAAATTTGGAATAGATTATTTGAAAACTGAATTGAATTGAAATTTATGATTTGAGATTTGGTTAAATATAAAATATAGAAATTCGAGTTGTGTTGGATTTGATTTGTGAAATTGAAGAAGCTATTTTATTATATAAAATATTTTAAATATTTAAACCATTTAAGTGGTGGAAGTTATGTTTCAAAGTTATGAGTTTCAAGGTATTATAATTTGAAAGTGTTATATTCAAGTATTTTGATTTCGAGATATTATAACTTTGAAAGGTTATGATTTTAGAAGGGATATATTTGAAATAAAAATAATATCGTATTGATTTGGTTTTGAAAGAGCAATGATATTTGGTTTTAAAGTATAAACTATTTTGAAAACGACCGCTGTGTTATAATAACGTTGGTTGTTAAACAGACCGGAAGCGGAAGTTGTCATACTCTCTGCCAACTCTGAAAACCACTTTAACAACCGTGTACACGGTGAAGATTCCAGAATGAAGTAAGATGGTGGCGACGTTCTATTGAGGTATATAAGTGGACCCAACTCCCGTGAGTTGGCATAAGGTGGCTAAAACAGGAGCAATTGACGGGCTAATGAGGTCGCTCCTCTGATCGGACACACTCCTACGCTATTATATTCGGACTTTGAGATTGATTCGGTGGCTACTTTTGATTCTTTTGATTTAGGGGTTTGGCTCGAGGTGGGCGGTAGCAGCTGCTACGCGTTACCACCGGCCCGAAAGTGTAATTGGTATATCTACCCTGACATTGTCTAGTTGTGCCATGTCACCTACCCTAGCGCGCCTTGTATGAGTTTGGTTTTCTCACGTAGCCCATGGAGTATTTAGGGTTGTCTTCCGATCTGGAGATGCATTGATATTGGATGGACTACTGGGAATATTACGTGTTAATGTGGAAAATGTAAAGCCTTAACGCTATTTAAAAGTAAGTTTATTTTACTATAGACATTATTATAATAGCGAAATATTGCTATATAGTAAATAGTTTAACGAATCCTCAGGAGATGTGAATGCCGAACATCTCTTAAGTTACTGCACTCACGTTAGACACTGGATAGAAGATGTCAAATCCCGTAAACATCTCTGATGTCATTCGACTCATATTATTTACCGTTGATTTAACTTAAATAAGATCTTTTAGTTCTAACTTGAGTGTTTTGTCTTTTCAATTCGCTCGGGTCAGCCTGAGCATTTCAGGATTTGAAGACTTTATTTCTAGAAGACGAAGACGAAGATTGTATTACTATTATCTACTATATAGTTCTACTGCATTACATTGCTCCGCTGCATCGTTATTTATTATTCTTTGGTATGTGTAACTCTGATTCTGTGATGTATAAGTATAATCAAATGTTTTGTAAAACAGCTTCATGAATTGTTTATTTGATTATTATATTTTGTCGTTCCGCTGTAAGATTCTGTTTTGTTTTTTCTCTCCTTTTTCTTATTCACCCCAATAACAATCCGCCCTTCTGTATGGTTTGAGTCTAACGTGTGTGGTTTATCGTCGATTTAAAACGTACAAAAAGACGGGATGTTACAAAAGTTCCCAAAAAGAAGCCTTTTCATTTCTATCATAGCAGCTATAAACATTTGTCACAAAAAGCTTGCTTCCATCCCTAACATTAGACAAGACCACATGCAGCACATTATTACACTTCTTTTCATCGACCCACTTCTAGATATCACTTCTCCAACCCACAAAAAGACCAGCACATCTACCAAAAGAATCCATCAAACTCCATGCCTCCAGCAAGCTAACACCTATAGAATTGAAGAAAAAGTCACCGGTGTTAGAAATTTTAGTCTCTTAAAATAAAACAACTTCAACATACAACAAACAAATTAAATTCCTAACTCTAGCCTATTTATCGGGAGTGCCAATGCCCTTAATGTTCCAAGAGACTATCTTCATAAGTTGGTTAAAGATCTCAAAACTTCCAAAGCCTTAATACTATCAATATCATCCGCACCATTACTAAAAATCATACCCATTTTTTTTAGTAGTTTCATATAACTTCATAGATGTACATGAATTAAGAACTGCAGGAATATGTATGCTGCCATAGAAAGGGTGAGAAGACTTACTTAAAGAAGCCTTTCAGAGACTTCACTTCTACTATCTTATCAGCCATCTTCAACACATCTTCCTTCTTGTCGAATAGCCTGGCACTTCTTTTAAGTCTATTAGATTCATCAGCATCCACAGAACCAACCACACCAAAACTGTCACTAATTTCCACCACTGGAATAGGATCAGCAACAACCTCCAGCGCCTGCAAACTCTCCTTCTCAGATCTTAAACCACTTTCAACGGGGACAACATTATTAATTTTAGCAGCTGCAAGCCCTTTTAATCTCAGAAAATCTTTAACCTCCTCAAGATTATTAGCTTGAAGCACATTACCTCTAGCATCGTCTGAATCGGTCATAACATCTTCAATGGTGACCTGATCCAAAATGTTAAAGGATTGGTGATAAGAACTTCGGTATTCTCAATGGAATTCTTAGCAACTATAGAAACAATTTTTCAATAGGACCATGTGTGGCAACAACTCCATTAGCACTAACATCCAAATTAATTAAATAGCTCTCAGGAATATGAGTTGGAGCCTTCCTCCTTCATAATTGCCTAGGAGCGGGGTAAAAAGTTAAAGTATTCCAATCATCTAAGTCTAATCCCCTTATATAAATGTTTCCTTCACATATGCCGTGTCACTAGAATCACTAATAACAATGTCAATTTTTCTGGTGAGAGGAACATCCACATCTCTCACAATTTCAACATCTACGTATGAGTAATCAGACTCATGCCCATCAGCAAATTAAACGTTCACTAGAAACCTAATACCGTTGAGAATATCCACCAATAGGTTAGTCTCCCAACAGACATCAGGAAGATGAGAAATCCTAAGCCAAGATCGAAACGCCAGATTCCTCTTCTGTCTGCCTTCATCCAAACCCCAAAGTCTAAGCCCAATATCATTGTTTTTGTAATCAATCACATTCTTCATTACATCATCCAAAGCTAATCTAAAACTTGGAAAGAAAACTTTGAACTCCTAGAAATATTTTTTAACCTTCCAGTTATGATTACCAAAATGATAGGTTAGAATTTCCATAATATTACGAATAGTAAGCTCTTCCTACACAATCGAAATGATAACCCATCTACGACACTTCTTGTAAGCTTTAGCAAATGAGTCTGAATTATCTAAGCTGACATAAATGGTTTTGTTGCAATCCACAATATCACCAAAAGAATCAGAAACAACCCCTTCCTTTTATTTCTTCGTTGTATCTGAGTTCAAAGCGTGCAGCCACCTCATTCCCTTTCCTCAACACCTTTCCAGAATTCTTCCCTCTAACAGGATTATAACCAAGAACTACCTCATTCCCTTTACCATCGCGATTTGAAGCATGAGCAGGACAAAACGTAGATCTAAGCAAACCGATTTATTACACATGTAGCAAAGAATCGTATTTCTACAATCGTTTTCCATATGACTTGCTAAACCGCACCTATATTTGAGATATTCGAACTGTAACATTCTCGAATTTTAGCTAAAAATAATTTGATAATTAATTTAATCTTTGGAATTAAATTTTGAAATAACTGGCCATTAATATAAAATTTTATATTTAATTATGAAATTAATATGAAAATTCCAGAATAAAGAAAAATATGTATATAATATTTGGAAGTAAAAATATATTGTAAATAGAATTTTGGATTAGGATTCAAAAAAATAAGTATTATATAAAGTTGTGAAATTATTTGAACTTTCCAAATTAAATAAGATGTATGTTTATATGTGTATATAAATGGATTTTTTTTAAATTGAATTTGGAATTTGAAATTCAAAATGAATATTTTAAAAATAAATTGGATTTGGAAATACTATGTTTAGAATTTATAGAAATTGTTTTCTAATCATAATACAATTATTTGAAAGTTAAACTCTATATAAGTATATAATTTGATTTCAAATTTTATTTCTTAAGGTTATTTAAAAATTTATAAAAGTATAAAATATAATTTATATATACATTGAACATACAAGGGTATAAACATAAATGCATATGTAGACATAAGTACTCCATTTAAAAGGGATTAAAATAAAATTTACAAATAATTAATTTAATTAAGCAATATATTTAAACTAAGGGTTTTTAACACAAATTCCTTTCTTTCTACAAATGCATGGTTAAGATTTTTTATGCTTGCATATGTTGTTTTAATATAGATTGCAAAGATAAGTGTTTACTTAGTTTTATCATGGTTGAACAAGTGGCATTATTACCACAAAATTGAAGTAAATAGGAAATATATGTACAAAGAAATAACCACGCTTCAATTTTCTTTCATTTGAAAAACTGGAAACAAACTAAAGAGAAATCAAATCTGAAGCAAACAACAACCCCTCCATAAACAAGATTCAAATCATCTCAAATCTAAAAGCAAACCAGAAAAGAAATTTTATCAAAAACAATCTCAACCTGGAAATAAAATTCAAGGAAACAATCTTCATCAAGTTCAAACAGTTTTCAATAGCAATCCAAAGCTTTAGATTTAAATTCAAGACCTGGAAGGGAAATTTAAAATCAGAATAAAAATCAAAACAACCTGGAACTCAAGGCAAAGTAAAGATTTAAGCAAGTTCGATTCAGTATGGATTCAGATCACTTCAATTCTCGGGATGCAAATTAAAAAGGAAAATCAAGTCCTGACCAAAAAAATTGAAATTTCCAGGCTTAAACAATTTTCTCTGCTCTGTGCACACAAGTGAGCAAACTCCCTTTTTAAAACTAAACTGTTGAAGAATTTTGTGCAGAGTATAGTTGAAGCGTATGGCTTTGAGGCGCGTAATCGCTGTCCTTAAAGCAATATCTGCCCCCACTACAGTGTAGTTTGCCAACAGGGTAGAATGCAGATTGCTTCCTAGGATACAACAAAACCAGAACTCAGAGGCGCAGCAATGCCTGTGAGTCCAGTGGGATGCTTTTATTGGCTGTAGACTAAAACAGAGCGTGTATGTAGAGAAGGAGGAAGGAAGAAGATGATTGGACTGGTATGGGTTGACGGCTATATATAGCAGGCGAACAGGTGCGACCGTTTGAACAGACGCGTCTATCTGTTTAAATTCAAAAAAAAAATATGACTGTTGCCAACAATCACACCCTTTCCGTACGGTCACGCACGCGCCCACGTGCCCCAAGTGCCCAAGTGCCCATCTTTGACCCATAATAATAATGCATAGGCCCAAGCCCACATACCCAAGCCCCCATGCAATCATAATCAAGCCCATATCAATTTAATTCACAATATCCTAAGCCTACCATTCCTATATACCTAGGAATAGTAAACAAAATTTGGTGATGTGGGACTAATTGCTTCCCTTCTGAAACAATCTCCCTCAACAATCCCCCACCAGATTGTTTTATCGATGATGTTCAGTCTTATTTTAGTTTGAGATTACGCATCATATGTGGTATCTATTCGATTAAACCACACATTAGTGTTAATATCTCAGGACTCTAAAGAAGAGCTGGGTGGTCTTAACTTAAACCGAGTCTCCTATGAGTTATAAAGTCGGAAATATTACACACGCAATTTCAATTTACCAATAAATTTCCCTACCTGTGAGCACCGTTATGGCCATGTGCTCCATCCCAGCTTAATGAACTTTTACAAAAGCAAACCCTATAAACTCTTGCTTAGAAGCGGCACCACTTCCAAGTTCATAAAGGTAAAGTTCCTTTCCTTTTCAATGTCTCTGTTACCAGACCAATTAGAACTTTATTAAGAGTTATTCAACTCAGCCTCTTCATTCCTGTAACAGTTTTCACTAATTTGACTTAGTGCCTTTCCAATCATATGATAGTTTGTTATTACCCATTAAACCTTAAAATTAAGCTAATTAATATTAAAGTTGGGTTTCCGCTATCATTGATTAATACAGGGTTTAAGTCCCATTCCGACTGATGTGGATCTTATCATTTCTCTAGTTAGAGCTTTTGTGAATGGGTCTGCCAAATTATTGCTGGATCTTATGTAGACAATAGTAATTATTCCATCATTTATTATTTGTCTTACATATTCATGTCTAAGGCTTATATGTCTTGATTTCCCATTGTATATGTTACTATATGCTCTTGACATAGTAGCTTGACTATCGCATCGTAATAATATAGCTGGCATTGGCTTCGGCCATAGATTGATATCCAGTAACATATTTCTTAGCCATTCTGCCTCCTTCCCGGCTGCAGCAAGTGCTATAAATTCTGATTCCATTGTGGAGTGCGAAATGCAGGTTTGTTTCTTTGATGCCCAAGAAATAGCACCTCCACCTAATGTGAAAATCCAACCCGAGGTAGATTTATTGTCACCAGCGCTAGTTATCCAACTTGCATCAGTATACCCTTCTAATACACTTGGAAATCCATTGTAGACAAGTCCTAGATTACTGGTTCTTTTGAGATAACCAAGTAATCTTTCAATTGCTTTCCAATGATCTATGCCGGGATTGCTGGTATATCGTGCAAGTTTGCATATTGCATATGCTATGTCAGGTCTTGTACAATGCATTGCATACATTACACTTCCAATAGCGCTTGCGTATTCGAGTTGAGCAATACATCTCTCTTCATTTTTATTGAGATTGATACTCGAGTCTATTGGGGTACTTGCATCCTTAATTTTTAGATGTCCAAACTTCTGAAGTACTTTTTGAATATAATGTGATTGACTTAGTGCATAGCCCCCACTAACTTTACTAACTTTTATACCCAGAATTGTATCAACTTCATTCAAATCTTTCATTTTAAATTTTGAAGTTAAATAATTCTTGGTGTCTTGTATCCCTTTCATGTTAGTACCGAATATTAATAAATCATCTACATATAAACAAATGATTACTCCATATTCCTTTGTGAATTTGGAGTAGATACATTTGTCGGCACTATTATATGTAAAACCATTTTGGAGTATAATTGAGTCAAATTTTTCGTGCCACTGTTTTGGTGCCTGTTTTAATCCGTATAACGATTTTGTTAGTTTGCAAACTTTTCTTTCATTTCCAGGAAGGATAAAACCCTCTGGTTGTTCCATGTAAACTTCTTCATTAAGTTCACCATTAAGGAAGGCCGTTTTGACATCCATTTGGTGGATATGCAACTGATAGATTGATGCTAATGCTATTAGTACTCGAATTGATGTAATTCTTGCAACCGGAGCATAAGTGTCAAAGAAATCAATTCCTTCCTTTTGCCGAAAACCCTTGGCTACTAATCTAGCTTTGAAAGTTTGCACACTACCATCGTTATTAAGTTTTCTTCGAAACACCCATTTGCAACCAATAGGTTTTGACCCTTGAGGCAAGTCTACCAAGACCCAAGTATTGTTTGATAAAATTGAATTCATTTCATCATTAATTGCCTCCTTCCAAAAAGCAGAATCTCTAGAAGTTATAGCTTCTTTGTATGTTTTTGGATCATCCTCTATATTTAGTACAATAGGAATTTTATTAGTAACTTCATCTCGGGTTCCTTTTACAAGAAACGCTATAGCTTGAGATGATATAAAATCTGGACCAAAAGATTTCTCTTTCCTGATTCTTTGTGTCCTTCTCATTTCTGTTTATTCTTCTGTTATTTTCCTTTTATTAGCAGAAGGTGTAGAAACATCCAGTGGTGTTTGGGTGGTGTTGGGATTTAATGGTTGATTTGTGGTTGAATCATCCTTGATTTTATTTTCAATAAACTCAACATCCCTTGATTCAACAATTATGTTTGAGGATAAATCTAGTAGTCTGTATGCTTTAGAGTTTTGTGCATATCCTACAAACAAACTTTTCAATGCTCTTGGACCTAATTTAGTCCGCCTTGGATCAGTCACCCTATAGAAGGCAATACACCCCCACACCTTTAGATATCGTAGATTAGGTTTTCGACCATTCCATAGTTCATAAGGAGAAACTTTAGTTTTCCTTGAAGTGATTCTATTATGCAAACGACATGCAGACAACAATGCTTCCCCCCACAAATTAAGTGGTAATTAGCATTTAATAACATAGAATTTACCATATCAACCAGAGTTCTATTTTTTCTTTCAGCCAACCCATTTTGTTGTGGCGTGTATGGTGCAGTATGCTGATGAATAATTCCATGTTCTTCGCAGAAGTTAGAAAATTCAGTGGAGAAGTATTCTCCTCCTCTATCACTACGTAGGACCTTTATTTTCCTACCCTTCTGATTTTCTACTTCTGTTTTATAGCGCTTGAACATGTCAAAAGCTTCATCTTTATTTCTGAGTAAATACACACATGTGTATTTAGAAAAATCATCAATAAAGGTAATGAAATACCTTTTTCCACCTCTGGTTAAAACTCCATTTAATTCACATATATCGGAATGAATTAAATCCAAAAGTTCCGAATTTCTTTCAACACTTGGGAATGGTTTCTTTGTAATCTTGGCTTGTATACATATTTCGCATTTATCATGTTTATCATTAGTAACAGAAATAAGACCATGTTTTGCCATATACTTTAAAAATTTATAGTTTAAATGCCCTAAACGTGCATGCCATAAAGGTAAAGAATCAATAATATAAGCAGAACATTCCTTTATTTCATTAATACTGAGTTTGAACATCCCATTACATGCATAACCTTTACCCACAAACATGCCATTTTTGGATAGAATTAAACTATTAGCCTCTAAGACAGATTTGACACCGCTTTTGCATAAGATTGATGCAGAGACAAGGTTCTTTTTGATATCAGGAACATGCAGCACATTCGTGAGTGTAATCTTCTTATTAGAAGTAAATTGAATCTCGACAGTTCCTTTTCCTAGAACTTTTGCTGCATTCCCATTACCCATGATCACTTCTTGTTCTGCAACCTCCTTATATGTCTTGAACAGATCCTTATTATTGCAAACGTGAACTGTTGCGCCGGAATCAAACCACCAATCTGAAGTTTTTGTTTCAGAAATTGCCAAGTGCACATCGGTTATCATACCAATTTGTAAATCTGAAACCATCGCAATGATTTCCTGCACTTCTTCATTCTGAACCATATTTGCATTTCCAGATTGTGCTTTATTCTGTTTTGGAGGAGCCCTGCACTCTCGTTTGTAATGGCCAAGTTTGCCGCAGTTGTAGCAAGCCCCGTTCTTCTTATCTTTTGGATTAGATTTGGCTTCAGACTTGCTTTTCTTATTTGGCTTAAAGTTCTGATTTTGACCTTTCTTCCTCTTTTTTCCAGAATTCACGTTGTTCACGTTGTTTGGTGGAAAAACACCATCGCGAATTCTATTCTCCTCTTCAATCCTTATGTGTTTTCCAATCCTTTCCAACGTGAGTTCTTCAGTCATGTGTAGGAGCTTTTTACGATAATTATTCCAACTAGGTGGAAGTTTAGCAATGATAGCCCCCACTTGAATCGATTCTGGAATTTGCACTTTTAAATCGGCAAGTTTTCCAACCAGAACTTGTAAATCATGCATCTGGTCCATAACAGAGATATCGTCTTTCATTTCAAATTCAAAATATTGCAAAGTAAGAAACTTATCTGTTCCAACTTTCTCGGTTTTGTATTTTGCTTCCAGTGCATCCCAAATTTCTTTAGGCGATTTCAGCGGAGTGTAGAGATCATACAAACGATCTGATAGCGTGTTAAGTATGTGGCCTCGGCATAGCAGTTCATCTTCCTCGCGTTTCATCCTCTGTTTTTTCAGTTCGTCGTTATCTTTATCTGTCGGAGGAGGAATTGGTGGAAGATTCTCATCCAGAACGTACGAGACTTTGAGAGTGGTGAGAAGAAACTTCATCTTGTCCTGCCATCTCGTGAAATTGGTCCCGTCCATTCTGGCCAGCCTGACGAAGTCCTGGTTCATGATCTTGAATGTTGATTCTGCACCGTTTTCCATTGCTGATATTGCTTTAAGATTGTTGAAGAATTTTGTGCAGAGTATAGTTGAAGCGTATGGCTTTGAGGCGCGTAATCGCTGTCCTTAAAGCAATATCTGCCCCCACTACAGTGTAGTTTGCCAACAGGGTGGAATGCAGATTGCTTCCTAGGATACAACAAAACCAGAACTCAGAGGCGCAGCAATGCCTGTGAGTCCAGTGGGATGCTTTTATTGGCTGTAGACTAAAACAGAGCGTGTATGCAGAGAAGGAGGAAGGAAGAAGATGATTGGACTGGTATGGGTTGACGGCTATATATAGCAGGCGAACATGTGCGACCGTTTGAACAGACGCGTCTATCTGTTTAAATTCAAAAAAAAATATGACTGTTGCCAACAGTCACACCCTTTCCGTACGGTCACGCACGCGCCCACGTGCCCCAAGTGCCCAAGTGCCCATCTTTGACCCATAATAATAATGCATAGGCCCAAGCCCACATACCCAAGCCCCCATGCAATCATAATCAAGCCCATATCAATTTAATTCACAATATCCTAAGCCAACCATTCCTATATACCTAGAAATAGTAAACAAAATTTGGTGATGTGGAACTAATTGCTTCCCTTCTAAAACAATCTCCCTCAACATAAACTTGTTTGCATATGATATATATTTTAAAGGCATATGGTGATAATGATTGTATGGATTTGAAATATGCCAGTATGCTTATGTATATGTGTGAATGAGTTTTGCATGTCTGGGAACAGGAAAGAAATACTTCTGTTCTTAGTTTACAGGTTTTTAAACCTTGCTCAAAAATTCAAATAATCCCACTAAAACAATTATAGACTTTGATCTCTGAGATAGAAAGGTTTGTATATGTATAACATCATTTTTTAAAAATGAATTCAAATTAAAATAATTAGCAAATATTTGAAAATAAGCATTTACAGGCAAAACAAATTAAAACAGAAAATTCAATGGTTTTAACTTCATGATTTAACTTCATAATCATTATGGTTGTTACTGAAGGTAGAGGGTGGTTAGGAGAGCTCAAAAAAAATGCTAAGAGGATTTATACACCACCGTGGTGGCAGCAATTGGTCGAGGTAAGGTTTTAGCTTAGTTTGAAATCAATGTCGGAATTTGGGTTCGTGCGGCGTCGTAAAGGATCTAGAATCAATCGCACTAGTAGCAACCGAACGAAGGAAGATTGGCGATGCTCTAGACGAAGCGGCTTGAGTTCTGGTGGCGTGGTTTGTCGACGGCGAGGTGATTGTCATTCTGGGTTGGTTTCAGTTTGGTGATGGGTAGTTCAATTTCGATATATGGCAAGTTCGACGTTTCTGGGTACTCGAGTTGATTGTCGAGAGCATCAGTGATATATGGAGGGTCTCGACGATGGCTGGAAGTTCATCGGCGATCGGTGCACGTGAATGTGATTTATTTATGCATCTGGAATTTTGTGGGTCTGGAAGAAGGCTTTGTCTCGGGTTCAAGAGCGTGAAAACATGGAAAGGACTCGAAGCAGAAAGGAAAGAAAGCGACTTGAAGTAAACTTTGGCAACGAAAGGCTTTGGATCGGGTTTTGTTTTGTTAGCCTGTTATTTTGAAATTTGGAAGGGAAGCATGTTCTCGGATTTTAATTTTTTTTTTGAAACCAAAGTCTGCACCAGGTTTAGAGTTATAAAATAAATATTTACCCAGGTTTAAAACTAAGGAGATGAACAAGTCTCAAGAATGAAATGTTAAGAATAAATGTTTTTAAAATTATTTTAAAAGATAATTACTTAATATAAGTAATTAAGGGTGAATAAGTAAGGGTTTTAAAGATTGATTAATTAAGTGTTTAAAGGTTAATTAATTTAAAGAATAATTAATTAAGGTGATTAATTAATTAAGGTAATTAATTTGAGAATAATTAATTAATTAAAGGTTAATTAATCAATGAAAGTGATTAAGGAATGATTATAATTAATTAAGGATTAATTAATTAATTATTGTAATTAATTAAGGGTAATTAATCAAAGGATTAATTATTAATTAGAGGATAATCAATGGTTAAATAATAATTAATCAAAATGGTTTATAATTAATTAATATTAATTAACCAGGATTAGTAATTCATAAGTAATTAATCTGATTTAAATTAATCAGACAATTAACTGATCTTACTTATGAATGTTTGGATTGAATTGGATGCTTTAAATTATGTGATATCCCTGATATATGATGTTCTGTGATATGATTAAGCTGTGAAATTAACTTATTATCTGTGATGAATGTAATTTATTTATCTGTGACGTACGTATATTATTTATCTGTGATCTGTGAATAAAGATAAGCGTTATAGTTTATACCGCTCATCAAATATATTGCTGTATTTGAATCTGTACTGATTAATGATGTTGCACTATTGTGTAAAACCCCTGGACCACACTATACACACACAAATATGGATTGCACGAGGAAATTGGTTAAGTCACAGATTTTGTTGAAATGGTTTTAAAGTTGAATTTTGAATTCAAATAGTTTTGAAAATGGAATTGGGTTAAATATGAAAAACTTTTAAAAACGGGTTTTAAAGATAAAGATTATTTTGATTAATTTGATAAAGTTTTAATATTTAAGTAATTTGATTTGAATTTAAATTCAAGATTTGATATTGAATTCTAGATTTGGAAATTATGGTTTAAAAAGGTTATACAAGTTATATAATGTATTTATATAGGTTTTAAACCATTTTAAAAGTATTGTTTTTGGGAATTTGAATTCAACCCAAGTTTTATACTTTAAAGGATATAGCTTGTGCAAATATAATTGCATTTTTTCGAAAACGAAAACTATTTGTTTTCAAATAATAATAGCTTTTATGTAAAGAAGGATTTCCAAATTATGTTGAAAAGATTTCAAATTTGAAGTGGAATAGTTTTGAAAGCTATCTTGAAGATTTGCTAAATCTTGTTGTTGAACTGAAATGGATCTTTTACTTAAAAATATTTAAATCGTAAATAGTTTGGAAAGCTGTGAATTAATCTTGTGAAAGTTTGTTAAACTTTGTTTCAAAATCGAAGAGGATTTTAAATGATGTATCTTTTATATATAAAATATTTGAAATAAGAATTGTTGTGAAAATTATGTATGGATCTTTGGAAATAGTTTTGAAAGCTCTAAATTGAATCTTTAGTTTAATAATTATGGATGTCTATTCAGGTTAAGTTGTGTCATCACCTAGTATTTGGAAACTGAATATCCAACATTGTTTGGTTCACCACTCTAGTATTTTGCACTCTCACGCTGAAAAAAATGACATTTGTGTGCAGTTCGACACCCCATTTCGAGAAAAATGAAAAAACCCATGTTGTATTCCCATGAGTTCCGTTGTATTATTATGCATCATTTTGAAATTATTTTGAAAAATGTACTTAACATTTAGTTTACTTTCATCAATAAATCTACTATATTAGGCTATATATTTTCACATGTTCTGTTTAACATGTTATTGTATTTTTAACACAGTTTTGACATATATAAACCATGCTAAATATGCAGTGTACCGCAAGAGACTACTTTGTTTTTATAGGCATTAGATATTGCCATCAATATCCTTATATAAACTGAGACAAGATAAATTTCTGGTGGAGCAAGAAGAATGGCATTGGCCCAATTAGTACCTTGTATTCAGTAGTCCTGGTGCATTAGTGCGTACTAGAAACCTGAATTTAGTAATAATGCTTTTTTTCCACATATTTGGAATTCAATATGACATACCTATTAATTAGAAACCAAATAGAAGAATGTTAGACCAGTACATTGGTAGTTCTTTTAGCTGAAAGGATTTTTCATTAGCATTAAAGATGTGGTTCAAGCAAATCATATGGGTAGGCCTATAAATGAACCATTATTCTGGATGGCCTAAAGAATATGACTATTTCTATGCAAATTCTTGAGAAAGTTTAGTATCACACATTGTAAATGCTATGTAGACATCTTGCTATAGCTCACGATTTGATTGATCGATCTTCATTCTATTTAATCCCTCTTATGCAAGGGAAGGTTATCTTGTCTTTGCAATTCTAAATTTTCTGATTACTATGAAAGAACAGTGGAAGTTTATTAAAAGTTCAACTAATGCATCAGAGATGATATGAACCTGTATTTACGCTTTAATGGGTAGCATTTGTACATGCCAAATATTGATATTCATCCATACATGACGAAATATGATGTATGTATAACACTGAAATAGTGGAACTTACACTTATTTTAATAAAGGATAGTGTTGTAAGCTAACGCTAAATTTTCAAGGTGTTTTGTTGGTCATTATTGCATGCTAATGATTTTTTTATTTTAAATATATGATTTTTCATTTCGTATTTATATCTTAGGTGAAGTCTCAGCGACATCGAATTATTTCATACTAACTTAATTTAATTTTTCTTAATTATACATTTAATTCGATATTTCTTATTTCGTTTTAAATATTGAAAATAAATTTTTTGTCAATTATGTTAGCATTATGTCGAGGTGGAGCCTTGGTGGAACGGTTTAGTCACCCGCATGATGATCTGGATGTTCAAGTCCGAATCCAGAAACAACCTCCTCGCAATGCAAAGGAAATGCTGCATATATTATCGACCTCTTCAGAGTCTACTATCGTGCAGGTGTCTCGTCCATACACCTTTAACTGATACTTTTGTGTTAATCACCTTTAACTGCGCACATGCATACACCAACGGTGTGCAGTGGTCATAGTCCAAATTAGATGACAACATTTGTTAATAAAAGCACATAGTCTATGTTTTAGCGTGCTTATGTTTTTTTTATTGAACTGATACATACATTTTAAACTGTTCGCTGTAGAAAATATCTAGATAGACACATACATGTAAAGTATTCAAGTAAAAAAAAATACTATAAAAAATCAAGTCCAAATCGGTTTTTGTTTCCGAAATTCTCTTCGTTCAATCCATACAAAAGGTATTGACTTATATATTTTTCCTAGGAAATGAACCCATGTAGATCTTTTAAAAAAAATACTTAGTAAAAAGTCCGATGTTGAATATTTTTTAATTTTGTTTTAGTTATATTGCATGAGTTAGTTACAGCAGGTTACTGTTACTGATTCTTGGTATATATCACAAACTTATAGTCAGAAGGTGCAGAATTAGAATAATATCTATAGATCTAGGTTGATTTTAGAGTTTAAAGAGCAGTCATGTAAATTGAGCTCGTGAGTGTCATCTCGAAGGTTCAACTTTTCGTTTTCTACTGCCATTCCGATCAGAGGAAAAATTCAAAATTTTGATTTCGCTTCGGACATTTCGAAAATTCCGTTCAATTTCAGTTTACGAACATCGGTAATTTTATGTAAATACACCAATAAATATGCAATAGTTGTATTTATTTTTTGTTGTATTTTAAATTTTTTTATTGGCTGTGATGGGAAATTCCAAACCAAATTACATTGGAAAGTATTATAACTCAATTCCTACTCTATGTTTGGTTATCATACTACTAAAAACACAAAATCCAGTACAATATTTGAAAATGTCCAAAATCAAGTTATTATACTAAAAATAATGGGTCCGTCTATTCTCACCCCATTATTTTCTCTTCCCACCCCATAGTTTTTTTAAAAAAAAATCCACCCCATTAATTTCTCTCCCCACCCCGTTCAATTCCATTAATACCCTCTTTGTCGATCAAAATCCTAATTAAAAAACTCTCAACCAATTAGCCGATTAAAACACAGTTCGAAGGAGTCACCGCAGTCGCCGTCGCCATTCAGTCGTCGTCGCGCCATGGAGAAAGAACGAAGGAGCAAGCATAGGCACGGTATGATTTCTGTACTCGAATTAACGATTCGATGGTGTTGCTTTCGATTTCTGTCTGTATTCGAGTTCACCATTCGACCATAGGTGAAGCGACTCGAACGAGGTTGCTTAATCAACCTCGTGCGAGTATAACGTGGTGTTGTCAACACCCACGTTATGACTGGACGAGGTTGATTAAGCAACCTCGTTCGTGTCGCTTCATCTATGACTTGAGAATGTTTATAAATTTTTTGACCTGATATGGATCTTTTGATTTGCCTTTGCAAGTTCTTGACTTAGTAACCCTTCGTATACTGTTTCCATATACACAAGTTTCCATATACATATTTGCTTTGCTTTCTTTCCTGTTGCCATTTGATTTTAGAAGCAAGTTTCCATAATCAACCTCTGTGTGCCACTGTATTATTGAATATAACACCTAAATTTGACATTACTGACATTAACATTACGGGTACCCTAACATTACTGACATTAACATTACTGAAGGGGTCACTAACATTACTGACATTAATATTTGCGAATATTTTTTTGATATGGGTTACTTTGTAAACCAAATTTAGGTGTCACTGTGTTTATTTTTCTTCTTATAGTTTCCAGTAATTTCTAACTTCATGGTAAAACAATAGTTCAATTTTCTAACTTCAGTCGTATATAAAACAGTTTGCATCATGGTGTACATATGGATTTAAAATTTGTTTTGTTGTTGCAGAAAGTTCAAAAAAACCAACACGCAATCCCCTAACGGCTTCCGAAAGAAATCGACGCATGAAAGCGAGAAATCCAGACACTACAACTCAAACAGAGGAACAAAATCGAGACGAGCATGATATTCAAGAGCGTATTGTTGAGCATGTTGTTCAAGAGCAAAATTTAGAAGAATAACCGATGTGATTAGCAGCTGCGATACCCACATTGCTTCATTGATACGAAATGGCAAGGTATGTCTTACAATATTCTATTAAATAAATTATATATCACAATAGCATAATATACTGTTAAGTTGTCTTTTAGGAACGAGACACTCTGTTATGTGTAAACCACGGTACAAAGATTTTAAATTGGAAAATACCAAGCGATGCAACAATTTTTAAAGGATATGTGGAATCTTCCGGATTATTTTCTCTAGTAGAGACATGTTATAGCTCGGTAAATAAAGTACTTATATCTTGTTTTGTTGAGCGTTGGCATCCGGAATCAAATACATTTCACCTACCATTCGGTGAGATGACTATAACATTAGACGATGTTGCCTCCCTACTACATATTCCGGTTGAAGGATTACCAATACAAACAAATAATTATTCCCGAAGTGATATTACTAATTTGGTTGTCAATAATTTGGGGATAAGTGATATTGAAGCAAAAAATACCATGAAGGAAAGTGTTGGATACAAATTGCCTTATACTAAATTGTACGAAATTTTTGATGGAGTCTGCGATGATTGGGAAGAAGAAAAAATTAAACAAGCTGCTCGTGCATATCTACTGTATTTAGTGGGCAATACATTATTTGTTGATAAAAGTAAGTCTCATGTGTCCGTACATTATTTAAACCAAATCGGTAATTTGGATGAAGTTCGTAATTATTCTTGGGGTTCGGCAACTCTATGTTGGCTATATAGGCAGCTAGGTCTTGCGAGTAGAATAGAAGTGAAACAAGTTGCTGGTTTTCTCGGATTGTTGGAATCATGGATATATGAACATTTCGTACATCTGCATCCATCAACCAAAATGTATAATGAAAGTTCACCAAGAGCGGCCCGTTGGGATCCAGCAAACGATTATCGTGCATCTCATAAGGAACTTAGGCTGTATCTTGATAACATTCAAGAACATGAGGTTTGAATCATTTGAATTTTTGAATTTTTTTTTCTACAAATTAGGCTTGAATCATTTGAATTTTTTTAATTCAAGTTTTAATAAATGCATTTTTTTTTACAAATTCATGTAGGTAGTCTTTGACCCTTACATGCATGCAAGACAATTCCATCCTTTTTCGCAAATTGCTTGGTATTATAGTTGTTTATTATGCTTAAATGTGGTAGAACCATATCACCCCACCCAGGTTTTGCGGCAATTTGGTAGGGTTCAAAACATTCTGCGGCCTATCATTCAATCAACTAGTAAAAACACTCATCGCGGTGCTACGGCTTCAACGTATAAAGTGCTTTACGAGTTTGTGGAAAATATTTGGAATGAGTGGCCAAATCATGTTGTTAGTGCACAATATCGTTCCATTCTTCTGCGTGAATCCACTGAAACGGTGACAAGTGATTATTTTGATTGGTATTACCCGTGCACCGTGTTAAAAGTTCATCCGGTTAATGAACAAATTATTCACCGTAGCAATTGACCTTCGTACGATCATTTATACACGGTAAAAGTCAGTATACTATTCTTTTATATCTGATTTTACAATAATAACTTATTATTGAAATCCACTGCAGAGCTATGAAGAGCTTAATGATGTGATTAGTGAAGGCATAACACTGGCTTCATCACAACCGGAGACTTCACGTTTGGCTCATCCTGGTAGAATCCGCAAAGCCCTTACTAAAGCTAAAAAGATTTGTGCTCGTTTTGTTAAAAAGGATGATTAGTTTTAGTTAGTGATTTTCAGTTAATGCACTTCTTGTTGTGGAACAATTTCAACTCTTTTTGTTGTGTAAACGGATGGTTATTTTGTATTATGTGGATGGTTAATGTACTTGTAGTTAATGTACTTCTAGTTTGTTATAATGTGCTTGCATGGCTGGTTAATTTTCATGTTTGTTCTTTCAGTTTGCTTATATCAACTGGTTATGTTTGCTTGTAGTTAATGTACTTCAGTTTCTTGTACTTCAGTTTGCTTGTAGTTAATGTACTAGTCATGTTTGCTTGTAGTTAATGTACTTCAGTTTTCTTGTACTTCAGTTTCTTTCAGTACTTCAGTTTGCTTGTAGTTTTCTTATACTTCAGCTTTCTTGTACTGGTCATGTTTCTTGTAGTTAAAGTTCTTGTATTCAGTTTGCTATTTCAGTTTGCTTGAAACTCTCGGGTAAGGCTTAAAGTTCTTGACCTTGTATAGAACGAGGATAACCTTTATATACCGTCAACCACTTATGTTATCTCCGTACTTGACCACGTCAATAATGGACGTTGATTGCATGCAATACTCGTTCGCATTTTCGTGTTTACTTTAAAAACTCTCGGGTAAAACATTTGTTGTCAATACCCTGTAAGGAACGGGACTTACATAATAATATCGTCCGGTACGAACGATATTTGCCAAACGTCATCGTCCAAGCCAGACGTGGTCAATATTAACCACAACGTTTGTTTCATACGGTATTCCTGTGGTAGCCACGTCTCCACTTGACGTAAAATAAATGTTGATGTCGTTCATTAGCTATTTTTTGATGTGGCAAACTCTCGGGTTTCTATTGATTTTGAACACCCTGCATACAACGAGGGTAACATGTATTTAAGGTTTACCTCAACCTTCATATTTTTCACAGATCTCGTCCGGTTCTGACGTTATTTTATTTATTGTTAACGTCGTCTACTGACGCGACTTCTTTGTGTACCACGTCCACCGTAGTGCAATCAACAAGTTATAACAGGTACAGAAGCAATTTCACAACAACAATTTCCCACCAACAATAATAATTCAAAGCTACTTCAACAATGTCTAATCTTGTACAGATGTTTAACAAGATTAGACCTAATCTTGTTTTCAAACTACATTTTAACTTAGAATAACATGGTCACAATTTTCCCACGTAGCCATATTTTCATAATCTTCCATCATCTTCCATTCTTCTCTTCTAGCTCGTAATATATGCTCCTACTGTTCCGCTTCAACATGGCGATTATTAAACCAACTGCTGTATACTTGTGGTACCGGATGGTTCGTTTGTAAGACGGCCTATACAAATAAAAAAAATTCATTGTAATTGTAAATACTTCATCTATTTGATGAAAATAAAATGATTAATGCATAATACCTGGACAAAATGGTGATTGTTTACGTGAATAATCTCTAGTTCACGACGATACAATTGAGATGGAATTTTTCCTCTTAAAGGTGGTATAGTCAAACTCAAACTGTCACTGATACTAAAAACGACAATATTATATTTCGTAGCTATTATGTATCCAATCTCGGGCATAATCATCCACTTACTTGGTTCGGCACCGTCAAATTCGTGATTAAGCACATTTAGCAAATAGGTGGTTCTACCTTTTTCAATAAACACTTGTTCATACATCTCTTGATATTGTTCAAGTTCTTCCATTAATTCCTTACGGACTTGCCACCATCGATCTTCCCCTAATCCTAAAAAAGAAGCAACACATCTAAATCCACAATTACCATCCATATCCACGTCTACAATTCCTTCAACGTATGGCTTCCACTTTTTTGGTATGCAATTTTCATACACACCTAAATTTATATTTTTAGGTCTACGAACAATCAGTTTTTCTTTTTTTACCGAAATACAAGGATCAACTTTTTGTTTCTTAACTACGCTATATTGGGTTGAAGCACATTCACCAAGTTCAAATGCGGAAGGTAACCTTTTTGTTGAAGTATCAATTTTTTTATGAGACCTTCCACGGATTTTGACTTTGCTAACCGGAGATGCAAGAGTTGATGTTTGTGGATAAATAATCTCTTTTATTTTCTTATAGACTTGCATTTGATGCGGTAATTCCAATTTCATAACTTCATTTACCGTTTCTTCAAGCTTTTTCTTCATATTAAAATCTCTTTTCTCTTCCATTTTTATAATATGCAATCTAGTCCAATGAACATGAATCAAGTCCAAAGGTATTTCAACATTTCGACCGACTTTTGCTAACGCATGAAAGCATGGAAGTCCGTGTGTCTTACGAATGACACATCCGCATAAGTCATCATCTACAATTTCATAAGAGTTTACCTGTAGAAGCTCGGAATGAATTAGCTCCAAAGCCGCAAGTGAAACTACACCACGTAGATTTTTAAATTCTTTTTTATGATAAATATGAGCTACTTTGAATAGGCTTGTTTCAAATGAAGCTTTTAGTTCGGTAAAAGATAGTTCAAGTAGTGAATGCATACTCTCCCATGCTCTTTCGAAGTTGCATTGACTTGTGGCTAAATGTTTTTTTAATTTAGCATGTGCGGCCTCGGCTCTAGAAGAAAATAGATATTAAATTATTGCTATAAAAAATTCTAAAATAATTAAATAAATATAAAAGCAAGTGTCTTACCTATTTGATGTATAGTTGCCAAAGTGCATAAAATTGTCAATCCAAGCATGGACAAATCGATCTTTCCATGTCTCAAGCCAATTTTCAGTAATGTAATTTATTAACTTTGGGTACTCACCGTACTTGAAATGCAAATCTTGTGGATTATTATTATATTGCTCAATATTCCCAGACTCGCATAAATTGGTCCAATCTTGAAAAAATTGTTTTTTTCCTTCTTTTTTCATACCCGTAACTCTTCTTTGAATAAAAGAAAGAATATTTTTTTTCAATATGCCACTTGCATAGGATATGAGCTGCTTGGGGAAAAACAATGTTAATGGCATTAATCAATGTTATCTCTCTATCCATGACAATGACACTTGGCATTTCTATATCACAATCAATCATCACCAATTGAAGACGAGTCAAGGCCCAAAGATAGTAATTTTCACGTTCAGATACGAGATATGCAATAGCAACGCAAAAGGTTTTATTAGTTGATGTGACACCGACAATCTCCAACAACGGCATTCTATATTTGTTTGTTTTGTAAGTACAATCCATAACAAGAAGATGTGGAAATGTTCTTAGCAAATCTATACTCGTAGGATGAGCCCAAAATATATCAGTAATTACATCACTTCCATCTAAAGTATTACGATGCCATTCGAAGTAATTTTTATCCTTAAGCTTGCTTAAGAGATATTGTATTTGAGAACGACCTGCTCTATCCATTTTCTTGTGCCTAGAAAGAACGTTATATACAGTTTTAATTGTTGTACTATTAGATGGATCGTTTTGTTTTATAGTGTGCAAAATGGCTTTTGGCTTCACCATATTTTTGTACATTTCAACGGCTAATTTTTTTTCATCCTCCGTTAGTCGACCAAGAAAAGAGTGGCCTTCCGAGCTGTAAAGTGAAGAATGATTATGAACACCGCATATGACTTCTAATCTCCAATTATATGAACTATGATGTTTAACACCTTTCAAACGAAATGGGCAATTGCACTTTTTTGTACTTGTTAATCTAATACTGTTAGATTTCTTGCCTTTGTACTCTTTATATGCTCCACTTCTCTCACATCCAAATATAATTCTTGGATTTCTATCGCTACTGTTAATATCCGATTTTAAGATTACGACTACCATTGCATTCCGTCTAGCAGTTAAATCAATCCATTCTTTCATTTTATATCTATTTGGAAATACCTTCATACAATAAAAAAATGAGAAATTTTAAATTTAGAAAATAAACTAATTTACATAATAGTAAAATAAATTACATATATCATATGTTGTGAACTCATTACTATAATCCATAACAATTTCTTCATCTTCTTCGGCCACCCATCCAATCTACAAAATACAAAACGGGCATAGAATGTAACAAACAATGTTTTCATTATTTTCTAGTACATGATAAACTAGGTTTTGATCAATTCCTAGTGTATATGGCACTATGATTATATAAGTTCCTAGTATAGCAGCAGCCATGAAAGAAGCATACATGATTTTGTTGTACGTAGTCATCTGTCGTATCCTCCATATCAATTTCAGCAAACGGAAGAGAGATGAAGATGAAGATGAAGATGAATAGACACAGCAAAAGTAAATTGAATAAGATATCTTTTAGACTGTTAAAGGGTATAATTGGAAATAAAATTTTAAAATTTTTACCGGGGGTAGAGAGAATATATTGGGGGGTTAATAGACGGACCCAAAAATAATAAGGCCAACACTTTTTAAAATATCCCATTCCATCAAAACTATAGAGTGTTGGTAACTTAGAGCTCAGAAGCCATTGTTCCTTCTTTGAAAACTGCTCCTAAAAATCGATGAACGCAAAGAGAGGGGAAAAAAAAAAACAGACCACCGTTTCTCGATGCTTCGCCTTTTCCTTACTTTCTTACCGCTTCTCTTGCTTGCAACTTTTCCTCACTTTCATGTGTTTTTTTTTACAATGATTTTTTTCCTGAACTGAGATCTGGAACGGATTTTCAATTCAATTTCAACCCGGTCATCTCATGTGTACTGCCTGAGCTGGATTTGTAGCGTTGCTCCTATGCCTCTTAAAGAATTATGTTGATGTTTGTGGTTGTTGCTGCATAAAATAGTGTTTTTCTATTTACTACCATGCCTCCTAAATTTACTTGGTTGTGTCCATAGACGATGACATACTTTGGGTGCTTTGGGGAGTTTTTAAGTGTTCAATCTATATCAAGGTTTTTGTTGAATTTGAACAACTATATTATTTACTATATGTATACATCTGACTATTATGTTTGTTAAATAAAAGGTGTACCAGATGCACTTTGTGTATTCCATCCAGATGATCTATCTATATGTAGACTCTTTTTAGATCAAAGATGTAAAAGCACTTTGGTGAACGTTTCTCTCGTGTCGTTAGCAGGCTATATGGGAAAGGAGGCATAACAAATTTAGCAATTGAAAACTCTATATAACCAGTAGACCCCTTCTTTCTAATGGTCCCACGCTATTATAAAAGTTAATAGCCAGTAAATTTGATCTCCTTAGCGATCAGCATGACAATGACACATTACAATTGATTCCTAGAGAGTGTAACTTAATTACCATTTACTCGTCATTTAGATATGATCATGATACATTAGTTAAATTATAACTTGGACTTTCAGGTGCTTTAAGAATTCAAGGCGAAGGGGAGGTACATCATACTAGCATGATTCTGGTATATTTTGCTTCTGCTTCTCAGTATTGATTAATCAGGTATTGCTTATTTTTGATGTATTTTGGATGTAGTAGTTTCTTAATCATGTTATTTTCATCATCACTAATATGATGGCGACACTGATCTGCTTTTTGGGTACTTGTACAGTATCAAAAGCTGGTACCTACCATTTTCTTGATTAATTTTAACTGCAAATGATTTTGAAGTATTAAATATAATTTTATATCATCGGATGATGTATGATAAATCTTCTCATTCCCCTCATAATGAATTATATTCCAGATTAAATTGGTACTTGCCATATTTTGAATTGAGATATCAAAGAGTGATTCAAAAATGATGACATGTGCCTGGTTAAAGGAACCCTCATTCTTACCTCACCTCCTTATGAATGAGAAGTAGGCTTTTTCCTTCTATAACTCACTGTTTTCAGTCGCTTCTTCAATAATCATTGTTCGTAGTTTGTATTTAAGAATTATGTGCCAGTTTATCTTGGCATACGCCATTGTTATCCCCAGACTCAAGCATGCAATAGTGAAGTGATATGTTTTATTTGGATGCCAATCTTACAGATACATTTCAGTTTCATATGCAAAATGATTACAAATCCCTAATTCTTTGTTGTTTTGCAATGATGAAGTTTCATTTTATATTTAATCAGTTCCCCTGCTCGTGCAATGCACATGAGCATAGGAACAAATGAGTCAATTCATGATCTTCTAAACGGGACACCTCAAACAGACGGAAATACTAAACATGCACATATTAACAGCGTAAAAGATAAAGATAAAGATAACTACTTTGCCGAAACAAAGGAATAACTAGCTTCGACTACCTATTGAAATATTTTGTATAGTATGAAAAAACTTCCAATTTTGTTTGGCGATCACTGTTAATGATCTTTATGGAATTTTCTATGTTGCTCTAGAAGATATATTAATAGATTGACATGTGTTAAAACTTACGTCAAATTATTTTATTTGAATATATATAAATATATTGTAATTATATAGTTAAAAAAATGGCGGGGGAAGAAAAAGCCAACGCTGATCCTAGATTTTGCTAGAGCATATATTTATATGGTATATTTTGTTGCTTAAGGTGTACTACACCACTTGAGGCTGTGCTTAGTTTGGCTTGTCTCCTTATTCAACGTTGTTTCGAATCTGTTTCAAGCTTTAACGTAATTGGAAAACGCGAAGTAAAACTTAGAAGAAAAATGAAAATAGACTAAGACTTTAACAATAAAAAGTTTTTCTTAATGTGCATTACGTAAGTGACATAGATAGATGATAAATGTATTACATAATAAGACTTTAACAGTAAAGAAGCCAGAAAACAACAAATCATAAGTTTTGCTTGAAGTGCTTGACGTGCATAAGTAAAGCTCACATGTACAACACTATATATGCACGCGTGTCTTTATTCTTTACTCGTATACAGGCGGATAGCTTACATAATTGCATTTGTATCAAATATGCACACATGTATAATATTAAATGAATAGCATATGTTCATACGATGTATTTAATCGCGAATAGAAGTTTTCTTTTGTTAATTATTTACAACATAATTTGTTACTTAGTGAAGAATCTTTAAGTTGTTAACAACAATTCATTTTGGCCAATAACCTAGAGCAACCATATTTAAGACCATAATCAACAATCCGATCTATTCACTTCACACTCTCACCTGTTTTTCAACTGAACGAACGAATTGCGCGTTCAAATAACCGCAAAACTATCCACGGACCAGTAAAGTTAAATAATTGGTAGAATTTATAATAGCGAAGCTTCGCCATTATAAACTTATGCCCTAAACTTATGTCGCTACAACTTATAACAGCGAAGCTTCCACCGTTATAAATTTATAATAGCGGAGTCTTCACCGTTATAAACTTATAACGGCTTCTAATGGCGAGGCTTTCACCGTTATAAGTTTATTACCGCCAAGCTTTCGCCGTTATAAGTTTATAACAGCGAATCTTTCACCATTATAAACTTATAACGACCTCTAACAGTGAAAATTTCGTCGTTATAAAAACTAGCCACTGTTTAGTGAACTAGCCACGAAATTGGTTTGAAATAGCCATAGAAAAGTGAACTAGCCACACTTAATTGCTCTGTGTCTAGTTTTTCAATCGAACAAGCAATTGTTGGTAGCGTCCTAACATAAAAAAAATAGAGATGCACGCATATCCACCATTTTATCAGAAGGCGAAGATTGAGAATGATTGGCTGGGGTGACTACAGCAGCCACTTCTTCAATTTGAGTACATTTTGGAGCCTTTTCAACTCCATCCCGACATAAATAAAGAAAAACAATACAAATTTGCAAACCGTGTTTTTTCGAAGTTTGCAATTTTTTTTATCTTGATCCATGTTTACAAATGAAGGTGAAGTTTATGCTAGTTTGAATTTTGGGTTGGTTTAAGTTTGTGGAATGAGATTGATCTGGTGTCACTTACTCTTTGCATATTTTCTCCTCCAATAAAATTGTTACTTCCAACTGTTATCTATTTATTTCTATAAACTTTATTAACTTGGAGTTATTCCTTTTGTGTTTTGTACAAATGTGGATAGAATACACAATCTATACGCAAGCATCTTTTAGAATACTGAAAAGTATTCTAAGTCGGGTTTACATGGAAAATCAAATTTATGTTACTTCTATTTTATATTCTTATTTTGTGCACTTGATATACGTATAACTAATCTATTATAATGTAATATCTATCGTGAATGACTGTGTAGATGGTTAAAAATTTATATGCATGCTAGCAAGTATTATAAAATAAACATGGGTTACCAATTTATTGTGATAGAATAAAGTGGTCCTATATTTTTATTGTAAATGTTAACTGATTATTCAATTATGGAAGCGTTGGAGGGAGAAAGACTTGATTTTTTTCATTGATCCTTTTCTGTTGAAAGAAGAGATGGATTACTTCAAAAATTGCATGATAAGACCTTTGATTAGTAAATGTTTTGTGGCTACGAACATATAACCAAAACCCAAATCAATATAATGAAATACATGTAAAATAAAAGTACTTATAAATTTAGTTATTCACCAACATAAGCTTTCTTTTCCCAAGACTCATCCGAAGTCACAGAGGGTAACCGTTCATTTCTTTTTCCTTCCTCATTCAATTCGTAAATAACATTGGAGTTCTCTTCAACTTGCACGCTGACGTATTTCAATTCATCAATGCCTTTGAATTTTTTGTTCCTTTTTGGTTCCATTTCTAGTTTTGTATTTTGCGATATATTGGTATTGACCTCGTTGGATAGATTGCAATAGTCACTGTCCATGAACGTTCATGTCCTCGTGTTAGCAACCAATAGTTTTGGTATGCTGAAACCTTCATCCACATTCATTTGTTTGAATTTTGATGGTTGGGATAACTGGTGCTTATGTTTCGGAGGATAGTTGTGATTGCATTGTGATTTCTTTTTTAAGAATTAGATAATCTCTTGTGTCAAAGTTGGTTTTCGCCTTGTCTTCTCCCCGATATTTTATGCAGCCAAATCGCATGCCTTTGCTGCTTCTTCGCTATCTGAAGCAAAACATGTAGGATTAATGCTATGTAAAACACGTAATATATGGGCCTGAAGCATTGTATTTTTTATTTTGTAGCAACCCTTAGGTACAGTTAACGTTAATTAAAACATAATGGTTACTGTGAAATAATAAAAAGTATAATGTTTCATGCCTATTACATGCTTTACATAACGTTAATTCTACGTGTTTTCCTTCAAATACTAAAGAAGCAGCAGCAAAGGCATATGATTTGGCTGCAATAAACTATTGAAGGGAATAGAAGGCGATTACCTACTTTGATATAAGAGATTATTTAATTCACAATGGAACCACAACTATCCTCTAAAACACAATACCAGTTAGCCCAACCATCATAATTCAAACAAATGAGGAGAAGATTTTAACGTATCAAAACTATTGGCCGCAAACATGAGGACATAATGTTCATGGGCAATAAATATTGCAATCTATCCGACGAGGTTAATACCACTATATCGTAATAATTCAGAACTAGGAATGGAACAAAAAAAATCAAAGGCATCGATGAATCGAATTACGTCAGTGTGTATGTTGAAGAGAATTCTAATGAACATTGATGAATTGAATGAAAAAGGAAAAAGAACACAAACGGTTATTCACTATAGCTTTGAATGAGTCATTGGGAAAATGTCTTATGTCTACATTTATAAGTACTTTTATTTTCACATGTATTTCATTATATTAACAATTTAATTGAACAAATCCACTGTACTCAATTGTTATGTCATATAAGTGCAAAGCCACTTTGAGTTATTAGGCCATTAATCCTTAACATCAGTTGAATTATAATTCTTTTTTTTTTTTGCTTCTGCAATGGATGTTGGGTGAATGAATTAATAAATTCAGTGTAACTATTTGGTTCAAAACTAAAAGAATGCGATCAGTTTCACAACCAAATATTAATGTTATAATGATTCAAAACCTATTATACTCAAGTATATGTTCAACTGGTGATTTTGGTGTTTATTTCTGCGATATTATTTTGTATGTATGGTATGTTCCATCTGAGTAAAAGTCAAGGTACATCTACCTGTGCAGTAGTTATTATACAAGCATTAGCACTGTTTGCATCCATAGGTTATGAAAATAATATACTAAATATGTACCAAACCTTCGTATAAGGAAAGAAAAATTCTGGCTTATTTTCTGCTAATGTACCAATTATACCTACTAATCTTTATTTGGATGGAGGAAACATACTGTAAATTTTCGGTTTGTCCGACTGTTGTTTTCCATTTCAATTAAATATACTTATTTGTTGTGTTTAATCAATTCTATTTATTACAGTGATTAAGTAACCGTGTTTATAATTTGTTTGCAATACACAACCAGAGCAGGACTACAAATAAATCTGACCAAAAGGTAAGCATGTTTGAAGGTATAGTTAAAATTAACGCCTTTAATTTTTTACATCTTATGCTAGGTGCATTACCTAAGCTGAAATGCTAACATAATAATTGATACTTCATGTATACCGAATACGCACCGGTCGATGTACCCAGCTTATCTTTTGGAAATTGTTTGGCATGTTAAATTTTCAGTATATGTGGGGTTAAGTGGTATGTAGATTTTTTGTTTTTCTTGTTTTGTAATTGTACTTTATATACAACATGTCACTGGGACAACGTGTCACATGTAAATAAACGTTCGAATCACGCTACGCAAGTTTCGAACTTGTGACCTCTCGCACTGAAACCAAACCACTTAACCTCTTGGACAATGGTGCTTGTCATGTAGATTTATTTTGCTGCATAGGGAGAAGCCGTGAGTGGTGTGTATGTTTAACAATTGCTGTAGTAACATCAGATTTTCTGTCTTGTTTGACAGGTTAAATACATTTGTGTTAGTTATTTTCTGCTCCGTCTTGGTGCTCATTATGGACTTCAAAATTATCATCTGAATTTTGGGTATTATAGCATTGTAAGTGTCTTATTTTTCCAAGTAGTCTAAAATATTTTGCTACATTGCGCCAGCGGCTTTCAAATTGCTTGCAAAGCAGTAAAAATTTCTAATGCAGTACTTAATTCTCTTTTCAGTGTATATTTTTCTTCAGTGGACATTTATTTCACTAACACTCTAAATTTAGGTGTAAAAATGTGCAAATAATCAAATAGGTTGATTACATATTGTTTTTATTTAGTTAATAACTTTCAGGTTTATTGTAGTTATTAACCATTGTGTGCATCACTTTTTCTGTCATACTCGTAATATCCTGTTAATATCCTGTTCAGTTTATGTTTTAACCATATGGTTCCCGCGTTCATATAATGTCGTGTTAATGCGTTAACTATGTCGGTGCTTTTCCCTTTCTCTTTCATGTGTATTTAATAACTTGGACCGGTATCAAATTGACTATCATACTAATGGACAGATGGGTTGACCGAAATTATTGGTTAATTACTGTTATGTCATAAAATGTGAAAAGTTATGCTGCTTATTCCATTTTTTGGCTAAGATGATAGATATCCTATGTTGTTTTATACTGAAATCATAAACTTACATACCAACGGAAAATTTGTGTTTCATGTAATCAGTTTGTGGCTTACACCACCATGCAAACTTTGGTCAAAACAAAGATTTTATTGCTGCTTCTTCAACTTGCGCTGTCAGTTCTTAGTGTAATCATCATTTGCATTTGTCAATCAGTTTTTATTTATTTAAGCTAACACATTTTTTTTCTATGTAATGTTCAGAAATTTAATGTCAAAAGGGAAAATAATGTAAGATTGAATGAGTACATTGGTAATTCAACTGAATGTTGATTTTTGATAAGTTTTTCACATATATTTTGGTATAAAGGTAAGATGTTATTGCATACTTGTATCAGTGAAGTAACACAATGCTTTTTTTATGTAGATCATTGTATGGCTCAATTGTTCTTCAGCGGTTTATTATCTATGTTCTTTTGGAGTTGAAGGATTGAGTTGCTACAGCTTTTAGATGAAGTTCTCATCATTTATGTCACGACAATTTTAGGTGAATGAACAGTTTATTTGATTCAATAACCCACCCTTTACTATTCCCACTATGAAGCTGTGTTTACATCACTTTGAAATTAAAATTTTGGGTTCAAGATTTATTCATACGGCATAGGTGAAGCGCCGAGACAGTGTGTTACTACTGCTTTTCCTTCACATTCTTAGTTTATAAAGAAAAGTATAGCAAACAAATTTGATGATTGAGACAATTCATCCACTTTGAGTCTTGGCGCAACGGTTGGTCACCCGCATAGGGAGAAGCCGTGAGTGGTGTGTCTGTTTAACATTTGCTGTAATAACATCAGATTTTCTGTCTTGTTTGACAGATTAAATACATTTGTGTTAGTTATTTTCTGCTCTGTCTTGGTTGCCATTATGGACTTTAAAATTATCATCTGAATTTTGGGTATAATAGTATTATAAGTACAGAGTCTTATTTTCTCCAAGTAGTCTAAAAAGTTTTTGCTACATTGCGCCATCGGATTTATTTCGCTAACACTCTAAATTTAGGTGTAAAAATGTGCAAATCATCAAATAGGTTGATTACATATTGTTTTTATTTAGTTAATAACTGTCAGGTTTATTGTAGTTATTAACCATTGTGTGCATCACTTTTTCTGTCATACTCTTAATATCCTGTACAGTTTATGTTTTAACCATATGGTTCCTGCATTCATATAATGTCGTGTTAATGCGTTGACTGAGTCGGTGCTTTTCCCTTTCTCCTTCATGTATATTTAATAACTTGGACCGGTATCAAGTTGACTATCATACAAATGGGCAGATGGGTTGACTGAAATTATTGGTTAATTACTGTTATGTCATAAACCGTGAAAAGTTATGCTGCTTATTGCATTTTTTGGCTAAGATGATAGATATCCTATGTTGTTTTATACTGAAATCATAAACTTATACCAATGGAAAATTTGTGTTTCATATAATCAGTTTATGGCTTACACCACCATGCGAACATTGGTTAAAATAAAGATTTTATTGCCGCTTCTTCGACTTGCGTTGTCAGTTCTTAGTGTAATCATCGTTTGCATTTGTCAATCACTTTTAATTATTTAAGCTAACACATTAATTTTTTTCTATGTAATGTTCAGAAATTTAATGTCAAAAGGGAAAATAATGTAAGATTGAATGAATACATTGGTAATTCTATTGAATGTTGATTTTTGATAAGTTTTTCACATATATTTCTGTATAAAGGTAAGATGTTATTGCATACTTGCATCAGTGAAGTAACAGAATGCTTTTTTTTTATGTAGATCGTTGTATGGCTTAATTGTTCTTCAATTTGGAGTTGAAGGATTGAGTTACTACAGCTTTTAGATGAATTCTTCTCATCATTTATGTCACGACAATTTTAGGTGAATGAACTGTTTATTTAATTCAATAACCCACTCTTTACTGTTCCCACTATGAAACTGTGTTTACCTCACCTTGAAATTCAAATTTTGGGTTCAAGATTTATTCATACGACATAGGTAAAGCGCCGAGACAGTGTGTTACCACTGCTTTTCCTTATTTTTCATATTCTTAGTTTATAAAGAAAAGTATAGCAAACAAATTTGATGATTGATACAATTCATCCACTTTTAGTCTTGGTGCAATGGTTGGTCACCCGCATGGTGATCTGGACGTCCAGGTTAGAATCCGAAAACAGCCTCTTCGCAATGCAAGGGAAAAGCTACGTATATTATCAACCTCTATAAAGCCCACTATCGTACGTAATCCTCATGCACTGGGTTCCACTTTTATACAATTCATCCACTTTGATACAATACATTACCTTTATTTCCCAAATTCAATTCCCGTTACTCTTAGGAAACAATTTATGGCCGCTGCAAATTTAACTGATACTGTTCGTTACCTAACAAGTAATATAAGCATTTTCATAATTGTGTATAACAAATATACTTTACATTTAGTACAAAAGTACATAACATTCGTGTACAAGTGATAATAATCTCACTTAATTTTACCATATTCAACAAATGCTTTTGCTATTAGCAATATCCATGTCAGTTTACTTTTTTCATTCAAAGGTTTTGATATTTCAATCATTTTCAGGTGATGAATCATTTTGTTGAACGATATGGGTAATGGGATATTAGACGCGCTTGATTCTAAAAAGTGTTATCGGTAGTGAAGGAGTGAATGAATTCTTTCTCTCACATCTTTAAAAAGATATATAATCCAAAATAAAGATGATGATGGAATGTCATTCTCTTTCAAAAGATATATTATTATGAAATTAAACTATATGAAATTATTGTCAAGAACAAAATTTCACAGCTTTTTAGCCTCAAGACAGATCTTCAATATTTTATCCTGAAGGACAACTTTCTGTAGGTATCAGTTTTTAATTATTGATAGCAGTTTTTAGGTATCAATTTGTAGTTATCGGTAGCAGTTTTTAGGTATCAGTTTTAGCTCGGTAGCAGTTTTGTTGTCCTTATGAATAATTTGGAAAATGTTTGTCCTTATGAATAATTTTTAGAAGAATGTTTGTCATTATGGTAAAAATATTGAGGTCGTGTCCTTGAGGTAAAAATATATATAAATCTTTGTCCTTTAAATTAATTCCCCCATTAAACTAATAACAATGAGACAGTGTGTGGAAGCATAAGAAATTAATTCACAAGTATCACCTATTACCTTATAAATACAGTCAACAATTTTTATAAGGGTCTTATTTGTGAGCTCAATAATAGCAGAAATATGGTAATAGAAATAAAATAAAGTAAAAACATTCTGACATGCTACCTAGAAATTGTTGTTAGTAATATATTTTTATAGCTTTTAATAAAATTAAGAAGCTAAAAGTTGTATGTGTGTGTGTCTATATATATATATATATATATATATATATATATATATATATATATATATATATATATATATATATTCCGCTTGAATAGTAGGAGGATGATCGTTAAAACAAAAGAAAATGGATAAAATTGTGTAATTATGAAAGATTGGTATGAACTGGTGCTTCGTACATGAATTCAACAAAGAACCTAACATAGAATTTTAGCATTGTAACGGGATGAGTATAAAAACAGACTATTTACGAAGGCATAACCACAACAGTTATGTCCTATATGGAATGCAAACAATGGATTTATTTATATCTTGTGAATTATAGTTACAGTTGACATTAAGGTATATAATGCAGAAATATACAGTATGTGAATAAAATAATGATTTACGAATTAGTTGACAAAAGAATTCGACCCTACGAACTGAAATTAATATATTTAAAAGCAACAGAGGGCGTGCACATGGAAAAATGGAAACTTTTTCTTATTGTAAGCCTGTCAAATAAGATACAACAAAATATATGTTAGCAACTAAAAAGAAATGCGCAAGACGAATAATAAATAATTGTAAATTTTCGTCTGTTGAAGAAATAAAACATATAAGCATCTGGAAGAAATACGGTATAAAGTGAAATAATGTTACCTGGTGGGGCAAAAGTGTGACCTAATGAAGGTTCAAATTAGCGCAAAAAATACACTTGCAATACTGTGAAATACATTCTGACTTTGAGAGTGGTAGAAAAACCATTTCTGCATCAGATTACATAACAGTTGCCACATTCCACCATGTTTAATACTCCATCGTGTCAACGTTGTAAATATACCAAATGATACATCAGTTAGGCAACTAACAGGTTTATGTATATATTTTTCAGCAATATAAATGAAAAGCAGATCAAAGTTTGTTTATTTATACTACATTATTCAAACAAATTAACTTTTCCTAACTTTTGAATAAACATGATCAAAGTTTATTTACTATAAAGTTTTTGATCACACAGCATCTGCAGCTGTTGTAGTGTTTTGACAAGGAGGCTGAATGCTTGATCAAACACACCGTTAACAATATGATTGAGCTATCCAAGTTGGCCAGTACAATAATACTGAATTGTGCGTCTACTATGCAACCCTATGATCCCTTTTTTTTCCTCCTTTAATCCACTGTGAATTATAAAACATGTGAAACTTTCTGACATTGTAGTTTACAAGTTTACTTACCTAACTACACATTCGTACCACTTTGTCACCAAAATGAAAATGCTTATCCACTCTGTTTTATTACTCCTCTTCCAACTGATGTCTTCCACGAAATGCATGTAACAGGAGTATGGCGCAGTTGACAAACTATTCAAGAAACATAGTGGACAAAAAGCTCAATTGGAATTTAGACCAACGAAATGCGACACAATCAACCAATGGAAGACAATTACAGTAAGTTGAATTTCAAACATCCATCATTCTTATGAACTAACAGATCAGAATCCTATAAATCTGGTATAAAATTACTCTATTACTTTTACCTTTGACGTAGTTCTTAGTTTACCCTCAAATGCTAATAGTTTAAGATATCATCTTGCTAATAACCAAAGAACAAGACTGCTTTATCTTGAACAATTTTGGCTGCTGAGTCGAATACTGTTGGGAAAATAAGTATGCTATTTCATCCCACTTATTACAGCTACCGCTTATTTTTATTAATTTTTTTATCTTTTTAACCAAAATTTCTGTATATTATTCGGCTTCTGCAACTAAGGGAAAACAGAAAGTGGATCAGATTTGTCTAATGTATTGCATTTGGGAATATTTAAGTTCCTTTTCAATAACTACTTTGTACTTGATTCAACTCTACATGGTTAGACTCTATTAGCATCTTTGTATTCTGTTTCTACATTGTTCAGTGTACTTACTTTGTGTCTGCTGTTACTCAATACGTAACTTTTATTTTCCAATGCAATATCTGATTTCCTCAAGTCAATAACTACATCGTGTCCACTATGACTATCTGCTACAATATAGTACATACTTTTAAACAACATAAGCACCTAAAACAATGAATCTCATAAAACAAAATCGAACTTTGTGTTCACTATGACAAAATCTAATACGATACTTCAATTCTAATCAGTGTTATTAAGGCGTGTGCCTAGCTGCACCTAAGGAGCAGAAAGGCCCATGCCCAGCAGTTGCGCCTTTTTGGAAGTTGGGGCGCTCAAGCTATTCAAGACGCCCATAAAGCGCACCTCGATTAGGGCTTTTTTTTCAATTCTAAATTAAGTCCAAACTTACACGAATTCAATTTTGACTGTTGTAAAAGAAAAAAAAAACTATACCATAAATCGAACTCCAACCCGCCACCCCCGCCGCCATCACTCCAAGCTGCTACCGCCGCAATCTCACGCCTAATGTCTCAAGCTTGTTGTTCCCTTTGCTTCGTCTTCTCAACTTAGTTACTATTTTTATCTTTATGTATTCAAGTAAGTTAAGTAAAATTTAAGTTAGTAATTTAGAAATAATTAGTGCTCAAAAGTTCAATTTAATTTAAGTTAGGTAAAAGTTAAGTTAAATTTGAACTTTTTATTAAAGTTAAATTTCAGTTAATGATTAAAAGTGATTGGTTTAATTTTAACTTTAATTTAAGCTTTATTAACTTTAATTCAAGTTTTAAGTTTAAGTTTATTTAATATTAATTTAATTTCAATTTAATTTTAATATAAAGCCTCGCTAATTTTAATTTGATATTAATTCGAAGTTTAGATAATGTTAATTTGATTTTAATTTTAGTTAATTTTATTTGAATTTGGAGTTTAGTTTGATTAAAATTGGATATTAGTGATCAGAAGTTGGAATTAAATTTCAAGCATTGTGTTCAACACTTAAACTTGAACGCTTTATGCTTCTCTCTTTTGGTTTTACTTTCTGTGTTTTTGATAATTTGATATTGTTTTGGTCAAGATTATCATTTTTGATTTAGTTTCTAGTAGGTAGCGCTTTCTTATTTGCAAAAGGTTTGTTTACAAACATGTTTTAACGCTAAACTTATCATTTTTATTGTTAACTTATAGTGTAGCTTTCTTAGAGCAGAAAAAAGTGCAATGTTGTATAAAAGGCACAGAGAAGCCCAAGGCGCAAGTTTGAAGTTCACTTCTTTGCCTAAATGATACGTTTCGTGTTCTGCTTCATATACTACAAACATACTTCAAATACGCAATATGAGTACTACTTGCCAAAAAATATTAAAAAAAGGGTTAAAGATCATAACCAACATCTGAATGATTGAAACATTCATCGGTCTATCCAACATCTGTTTATCAAGAGGCACAGGTTTTCTTCCCAGATACAAAAAATAAAATAAAGTATACGTCGGTAACTTTTTAAAAAGGACAAAGACCGTAAGATATCATCAGATTAGCAATTTATGTATAAATAAAGAAAATTAAGATTTCGGATGTTTAGCATAGTGCTATTGCAACTCACTCTAAGTTGTATACATGTAGGGGCAGATGCAACCGGAGAATCTCCCTGTACATCAGTTGACTCAATACCATACAACTTCGACTGTAAGTGTTGGGCAAAACCAATATTTGACCTACTGTAAGAAGAAAATTCAAAACATCAGTGCCAACCGGGTAGCAGTCATCCCGCCATAACTATCCCAATGATTTACTGTAAGAAGAAAATTACTATTTTTGACCTACTGTAAGAAGAAAATTCAAATCATAACACTATTTTTGAAGGAATAAGAGATAAAAACATTTATATTTTAAATATGAACGTTAAAAATGATTCAAATTTGTGTTTGATAGCTAAGGAAAATGATTCCTATGTTTGGCACAAAAGATTTTGTCACACCAATTTTAATACCACAACAAATTAGCTAAAAGTAAATTAGTTAAATGATTACCTGACATGAAATTCAAAACGAATATATTTTGTGATGCATGTAAATTAGAAAAATTAACAAAATCTTCTTTTAAATCAAAAAAGGTAATTTCTACAGAACAACCACTTGAACTTTTACACATGGACCTTTTTGGTCCAACTCAAGTTCAGTCGATTAATCATAATAGATATGTGTTTGTTATTGTGGATGATTTTTCTAGATACACTTGGATTTTCTTTTTAAAAAATAAAAGTGATACTTTTTTATAATTTTAAAGTGTTTGTTAAAAGAATACAAAATATTAAAAGTTTGAAAATTAAAAATATCAGAAGTGATCATGGAGGAGAATTTGAAAATGAAGTTTTTGAACAATTTTGTAACAAGAAAGGTATTAACCATAATTTTTCATTTCCTAGAACACCACAACAAAACGGCGTTGTAGAAAGAAAAAATAGAACGTTACAAGAATGTGCAAGAACTTTATTAAATGGAACCACTTTATCAAAACATTTTTGGGCAGAAGCTGCAGCTACTGCTTGTTATGTATTGAATCGTGTTTTCATTCGACCGTTAACTAAGAATACTCCATATGAACTTCTAAATGGAAGAAAACCAAATATTTCATATCTTAAAGTTTTTGGTTCTAAATGTTTTATTTTGAATACTAAAGATCAGCTAGGCAAATTCGATCCAAAATCCGATGAAGGAATATTCGTAGGATATTCGGAACGAAGTAAAGCTTATCGAATTTTTAATAAAAGAACTCAGATTATTGAAGAAAGTTTACATGTTTCATTTGACGAAAATTTTAAAAATATAAATCCAAATATTACTATCGATTCTGATGATGAAACTATTCAGAATAAAAACAGTAATACTAGTGAAAATTTTGATAATATTAATGAAATTCCGAAAATACAAACATTACTACTAATATAATAAAATCTCCACCTAGAATTTTACGGGATCATCCTGTACAAAATATAATTGGAGAAGTAAATACGAACGTTAAAACCAGACATCAATTAAATCAAGTTGGTCACGTAGCTTTTCTCTCTAACATAGAACCTAAGAATATAAAAGAAGCCTCAACTGATGACTACTGGATTCTTGCCATGCAAGAAGAACTAAATCAATTTGAGCGAAATGAAGTTTGGGAACTTGTTCCCAGACCAAGTGATCAATCAATCATTGGTACTAATGGGTCTTCAAAAATAAAGCAGATGAACTAGGAAATATAACTAGGAATAAAACTAGATTAGTTACACAAGGATATAATCAAGAAGATGGAATAGACTACAAAAAAACGTTTGCTCCAGTCGCCCGACTTGAAGCAATACGAATTTTATTGGCGTTTGCATGTTTTCATAATTTTAAACTTTATCAAATGGATGTTAAAAGTGCATTTTTAAATGGTTACATAAAAGAAAATATTTTTGTTGAACAACCACCTCTTTTTTATCATGAAAAATTTCCGGATCATGTTTATAAACACAAAAAGGCTTTATACGGTTTAAAGCAAGCACCTCGTGCTTGGTATGATCGTCTTAAAAGGTATTTATTAGAATCTGGTTTTGAAATTGGTAGAGTAGATCAAACTCTTTTTATTAAGAAAACTAAGAAAGATATTTTGATAATTCAAATTTGTGTTGATGATATAATCTTTGGGTCGACAAATTATAAGTTATGTCAGGAATTTTCAACTATAATGACAAATGATTTTGAAATGTCTCATATGGGAGAATTGTCATATTTTCTTGGATTACAAATTAAACAAATTAATAGTGAAATTTTTATTAATCAAGAAAAATATTATTATAATTTAATTAAACGATTTGGTCTGGAAAACACTTCTGCCAAACCAACTCCTATGAGCATAACGATTCATCTCGATAGAGACAAGGAGGGCAAAAGTGTTGATCAAAAACTATATCGTTGTATGATTGGATCGTTATTATATTTAACAGCTAGTCGACCGAACGACATAAAACTGGTGCTACCAGTTACAAATTTTTAACCCACCCTTTCATTTTTTTCACCTACCTCTTCATTTTCACTTTCCCAATTTCAGATTTTTACCTCAGATTCCATTGAAATTTTATCAAATTTAAATGCCTCCTAGAAAGAAAACTAAATCTACCGGTGCTTCTTCATGAACTCCAGTGGATTCTCAAATAGCCTCATGGCTTGTGAGTAATAAAGCACTGGAAAGATGGATAAAACTTCAAGAGGCCAAGATCTTCGAGGAATCCTTCAAACATTGAAAATTGTATTTGGACGTCGGTATGCGGTACGACAATTTTCCTTTCACTAGATAGAATAAATCATATTTTGAATGCTCGACCAGGTGGAATATCGTTACATGATGTGGATTGCAATGTAATGAGATGCGACCAAATAAGCCATCTCTTTTTTGAAGATGATGCTATAGATTTCAGACAAACATCATCTCTTCGACCAAAAGCTAGACTTTTTCATCATTTCATGATGAAATCCATTGTTCCAAGAGGCGGATCCTACCACTTAGTGTATCCTGGAAATTTTAAAGCTTTATATGCTATATGTGGGAATATACGAGTCAGTTGGGCACAATTACTTATGGATGAGTTTCTCTCATTTAATCAAGGCAAGATGCTTCATATTTATTATGGAGAATATATAATGAGATTAATCAACAACTTAGTCTCACATGCTGCAGAATCCGAAACTACCAAAGTTCATCATTTTGATTCAAGGACCATTAAATTAATGAAGTTGTCGGATGCTCCATTAAGATTTATAAAATTTGATCAATGGCGTGCTACTTCTAGAGATCAACTACGCCGTAGCCATTCCACACCACATCCAACCACTCATTCTATGGAACGCTTAATTCGCCAGTCCACAATTCAAAGACCAACACCTGGACTTGGTACGGAAGCTGCTATTAATCTACTGGCTCGAAATCAATTAGTTTTAGATGCCCGTCTACAGAAAATAGACGGAAGATTCAAGAAAATCAAAGGCTTCTTTGTTAATCTTTGGGACGTGTTATCATGCACTTCTGAAGCCGGTGCCTCTCATCTTGCTCCCGGAAAAAGACCAGCACCAAATTTTTCTTAGTCAACTTCGAAAAATACAAGTTCAGGAACATCAGGAACTCATACTTCTTGTGAGGACCCGCAAATCCGTACTCCTTGAATATACACTAATCTCCATAGATTAATTCAAGATGAACAGAAATATGAATTCTCAATGTTTAAGAAAAAGAAAAGAAAGAAGAAGAGAGAAAAAGATAGAAAATAGAGGGAAAAGAAAATAGAAAATAGAACGGAACAGAAAGAAAACAACAGAACAATAACAGAATCTCACAATCGCAGCGGAACAACATATAATAATAAATGAATAATCTTTAAACAAAGAACTATATCAGTTATTACATCACATCACATTACATTTCATTACATCAGAGTGTACAACAACAAACAACATCAAACAGCGGAAAAGAAATACTATATACTAATAATACGCCATGCCATCCAGCTTGCCTCCAGCAACTCCAGAATATCCTGATAAACCTTAACTCTTGACTGCCCGTGTGGAAATTGGTGGGCACCCAGAGTTTAGGAAGGAAAACAATAAACTCCGAGTCAGTCATGTGACTGGTGTGAGAACTCAAAACAATTTATTTATCTTTAACATCAAAATAGAGGAATATTTTTAAAATCAATTCGAAATGCTTTTAAAAATGAGACTACCATAAGGCCTCCCGCACACGCACACAATACAAACGCAGAATCGGAGGAGATTTCTCCTTATGATAGTCAAAGATGCTTGATACGCATTTAAAAAGAACATTTGATATTATTACTAGTGCATAGTGTAGGAAAATATTTCGAAAGTAGGATATAAATCTTAGCCAACATACGACCATTATCGTATGCCTACTATAGCTACCATCCAAACAGTGGGGCGCCACCATAAGTGAATGATAGGTTCTACAACTAATACCGTACAAGATCGTATTGTTTCTTTGGATTTCCAACGAATGATCAGGCCAAGGAACTTCCCATTGCCACATGAGAACGCCTCTGGAAGGACGTCCCCGAGAACCAAACCGAATCTCTGCCAACACAAGGCCGGGTTACCCCTAACTGGTAACAACTGACACGAGTATGCCATCCCCCGGTCCTTTGGGACCTTTAACCGAGCGCTCGTCACCATCATCACACAATCATAAATAAAGTGTTTCAACATGAGTAAGTATCTGGGCTCCATACCATGATACCACCCTTTCCAGAAGGAAATGCACATACCCTAAAGGGAGCTACCCCTCATAGCCTTGCTGCATCTTTCCTGTTTTGACCATTCCGGGGTGTGAGGCTCGACGAAGTCACGTCCACAAAAACATACTTTATACAAAAGCCATGCTTTGGGTCAACAAATGATCATAGAAATGATCACCAAGATAGACAATCAAATAAATGATCCTATCACAAATAATCAACACAATGATCATTTCACAGCAATACTCAGCATGTCACATTACCAAATTGGGAATATATCGCTGATAACATTCAACTACATAACCACTGAGCTCGTACGTCTCAAAGAAGGGTTTTAAGCTAAAAGAATATATTCTCCGCCACCAACAGAAATATATTTGAAAGAAATCAGCTTTATATCTCAAATTGTAATGTCAGACATACAATCCATACAAGTCTGTTCCGGGCTCGAACAGAACCGAAGGCACTTACAAAGAAGTCCTTGCAATCCGGATAATCTCTAATCACGTCCGGACTTCCCATCACATAGGGAGTCTCTATACCGTAGCTACTCGGTGCAAAGACAATCGACGAGTTGTCCTTTCGCTTTCAAAATATCCGGTCTTCAACACCGGTCATCAATGCTATCCATTACGTCGTATCACTATTCGGAATGGGTAATCCGAATAACGAGCGCAATAATTTAAAAATAAGTGTAGCATTCAAATTCAGCAAATCACAACAAATACCTTTCAAAGGTAAATATTGATAGTCGGTTATTGAACTATCAATGGATATGCACACATCACCAGATTCCAAATAATTTTCCAAATTATTTATTTCCCAAAAATATCTTTACAAGATATATAATTTCAATATGTCAAAAATAAATCAATATTTATTTTTAAACAATTTCCCTTTTCTTTCATAAATTCCCTAGTGAATTTATATTCCAAAATATCCATGCATATACGATTTCAATTATTCGTTTCAATTTATCTTCAATAAGATAAATTCTCAAAATATTCATTTTATATTGGAAAACATTTCCATACTTACTTATTCATAAGTAATTCACAAATTTTATTTATTTTCAACACTAGGTAAATCGAGATTAAGTACATATTTCATTCTTTAAGGAAATCATTCTCTTAAACATATTTATTTGGGCCAAAACGAACGTTGCGTAAAACATCGTTACGACAACCCAAAATCACTAGTATAGCGATTCGAAATTAAAATAGATATATAAATCCCAATACTATACAAAACATTTCCTTTCGGAAATCATTTACTATAACAACAGTGTTATAGTCCACCATTTCCTTCTATTTCTCGAAAATGTCTATTTCAACAATGAATATTGAAATCTATGGTTTCGAATCTCAACACATTTTAAAACATCGTTAGATCGTTTTAATTCAATTTAAAACATCACATCCAAACATTTTCTTCAACATATTATTCACTATTCAAAAATGTGAATATACTATGTTAACCAATTTCATCCTTTCTATTCATTTCATTTTAAAGGATTATTCACAGTCAAAAACGTGAATATAACTCCATTTATAAGTTATAACAATTTACTTATCAAAATAAGTCGTTTGCGAATTTATAAAACAACGTTTATAAATTCTGTTCCTATTTATTTTATAACAACTTCCTTCTTATAAATCTCCTTTATTAAGCTATTTCAATTTATAACTCAATTATAAACCAAAGGTTCATATTATAAGTTAAATGCTTATAAAACGATTATTTTACAAAATCGTTCTTTTTAAGACTTTCCAAATTATAAATCTTATAACTTATAAGATTCATTTACTTATCCAAATCTATTCTTCAAATAACTTTACAAATTTTATAAATCTACTGCTTATAAAATTCCATTCATAACTTCACCGTTTATAATTCTATAAATTTCATTCATTTATGAAATTCATTCACAATTCATTCTAACACTTATAAAAACTCGTTTTATAATTCAAATATTTTAATTTACAAATATCCATTTTATAAATCTTTTATATAAATCAATTTATATTATTCTTTTAAAACATCTTTAATCTCCTTTATAATTTCATCATTTTGATTTATAAAATAATTAAATTTCATAAATCCTATTTTTAAACCTTTTTATAATAAATTCAGAAACCCCAATTTAAACTATTTTATAAAATCATTAACCCCATATTTTCAAAAATCAACTTTTAACTATATTTCTCAAAAATCATAATTTCTATAACATTAAAAATTTTAACGTTTGTTTATTTAAAATGAATCAATTCCAAAAATATAGTATATTTTCAAAAATCACTTTAAAAATTATTTTAAAATTCCAAATTTGTCCAATGATGCTACACACCAAATAGTCAATCATGACAACAACGATATCATATATCGATATGATAATCCATCAAATATCAAAATATCTGAAATCAAATAAATACTGTTGAGGAATCCAGTTGGATCCCTCCAACCTGTTTTCCTGCATCCAAAGATGTTAGCACAATACCAATTCCGTTCCAGTACGAAATTATCGCGGTATATGGGATTTAAAATATTATCCGCTTAATAGACGGCGCAATAGGGTCTCATCTGCTATACAAATGCGGAAAATCAATAACTGCAATATATACATATGCCAATATATATATATATTGCTATTATATATAATACCAATTTCACTGTTTATGAAATATTCGTGGTATATGTTTTTAATAAATAACATCCGCTTACTAACGGCGCATAATGTCTATTTTAACAATCAATAGATAACAATCATCATTCAAACATGCATTCAAATATTTTAAATATAACTATTTAAAATAAAAATCGAAACTGATTCGATTGAGTGAGAAGTTCTCACCTTGATTTCAATATCGTTTGAGCGATTTATTTCGAATAAAATTAAACGGACGTTTAATTTTACCCGAAATTCTCACTAACTCCAAACGACTCCAATCCAATTCCACAGCGTAGTGCTCGTCCATAAGATTCCAACGCTTCCTGTTTCGCGCGTTTTCGACCTCGTATGAAAAAGATATGATTTTTACAAGTTTATACGAATTTTTATAACTAAATTTACAAACTTTAATAAATTTTAAACCTACAGCAAATCTCAGCCCTTGGATCTAAGCCCTGTGAATCTGGCCCGTGCATTGCATCTTCCTTCTCACGCGTTTGAAAACCTCCAGTAAATGAAATCGCGACCAACCCATGACGTTCACAAACCCTAATCAACGCAACCTACTACAAACGTTACTGCATCGATCAACTACTACCACGTTGAAGCTCGTCACTTGCTCAACGCTCGGCTCTAGGGGCTTGAAACCCGGTCCCCTATTTTTCACGCACGTCGAGGCCGAACTGCGGGCCTTTGAGCTTGATTTGTCATCGATTCGAAACTCCAAACACGATCATAGCCGTATAGATTCGAAGCTTGTTGCGTGCTCTTCAACTTTGATGTTGAACGTTCTTTGAATTGATGAATGGATTAGAAGAATTTAAGGGAGGAAGGTCGTTAAATTCTGGCCTTTGAATATAAACTGGCGGCTAGGTTATTGAGTTAGGGTTTGCAAATAAATTTATGAAGAGTGGTGCTTTTATAGAGAACCGACGAAACACTATTCATTTCGATTTTTCCGAACTTCGATTTACGCGTCGTAACCAGCGTTTCTGGGGTTTACCCCACGTTCCGGACACAATGGAACATGTTTCGAAAGCTAATTCGGTCATCTGTGCGAGTTATGGCTAAAACGTTCAATTTAAATTAAACCGATTTAAACGATTTTCTAGGCGTTTTAGCTTGCACCGGACAAACGGTAAATCCGATTGACACGAAATTTGAAACCATACAATAATATCACATTACAGATCCGATGAAACTGGTTTCGTCGAAATCCGAGACTTTTTGAAAAATGGCTATTTTAACTCGCTAAATTAATATTAAAAATAATTCAATGCGTTTCGAGCTACCACGGTCAAACGATAACTCCGATTGCTATGAAAATTGAAATCCGATAATAACTAACTATTACGGATCCAATGGAACTAGTTTTGTCCAATTCTGAGACTGTTCGAAAATTGGCTATTTTCACTAGTCGATTAAATATTAAAATATTCAATTTTCATAAATTAACTTTTAATTCGATTTTAAAAGTTCTAAAATATCGTTCTAACTTCAATATGATATAATAAAATTTTACAAATCATTTTCAATTATTTCTATATTTCCACATATTAAATTATCGATTTAATTATTCAATTAAATCCAATTATTCGAAATAAAATTTATTCGACTTATAAATTCACTTATTAATATTTAAAATTAATTAAATATTCAAATTTTAATTAATTAAAATTCTGGGTCGTTACAATCTTCCATCCTTAAAAGAATTTCGTCCTCGAAATTTCCAAGTAAGAAAAGTTACAGAATCTATTAACTTTCCCAAAATCCATAGTTAAACTTCTTACAAAATCTTTACTAAGTTTTCAAATCATACTTAGTTATCTTTTCAAAAACAAACTACTATTATTTAACTTTCAACTCCAAATCAAAGTTATAGTTTTCAAAACTTTAAAATTTTCTCAAAAATATTCTAACGCCTTAAATTTCCGGAAAAATTCACCAGAGTCTCCTTTGCACGGCTCGATCCGGAAAAAAAATGACAGTATATATATCACAAATATACATCTCATCAAGTAATGAGGCATCCCGTAGGGAAAAAAAGTGTAAAAGTACGATATTTAATCCGAGATATGTACCTTATATTTTATTAGCGAGCATATGCGGCTAATATAGCGCGAAAGCGAGCTCCAAATGCGAAGCAAACGCGATCCGCACCTACTAATCACTCAACAAACAACATGAGAAACATATATATAGAAAATAGTATCGATATACATCATATAACAACATAATAACTATACATGCCAACATAGCAAATGCAGTAAAACAACAAATGCAAACATCAACCAACTATCATCCAACTAGCATTCATAACCAATAAATATTCATTCATATTCTCATTAATATCCAATGAAATAGGTTTTCAATTTAATCACATTTGATTTATTAACAGTGGATGTTTTCACTAACATTCATTTTCAATTAGTTTATATTCACTAATTCATATTCAAGTTGGTTCACTTCCAAATCAAATTCACTTCTATTTAAGATTCACTTAACTTCCAATTGAATTTCCAATTACTTTAGCTTCCAATTTCATTAATACTTAATGAATTATATACAATCAACTAACAACCAAATAACAACCAAAGTATATTAATTACAACCAAATTCCTTTGCTTATATTCATTCAATTTGGTTTAATTAAATTGATTTTCATTCAACTTCCAATAACATTACATTTTAATGAATTACACTTACATTCATTATTTCATATCAATTATTCACATTTAATTGATTAATATTCAATTCATTAATTCAATTCAATTGCTAAAGTTGAATTTCATTTATATAACTTAAGTCCACATTTATCACTTAACTTTATTAATTTACTTTGATACCAATATCAACTTCATTCAACATCACTCAAGTTATACTTCATTTTATAAACATCACTTGGTTTTACATAACTTAAATTCCAACTTATAAATAAATTCAGATTCTAATTCTAAAGTAAATTTCCATTTAACTTTAAATTCATTTTTATTTACAACTCATATTCATAAATATATTCATATAGTTTCACTTCTTATATATATAAGTTTATTTCACAATTGTAAATCACATTAATTATAATTCAATTCTTATAATTCATTTTACTTATACAATTATTCTTTTATTTAGATTATTCAAACAACCAAACAATCAACTTATATACACTTTAATAATTCTGAAAAATTATTCCTTTATATAAAAAATATAATCAAGGTAAAATTATTTCCTTTACCCAATTTAAAACAACATTGTGTCGAATTGTTCTATTCAAGTGTTTATAAAACCCCTTCGGCATAGTTTTGCAGACCGTGCTGACGAAAGTTCATATGCCACTCAATAAACCAATCATCACAATATAAAACAGTTTTATATATTCACTAACAAATACGCTCTCATAGCTATTATTACACTCAAACTCATTCTAGAGTACTACTGACTCTATCTCTAATGAGTAATACTCAACAGAACCATGGTTGTCGCTTAACCATATGCTCTGATACCACCTGTGAGGACCCGCAAATCCGTACTCCTTGAATATACACTAATCTCCATAGATTAATTCAAGATGAACAGAAATACGAATTCTCAATGTTTAAGAAAAAGAAAAGAAAGAAGAAGAGAGAAAACGATAGAAAATAGAGGGAAAAGAAAATAGAAAATAGAACGGAATAGAAAGAAAACAACAGAATAATAACAGAATCTCACAATCGCAGCGGAACAACATATAATAATAAATGAATAATCTTTAAACAAAGAACTATATCAGTTATTACATTACATCACATTACATTTCATTACATCAGAGTGTACAACAACAAACAACATCAAACAGCGGAAAAGAAATACTATATACTAATAATACGCCATGCCATCCAGCTTGCCTCCAGCAACTCCAGAATATCCTGATAAACCTTAATTCTTGAATGCCCGTGTGGAAATTGGTGGGCACCCAGAGTTTAGGAAGAAAAACAATAAACTCCGAGTCAGTCATGTGACTGGTGTGAGAACTCAAAACAGTTTATTTATCTTTAAAATCAAAATAGAGGAATATTTTTAAAATCAATTCGAAATGCTTTTAAAAATGAGACTACCATAAGGCCTCCCGCACACACACACAATGTAAACGCAGAATAGGAGGAGATTTCTCCTTATGATAGTCAAAGATGCTTGATACGCATTTAAAAAGAACATTTGATATTATTACTAGTGCATAGTGTAGGAAAATATTTCGAAAGTAGAATATAAATCTTAGCCAACATACGACCATTATCGTATGCCTACTATAGCTACCATCCAAACAGTGGGGCACCACCATAAGTGAATGATAGGTTCTACAACTAATACCGTACAAGATCGTATTGTTTCTTTGGATTTCCAACGAATGATCAGGCCAAGGAACTTCCCATTGCCACATGAGAACGCCTCTGGAAGGACGTCCCCGAGAACCAAACCGGATCTCTGCCAACACAAGGCCGGGTTACCCCTAACTGGGTAACAACTGACACGAGTATGCCATCCCCCGGTCCTTTGGGACCTTTAACCGAGCGCTCGTCACCATCATCACACAATCATAAATAAAGTGTTTCAACATGAGTAAGTATCTGGGCTCCATACCATGATACCACCCTTTCCAGAAGGAAATGCACATACCCTAAAGGGAGCTACCCCTCATAACCTTGCAGCATCTTTCCTGTTTTGACCATTCCGGGGTGTGAGGCTCGACGAAGTCACGTCCACCTAAACATACTTTATACAAAAGCCATGCTTTGGGTCAACAAATGATCATAGAAATGATCACTAAGATAGACGATCAAAAAAATGATCCTATCACAAATAATCAACACAATGATCATTTCACAGCAACACTCAGCATGTCACATTACCAAATTGGGAATATATCGCTGATAACATTCAACTACATAACCTCTGAGCTCGTACGTCTCAAAGAAGGGTGTTAAGCTAAAAGAATAAATTCTCCACCACCAACAGAAATATATTTGAAAGAAATCAGCTTTATATCTCAATTTGTAATGTCAGACATACAATAAATACAAGTCTGTTCCGGGCTCGAACAGAACCGAAGGCACTTACAAAGAAGTCCTTGCAATCCGGATAATCTCTAATCACGTCCGGACTTCCCATCACATAGGGAGTCTCTATACCGTAGCTACTCGGTGCAAAGACAATCGACGAGTTGTCATTTCGCTTTCAAAATAATCCGGTCTTCAACACCGGTCATCAATGCTATCCATTACGTCGTATCACTATTCGGAATGGGTAATCCGAATAACGAGCGCAATAATTTAAAAATAAGTGTAGCATTCAAATTCAGCAAATCACAACAAATACCTTTCAAAGGTAAATATTGATAGTCGGTTATTGAACTATCAATGGATATGCACACATCACCAGATTCCAAATAATTTTCCAAATTATTTATTTCCCAAAAATATCTTTACAAGATATATAATTTCAATATGTCAAAAATAAATCAATATTTATTTTTAAACAATTTCCCTTTTCTTTCATAAATTCCCTAGTGAATTTATATTCCAAAATATCCATGCATATACGATTTCAATTATTCGTTTCAATTTATCTTCAAAAAGATAAATTCTCAAAATATTCACTTTATATTGGAAAACATTTCCATACTTACTTATTCATAAGTAATTCACAAATTTTATTTATTTTCAACACTTGGAAAATATTCAATATACTTAAATAGAGATTAAGTACATATTTCATTCTTTAAGGAAATCATTCTCTTAAACATATTTATTTGGGCCAAAACGAATGTTGCGTAAAACATCGTTACGACAACCCAAAATCACTAGTATAGGGATTCGAAATTAAAATAGATATATAAATCTCAATACTATACAAAACATTTCCTTTCGGAAATCATTTACTATAACAACAGTGTTATAGTCCACTATTTCCTTCTATTTCTCGAAAACGTCTATTTCAACAATGAATGTTGAAATCTATGGTTTCGAATCTCAACACATTTTAAAACATCGTTAGATCGTTTTAATTCAATTTAAAACATCACATCCAAACATTTTCTTCAACATATTATTCACTATTCAAAAATATGAATATACTATGTTAACCAATTTCATCCTTTCTATTCATTTCATTTTAAAGGATTATTCACAGTCAAAAACGTGAATATAACTCCATTTATAAGTTATAACAATTTACTTATCAAAATAAGTCGTTTGCGAATTTATAAAACAACGTTTATAAATTCTGTTCCTATTTATTTTATAACAACTTCCTTCTTATAAATCACCTTTATTAAGCTATTTCAATTTATAACTCAATTATAAACCAAAGGTTCATATTATAAGTTAAATGCTTATAAAACGATTATTTTACAAAATCGTTCTTTTTAAGACTTTCCAAATTATAAATCTTATAACTTATAAGATTCATTTACTTATCCAAATCTATTCTTCAAAGAACTTTACAAATTTTATAAACCTACTGCTTATAAAATTCCATTCATAACTTCACCGTTTATAATTCTATAAATTTCATTCATTTATGAAATTCATTCACAATTCATTCTAACACTTATAAAAACTCGTTTTATAATTCAAATATTTTAATTTACAAATATCCATTTTATAAATCTTTTATATAAATCAATTTATATTATTCTTTTAAAACATCTTTCATCTCCTTTATAATTTCATCATTTTGATTTATAAAATAATTAAATTTCATAAATCCTATTTTTAAACCTTTTTATAATAAATTCAGAAACCCCAATTTAAACTATTTTATAAAATCATCAACCCCATATTTTCAAAAATCAACTTTTAACTATATTTCTCAAAAATCATAATTTCTATAACATTAAAAAATTTAACGTTTATTTATTTAAAATGAATCAATTCCAAAAATGTAGTATATTTTCAAAAATCACTTTAAAAATCATTTTAAAATTCCAAATTTGTCCAATGATGCTACACACCAAATAGTCAATCACGACAACAACGATATCATATATCGATATGATAATCCATCAAATATCAAAATATCTGACATCAAATAAATACTGTTGAGGAATCCAGCTGGATCCCTCCAACCTGTTTTCCTGCATCCAAAGATATTAGCACAATACCAATTCCGTTCCAGTATGAAACTATCACGGTATATGGGACTTAAAATATTATCCGCTTAATAGACGGCGCAATAGGGTCTCATCCGCTATACAAATGCGGGAAATCAATAACTGCAATATATATATGCCAATATATATATTGCTATTATATATATACCAATTTCACTGTTTATGAAATATTCGCGGTATATGTTTTTAATAAATAACATCTGCTTACTAACGACGCATAATGTCTATTTTAACAATCAATAGATAACAATCATCATTCAAACATGCATTCAAGTATTTTAAATATAACTATTTAAAATAAAAATCGAAACTGATTCGATTGAGTGAGAAGTTCTCACCTTGATTTCCATTTCGTTTTAGCGATTTATTTCGAATAAAATTAAACGGACGTTTAATTTTACCCGAAATTCTCACTAACTCCAAACGACTCCAATCCAATTCCACAGCGTAGTGCTCGTCCATACGATTCCAACGCTTCCTGTTTCGCGCACTTTCGGCCTCGTATGAAAAAGATATGATTTTTACAAGTTTATACGAATTTTTATAACTAATTTTACAAACTTTAATAAATTTTAAACCTACAGCAAATCTCAGCCCTTGGATCTAAGCCCTGTGAATCTGGCCCGTGCATTGCATCTTCCTTCTCACGCGTTTGAAAACCTCCAGTAAATGAAATCGCGACCAACCCATGACGTTCACAAACCCTAATCAACGCAACCTACTACAAACGTTACTGCATCGATCAACTACTACCACGTTGAAGCTCGTCACTTGCTCAACGCTCGGCTCTAGGGGCTTGAAACTCGGTCCCCTATTTTGCACGCACGTCGAGGCCGAACTGCAGGCCTTTGAGCTTGATTTGTCGTCGATTCGAAACTCCAAACACGATCATAGCCGTATAGATTCGAAGCTTGTTGCGTGCTCTTCAACTTTGATGTTGAACGTTCTTTGAATTGATGAATGGATTAGAAGAATTTAAGGGAGGAAGGTCGTTAAATTCTGGCCTTTGAATATAAACTGGCGGCTAGGTTATTGAGTTAGGGTTTGCAAATAAATTTATGAAGAGTGGTGCTTTTATAGAGAACCGACGAAACACTATTCATTTCGATTTTTCCGAACTCCGATTTACGCGTCGTAACCAGCGTTTCTGGGGTTTACCCCGCGTTCCAGACACAATGGAACAGGTTTCGAAAGCTAATTCGGTCATCTGTGCGAGTTATGGCTATAAACGTTCAATTTAAATTAAACCGATTTAAACGATTTTCTAGGCGTTTTAGCTTGCACCGGACAAACGGTAAATCCGATTGACACGAAATTTGAAACCATACAATAATATCACATTACGGATCCGATGAAACTAGTTTCGTCGAAATCCGAGACTTTCTGAAAAATGGCTATTTTAACTCGCTAAATTAATATTAAAAATAATTCGATGCGTTTCGAGCTACCACGGTCAAACGATAACTCCGATTGCTATGAAAATTGAAATCCGATAATAACTAACTTTTACGGATCCAATGGAACTAGTTTTGTCCAATTCTGAGACAGTTCGAAAATTGGCTATTTTCACTAGTCGATTAAATATTAAAATATTCAATTTTCACAAATTAATTTTTAATTCGATTTTAAAAGTTCTAAAATATCGTTCTAACTTCAATATGATATAATAAAATTTTAAAAATCATTTTCAATCATATTTAACCCGATTTTCAATTATTTCTGTATTTCCACATATTAAATTATCGATTTAATTATTCAATTAAATCCAATTATTCGAAATAAAATTTATTCGACTTATAAATTCACTTATTAATATTTAAAAATAATTAAATATTCAAATTTTAATTAATTAAAATTCTGGGTCGTTACACTTCTCATACTCAGCGTCGTGGTAAAGAACAAGCTCCTCCTGCTGAAAATATTCGTCCAGAATTTTGGGATACCGACGACGGTGAGGAGTGATCTTGTTGGATTATTTCTATTTTGTTTTTATTATGAACAATATTTCTTTTGTATGTTGTGTTAAGTAATGTATCATTAACATTTTACCTTTTTTTTTTAATTCTATGTTCCTAAATTTGATACATGATTTCGTATTTTTTACATTTTATGCATCATAAGTATTCCTTTTTGTCGATAACAAAGAGAGAGAAATATATAAAAGCTAACAAGTTTTTGCAGAAAAGTCGCCATATATTCAGGGGGATAATTACAATATATACTACTTCGTCACATAAGTATTGTCATCAATCAAAAAGGGGGAGAATGTTCATTCATAGATTTTGATTCATGACACAATCTTCAGAGATCATGAGACGAACTACAAAGAGAATACTATACAAAGACGACAAAAAGGGAATAAAAGTATATTGTGCACTACAAAGGAGACAAGACTACAATCCAGAGATTAGTATTAATATTTTATTATACTGAGTCTTAGAATATTGTTAAAATCATTTCTCAAGTAGTCACACACACATACAAATAGTTGTATATTGTTTTATACTTGAAAAATATGATCTGTGCACATAACAACAAGACGGTCGACTGACCAGTAAACTCGGCTGACCGAACCTGTTATTAGTGCATAGATATGCTCTGTTTTGTGCACGATTTTAAACTCAGCTGACCGGCCAGAATTTTCAGTCAACCGACCTGGAAATAACGGCTATTTTTCTAAAGAGTTGCGATCGTTCGTGAAGAGGAATCACCTTCAATCCAAGAGATATGGTCACAACCTTTGATTGAAACTCTTCATGAAAGATTGTAACTATTCTACAACTATATAAACATATTTAATTCATTCCTACAATTACCAATTTCTTGTTTATAATTCTGAAATCTATTCTCTATTTATTTCTACAAATAAAAGCATTCATTCTCATTCAATATCGCTGGAATCTCTGAATTAATTTATATACTTCGATTCTACGAGATTATCCTCCTTCTAAATCTTCACACACTACATATTCTTGAGGATTTGATTATAGGAAAATTGTACTACCAAAAGACAATCCGTGTTATTCAGAACACACTCGTCAACAAATTATTTGTATTAAGTTGAAGTCCTCTTCGGCTGTTGAGGCGGAAAAATTCCTGTTTAGCTGCTCAGGTGTGGTATACCTATTCCTCCGGGTTAATTGAGGGGTTTAGTCTAAATCCAGAGGATATTCTGGAACTGGACGTAGAATGGGAAGTTCGAACCAGTATAAAAATTCCTGGTGTGCTTACTTTAATTCTTATTTAACTGTTATTATCAGTTTCCGCATTTATATATTATATTACACGATCCTTAGTACTGCACGTACACTTTCATATCCTCCATGGTAATCTCATATACATGGATTGACCATACATTGGACACACAGTCTCAAGTATTATCATCAAGTTAAATTCATACTACATCAAACTCAAGGAGGTGTACAAAGGTCGTATGTCTATCTTTCACACATCATAACCAGATGGGACATTGGCAGCCACTCGCTTGCTCCAGGAACCGCACACGTGTACGTCTAACACTGCTCCTACAGTCTTTAGTTACCTGGACAACTATCGTGACCAATATCCATCGGGTTTAAGTTTACGTTATGCAATGGTCACCATCTTTAAGGGCCCCAAATAGTAACAGACTACTGGCATATGTGACATGGGGCAATAGCACAAAGTAGTAGCACACATCTATATAACACAAGGTGTGTCACAAATACGGGGCACGGCCCCATAATAAGGCCGCTAGGAGGGATACTAGCCTAATCTAGTTTATTTCTCACCAAAATAGTAGAAGTACACAAAAATGATAGACATCCATATGTATATCCATAAGCACACGGCTATGCTTACCCCAATGAGCATTACCTCGTGTACTCAACATAGGCAATACCCTAGTATTGCTTATCTCCGTATGGTTGAATCTACTTACAATAAGTAATTAAACAAATATCAGCTCAGGCGTCCCATACGTCTGGTGTTACGTGCTCATTTGCTCAATGTTTGTAAACTACAGTCGCTCTATAAGCTAATATTCTATGTAACAAGTACAAAGAATAACTGAAGAAATATTACCAAATGTCCCGTGCTAGATAATATTATAACTCAATTTATTCAATTTCCTCATTACAAAGAAAATCTAAGCAAACAAAGCATACAATTCATTTCGAATCGAGATTTTTTTTATTCATAGAAAAATATATTAAACTTTTCATGTCTTTATATACTTTAAAAGTTAAGAACACCGATTTTCCTTTATTAAGAACCAACAATAAGGAGTTCAAAACTTTGAATACATATCCAAACTTTTTTTTCAATTTAAAATCACAGAAAACTCTTTTATAATCAACCCTTATTTATAGAAATTATCGCCTAATTTTTTGTTATTGAATATATTCTATAAATGAATTTATAAGCTTCGAATATCAGTTTCTATTTACTTTAAACCATAAATAGTTTTTTAAAATCTCTTTCTTATACTAAAAAATTCATATAAAACCCTTTTAAAATCAATAATATTTATCGTAAATCATTCCATAATTTTTTAAAATTATTTGGATTTTAAACGAATATTTAAAGTCAAAAATCAAATTCAATTTAACTTAGTCAAATAATTCCTTTCCTATTTTATTTTTAATGTAAAAAAACTCTTTTTCACAAAACAACTTCGTTAATAAGACATATGTTTTCTAATTTTCAAATACATTTCTATTTTATTTTTCTGATTTTTTAAGGAACGATGCACAACCATTGGCCTAGAGCAAGCTCCATGTTTGCTCATCAATGCACCGGTCATCGATTGGCCTGTCGGTCGCTTGGCCATAAGGACACTAGCCATATCGTCGGTGCCACGAAGTTTGGGAGTTTGTCTTCTTCTTTATTTACTTTCTATTGCTCCTCTCTAAACCAATTCCCTCTCTTTTTTCCCCAATTCAAAGCATAATCAAACACATATAATCTACTACTGATGCATGCAAAGCAATCAAACAATGATTTGGATAAGAAATTAGTGAATTTGGGTTCCGTAACAATTTACAGTGCACACAAATCAACCAAATTCATCCCGTATCTCAAAAAATTCATGTATACATCTTAATTAGACATAGATGTGAGTAAATAATCATTTTCCTTAGCAATAACAATCACTAATCCTTCACTTGCACTTCACTACACTTCCGAAACTCAACTTTTTCATTCACTATGACCCCGAATTCGAATAAAACTTAATTTTGACAACTCATGTAGGTGAAGATTCTTGTTTATAAGCTCATATCCAAATTTCATAATTTATAAAATTTAATTTTTCTGTGAATTTCGAAGTGGGGGTTAGGTAAAAGATTTTTTCTTCGGCAAATGGGGAAAATGATAAATGAAGCTAGGGAGATGACTTTTTGAATGAACAAAGAAAGCTCTAGAATTTTGAAGAGTAACTCTCTTTTATTTTGCTTAGGCTTATGGACTTCTACAATGCACCATGCCATTTATTTTTATTTTTTTCGTTTGTAACTGAATTTCTACTTGTTTAAATTAGTTCCAAATCTCTAATAAAAATGTGTTTGGACAACATTCGCGTGCGAGCGCGAGTGCACGTGCATGCACACACATATATATACACAAACACACATAGGCGTGTGTGTGTATATATATATGTATGTATGTATGTATGTATGTATGTGTATGTATGTATAAAAGTTATTTTCCATGATTTTCTCATTATAAAACAATTGCCTCATAATTATTTTATTAAACCCACTTATAAATAAAATCCCAATTCCACTTATAAATGGAATAAAATTTCATCTTTTATAGAAAATAAATTTATAAATTATTTTTTTTATCAATATTTAACTTTATAGAATTATTGATCCATTTTAATTTTCTTTTGAAAAATCATTTTCACCTTAAGAATACCAATATTACTTCAAAAGGCCCAAAAACTAACGTTATTAATGATTTATTGCTTTAAAACATTCAATGCCAAAATTATTCATTAAGCAATCACTTTAAAAAATAATTTCTTTCAATATAAACAGACATCACCAATTAAATCATTCTTTTCTCAAATCTCAAATATTATCAAAAAAATTTGCTTCACAAAAGTCTTCATCCTCTGAAATCCTAAATAAATTTCTATATTTTCATATCATCTCAAATTCCCATGTTTGCAATTAATCCCAAATTTATTCACATTTTATCATTTAAATTAATCAATTAAATCTCTGCTGTTAATTTTTAATTAATTGCTTCTTAACAACGGGTTATTATATTTGCTCTAGGTTGCTGCCTTAGTAGCCTCCCCTAGGACCGGGTCGCAACAATGAAACAGGTCCGAGTCAAAACAATGATTCGATTCGGTATCAGAATGATCGATACTAAACTATTTTGTGAGTTCTAAGTTAATTATTTTTATCGAATAAATGAATCATTTAGATTATTCTAAAATCCCTAAGAAAACTAACATGTAGACATGTTTTATGCATAATGTATTGTTTTCTAAAAAGATTAGATTTTGTTGGTAAAGAAATATATCTAGTTTGTTTCACTCTTTTGAGAAATTTTTACTATCGTTTTCAGAAATAAAAAATAATTTAGTGATAAGTATTTGAATTTCAAATTTATTAATTTGTCAAAATAACATAGGAAAAGTTGGTTTGAAATAGCAGACGAGATATTCGAGGATAGATTTATTGAACAATATATTGAAGCTTATATCTTGTTTTATACCCTTTGACTTCAAAGGTTTTAATTTGCAGCACTATACCAAGGCAAACCATCTTATCCATCGATTTGACTACTTTGGTGTGGTTGGATTTTAAAGTTTGGAATTAGTTTGATGGAGCCATGTTTAGGCCTTGGAAGAAGATTAGAAGTGGATCATTTGGTGAAATCTAGTCGGGTTTTTGATTTTATTCATTCTTTTAGCATAATGCTGCGGGATTTTATGTATTACTATCAGGTTCCTTATTTAATTTTGTATTTTTTTCTTATAACACTAATCTTCAGTGTAATGAAGATGTTGTAGTACTGATAAGTTGGTTTTTGTTTTATTCATCCAATATTATAATCAGTTCATTAACATGCTTACAGTTTGTAATTTATCATTAAATTATAAAAGTGCTCACACTTTTTTAATAAACTCTAACATGTATTTTAAGTATTACTATCCATATTTTGTACCGTATATGTTATAGTAAGTAATATGTGCAAGGATGATATTGATAATTGGGATTTATGTCTTCTAAATTTCAAAATAATGCTAAAATGAGAGAAGCAATTTAGAGAAGAAGATCGGGAATAATAAGATGGCAATGCAACAGTTGACACTACCAATATTGTAGCTGATCAGCTTTCAAAATATTCAACCATGGAGTATGTGAAACTGAAATGGTCTGAAAGAACGAGGAGGAGCTCAAGTATATCCGCCTAGAACCATCTCGAGTATCCATCTTGGAAGCTGAGTTACCACTTTATATTACTTTCTCTCAATTGCGCATGCTGAGCTTACAAAGGAAACTTAATGATAAAGAGATTGCGCTCCAAGAGGAGGTCACTAAAATCGAAGGCTTCATTGAGGACTTGTTCAACTTTTATTAAATGGTCTTCCATCTAAGACACCGATGGATGAAAAATTATGATGAACTTATTATTAATATTTTTATAAAGATTATGGACTACGAGTATACGAGAGTTGAATGTCAAAGTTACACATTTCAATAAACTGACATACTTATTAAGCACTTTTGCTCCTATGACCTCATAGATTTTGATAGAGGAAAGGATGAGGTCGTCAAGGAGAAAACATGAAAAGCTGCATGAAGGATTACATCTAAAATCCTAGTCAAGGAGATAATTGACAAACTTACCGTCGACATTTTCGATGCTCCTACCACTTCTCTGATGTCCTTAATTTTTCCAACCAATTCTCTAATCATGGCATTCTAGTGCCTCATCCTTAGAATCTGATAGATTATGCAAATACCCTTAAGTCATATAGTTCTCTGTGAGAAAAATACGGTATGCGTTATATGTTAAAACAAAAAGGGCAACCCATCTTATAAAATTTCTGTTCCATATTGTAATTGTAATATATTTTTTGGTTTTGTCATAAACTTCCAAAATTGCCCTAGTAATATTATTAAATTTGCATTTTTTACCAAGGTTTCCAAAAAATTACTCTGTTGGAATATTTCCATAATTACTTGAACTTATCAAGAGAAGAAAAACCTGAGCCGAACTTGAGAATTGAGGACATAATCTATGTCGGATACGAGTTTTCTCACAAATACATTGTGTTTGAATTAAATGAGAACCATAGCTGAATAAAGAAGGAAGATGAGATTTTGATTATGGCCGAGTATTGTCAACCGTCGTCACCGGGCACCAACAACCCCCCTCCCCTAAACGATGACGTCACCTACCTTAAAGAAGACGGTAGCGATGGTATTAAGGCAAAGGTTCAAATGGAAACCCGAATTAACTTGGAGGGAAAATTGAATAGATGTAGAGCCGATTGCTGCAGGCAATAGGTGGCGGTGGTGTTGGCCAAGGATAGTCGTGTTAGTCCTTGAGATGATGGTTTTGATGACAACAACCTTAGGACTTGTTATAAAATATAAATACTAACATTATAGTTTAGATATATATATGTATATGTAGGATATAAACATGCAGGTGCCAAGAATGAAGACTGTACAGTATAGAGATTCAAGACTGAAGGTATCAAGATTGAAGACTCATAAGTATCAAGATATCAAGAGTTTAAGATTTCAATAGTACAAGATAAGTATTGAGCCTAGAATTATGTTAAAACTTCTTAAATGCACTTACATCTTTATTTGAAATTTATTCATGGAATGAAATCCACTTCGAGCCTGTTAAAGGGATGGAACCCTAGTGGGATGGAACCCATGATAATATATAGTGGAACATATGGTGGTCCTATTTTGATATCCACTAATTTTATAAAAATGTTTTTCAAAAATATATCTCTTATTTTTAAAAAATGTTCAAAACTTTCTTTTTCAAAAAGACATCTCTCTTGGTTTTAAATGTTACAATTGTCACAAGCCGGGACATGTAGTTAAAGATTGCCCAGTGATGAAGCCAGCGCATGTGGCAAAAGTTTATACGATAAAGAAGGACCCCTCATCTTCAAAAGCTGATAAAGGGAAAAGTGTTTTGGAAGGTAACCTTACTATTAATGATAGAACTGTTAGAGTTTTATTTGATACAGGAGCTTCACATAGCTTTATCTCCCAACAAACCATTAATGAATTAGGACTTAAAACTAAATTTGCTAACGATCTTATTTGCGTGAAAAATCCGGTTGGAGGTCCTGCAAATCTTTGTTCATATTGTAAGAGAGTTCCTATTTCATATTCTAGCTATAAATTTCCTATCAACCTTTTTGTCCTCGAATTTAATGAATTTGAAATCTTACTCGGTATGAACTAGTTATCGAGATACGAAGCTATTTTGGATTGTAATAATCGGACAGTTTTAATCAAAACGAACCTTGGAAATTTTATTGAAATCTCTTGTGAGGATCCAAGTCCAAGGAGAGATAGGTTGATGTATACTTTGGGAAATCTTGAACCCACTTTGCAGTCTATACCTGTTGTTCGGGATTTTTCCGACGTGTTTGAAGAAGTGAAATCTTTACCTCCTCACCGAGAAATAGAATTCCGAATTGATCTTGTACCCAATGCTCGTCCTGTTGTTCACGTAAGTCGCAGGATGGCACCCAGGGAAAAGATTGAATTGGTTCATCAAACTGATGAACTACGAGCAAAAGGATTAATTCGACCCAGTGTTTCTGAATGGGGCTCAGCCGTCGTATTTGTTGCTAAATCAGACAGATCTTTGAGATTATGCATAGATTACCACGATCTAAATAAACAAACTCTCAAAAATAAATTTCCACTGCCCAGAATTGATGATTTATTTGATCAGTCGCACGGCGCTCGTTTCTTTTCAAAAATGGATCTAGCCCAAGGATTCCATCAATTACGAATCGCCGAAGATTGTGCCCATTTGACTGCTTTCAGAGGTCCTAATATGTTCTATAAATGGTTAGTATGCCTTTCGGGCTAACCAATGCTCCAGCATACTTCGTAGATCTTGTGACTCGTGTGTTTCGGGAAGTTTTGAATAAATTTGTGCTCGTATTCATTGATGATATTTTGATCTATTCTAAGACTAAAGAAGAGCATGTCGAACATCTTAAAATCGTATTGGAAATATTGAGGAGAAATGTTCTATTTGCAAAATTTTCCAAATGCCACTTCTGGGTCAATGAAGTCAAATTCCTTGGCCATATTGTTAATGAAGAAGGAATTTCAGTAGATACTAGAAAAATTTCCGCTATTCTTGATTGGAAACAACCCACTACTCCAAGAGAAGTTTGAAGCTTTTTGGGTTTAGCAGGCTATTACCGGAAATTCGTTCAAGATTTTTCTAAGTTGGCTAGTCTGCTGACTAAGCTAACAATGAAAAATGCAAAGTTCATTTGGACTTCAGAATGTGAAGAAGTTTTTCAAGAGTTAAAAAAGAGATTGACCACTGCTCCTGTTCTCACTATTGTTAACGGGAACCAAGGCTTATCTGTCTATACTGATGCATGTGGTGAAGGGGTAGGTGCAGTATTAATGCAAAATGGAAAGGTGGTTGCCTACGCGAGTAGACAATTACGTCCGCATGAGAAAAACTACCCGACGCACGATTTGGAACTTTTGGCTGTTGTTTTCGCTTTGAAAATATGGCGACACTATCTTCTGGGTAAGAATCTTTTCAGCTTTCCTAACAATTTATGAACTAACTTAACTAAAGAAATATACCTAATAAACTCTCCTTGTTTTAGGTGAAAAATTCGAATTGTTCACCGACCATAAATCTTTGAAATATCTTTTCTCCCAGAAGGATCTAAATTTGCGACAACAACGTTGGTTGGAATTTCTAGCATCATATGACCTAGATATCCAATATACGCCGGGAAAAGCCAATGTGGTTGCTGATGCTTTAAGTAGGAGACATGCTGTTCTTGCATATCTTGTTATCACTCCTACTCTCTTTGAGAAGATCGCAAGACAGCTATATGAAGATGAGTTTCTTCGGGGAATTTATAAGAGAATTTGCCAAGGAGAAGACACTAGTTTCGAGATGGATAATAGAGGAGTAATAAGATTAAAAGGCAGGATTTGTGTTCCAGACTTCCCTGATCTGAAACGTGAAGTATTGGACGAATGCCACAAGTCAAAATTCAACATCCGTCCAGGAATCAACAAAATGTATCGTGATGTTAAAAGAACATTCTGGTGGAAGACAATGAAGAGAGACATATCTATTTATGTAAGTCGTTGTGCTACTTGTCAGCAAATAAAAAGCGACCAAATGAAAGTGGCCGGTTTACTTCAACCTTTGGAAGTACCGAAATGGAAGTGGGATCAGGTATCGATGGATTTCATCGACGGATTGCCACGAACCAAGAAAGGCAATGAAGCGATTTGGGTTATTGTGGATCGTCTAACCAAAAATGCTCATTTCATTCCAGTTAAATCTACTCGGACTGCAGCAAGCTTGGCAGGTATATATATAAAGGAAATTGTTCGCCTCCATGGTATTCCCAGCAGTATAGTGAGTGATCGTGATCCGATCTTCACTAGTAGATTTTGGGAAGCATTTCAGGACGCATTGGGAACGAAATTAAATTTCAGTACTGCTTATCACCCACAATCTGATGGACAGACTGAGAGGGTCATCCGAATTTTAGAAGACCTACTGCGTGCTTGTGTGCATGATTTCGGTGGTTCTTGGGAGGACCATTTGCATCTAGTTGAATTCTCATATAATAACAGTTATCAGGTCAGTGTAGAAATGGCTCCTTTCGAAGCTTTATATGTTCGTCCGTGTCGATCACCTACATGCTGGATCGAATCAGGTGACAGACTTGTTCTATGACCGGATATAATAAAAGAAGCCACTGAGAAGGTAGACTTTATTCGAAAGAAGTTATTAACTGCCCAAAGCCGTCAAAAGAGCTATTATGATCGCCGAAGGAGAAATTTGGAATTTCAAGTTGGAGATTCTGTATTTCTGAAAGTATCTCCGATGCGGGGTGTATTGAGATTCGGGAAAACGGGAAAGCTAGCACCGCGTTATATTGGTCCTTTTCCTATTCTGGAAAGGATTGGTCCTCTAGCATATAGAGTGCAGTTACCCAGATGGTTGTCTGGCATACATGATGTGTTCCATATTTCTAATCTTCGGAAATATGTGCATGACCCAGATGATATTATTGAAGAAGCTGCTCAGCAGGATCTAGAGATCACTCCTAACTTGGCAGTTAAAAGAGAGCCGATAAAAATTGTAGATCGTGATGAGAAGCGATTGAGAAACAAGATTGTGAAATTGGTCAAAGTTCAATGGAGTGGCGATCCTAAGGACTGTACTTGGGAGACTGAAGATAATATGAAGAAATCATATCCCAACTGCAGAATTGACATCTCGGCTTAAATGTAAGTCATTTCCTTGTTTCTGAATTTATATATTCTTTGTTGTGTTTCTCTCTCTTTCAATTTCGAGGACGAAATTTTCTTAAGGAGGGGATATTATAACATCCCGAAAATTTTGAATTTAAAAAAATTTGATAATTTATTGGAACTTTTAGATTTAAATATTGATAGATGATCTTTTAATAGAAATAAAATTGTTAATGTAAGTTATGATAAAATTATAAAATTTAAATCACATAATTATAATATAACATTTAAACAAATAAACAAATAAACAAATAAACTAAGATAACAAATTTTTATGAAGAAATATAAAACTGTAAAAGAAAACACACACTTTCATAAACCAATATGAAGACATAAGAAAGCAAACACTTTCAATTAGCAATGTAAACAAATGAAGGACCAGGAAAATAAAGTATGCAAGCCTCAATATAAAAATAAAAATAAAATGTACTTTATATCAAGTTAAACATGACATGCTGAAAGTATACAAAGCAACATACTTGCATTAAATGCATTTACTCTTCATAAGCAGGATCTGCCAAACAAAGCAAACTTGTACTCGCAAGAATTTAAAGTAAATACTGCTGTAAACATGCTTTCATTTAATGCCATCACTCCTCAGCCACCCTTGAAGGAAGGAGGAAAGCATGGGTTGTACAAAGCCTGTACACAACCTTCTACATCCATTTATACATCCACAACCTCAAGTTCATTCTTTGAACATATTAGCATAGAACATAAATTAAAAAAAAAGAATAACAGCAAACATCACCTTATTCAACAAACTGGAGCAAAAATTTATTCAACTAAACAAAACAAGGTTCAAGAGTAGATCCAGGAAGATCAAAACTGCAACTTTTAAATACAAAAGTATTCTCTGTTTCAAATATTTGCCAGGTGAGTAAACTTATTTCATTTGAAAACTAAGTTTTTATATTGTGATTTGTTGTATATTGAAAGAGGGATGAGCTATATTTTTTTTTATGTTACTGGAAATTTTTCTTTTTTTGTTATACAGTTGTTGTTCAATATACTGTCTCCTTCTTTTTCTTAGAGCAAAGTGTATTTAAATAAAAAAAATTCAAATGAACTTCATTTTACATTTTTAACTTAGGATTCTTAAAACAAAATAGGTGGTGTAAACTTAACTTATAGTTTAAATTTTTGTTTTAAGCTTGAAATAAAAACTTTTGACTATATAACATGAATATTACAGTAAAAATGATATTTTAAGGTAAATTCAAGAATTGTAAATCATTGAATTGATGTTATAATTTGAACGAACATATGAGATTTTCAAAACAATAATGATGATTTTTAATTGAGTAATTCGAGGGCAGTTCGAATTTGAACAAAAAACAGCACTTTGATCAATTTCTGAAAATTTAAGAAACATTGGATGTTGAATTTTCGTTTGAAGCTAGTTTGAAACTTAATAACGTTGGGAAAAATGTAAATTAATTTTTTCATTGTGTGAATTGGGAGTTCGAGATCGAATTAGGGTTTTAGTTCCATTTTTTTCCGAGTTCTGTAAAATTTTGATGGCGCCCTCTTGAGTTGATCGAGTTCGAAGATTTTGAGGGACATGATGGCTCGGGGTATGGACTTGGTAAGGCTGAAGTCACGAACCTGCTGGTGACTCGAGGCGTGGCAGCGAAGCGATTTTGTTCGATGGGTTTCGAGTTGCAGTTTTGACAAAAAGGCAAGAATTCGTTCTCGAGTTTTTAGTGTAGAATCGAGCTTCGTTTTCGAATAAGGGGATGAAGCACGACTTGTTGGCGATCGCGATGGCCACCGGAGTGGCGCCGTGACGATGTGCACGTGCACAGCGTTCGTTTGGGAACAGGAAATTTTCGCGTGTGTTGGCTTCGGGAGAGACTCGAAAAATTACGTGTAATGCTTCGGGTTTGTGTTCGTAGGAGAGCAAGTCCTCCCGGATGCTATTTTATTTAGTTACAGTTTTTAATTTACTGAAGAGGGAAAAAAAAGAGAGAAGGAGGGAAGAGAGAGGGGAGAAGGGTTGGGGCCTGAGTTCTTTTGTAGGCCGGTTCTGTGGATGGGCCGCAGTTTATAAAAAAAAAAAAAGAACGTGGGGTGTGATTTGGTACCAAATTTATTTAAAAATTTTAAGGCTAAACATCTTTAATATAAACAGTTTTGTTTAAATGCAAGATACAAACTTTGGAAAAAAAATGGCAAGATGATTGAGAGTCTGTAAAATAATTTAAGATTTGAAAGTTAAACTCAAATAAATTAGTAGTTAAGAAATTTATTTATAATTAAAGGGTTAATAGGTTTGTAATTAAGAAATTTTTAAATAAACTAAAATTAAGAAATATTAACTAATGGTTTAAGAAATAAATTAAGAAATTTACTTAAACCAATAAATCTAATTTACATTTAATTTTCAATGTAACAATTAATTGATTTTTAAAGTATAAAGAAGATTTAAAATGATAATTAAGGTAAATAATTTTTATTAATCAATGATTTTGAAAAGAAATTAAGAATGATTTACAAACTTGTAATTAAATTGATTTATGAACAATTAAGTGTTTAAATAAATTTGTAAGTAAGAATTTGTAAATTTTGAAATAATAAAACGAGTTAATCAAGATTTAAATTATTTATTCAAATACTTATCATTGTTTTAAAGTAATTGTATGGTAAATTAATTTAAACCACATTTGAAATAAATTAACTATTGTCGTTAACTTATGTTGATATTCCTATTTTGTTGGGAATGCTGTATGATGTAGTTTTGCCATGTAATTGCACTGTGATTATGATTCGTTCTGTATTGATGTGAAAACCCTGTTGTCCGTAAAACGGCATTTAAACTTCGATGCGACAGGGAATCAGATTTCAGTTGGTTATCTGAAACCCACATCGAACCTGTGAATATTTGTGAATGACATCCACATGTTTTAAAATTTGACACTCGCTATTCGAACTAGCCGGGAAAGGACCTTTGTGTCGTATAACCCATTTCGAATATGTGATTCGACGTTATGGATAGCAATTGAAGACCGGTGTTGAAGACCGGGTATTTGCGAGAGCGATAGGATGACCTATCGATTGTCTCTGCACCAAGTAGCTACGGTATAGAGATTTCCTAAGTGATAGGAAGTCCGATCGGGATTGTGGATATCCGGATTGCAAGGACTTCTTTGGAAGTGCCTTCGGTTCTGTTCGAACCCGGAACAGACTTGTATGGATTGTATGTCTGACATTACAAGTTGAGAAATAAAGCTGATTTCTTTCAAATATATTTCTGTTGGTGGCGGAGAATTTATTCTCTTAGCTTAACACCCTTCTCTGAGACGTACGAGCTTAGAGGTTATGTAGTTGAAGGTTATTAGCGATATATTCCCAATTTGGTAATGTGACATGCTGAGTGTTGTTGTGAAATGATCATTGTTTGATCATTTGTGATATGATCATTTGTTTGATCACTTATCTTTGTGATCATTTCTATGATCATTTGTTGACCCAAAGCACAGGTTTTGTATAAAGCGTGGCTTTGTGGATGAGACTTCGTCGGACCTCACACCCCGGAATGGTCGAAACAGGAATGATGCAGCAAGGTTATTGGGGTAGCACCCCTTAGGGTATGTGCATTTCCTTCTGGATAGAAGTGGTATCATGGTATGGAGCCCAAATACTTAACTTATGTTGATATCGCAGATATATATATATATATATATATATATATTACTTTGTGATTTGTTGCTGGGGCCCCGGTTAAAGGTTGGTTACAACCGGGAGATGGCATACTCGTGTCAGTAGTTACCCAGTTAGGGGTAACCTGGCCTTGTGTTGGCAGAGATCCGGTTTGTTTCTCGGGAACGTCCTTCCAGAGGCGTTCTCATGTGGCAATGGGAAGTTCCTTGGCCTGACCATTTGTTGGAAATCCAAAGAAACAATACGAAACCCTGTACGGTTTTAGTTGTAAAACCTACCATGCAGCGTGGCGGTAACCTGCCACAAAACATGGTAGCTATAGTAGGCATAGTTCGGAATGTCTATGCTGGCTAAGATTAATATTCTATTTTTCGAAATGTTTTCTTCACTATGCACTAGTAATAATACCAAAGAATTTTTTTTTCGTACCAAGCATATTTAACTATCATAAGAAGAAATCTCCTCCAATTCTGCGTTTGCATTGTGTGTGTGGCGGGAGGTCTTATGGTAGTTCCATTTTTTAAAGCATACCGAAAATTCTTTTATGAATCTTGTTTTATTTAAATGCAACTGTTTTGTTTACTCACACCAGTCCCATGACTGATCCGGAGTTTATTGTTTTCTTTTCTAAACTCTGGGTGCCCATTATTTCCACACGGACAGCCTAGTAGCAGGTTTCTGTATTTTGGAGGAGCAATATTTTGGAGCTTTTTATCTTGGAGATATCTTAGGAGCTTTTGGAGATTTTCAGGTGTTAGCTTTTGGGAGTTCGTTATCACCTCTCTCATTTGAGGACTTTTGGATATATGATCACTGTTATATTAATCATGATGTTGTATTTGGAGTTGTGGTGTATGTATGTATTATATACTCTGTTGTAGTATGATATTATGTTGATGTTGTAACTGTGATGATACTTATGATATTGATTCTGTTCCGCTATTTTATATTCATCTAATTGTTGTTATAAGCTCCGGCGATGCAAATTTGATGTTGTTTATCGGACATCGAGTTTGGGTCGTTACAGATGAGGTATGTAATGACCCGGATATTTCGACGAATAAATTTTGATTATTTAAATGATTTTAAATATTGGATTTGGGATTATAATTTAATTAGTAAGTTTTTAAAAATGAAATTTTAAGCGATTCTGTTAATTTTTGAAATCGTTGATAGCGTTCTAGGGCACAGTCTTAAAATTTGACGAAACCAGTTCAATTGGATCCGTAATAGTGTATTATTATTGGATTTCAAATTTCGTAACGTTTGAATTTACTGTTTGGTCGTACGATTTGCAAAAGCCTAGAGATTGTTTAATCAAATTTAATTTAAATAGTCAATTTAAAAAGCTATCTTTCTCATACGATCGAATTAAGCTTCGAAACTTGTTCTATTGGGTTTGGAATAGTGGTATAACATTAGGAATGCCAGGTGGCACGCATAAATAAGGGTTCGTAAATTGGAGTTAAGCGAAGCAGGAATATTTGGATAAATATGAAATCAAATCAATATAAATTACATCCCCCTTTTCGTCAAATCAGCCGCACCCTAGATTTATCGAGCCAACTCCAACCTATCTATATCGTACATGCATCCTTTCATTTATACTCTTCTTCCCCTCTCGTTCAAATAAATCAAAAACGCAGAGAGAGAAAAAAATTGCATCCCCTTCTTCATCAATACGATTTCACAGAAGAAAAAAATATAAAACAACACAGAAGATATCAAAAACACCGTTCAAATAAAAAACAAAGAAGAGGCCATGATGGAATCCAGTTTGAAGTAAAAAAATTAAATTCGAGCCTTCCCGCCTTCTTCTTTAGTTTGAACGAATCCAGAGAGGCACGAACGAAAGAGTTCACACGAGAAAATCGTGTTGGCAAGTCACGATTTCAAGCTAACGCGATTTCAAGGGTTCGGCGATGCGAGGTGAGGGAAGGGCTATCGCATGAATAACCGGAGGACTCGGTGATTACAAATTAGGTCAGGCGCGCACGTTTTTTGATGTGGGTGGTGGGATATCGTGAGTCATGATTGGTCTAGGGCATGGCGCACGAACTTGGGGTAAGGGGATGGAGGCACGCAATTGGGCTTCATGGTCGAGTATGTTGAAGGAGCGTAGGTGGTGGGGAAGTCGAGGCGGCAGTTTGGGTTTGGCGAGTCTGGGGAGACATTCGGTCAAGCAAGGGTGGTGAGGGCTAGCGCGGCTGATGATGGTGAAGGCAGCGAGGGCTTTGGGAATGCATGAGTGTACGAAGGATGCTCGGTGTTAAGTCAGGTACATTTCATTGGAGAAGAAGTATTAAGGGGTGGGAAATTTGTTATAGTACTGTAATTAATGTTTGTGATGTGATTAGTGAAATTAAATCTGTCTTAAATTAATTGTATCTTAGAAAGATAATAATTCCTTCATACAATGTCAGAATTTAACGTAGTCGGTCATGTTAGGCTCATATCGACATTAGCTTAGCTATGGAATTGATTTGGGATTTTTAGGAGTCAGCTGGGATTTTAGAAAGAATAAAATATGGATGTTCGGTAGGTTAAAAATCGAGGTGAGTAAAATCTCACTCATTTGGATTACTGCTATTAATTTTAAAATGTTAAAATTAACTATTGGATGTTTTGTTGAATTTATAAATTTTTATTAGTTAGACGTTATATTATATATAGTAGTACATATATTGGTAGTTGGATATTATTCTCGTCTATTAGAGAGGATAAGACCCTACGCACCCCGCATAATAGAGGATGACCCTATATACCATCATATCCCGCCTTGAATCGGGATTGGTATTTTGTGTTGTCTAACATATGTAGATGCAGGAAAACAGGTTGGAGGAATCCAACTGGATTCCTCAAAAATGTTGATTTCAATTTCATATATAATAATATATGATGTGTTAGAATAATCTGTTATAGATTATTGTTGTGATTTGAATTATTGGATGTTATAGTAGCATTGGCCTTAATTTTGGTATTTTAAATACCATAAACATTATTTTTAAATTTGGAGGATTTAAAAGGAGATTTTGAGTGTAAACATATTTATACCGAAATTTGGATTATTTTTAAAGAAATTGATTGGACAAAACAATAATTTGATTTTTGGTTGTGCTTAACTAGTCGTAAATCATCAAATAGAGATTTTAAAAATATTTACATAAAGGATTTTTAAAATTATATCCTGAAATATGAAAAGGAGTTAGAAAAAAATTTGAAATAGATTTGAAGAATAAATTGAATGTATAAAGAAAGGGATTTATAAAATGGAATTTTATAAATGAGATTAGTTTTATGTTCAAGTGAAACTCAAAAGAGTTTACAAATTTATAAACAATGTTTATAAATAAGGAAATTATATTAGTTGATAAATTGGAATATAATTTCTCAGTGTGAATTTATATTGGGATATGGGAATCGGTTTTGAGAAAAATAGTGGATTCTAGTTTTGGAGTGTGGAAATGGTTAGGAGAATCGAAATGAAATTGATGAGTTGTGCATCGAGAGGAATCTATAAATTAATTGGTTATTGAGATTCTAAAAATATATTTTATGACTAAGAAATTAAGTTGTTTTTAAAAGAGAAGTTTTATTTATTAAACCATGTAATTTTGAACTAGTAGAATTGAAATACATTGAAAAGTGAATTTTTCAAAATACTTAATATTTGTTTTAATAAATCCTATTTTTTTAAATTGGCTTTGAAAATTGATTTGTTTATCTAAAAAATGAATTATTGATGTTTATAAAAAGAGTTTCGATATTTTAAGTAATTACTTAAATATGCTTAAAAAATAAATTATTATTCTTTAAATACTTGTTATATATGTTTAGAATTTGTAATGATTTAAATATATTTATAAATCTTCTCGAGGTTTGTAAATGGGGTTTATTCAGTAGATGGGTTTATAAGAGAAATTCTCCACATGGAATTTGGGAAAATGTAAGGAAAATTTTCGAAGTATTTAAATAAAAGTGAACTTCAAAAAATGAATTAGGATTCATAAATGAAGTTAGAAATGGGTAACTGGAATTATAGACAAGTGTTTTGACTATGGAAATATTAAAGGAGATTAATTAAGGAACCCTGGAACTTATAGAATTTGTTGTAATGAGTCAAGGAATTTACAATATAAATTGTGAAGGATTTTGAGAAAGGAGAAATAAATTAAACTTTCCTAAGTGTTGAGAAGTAAGGGGTTTGGAAAAATATTTTTTCAAACATATTTTCTATGTGTTAAAATACGAGATGGTTTGAAATATCTTGATATGGATATAAATATTTGAGTTGTCTCAAATATTGAAAATTTGGAAGAGATTTGAATATATATCTTATAAAAAATATTTTGAAAACAAATTTTGTAAAATTATAATATGGGCCTAGTGACTGCTTATGGATGTTATATTGATAGTTAAATAACTGACCCTCAAATATTGGCCAATTTCGTTGATCGTTTCGAGGAAACCGGGATCGGTTTTGATTATCCGAAAACCACTTCGAGCCGATTTGAGTGTTGCGAAGGGATATCGTGGAGAGGTGATCCGATTTTTCCGGACCCAGGACAACTTGTATGGATGAATGCTATCATTGCGTCATTGCTTGGAGGTCAATGTTAGCACTCCAAGAATGAATGCTATTCTAAAAGGTAATCATAGCCTCAAGCCTCATCAATCGGGAATGACTAAAATAGTGAAGATGCGGTAAGGCTAAGTGGATCGCACCCAATTAGGGTATGTTATCACCTTTCTAGATACCTTTGGAAATATATTATAAATTATGGATATGGTTGTGCATGGAAAAAGAGGGCATTCAATTAAGGGTGGGAACACTTCGAGTGATAACATATTTGGTACTATCTAGACTAGGGATAGACTGTCTTGTGTTGGCAGGGGATCCCGGCGAGGTCCTCGGTACAATTTTCTAGTGATGTACTGTGACGGACGGTACCCCAGTAACCCGATCATTGTGTGGAATCCATTCTCCAATACGAGCCTTTACGGTTTTGGTTGTTGATCCTAGTTTGCTAGAATTTAATTAATGTAACAATTTCAGCTGTTTGAATAAGTATTGGTACTTAGACACTATTATAATATCAGAGGATTTTCTATAAAATGTTTTGGTTATCGTAAGGGAAAAATCTGTCGTGTTTATGTGTGACGTGTTCGTACAAGATACCTTTAGTTTCAAAGGATCTTGATGACTTCAATAATTCAAATTGAGTGTGTTTTCTCATGCAGGTTTTCCAGAATGACTAAGCTATTATTTATAATAATGCTTAGTCAAACCGAGTATTATAGATTCAGGATAGGATGCTATGGAGCTCAGGAGGCGAGCTGGAGGATTTCAGACGTATATCACCTACTTGGTTATTTCCGCTGTATGACAGTTATGTATATCAGGAAAAGTTATTATAACTGTTCAGATTGATGGATGATTGTTGTAATCTGATGATTGTACGTATTAAATGATACAATTTCTTTTGTACAAAGATCTGTTATTATATATTATATTTCATTCCGCTACGATTGTGAGATTTTGTATTATTGTTTCTGTTTCTTCTTCTATCGTTTTCTTCTTTATCTATAGCAGTCGGTATTTCCGGCACTTGAATATTCGGCAGGTTATACAGTGAATGTATGGATGTCGATTTTTCGAGGGTCGAAAATCTTGGGTCGCTAAAGCTAGGGTTCGGCCAGAAATGTAGAGGGTTTGAAGGGTAATTTTTTACTAACAAGTGTGTGTAGAGATGTTTATATATTGGAGACTTTAGAGACAAATTAGGATCAAGATCCTCATTATCTATTACCGATTCTTTTCTATCTTAGCCATCCAAATCAAACCCTTCTAACCTACACATAGCCCCATCCTTTCTTGCTTTATTGTGGCCGAATATTTCAGCCCTTATATGGGCTTTAAACCCAATTAAATCCCAAACAAATATTTTTCTTTTAAATCGAATTTAAATATGTATTAAGATCGTATATTGATCGAATATTTTTATAAATATTATAAATATATATTTACATACATACATATATATAATAATAATATTTTTTCATTAAACCAAAATAAATTTTATAATTGTTATTTTATACATATGAGTTAATTTAATTAATTTATAACAATTAAAAATTAATTAAATCGTTTGGTCAAAGGAGTATTCATCATTTCGATTGTGTGATCCGTGAGGTCTGAATTTGGTCAGCGATTAATATCTAACTATTCGAATATTAATATCCAAAAGTCACTTTGAGGAGGTGTGATATTTTGGCCAAATTTATCACTTACTTGGTATCAGTAAAAATCCAATTTTGTTTTGTTAAGCGTTACCATGTTGTGACTATTATTTACACTAATTCTCTTCATCAAAACTATTTCACTTTGGACTTTTTGAATTTGGTAATGGTCAAAATTCCAATGTTATCCATATTCAAATCTATAGTCCAAACACAAAGTCTTTGGTTCAATAATAATAATTATTATTAACCGAACTACTCTGGTCAAAGATTTTGACTTTGAGTTGGTTATGGTACTAAATCCATATAACTGAGGATACGAATCCTCTCTGGAATAGTATTTCATTTCCAATACTTCCACTCGATCTAATCATAGTCACTCGATGAACATCGTGCCATGATTTGACTGCAATCAAAGCAAAACTTTCATATTGAAGATCAACATTATACTCAAGTTGAGAAAATTGTGTAAAAAATCAGTCACATCGATATTTTTGTTTGATCTTGGTTATATTAACCAGTAGAAAACTATTGAGTGAGCTATTCCATAGTTATCCAATAACTATCAGTACGTAATCCCTTGGTGCATTGAGTAGTCATGTGTAATACACTACCCAACATTTGGAGAGCAACATCCTCTAGTCTCAACATATGCATCGATACCCAGTCTCAATGTATCTTGACTAGGAACATTTAAAATTATGTGTTTATTATATTCTGATACAATACTCATGATTACAACTATTTGTAATTGCTATCACAAATACACCATTTATGAAATTTCAGTTAAATATATTTTATTTAAATATTTAATAATTTATAACACATTATAACATATATATAATACAAAGAAAAACACCTTTATTACGAATGAGGATTAATTACAGAGTTGATTAATTCATGGTAAATTACAGAATTGCCCCAATGACATACATCTTACTCTATCATTCTTCCACTTGCACTTGGGGCCAATTAAGAAATCTCAATCTCATCCCATTAACTAGCTTCTCGAGAGCTGACCGAGCTAGACCTTTCATGAATAGATCTACTATGTTGTCCATGGTATCTACCATTTGTATCACGACTTCTTTCTTCTCAATGAATTTTCTAATGAGGTGGAACTTTCGAAGAATATGCCATGACGTCTTATGTACCCTGTGTTCCTTTGCGATTTGAATTGTCACATTGTTATCATAGAACAATGCCATAGGATTCTCTGTATCGGGAATCTCTCAAAGCTCACTTAAAAACTTACGCACCATATTGCTTCTTTAGCTGCTTCATTCAGGGCGATGTATTAGACCTGTATCATCGAATCAGCTACCGTCTCTTGTTTAGAACTTTTGGACGGCTCCACCATTATGTCTTAAATGTGTAAAGACATAACAAAATACTGACTTACAATCATTTATATCACATTTAAAGCTAGTGTTCATATACTCCTTCATAAGGAGGTCTCCATTCCCGTATATAAGGAATAAGTCCTTAGTATTTTATTAAATATTTTAGCATAAGTTTTACGAGTGCCTAATGATATTTTTCAGGATTAGACTGGTATCAGCTTACGCATCCTAATGTGTATGCCACATCCGGTATAGTACATAGCATAGCATACATTATGGATCCTACGGCTGAAGCATAAGGAATGCTCTTCATACGCTCTTTTTCCTCATTAGTATAAGGAGGTCCTTTTAGATAGTACTATCATAGACTATGTTGGAACATTTTGCACGTTTGGAATTTTCGATACTGAACTTTTTTAGTATTATACCTATGTATAAGGACTGGACCAATCCCTACAGCCACTTAGATCTATTTCTATAGATTTTTATGCCTAAAACATAGGATACTTCTTCCAAACCCTTTATGGATAAATTTTTGGAAAGCCATGCTTTCAGTGATTGCAACAATAAAGTGTTATTGCCAATCAATAATAGATTATCAACATAAAACACTAAGAATACAATAATGTTGCCCTATTCCTTTCTATAAACACATGCTTCCTCTGTGTTCTGGTAAATACTAAACTGTTTGATTACTTTGTCAAAATACTTGTCCTAACTTCTTGAAGCTTGTTTAAGTCTATAAATGGACTTTAATAACTTGCAAGCCTTGTCCTCACTCCCATTAACCACAAACCCTTGAGTTGCGACGTATAGAGGATTTCTTCTAAACTACTATTTAAAAATATTGTCTTTACGTCCATTTTCCATATTTCATAGTCATAGAATGTTGCAATGGCTAGTATAATCTGTATAGACTTAAGCATGGCTACGGACGAAAAGATCTCACCATAATCAACACCTTGACTTTGGCGAAATCCTTTCGCAACCTGCCTAAGCTTTGTAAGTCTCTACTTCTCCATCTACATTTATCTCTTTTTTTTTAAATCCATTTGCAGCTGATGGGTTTAATCCATTCGAGTACATCCGACAAAGTCCATACTTTGTTTTCGTATATGGAATATATTTTGGATTTCATTGCTCCAAGCCTGAATGTAGAGTTTTTACTCTGTAGTGCTTGTCGAAAAGATAAAGGAGTGTCGTCATCTAAGACATAATTCTCCTCTCCATCTATGACAAAATCATAGTATCTCTATGGTGCGTGAGATTCCCTAACAGACTTTCTAATAGTTGTGTGTTTTCGTATACGGTTGAACTCGGTTCTCCCACTACTTCGACCTTAGTGTTAACTTCTTATATCTCATCCAAGTTTACAACATCGATATTAATTTCTTTTGATAAAAATTCCTTTTCTAAAAAGATGACATGTCAAGAATAATAACCTCTTATTTCTCGGTACTGTAAAATATATACCCCATTGAATTTTTGAGATATCCTATACATTTACACAGAATTAATCTTGCCTTTAGTTTATTTGGACAAACATTCCAAATGTATGTCGGACAACCCTACACCTTTAAGTAATTTAGTTGACATTTCTCTTTATGCCACATCTCATATGGCATTTTAGGAATTGATTTAGTGGGCAACAAGTTCAACATTTGCGCTGCGGTATCTAGCACATATCCCCAATAGAACAGAGGTAACTCAGCCTTACTCGTCATGGAACGAACCATATCTAATAAGGTTTGGTTCCTTCGCTCCAACACACCATTATGTCGTGGAGTATAGGGTAGACTAATGAGAGATATAATCCTCTATCTTTTAAGTACTATTGGAGCTCTTGTCCTATGTACTTTCCTTCTCGATCTGATCGAATAATCTTAATCTTACGGCCCATTTCGTTTTCTACTACATCTTATATTCGAAAATTTTCTTATAGACATCAGATTTGTTCTTCATAAGATACACATATCCTAGTCTCGAAAAATCATCAGTGGTAGTAGCAAAGTAAGAACTATTATTTTTGGTAATTATAGGCATTAGGCTACATACGTGTTTGCACAAAAAATGGACAAACACCTCCAAGTCGTATGATTTAGTTGATTTTATGTTGTTCTTAACGATTTGGGTGATTTATGTAAATATATAAAAAAACAGGGGCTAAACTGTAAAAGACACGCAGATTTATAGTGGTTCGGCCAGAACGTGCCTACGTCCACTTTATATGTTATTCTCTCTTTTCTTTCAGATTACAAGTACAAAGCTTTGTATATAGGTATATGAAAGTTGTTTGAAAGTTCCTTCCGTGCTTGAGCTCTCAAACTTGTCTGCCATTGTTGTACCCCTGCCCCTCTATTTATAGAGTGAGGTTGGGGGCAGGGGTCTTGGATGTATATAGCTGCTGGTGGGCCTGGGCTGAAGCAATCTGTCCTGGCAGCGTTCTGGTTCGGCGAAGTTTGGTTCGGCCGTGCTTGGAGTGGTTGATCCGGAGGTTTATTCGGTAGAGGGTGGAAAGATGGTTGGCTCGGCAGGGAAGTGGAAAGATGTTGGTTCGGCATTGGCTTCTGGACCGGTGGTGTCGTTGGAAGTTGGTTCGGTGATGGAGTATTGCGGACCGGTAGTGAATGGACCGGTAGTAGGAGTATGGTGGACCGGTGATAGAGGGTGAGATGGGCTTTGGTTCGGCATGAAGGCTAGTTCGGCGGAGGTTGGTTCGGCGATGGGTAGGGGGTTTGGATCGGCAGTGCAGGGAGGAACACGGAAAGCGTTTGGTTCGGCCTTGGCTTCCTTCATTTCTTGATTCGGTGGTAGGTGAAAACCTGCACAACATTTGCCCCCCAAAGTAGGGCATATGCTAGTATATGTCGTGCTTTGTTTTAGCTAGGTGGTCTTCATTTGGTCCCTGAGTGCCGAACCAATTGGTCCGGTGTCCTACATTTGTCTATAAATAGGGGCTATACACCTTCGTTATTTCTTACCGAACAAAGAGAGAGCCGAACCATATTTCTGCCGAATCAACTATACTGCTGAAACCATTTGATAACCGGACCAGGTAATTGCCGGATGATTCTCATGCTTTAAAACCGCCGAACGGTATTGGGAGTGTGAGTGTCGAATGACACTTGTGCTTCGTACCACCAAATGATATTGGGAATTGGAGTGCCGAATGAATCTTAATCTCAAACTTCTGTGTTTTGAATTGCGAACGAGATCCCGGCCTGCGTGTACTTGTTTGTTTATATTTCTATATTCCTTGTTTTAACAGCATGTTTTTCCGGTGTTGCAGATAAATGTCTCACAAAGCGGAAACTCGATCGGATAGAAAGAAGTCCAAAGATAGAGAAGAGTCTTCTTCCGTGCCCCCAGCCCAACCAGGACCGGTGCAACATGGACCTGCCCCGAGGTCGTTAGTGGATGGGTATGGTCCCCAGGAACTTCTGGTCTCCCCTCCCGATTGCTTTCCTAGCTCCCTAAAGGAGGAGCAACTTGATGTTATATCTCGTTCCTTCGGGATAGATAGAGCGCTTATGCGGTTGCCGGGGGACGGAGTGATGCCGTACAATCCCCCTGAAGGATATTTTGCGTATAGTAGGTACCACTGCATGTGTGGGGCCATTCCTTCCATTAATACCTGGGTAGTCAGCTTCATTACTTATCTGAAGGTGGCTCCTTTCCAGCTTCAGCCCAATTCCTACGCCATCTTGGTGTGCTTATACATTATTTTCCAGAGAAGGTACGGGCGCCTCCCTTCCAACCGGGAGATCCGGTATCTATATAACTTGAGGGGTTACAAGAAGGGATCTCCATACGTTAGCTTGGAAGCGGCTGTTCCTTTCAAACCAGTCCTGGACCTATATTCGAAGCTTAGTATGTTTAAGAAAGAATGGTTTTTTATCAGGGATGACTCCGTTTCCTTCCGCCTTTTCACCTCTGGCTGTGAGTTGAACTTCATTTATAGTTTCCTTGTTTCGGCTGCAACGCTTCTTCTTATATGCTTTCATTTCTTGCTAACGACAGGTGGCTTTGCAGTCGTAGAGAGTGATTCCCTGGTCCAGATGGCTGCGGAAATAAAGGCCATTTCGGGACGGGACAGGTCGGCTTCTTTCCTGATCAGGAATGCTACTCTCCTGGAGCACAACTTGATCCTGCCACACCAGTCCATGGTTAAGCAGAGAGATACGGCTGAGGAGAAGGCTGCCAAAGCCAAGGAAGGGGCCACGGTGAAGAGTGGCAAGAGGGAACCTTTTACAAAGCCTCCCGTTGTCGGAGGCAAGAAGCTTAAGAAGTCTGATGGTCCCTCTCCTAGCACTTGCCCAATTGCTCCGGGAGAGGAAGATGTGGAGGAAGATAGAGGTGAAGGTGAAGGAGGAGATGGACAGAGCGGTAGTGGCGTTGGTGCCTTAACCTCCGGGCAAGCGGGAGAGATTCATGAGTGGACGGATGATGCTTTCCGTCAAGCTTTTGGGGAGTCGGAGGAAGGATCGGCTTTGGTTGAGAAGGCAAAGGAGGTTGACAAGGCTGGGGCTGGCGCCGATTCATTCTCTAAGAGTTCTTCAGCTACGGCGACTCCAGCGATTCAAGGTGAACTTTTGACTTCTGCAGACTCCATTTACGATAGGGACTTAGGAATATTTTATGGTTCGCTTCCGTCCTGGAATGAGATTCAGGACTTATTGCAGTATCCTACTCCTCCGCAGGGTTTGTATAATAGATGTGCCTTCTCACTCTTTTTATCTTAACATATTTCTTGAATTGTGGATCATTGTATGTTCGTAACACTTGGCTTTCATTCCAGAAGCAGGTAAGGCGACCAAGTCATCAGATATTCGGCACCGCCTCGAACAGTATAAGCTACTCAAAGCTTCGGCCAAACCAAAGTCGCCAACTAGCCGTTCTGGGGGTGTAGTTAGATATCGCCCTCTTCTTGGAGTCATTGAGGAAGATATCTAGCAGAGGAAGAGGAGGCGTTCCTTGTTTGATTCACCACCTGGCCCTCAGCCTCCTACTCAGCCTTCCCGAGATACCACGGAGGAGACCACGGAGTTTGTCCCCTCTCCGCGTCCTTCCGAGAATCCCACTGTTATCCGCATAAAACGTCCCGACGTGCCTCGCAATCTCTTTGCCGGCCATCCGGATTTGGACCCAAGCTCTCAGGATATTTTATTTGACGAGGCCACGGGCGAGCATCTTCTCCCCCGCAATCCCATGGTTCGGATTCTTGATGAGGCTAAGTCCCTAGATCTGGATCTGCTCACCACTCGGATAGCTGCTATGGGGGACGAAGCCAAGGCCAACATCGACCGGGTCGCGGAGGAGGCCAAGAAGTTAATGGAACATCATGCCCTATTGGCCAAGGCCGGGGAGGAGATAGGGAGTGCCAATATAAGGTTGCGGTTAGTGGTTGCTGATCAGGCCAAACAACTTGCCGACCAGGCTATTCAGATTTCGCAGCATGAAGCCGACTCCCAACGACTGAAGAAGGCCATGGAAGAGGCTAGCAGAGCTGAGTTGCAGAAAATGGAGGCCGCTTGCAAGAAACGCATTGACATGACCATTACCACGGTTGATGAGGTTAGGAGGGCGGATCTCGAGCAGGTTGAAGAAATATCTGGGAGGCTTGAAGCTGCAGAACTTGCTCAATCCAAGTTGAAAGAAGAGATGGAGGAGATGAGGAGATCCCTTCAGGCTGAGTGCTCGAGATACCGGCGGGAGAGGGATGTTGCCGTTGCTAAGTTGCTGTCCTCCGAGGCCCGGGTGAGGGAGTTTGAGGAGAATGAGGGGATGATGGATGAGATGTTGCAGGACATGTACTTCCGTACCTGGAAGCAGGGTAATCTATCCTGGATGGATGACTATCCCCGGATCATGGCTAGGATATATCTTCGGGCTTTGGAGGAGGCCAAGGCCGATGCTGATAAGGAAGGTGGAGTGGCATTCAGGATGGATATGGTAACCGTCCAGTTTTCAAAGGAGGAGAAGGTAGCGGTGAAGGAGGGGATGCGGCTACTCGCTGCGGAGGAAGCCGGTGTGCAGTTGGGGGATGAGGACCAAGAAGCAGGTGTTGGTGAGTTTTCTCTTTTTAGCTTTTCGTAACTTGATCGTTCGCTGTTTATCTGATGGATTCTTCTCCTGAATTGGACAGGTGGGACTTCTGGTCAACATGCTGGGAGCTCCGATCCTGCCGTCAAGTAGATTCGGAGAGCTAGTAAGATGAGGGCGGAGCACTGATGCAGTTGACTACTTGATCCGATCCGTATAGTTTTTGGTTTTCTTGACTTTCCTGTCTATACTTAGTCAAAAACATTAGTGTATTTTCGAATTGTAATTATGTCATTGAACGACTCTACGTAATTTTATAACACGAGCTGATTCTGTTATATTTTGAATGATGTCATTGCTTTTGATGTGTTGTATAAGAAATATAACCATGCATATGCCTGTGATTTGATTGTGTTTGACACTAAGCTTCTGCTTGTAATATAATTTCATGTTTTGCAATGTTAGTGTGATGTATGAATAAGTTATAGTTACATGTTCATGTACAAGAGAAGAGAGTACCGCCCTTCATGTTTTAGTTGCAGGGGGTAGCTTTGAGCGTCTTGGGTATCTGGTCGTGAGCACAGCTGAGTGTCTCGTTATCCAGTTTGCAGGCTCCGATCCTTATAAGCGAATGTCTCCTAGTCGGTGTCCTGTACTTTAGGGACCGTTACACAGGATAGGAGAAAAGTATTTAAATGAAATGAAAATATAGGAAAAGTAAAACTTCCAGTCGCGGAAGGCCGTCGATGTACTTAAGTTCGTAGCAAACGGGTTTTGTGGTCACTTTCCCTAGCTGTGGGTCTTGGAGACATTTGTCACCCATCTTACGCCTCTGCGGGGAGTTTTCTTTTTTACCACAGCCGCACTTAAGACACATCGGAGCCGATCGCGCACAGTAACTACCCGGGCCATTATGGCCCGTAATCGCGGGTATTATTCGATTTACTGTGGCCGGCTAGCGTGGGGGCCGATCATCAACTGTGAACTGCCCCTGGCTGGCCACACCTTATATTGGGGCTTATGATCGGTTCACAGTTGCCGGCGAGCCGAATCGCTGTAATGAGCTGCCATGGCATAATCGGCCTTCTCGGTGGCTTATACTCGGCTTATTACAGTCGGCTTTAAGGGCCGAGGCAAACAATGAGTTAACTCGCGGTAGAGGGATACCGGAGCAAAGTGTCTCATTGGCGAGGGCATAGGATCGTAGCGTACCTGTTAGATTTTGTCCAGGTGGAGCTGTGTTGTGAAGATCTGAATTGAAATGTCATCTGCAAAGGATTTTGTTCAACAGCAAAGGATAAAGCTTAACAAGTAGCCAAGATACAAAGGAACAAGTTAACAAGAGCCAAGTTTTTTAAAGTTGTTCGGCACGAAAATGCCTACGTCCACTGAATCTCTTTGTTAATTCACTTCATATGGGCAGTACAAGTTAAGAAAAGTATCGACGGAGGTGTCGGATGTTCCATGCCCTCTGGAACACCTCTCCGTCCACTGTTGACAAAATATAAGCTCCGTTGTGGAGATCTTTATGAATTACAAATGGTCCGTCCCAGATGGGGTCCAATGCCCTGGGGCGCGGAAAGATTCGCTTGAGGACAAGATCTCCTTCTCGTAAGCTGCGATGCTTGACTTTGGAGTTGTATAGTGCTGCCACTTTTTGTTTGTGAGCTGCTACTTTGAGTGCTGCATCATTTCTTCTCTCCTCAATCAGATCCAAAGACATGAGGAGGAGTTCTTCGTTTTCTTCTGGGTTGTAGTGGATCCTACGGTGGGAAGGCACAATAGTCTCAACTGAGAGCATTGCCTCCGATCCGTATGCCAAAGAGAAAGGAGTATGCCCTGTTGATGTTCTGAAAGATGTGCGGTAGGCCCAAAGTGCCGTAGGAAGTTGATCCACCCAAGCGCCCTTTGACTTTTCAAGCTTCTTCTTGATCAGCGTTTTGAGGATTTTGTTGACAGCTTCGACTTGGCCATTTGCCTGGGGATAAGCCACGAATGAGAAGCTTTTGTGAATCCCGTGCTCTTGGCACCAGTCGGTGAATTCCTCGCTGTCAAACTGAAGTCCATTGTCTGATATGATTTTGAGTGGTACTCCGTACCTGCACAGAACATTTTTGATCAAGAAGTTAATGATTTTTGTCGAAGATATTTTATTTAGAGGTTCCGCTTCCACCCATTTGGTGAAATAGTCGACTGCTACTATAGCATATTTAGCTCCGCCTCGGCCCATTGGCAGTTCACCAATCAAGTCAATTCCCCATACTGCAAAGGGCCAAGAGCTAGTCATTTGAGTGATCTCATTTGTCGGTAGTCGAGGAATTCTGGCAAATTTCTGACATCTGTCACATTTTCTGACGAAGTCTAAGGCGTCTTTGTTCAAGGTGGGCCAGAAATATCCATATCGGAGTATCTTCTTTGCCAGAGTCTGCCCTCCAGTGTGATCTCCGCAGCTTCCCTGGTGGATGTTGGATAAGATTTCCTTGGCTTCCCTTCCAGCGACACATCGTAATAAGGGGTTAGAGAAGCCACGCCGGTAGAGGATTCCTTCTTGCAGTGTATAGCGGGAGGCTTTCCTCAAGATTTTCCTGACTTCGCTACGCTCGCTGGGCAATGCGCCATCTTGTAAGTATTTCCGGATAGGAGCCATCCAAGTTTCTTTTTCAATCGCAGCTATCAGACCCTCCCGTTCGAAGCTCGGGGCTAGTTGTTTTAAGACGGCTATTGCTCCCGAAAAGGAGTTGTTCTTCATGCTGGCTTGCTTTGCCAGTTCGTCGGCCTCTTGATTCTCCTCTCGAGGAATGTGTCTGATCAAATAGTGATCCAGTTGGTTAAGTAGCAGCTCGGTCTTCTTTAGGTATGCTGTGAGTCGTTCTCCTCGAGTCTGGAACTCTCCTAGTATTTGATTTACAATGAGTTGAGAATCACTATGGAGACATAAAGAGCCGACTCCAATCTCCAAGGCCAGTTCTAATCCAGCTATCACCGCTTCGTATTCTGCATCATTGTTGGTGGCAGCGAATTCCAACCTTAGGGCGTAGTGCAGCTTCCTTCCCCTGGGGGTGATTATCACAACACCTGCCCCCGAGCCTTGTTCGTTTGACGCCCCATCTACGAAGAGATTCCACTTGATATCTTCTTCTATTTCAGATTGGTCCTTACCTTCATTAGTAGTGAATTCGGCAATGAAATCAGCTATGGCTTGCCCCTTGATAGCGGTGCGAGGATGGTAAGTGATATCATATTGACTTAGTTCGATGCACCACTTAAGTAATCGTCCAGAAGTGTCGGGGCGATGGAGCACTTGCCTTAACGGTTGATCGGTTAAAACTCTGATGGAATGAGACTGGAAATAGTGTCGCAGTTTCCGCGACGTGATAAGCAGACAGTATGCTAGCTTTTCAAGTTTAGGATATCTGGCTTCTGCCCCCGTAAACCTCTTACTTACGAAGTATACGGGCCGTTGCGTGCGATTGTCTTCTCTCACCAACGCCGCGCTTAGGGCATGTGATGACACAGTAAGGTATAGGTATAGTTCTTCGCCTTCATTAGGAGTTGAGAGTACTGGTGGCCGCTGGAGGTGTTGGATTAGGTTAAGGAAAGCTGTTGAACATTCATCGGTCCATTCGAATTTTCCTTTGCCTTTCTCAGGGCTTCGAAGAAAGGAATGCATTTGTCAGTTGCTTTAGAGATGAACCGGCTTAGGGCGGCCACCTTCCCGTTTAGGCTTTTCATCTCTTTTCGAGTGGATGGTATCTTGATATCTTGCAAGGCTCGGACTTGTTCGGGGTTTGCTTCAATCCCCCTGGCATGAACGATGAATCCCAAGAACTTTCCCGATGATACTCCGAAGGAGCACTTTAGAGGGTTCAGCTTCATTCCATATTGGCGAAGTACTTGAAACATCTCGTCCAGGTGGTTTATATGGTCGTTGGCTTTCCTCAATTTTACCAGCATGTCATCCACATAAACTTCCATAGTTCGTCCTATCAGTTCTGCAAACATCTTGTTGACGAGGCGCTGATAAGTAGCTCCGGCGTTTTTAAGTCCAAATGGCATTACCTTGTAGCAGTACAATTCTCGGTCAGTGATGAAACTAGTGTGGTCTTGATCGGGGGCGTGCATAGGGATCTGGTTATATCCTGAGTATGCGTCCATAAAGGATAAAAGTTCGTGTCTGGCAGTGCTGTCCACGAGTTGGTCGATTCGGGGGAGTGGGAAGCAGTCTTTCGGGCAAGCGTCATTTAAATTGGAGAAATCGATGCATGTTCGCCACTTCCCATTAGCTTTCTTTACCAGTACCGGGTTGGCGATCCATTCCGGATAGACGGCTTCACGTATGAAGTCATTGGCAAGTAAGTTCTTTACTTCTTCCTCGAGGGCTGCTGATCGTTCTTCCCCCATACTTCTCTTCTTTTGCTTTACCGGTACCTTGGTAGGATTGATGTTTAGTGCGTGGCATGCTATGTCTGGGGAGATTCCAGTCATATCAGCGTGCGTCCATGCAAATACATCCATGTTGTGGCGAAGAAAATCAATGAGTTGATTCTTTAATTCTCTTTTTAACTGAGATCCGACTCTCAGCAGTTTACTTGGGTCGCATTTGTCTACAGATACGAATTCCATGGCCTCTGCAGGCTCGGCGGTGGCCCCCTCCTCCTTGTCCCTGGGGTCTAATTCATTGAAAGGATCACTGGTATACCGAAGAGGAGGGGCTTTCTTTAGTTGCTATGCTTCCAAGCTTTTCATGCAGAGAATAATCTCTGCATTTTTCCCTTTATCTCTCCTGCGATTATTGCGAAGTTCGGTTACATAGCAGTCCCGAGCGGCGTCTTGATCCCCTTCTACTTCTCCCACTCCATTATTCGTTGGGAACTTCATCTTCAGGCACCATGGGGCAAGGACAATATGGAAGTCGGACAAGGCTGGTCTTCCTAAAAAGGCATTGTAGGCCGAGTGGTTGTCTATTAGCACGAATGTTTGTTTCTGAACGGCGGAGCGGGGATGACTTCCCAATTCAACAAAGAGATCCAATTGTCCGAGGGGCATCTTTGCTTCTCCAGTGAAACCGTGTAGCGGTTTGTTGCAGGGAGACACGTCCTTCATTGACAGCTTCATTTTGTCGAAAGCATGCTTGAACAGAATATTCACTGAGCTTCCAGTGTCTACTAGGATTCGAAAAACTTCAGTTGGACCGAACCAGACAGAGATGACCATCGGATCCATGTGAGGGTATTGCCTTCCTTCTAGGTCGCGCCCACTGAATGTGATGTCATTATTTTCCTTTCGCTTCGGATGACGTTCTTCTATAACGGAGTTAACGCAACCCCCATCGTTCCCAAGTGACTTTCCATATCTCTCCATCTCTGCCCAGCTTCTGTCGGCGATGTGTGGCCCTCCTGATATGGTGTGGACCACTATCTTTTCTTGACTGGAGCCACTGGTGTTGCGATTTCCTCCACCCGTTTCTGGGGGAGGTGACCTTGGGTTTCCACTTACAGGGGTTGGAGTTCTGTCCTGACTTTTCACATAGCATTCCAGCCTCTTCCTTCTGATGTGTTCTTCGATTAAGTCCCGGAGATGACGGCATTCATTGGTATCGTGCCCATAAGATTCGTGGAAGCGGCGGAACTTTCCAGACTGAATTGTGTTATCTGATTCCTTCTTGTGCGGGGGGCGTTTATACCTGACTTCGTCTTGGGTGGCCAGGAAGATGTTTTCGATTGTCTCATTCAGAGGGGTGTAAGAGTCAAACCTCGGTCCCGGCCGATACAAGCGTTTTTCTCCCTTCTTGCCCCCAGCATTGTCTCTAGAGTCACTTTTTCTGACATCCTTTGCTACAGTGGGTGCATTGCCCTGAGCAGTCTTAGTTTGTTGTATTGTCCGCCTTTCAGTGGCAGCGTCTTCAAGCCTCGTATACTTTCCAGCCTCATGGAAGAAATCGGGTAAAGTAGCTGGTTTCTCTTTCGTTAACCTTCTAGCGAATTTCGTATCCGGATGCACACCACTACAGAGGGCCATTAAGATAAGTTTCTCATCGGCATCTTGGACTGCAACCGCTGCAGCATTGAATCGGGTAAGATATTGTTGCAATGTTTCTCCAGGCTTCTGCTTGACATTGGATAAGGAATAAGCATCCTTGGGTTGTTCCACATGGATGCGGAACTGACTGATGAATTTCTCTTTCAACATTTCCCATGAGCTGATGGATCCCTGGGGTAGATGGCAGAACCAGGAGGTAGCTAGATCTGCCAAGAACAGCGGAAAGTATTTTCACAATACTCCTTCCGTCGCTACGCTCATGAGCATATGCTGTGTGTATCTTTGTAGGTGTACGACGGGGTCAGAGGTTCCCCTGTAAGGTTCCATTGTTGGCATCTTCCATTCTCGGGGGGTGATGGCAAGTTCGATATTGCGGGAGAAAGGGCTGGTTACCCTAGCACCTATCCCCCGATCCCTTTGGTCTCGTTGGACGCATTCTCTGAACAATCATGCCATCCTTTCATCGGAATTTGGAGTGGATAGAAATGAACTTGGTTCTTCCCTGCGGGACTGATCTCGTCCAGATGACCTGTAGGGATGATATAGTCTATCACTTCTGACGTTATCCAGTGGCTGTCTTTGGCTGCTCGGATGCATGCTAGGACCAGCTGCAGTTGGCCCCTGCCTTGATCTTCCCCTGTGGGGTTCTGTTTCGAGCATTTCCATGGGGTCAACTTCAGGCCGGGTTCTAGCTCGGCTCCGTTCAGTGGGATTTCTATGATTAGGCGGCATGACTGGCTCAGCTACATCCGACCCTCGCCTGGTGCCTCCCCCATTGGGTTCGGTTCCAAGCGCTTCCTCGAGTCGGAGTTCGGGCTGAGTCCGGGCGCGGCCCCTATCATTGTTGTTCCTGTTGATAGCTTCTTCGAAGAGGGAAGACCTTTGTTGTCTCCGAGATCCTCCAGATTGAGACTCACCCCATGATTCAGTGTTGCGGTTGGATTCTTCGGCATCCCTCAAGCGTGACATGAGTTGGTTCACCAAATCTTCTTGTTGGAATGCGAAGCGGTTAGTTACTTCAACCACAACTCTGTCTAGGTCTGCCCTAGTGATTGCTGCCGGTTGTTCCGCGGCAGGGGCTGTCGGAATTGCCTGATCTACATTTGGCACTGCTGTTGTAGTGGGATGGTTCTCTTGATCTGGATCCACTAGATCTGGAGCGCTGCTGGTTGCAACGTTCTTTCCCTTGTTGGCGTCTTTTCTCGGCCTGGAAGTCATGTTTCCTAGGCAATGAAGGGTGCTATTGGGAAAGAAGGTTGAATGAGGGAAGCTGAAGCTTCGAGTTCCAAGTTCTTAGTGAAAGCACCAAAAATGTTTGCACAAAAAATGGACAAACACCTCCAAGTCGTATGATTTAGTTGATTTTATGTTGTTCTTAACGATTTGGGTGATTTATGCAAATATATAAAAAAACAGGGGCTAAACTGTAAAAGACACGCAGATTTATAGTGGTTCGGCCAGAACGTGCCTACGTCCACTTTATATGTTATTCTCTCTTTTCTTTCAGATTACAAGTACAAAGCTTTGTATATAAGTATATGAAAGTTGTTTGAAAGTTCCTTCCGTGCTTGAGCTCTCAAACTTGTCTGCCATTGTTGTACCCCTGCCCCTCTATTTATAGAGTGAGGTTGGGGGCAGGGGTCTTGGATGTATATAGCTGCTGGTGGGCCTGGGCTGAAGCAATCTGGCCTGGCAGCGTTCTGGTTCGGTGAAGTTTGGTTCGGCCGTGCTTGGAGTTGTTGATCCGGAGGTTTATTCGGTAGAGGGTGGAAAGATGGTTGGCTCGGCAGGGAAGTGGAAAGATGTTGGTTCGGCATTGGCTTCTGGACCGGTGGTGTCGTTGGAAGTTGGTTCGGTGATGGAGTATTGTGGACCGGTAGTGAATGGACCGGTAGTAGGAGTATGGTGGACCGGTGATAGAGGGTGAGATGGGCTTTGGTTCGGCATGAAGGCTGGTTCGGTGGAGGTTGGTTCGGCGATGGGTAGGGGGTTTGGATCGGCAGTGCAGGGAGGAACACGGAAAGGGTTTGGTTCGGCCCTGGCTTCCTTCATTTCTTGATTCGGTGGTAGGTGAAAACCCGCACAACAATACGTTACTATGTACCAACCTTAAAAGTTCACCAACTCTTTCATTGCTCCAACTGAAGGGGTGCTTGGTCTTTTTACCTTTGAGACGGAACTCGCATGTGTCAAAGGATTCAAAATTAAATGATGGGAGAAAACCTTTGATTTTTAGCTTGTGGAGTCATTTTTCACCGATATATATGACCTAGTCTATAATGCTAAAAATAACTATCATATATATAGTTAAAAGAATTATTCACAAAACACATGTAATTAGTATTAATCACATAAATGCCATTTTTAGGATTTCCATTGTAGACTTTGTTTACATACAAACTAATGTTCATAACATTATTTGCACAACGAAATATATATCCAGTCTCAGGCAATCTTGAAACAGAAATAATCCCACAAATAAAATCTTTTACAAAATAGCAATTATTTAATACTAATACTACTGCACTAGTCAAACATAAATGATAGTCTCCTTCTGCCTTTACAACTATGATAGGTCCATCAACGTGGAGCCTCATATCTCCTTTGTCCGTATGATACCAGTTCCTTAGCCCCTATAATGAATTACAAATATGAGTTCCAAATCTAGTATCTAAAACCTAAAACATTTTATTGATTACAAAAAAAATTTGAATCATAAATGTACCCAATGGAGCCATAGATCGTTCTGCTTCTTTTCTCTCATAATCTTTAAGTAGTTAGGACAAATTATTATCCAGTGACCTTTTTTGTGGCAGTGGAGACATTCACCCTTGTCATCGGTCTTATTACTTTCTTGTTTTTCCTACCTTCTTTTTTCACTTCTTCGTACTCTTCAAAGATCATGCACTACCCTTAACTACAAGTACCATCCCTTGATACTTAGATGTAGATTCAACCAACCTCAACATATTGAGAAACTCTATGAGATTCACATTTAATTGGTTCTTATTATAATTTAGCACGAATGGTTCACACTGAGGGCTAAGAGAACCAATGATCAAATCAACTTGCAATTCATTGCTTATTTGTATGTCCAATTTTGTCGGTTGAAGATTTTGGTAGAGGAGCAGTTGAAAAAAGCATTTGAATGTTCTCAAAATTGGAAATAGTAGTGGATTTATATCACAAGAGTTCACTAACTATTATTGATTCAAGCATGTCATTAGAGATTTTTCTATTTTTGTCGAGCCACCTTGTTATGGAGTGGTGGAGAGCATGTGTCAGATATTATGGGAGAGAGCTACAAGCTTGAGAATTACTATTGATCTAGAAGAGGAATTTTGGGAAGAAGCGATATCTATGGCGGTATTTATCACCAACCACATAACTTACATTCTCATAGCTATAAAGATCTCTGAGGAGATATGGAAAAATAAGCTTATAGGCATTTCATTCCTTAAAGTTTTTGGTTGTTTAGCTTATTTAGATAAGGGAAGACATGATAAGTTGAAGCCTAAGGGAAGCAAGCATATTTTGTTAGGTTATAAAGATGGAGTAAAGAGATATAGGTTGCGTTGTAGAAAAAACTAGGAGAAATGTGACAAACAGGCATGTGATATTTGATGAGAGATCTTTGTTGAAGGTTGAGCCTTTATCAAGTAATGACATTAGTAGGATGAAAATATTCAAACTCCTTTGGAGTCATTAGATTATTTCCATATTCAGAGAGATATTGGTATTTCCGATGATACCATAGTTGATGAGAATATTTCAGATTCCTGATGGAGTTCAGTCGCCGGCAAAACCTTTTGGTTTAGATGGTTCTATTTGTGATCATATTTATACTGATGATGATTCATCTTATGCTTTGAATTCTACGGAGCTTGTTGATGAACTTACTGGTATAGACTTAGGAAAGTCTAACAAAATTCTTGTAAAGGGGATTGAAGTAGATAATATTGAGTACTTGCCCTCACTCAATATGAAATGGGGAAGGTTAAACGTGCTATTAAATCTTTATTAGTCTCTCAAAGTTCTATATCTACATGTTTATCTCCTACATAAAATATGTTAAAGAATTTTGGTATTTACTCATATGCATTTTTTTTGTTGATGTGAGTATTATCTTTCTTATGCTTGGAAAGGATTTGGAAGCTACATTAGGTAAACAATACTCAAACCAATTATACTAAACTTTTCTAAATGTAGCGCAGACCCAACAATTTGTTAAAATGTGGTATGAAGAGAGATTGTCATATTTGAGTCAAGATGGAGCGTTGAATTAATGTGATTTAAATATTTTCCAAAGAAGACTGGAAAATGGTTAATTGATTTGCTCCATTATTCCATTAGGTAATACGCGGAAGGGAGAAATAGAAACATATAAGAGAATATTTTATTGGAAGGAAACAATTGATTACTAAACCAATTAATTAGTCAGTGGATTTATAAATGAGGAAAGAAGTGCATCTATATTTTGAAGAAAGAAAATATTATTGATGGAGATTAATTCAAGCAAGGGATATGAAAACCAAGATCACTATTATCTATTTGCATTGAAATCAAATCATAATTATTTGGAAAGGTTAACAATTGGATAATTAATTTACTTAATATCTAAGTAATTCCTCCATTCTTAAGTCTATTTATATAGAGGATATTCATCTTTATATTTATACGTGTGAGAGAGCATCCACCATTATACTTGATGTACATGTAAAAATACATACATATATATATATATATAATTACTCTCATACTTATTCTTATTTTATTAGAATAAATTATACATTAAGGGTAAAACCGATTATAATTGATTTCGAATGCCATTAGGAATTTATATGTTATGTAAAATATGATTTTGGAGTTGGGTTTTAATTTTCATAATTTTTCAAGTTATGGAGAATTTATTATGAATTTTCAAAGGAAATATGGTTAATTGGGTGTAGAATAAAATTATATATGAATTTGGATCTGAAATTTAGATATGTTAGATAACATATTAAAAGTGAATTTCTTTGATTTTTGGAGATTTTTCCTAAGTGATTTACTATGAGAATTAGATTATTCTGAAAGGAGGACCTAAATGGTTTAATCGTTTTATTTAATGGAAGGGGTTATTTATTAAATTAATGTTGGTTTACATCTGAAATTATGCGACGATTATTCTTGTAAAGAATTGGAAAAGTTATGGCAACCAATCATATGTTTACAATTAGGAAAGTTAGATAAAAAAGTGTTTGCTTTAATTGGCGGTAAATCAAATTTACCAAGAAAAGTGGGTTCCGCCTCTTTTAGAAGCACCTTCCGACTCATAGCTTCCACCTTCAATCAAGTCAAAACTAACTAAGTCGAAATCAATACACATGATATCAAGCATTGGTTCGTAGTGGATTGGAGAAAATTGGAAGGCATGGTGTTGAAATGATTGCTTTCGACAAAGGTCGAAATCCTTGTTTTGTTTTCTGAAAGAAATGCGCTTGCCTGTTTTACTAAATGCTTTCGAGGGTGTCGAAATATATGCTTTCGAAGGGGTCTTTTGAATAGCTTTCAAAAGGAGTTCTCGCCTTATTATTTGTAATATAGCTTCCGAACGAGTTACTTAGTTTCCAAACTAAAGATTTGTAAAGGGGTATTTTCAACTTAGTCGAAACCCTTCTGCCGGCCTTATGCCTTTTGAAGGAATTGAAGATATCAATTCTTTCGAAAGGAAGTCATTGTTTTGTAAATATGAGCCACTTCCTAAAACTTTCGAAAGGAGTTAATGGTTTCGAAGGTAATGGCTTCGACAGAGGTTCCAAAGTTAACATTCAAGTGTTTTACCTAAATGATTTGTGATTTCGAAAGGATGGTTCCGAAGCCATCAATTTTTCGTCAAACACTTTTATATGATAAAGAATGGTTTCGAAGGAGATACTTTCGTCTATATTCACTTTGACCCAGAAGAAATTTTAAAGACAAACCCAATAGTTTCGAAAGGGGTACTTTCAATGGTTTCGAAAGGGGTACTTTCATATGGTTTCAAAGCTATGCTTTTATAATTAGATGGTTTCACTTTAATACATTCAAAAGGTTTTAAAAGGAAGGTTTTAAAGTGTTTCGAAAGGCAGGTGTTTGGAGTTTTGAAAAGAAGATTGTAATGCTTCCGAAAGGATGTTATCAATGGTTTTGAAAGTAATGTTTAAAGATTTCAAAAGCGTTAGTTTTTAAAACAAATAGCCCAATCTCATTTTAAAGGAAAACTATAGCATACTAAAAGGACTTTGGAACGATTTAAGTGCCGAGTTTTTGAAGAAGTTTTCCTTGATTAATAGGTTAAAGGGAATAGCCAAGTTTTATATAAAAAGATTTCAAGGATATTAAACCACAGGTGTTGATTATGTTTACTTCCTCATATATATATATATATATATATATATATATATCTGTGTATTATGTATGTATGTATGTATGTATGTATTCACATTGTAATAGACCCATAACTGTATTTTGGGAAAAAAGGGCAAAATTACCAACTAGGTTGACGCGGTAGTGAATATAAATTGAATTAACTCCTGAATGAGTAGAATTGCATCTAGGAGGTCAAATAGATTAGAATGTAGGATGCCTAAATATTAAAATTGTCAAATAGACAGATTCATAGTAAACCAATGAAATTTATTTTAGGAAAAGTTATTGGTATGGGCCAACAGGTTCATATTAAACCCATGAAGACTATGATTAGAATGAGTTATTGGCAGGGGCCAATAGGTTTGCAGTGAACCTATGAAAATTATATCTGAATTAAGTTATTGACAGATGTTAATAGGTTCCTAATCAACCCAAGAAAAATTAGGATAGGAGGGAAATTATTGGAGTTACCAATAGGTTCAGGAAGAACCCATGAATTAATAATGTTATTGGCAGGGGCCAATAGGGTTTTAGTGATCCCATGAAAACTATGAATAGGACACGGAGTCCATAAATTTAAATAGGCTAAAAGTAAGCCCATGAAAATTCTGAAACTGGACAAGGAGTCCATAAACATTAAATAGTTTATTAATTAGCCCATGAAAACTAATAGGTTAACAGTAACCTTAGAAACTATAACTGAGACAGATAGTCTAAATGAACGGGGATGGAAAAATCCAGGATTAATTTACTTGTTTGCATATCATCATATTATTTTGAACTATTATGTTTTAACCACCATGGATGCAGGAGCACGGTACATGCTTTTATAAAGTTCTGAACGAGATACTAGTGAGGGGAAAACCCATTCCGCAATGCGGCATGGTCTCACTAAATATCTAAATGGTTTGAGATGGTAGATTATTATTCATACCAGGCTTTATGTCTAACTCTAAGTTTATTTTTCCCCTTAAACTCTTGGTACTCAATTGATTTTGAATAGTTTGAGAGTTAAAGTGTTTAGGTACCTCTTTAGACAAGTAAGCTTCCAGAGGCGTTCGAAAGGTATGATAGCTATTTAGAGTTCTTTTCTATTTTGATTCCGATGTGTTTTGTTGTAAAGGAAAAGATGTTTAATTTCTAGTTATGTACATTGATCATCCAGGGGGGCATCTTCATTAGTCGCACTAGGCGTGTTGTAATAAATATATCTGAACGTGGTTAACGATTGTAGAATTATGTAATGAATTTGAAATTGCTTTAAAATGGAATGAGAATGTTGTTTGTTGATTTAAAAAAAAAAATCTGTATCTATGTGTTTCTGTTATATCAATGAATCTAACAATACCGTATTTGGTCGCCGAGGATTAATAATTATGGATGACTGCAGCATCCATGGCTGTTAATTTTGGGCCTCTAAGAGAGGGATGTTACTAGTTGGTATCAGAGCATATGTTTATGAAAATTAAAAGAAATTTAAACCTAAAAGATTTTCAAACATAATTCAATGGATCAGAAAATAATATCGGGGTTTGGCTTAACGCTATAGTAACGTACTTGTATTTGGTGTGTGTGTGTGTGTATAAGTATGTATTTCCCTCTGTCTTAGGCCGTTCCTATGTATCTTACTAAGGCTAGGATGCATACTTACGAGAAAGAAGATACGGAGACAAGAAATGAAAGAAGAAATCTTGGTGGAGGAATCACCATAACCAACGGAAATGTTTGATCCACCAGGAGGAACCCGGGTTGACAGGCTAATGCTAATCAAAATGCAGATGTCAATGTTGGTGCTGGAAATCCACAAATGGATATGGAGGCAATATATCAATTTTTCGTCAATATGATACAAGCTAGAGCAACTACTAGTGTTGCAGGAAATGTAGGAGGAGCTAATCTTGTAGCTTCGGTTAGGAATAACTATGCCAAGCGGAGCAGAGATTATACCGGTCTTGGTGGGAAACCATTTATGGGAACGGAGGATGCTATAGAAGTTGAGAATCGGCTGTTGCATTGCGAGAGAATCTTTGCTGATTTGGGTTTGGATGATGAGCAGAAGAGAAGATTAGCTCTTGGCAGTTGCAAGGCCAGCACTTCATTGGTGGAATAGTGTTACTATCGGAGTTTCAGAGGACGAGTTGACTTGGGCATATTTTAGAAGGAGATTAGAACGGAGGTTTTTTTTTCTGAGGTTGCTAAATCAGCTCTATTGAGGAATTTTTTGGATCTAGAGCAAGGAGAGATATCGGTTGCTGAGTATGCCACTAAGTTTGATAAGTTGTCTCGTTATGGATACAATACTATAGACACCGTCATCAGAAGGAATGAGAGGTTCATTAGGGGACTAACGCTCGAGATTGCTAGGGAGACCCTGCCACATTTTCTTAATCCTAGTAATGTAGTGGTGGAGATAGCAATTCACTATGAGGAGATTTTATTGTTTGTTCTAGAGAGAAACCAGTTCAATCCTAGGGTTCTCAGGGAAAGAAGAGGAAGTTCTTTAAAAAGAAGGGAGCCCAGAAGGAAGCGGCTGCCAAGAAGGCAAAGCCTGATTTAATTTGTTTCAAGTGTGACAGGAAGAGTCATTATGCTCATGAGTGTTAGTCAGGCAAGGGAAAAAGGCTGCAGCAAAGAAAGGTGTGAAGTGTTTCAACTATGACTAGGTTGGGCATTATAAGAACTAGTGTCCAAAGCCAGTTGGGGGGACAAGGGAAATGTTGTTGCTGTTGGACCATCATCTGCTAGGCTAACTGCAACGTAAAAAGGGAAGACTGTGATGGGATGTACACTTTTGATTCAGAGTATACCGGTTAGGATACTATTCGATGCCGGTCATCACATTCGTTTATATCCCAGTGTTTAGTTGATAGGTTATACTTAGAACCCACATATCTTGTTGCTTCCTTAAGGGTTGTGAATCCAATAGGAGGGTATGCAACTCTGGGGATGAGATGTGACCATATAAAACTTGACTTGTTAGATCATAAGTTTGCATGCAGTCTGTTTGCTTTCGATTTCATAGATTTCAGAATCATTTTGGGTATGGATTAGTTGAGTAAGTATGAGGCCAGGATATTTTGCTAGGATGGGGAGGTATAGCTAAGACACCCTGATAGTCATAACCGAATCATATTCTCAATGGAGAACTCTGACCGGAGTAGTTGTGCTTTGTTGAGTGCTATAGAAGTGGGAGAAGAGTTAAGTTAGGTTCGAGTAGTAAGAGAGTTTCCAAATGTCTTTGAGCAGGTTACAGGACTACCACCCAAACGAGTAGTCGATTTTCGAATAGATCTTATGTCAGGAGATGAACCTGTAAGTAGACCATCTAATACTGATCGATATGAAGAATTGAAGGTGCAGCTAGTGGATCTAGAAGGAAGAAATTTTATTAGAATTCAAGGAATTTTGAATCATAAACTAATATGGTTGCTAGGAGTTGTTATAGACGATTGCTATTTTTATTATTTAGTCCTTACTAAATTTCGAGGACGAAATTTCTTAAGGAGGGAAGCCTATAACACCCATAATTATTGATAACATTATTTAGGAGATTTAATTAGATAAATTAATTATAATAATGTAAATATTAGAGTGATAAGGGGATGGAGATATGAATAAATAAACCTAGAGGCCGGGCATAATTAAATAAATGGACTACAAATGGTTATACATGTTAATTAATTAACATAGGGATATTAAGGTAATTATCGCACCATATTTCCATCACTTTTATCTCATGCTATAACCATTCACATTCGTTTTCTCTTTTTCACAAAACATAAAACGCAAACATAAGAGGGGAGCCGGCCATTACAAGGAGAAAAGAAGAAGAAAATTTAAGTAAAGCTTAGGATTTAAGCTAGGGGAAATTAATCTCAATTCAATCTCCTTATCCTAATCAAGGTGAATAGTAATCTATATCATCTCTATTTTGTTTCATGATCATTTGTTTTCAGGTTTAAGATTAAATCCATTTTAATGATGATTAGATGATGATATGCTTGGATTATAACATGGCAGATTTAAACAAAAATTGTTTAAATATGATTTTATATGATCTTAAGGGTAAAACCGATTATAATTGATTTTGAATGCCATGAGGAATTTATATGTTATGTAAAACTTGATTTTGGAGTTGGGTTTTAATTTCATAATTTTCCAAGTTAAGGGGAATTTATTATGAATTTTCAAGGGAAAATATTGTTAATTGGGTTTACAAATTTATTTCAAAAATTATATTGAGAATTTAGGTTTGAAATTTAGATGTGTTAGATAATATATTAAAATGAATTTCTGTGACCCTTGAGGATTTTTCCTAAGTGATTTACTATGAGAGGTAAAAAATATTTTGAAAGGAGGACTTAAACGATTTAATTGTTTTGCTTAATGGAAGGGCTTATTTGTTAAATTGATCTGGTTTAGATCTAAAATTATGCGGCAGTTAATTTTATAAAGAATTTAAAAAATTATGGAAACCAATCATATGTTTACATGTAGGAAGGTTAGTTAGAAAGTGTTTGCTTTAGTTGACATTAAATCAGATTTATCCCGAAAAGTGGGTTCCGCCACTTTTAGAAGTACCTTTCAACTCATAGTTTCCCCCTTCGGTCAATTCAAAACCAATTAAGCCAAAACAAATACACAAAGTATCAAACATTGGTATGTAGTGGATTGGCGGAAGATATGGTGTCGAAATCATTGCTTTCGACAAGCGTCGAAACCCTTGTTTTGTTTTCTAAAAGAAATGCGCTTGCCTGTTTTACTGGATGCTTTCGAAGGTGTCGAAATATATGCTTTCGAAGGGGTTTTTGAATAGGTTTCGAAAGAGGGTTGCCGCCTTATTGTTTGAAATATAGCTTTCGAATGAGTTACTTAGTTTCCAAACTAGTGACTTAAAAAGGGGTAGTTTCGACCTAGTGGAAACCCTTCTGCCTACCTTATGCCTTTTGAAGGAATTGAAGATATCAATGCTTTCAAAGGAAGCCTTTGTTTTCTAAATATGAGCCACTTCCTAAAGCTTTCAAAGGGGTTAATGGCTTCAAAGGCAATGGCTTCGAAAGGAGTTCCGAAGCTAACCTTCAAATGTTTTACCTAAATGATTTGTGCTTTTAAAAGGATTGTTTCGAAGCCATCAAGTTTTTTCCCAAACACTTTTATATGATAAATAATGTTTTCGAAAGAGATGCTTTCATTTACATTCACCTTGACCCAAAGGTTATTTAAACATAAACTCAATAGTTTCGGAAGGGGTACTTTCAATGGTTTCGGAAGGGGTACTTTCGTATGGTTTCGAAGCTATGCTTCTATGATTAAATGGTTTCTTTTTAATACATTCGAAAGGTTTGAAAGAAAGGTATTAAAAAAATTTGAAAGCCAGGTGTCTAGAGTTTTGAAAAATGATCTTAATGCTTTCGAAAGGAATTTATCCAATGGTTTCAAAAGTAATGTTTAAAGGTTTCGAAAGCCTTATTTTCAAAATAAATAACCCAATCTCATTTTAAAGGAAAACAATGGCATAATAAAAAGAGTTTTGGAATGATTTAAGTATGGAGTTTTTAAAGAAGTTTTTCTTGATTAATAGGTTAAAGGGACTAACAAAATTTTACATAAAATGATTTCAAGGATATTAAACCATAAGTGTTGGTATCATTATGTTATTATATTTACTTCTTCATACACACACACACACACACACACACACACACATATATATATATATATTCAAATTGCAATTGACTCGTAACTGTAATTTAAGGAAAAGGTCAGAATAACCAGCTAGATTGACCTACTAGTAAATATAAATTGAATTAACTCCTGAATGAGAAGAATTGCATCCAGGAGGTCAGATAGTCCAGAATGGAGGATGCCTAAATATTGAAGTTATCAGATAGATAGGTTTATAGTAAACCCTTGAAAACTATGTTTAGAAATAATTATTGGTAGGGACCAATAGGTTCATAGTAAACCCCTGAAACTATGATTAGAATGATTTATTGGCAGGGCCAATAGGTTTGTAGTGAACCCATGAAAACTATATCTGTGTTATGTTATTGATAGATGCCAGTAGGTTCCCAGTTATCCTATGAAAAACTATGATAAGAGGGAAGTTATTGGAGTTACCAATAGGTTCAGGGAAACCCCACGAAATAATAGTGTTATTGCCAGGGGCCAATAGGTTTTTAGTGATCCCATGAAAACTATGAAATAGGACAGGGAGTCCATAAATTTAAACAGGTTAATAGTAAGCCCATGAAACTATGAAACTGGACATGCAGTCCATAAACAGTAAATAAGTTATTAGTTGGCCCATAAAAACGAATAGGTTAATAGTAACCCTATAACTATAACTGAGACAGATGGTCTAAACGAATGGGGATGGAAAATCCAGGACTGGTTTACTTGTTTGCATATCATCATATTATTTTGAACTGTTATGTTTTATCCATCGTGGATGCAAGAACACAGTATATGGTTTTATAAAATTTTGGATGAGAAACTAGTGAGGGGAAATCCCACTCCGCTAAGCGGTGTGGTCTCACTAGATATCTAAATGGTTTGAGATGGTAGATTATTATTCATACCAGGCTAAGTTTATGTTTTCCCCTTAAACTCTCGGGTACTCAATTGATTTTGAGTAATTTGAGAGTTGAGGTGTTTATGTACCTCTTTAGACGAGTAAGCTTCCGGAGACGTGCATAAAGCATGGTAGCTATTTATTGTTCTTTTTTATTTTGATTCTGCTATGTTTTTTTGTAAAAACAAAGATATTTAGTTGCCTAGTTATATACTCTTATCATCCAAGGAGGCATCTTCATATGTCGCTCTTAGCGTATGTTGAAATATATCTTTTCTCTGAACGTGGTTAACGATTGTGGGATTATGTAATGAATTTGAAATTGCTTTAAAATGGAACGATAATGTTATTTGTTGATTTTAATTTTTTTCCATATTCATGTCTGTTATATCAATGTATCAAAAATTACCGTATTTGGTCGCCGAGGATTAATAATTATGGATGATTGCAGCATCTGTAGCCATTAGTTTTGGATCTCTAAGTGGAAGGTGTTACACAAGTATTCTGTTTAGTACTTTCGTTCAGACTTGTCAATGCAAACAGAGAGCAAACTCGGTTACTTGGTTTTGGGTTCCACGCTAGTTCTTCAAACCACGCGGTTTTATTGTACCACTTGATAATACCGAATGCATATAGAGATACGTTAACTTTGGACGACATTTCAAAATTGTGATCTCTTAAAAAATGATGTTTATGTCAAACCGAACGTACTGCTTTTGTTAACCTATATTTTATATTCAAACAGCTTTTGAATATGCCTCGACTTTTCTGAAATTTAGTTTTATACAACCATTTGATTAAAGCATATGCAAGCAGCAAATGGTTATCATTAGAAAAACTGTAAAAGTCTTGTTATTTTGGACTTACGTGGTTATGTACATCAATCTGAATTGAAATTAAGACAGAACATGCAGTATGTTATTTGATAACTCACAAACATTATGCTATTGCTACTATCAAAATTAATCTTATTATTACGGCCGTGTTCGATAATTATACAATGTTACATATTAAACATCCGAAATATTATTATCATAATTATGGAAAGGAACTATCAAAATCTATAGGTAGATCCCTTATAGATGCATCATTAGGCTTCAACCGATCGAACGGATCTTTTCTTTTTTTGTAACGATCATCCTACAGTTTAGCTTCTTCTGTTATAAATCTATTCCAATATCTACGACGAGTGGAATCGATGAATTTTCCTTCGGTACTAACTTCACGTAGTGGTAGTTTTTCACACTTATAAAAATGATAAAGTTATTAGGGTTCCCACTTGTAGGACCTCATTGATGTGGATAAAAAGTTAAATATTGGATATGAAGACGACCACCTTATTAAAAGTATTTGCTATTAAGTACCCATTTCAGGCATTTCCATCCAGTATTTCCGAAGAATTTTTTTTTTCAAATGAGCTAAGTACCTCTCTCATTTTCGCACACTATGCAATACTAAAGTGCTTGCAATACATATCTCAATGTGTTCTTGAATCCAATAGCATTGATTTCTTCACTTCCACGAAATCACCATTCATTTCATCTTCTTGCTCCGCATCGCAATGAAAACCACAATTACCATCCGTCTCAACGTCTTCCTCTTTAACAATGAAAGGGTGAAGAAGCTCTGGAATATGATGAAGAAATTCGTTTGTGTATATAATATTAATCAACTATAATTTATCTACCGCTTTATTTACCTATTTGCTGGATTCAAGACCAGTTTCAACCGTTTCATTTTTTTCTTTTTCATTTTGTAGTAAAAAAAATTGCAACGCTTGATTGTGATTGCTATTACATATAATGTTTAACTCTTTCGAAATTCGACGGATCATGTTTTGTAGACCATAACTTTGTTGTATTAGGTTTGCTTTCGCATTGCTTCTAGGTGGTCGACCTTTATGGAACTCAAGTTTTGGTTCCAGCAAAGATAGCGTTGAAAGTTCTTTAATCTCCTTCAACTGTAATAATTTAACTCTTTTTCATTTGCAGTCGCATTATTGAACCTTTTTTAAAGTCTATATGTTCAAATGTATGATCGAACTTTCTAGATTATTGAATTTGCAAAACATAATCAAGTATTTTCCATGTTCATGAATTACATCAAGTGGAATTGGAACAATGTCACTAAGTAGTTTTCATATAGCTTATGCGCACAAGGTAACTCGAATATCATTCAAAGTTTGTGATCACAAGTAGAAAATACAAAATCTTCCTTTTTCATGCAGATCAATTTTCCACGAAAATCATCAATAAAATTGCTTGAAGTAAAAGTGTTGTGACTACCGAAGATTTTACACTTATAGCACACATCCGTCCAATAATTTTTTTTTTGAAATAAAAATTAAAAAATTTCAACTATTAAATGTAAGTAAGTGCATTTTATACTAGTATATGTAATATAAGTACAATGGTCCCTCTTTGGACCAAGATACTATCCACTTGGAGATTTACTACTTGACTACTTCCTATTGTGAACTCAGCTACACAGACTATTGAGGACTGGGCTCCTTAGATTACAGAGGACTTGGCTCCTCAAACTACCCCACTCGTTTTGAAAGACTTCACTTAAGGGTTATCGAGCCTTACCCTTAACAAATAATGATGGCGGTGCATGACCTAAATGTAACCTACGCTAGGTGGAGGTGCAGCCCGTTTAAGTGTAACCTTCATCTATTCCACTGACTGTTCAGGACTAATGAAGTTCTCTGTAACGACCCGCAAATTTTCATTAATTATAATTGTTATTTTAATAGGGTTTTTGAAATTTAATATTTAAGAAAATATAAATTCATGAATTATTAAAATAAATAATAACTAGAACGAATTGCAACAGTATGAATGTAAGTGAATGGCTAATAATATGAATGGAGTTCAAATTTATTGAAATAGTGGAAACATTAGAATTTGTTTATAAATGAAATATAAGAATAACAAATGTAAGTATTGAATTAATTAATGAAATAATACAGTGTTAATGGTAAGTAATAAACTTGTAAATGTTAGTAAAAGTAAATAGGTGACAACTAATATATGTTATTTATTTATTTAGAGCGCTAAATAAAATTGGTAATCAAATTACAATTAAAGGTAATAATGTTAATGCAAGTGAATAAATAACTAATTTAGTGCAATCCCAATTAATTGCAACCAATTGAAAGGTTATAATTGATTGTAATTAGTGAATTGGAAAATAAGTTCAATGTATATTAATTGATGGAATATTACGTATTAAATTGTAATTTGATAAAATCAATATTAGATAATGAATTGCAATAATTGTTGGTTGATAATAAAGTATGATTAGGATAATGATTGTTTGAATAATAAGAATGGGAATCAAGATTTATTTATTTATTTGAACTTAAATTGTGGTAATTGGGTTTCTTGCAATTAATTGAAACTAAATTTTTAAATATTACATTAATGGAGATTAAGATGAAATTTGAGAATAATATTGTAATAAACCATGAACTAATGTCAATTTTGTCTATTTGGTGATAATGGAATGAATAACAAGATTTAAAATCAAATAAATGGATTTATTGGAATTTCAATTGGTAATTAGTGAATTTGTTTAAAATTGAAATTTAATACGGTAATGGGTAAATTAATTAACTTAAAATCGATGCCTTGACTTGTCTAAATTATTGTGAAGGTTTAAGAAATCAAAAGTGATAAAGATTGCTAATTATAGAATTAGAATTGAAGTTTTGATTTAATTAATTTAATATTAAATAATTAACTAATGTGAAAATAGCCATTTTGGCCACTGACTCGGATTCCGCGAAACCAGTTTCATCGGATCCATAATAGTGAATTATTGTAGGATTTTAAGTTTCTTAACGATCGGGCTTGTGTTTGATTGTACGGGCTCGAAACGCCTAGAAATCAATTAAATCGAAATCAATCTGAAATTACTTGATTTTAGCATAACTTCTTCATACGATGGAATTTGGATCTGAAACCTATTTCATTGCGTTTAAAATATTTAAAACATCGATTTTGGTATATGGGTTGACCCATTTTCGTTCTGGAGTCGAAATGGGCTTTTCGGACCATTTTTATCGTTCAAACATGTAAATAAATCGTGTCCATCTATTCTACTTTCAGCCTTGCATATATATACCTCGTTATAAACCCAAGCCTATTCCTTATGTTCATTGTTCTATACATACAATTCAGCTGTCTCTCCTCCTCAATGGCAGACAATCAAATTTTAGATCCAATTGCAATTCAAAATCAAATCAAAATTTCAAACTCCACAAACTATATCGTATTTTATATCGTCGAAAAGCTCTCATAGAGCGCATCTCCATTCTGTGATTCGTTTTTCAGTTTGATGCATTGTTTGTCCAGAAATTGATGAACAATTTATGGCCGTTCATCACGCGACGATCAAGTTCGATGGATCGGCAAATCGTTGGTACCATGGCGTAGAGGAGACCGAGCGTAATTCATCGGAGTGGTTTGTGCATCAAGATGACGGCTAGATCTCGTGCTAAAATTCGATTAGGGTTCGGTTAACCCTAAATTAACGGCGGTGGCTAGGGCTAATCACCATCGATCGTCGATCTAGGGCGCGCGACTTCACCAAGCAGGCGGCAGGAGGTGGCACGGCTAATGTGGCTGCGGCGTCGAGGGTGGGGTAGCATTTTGGCGGCTGCAGCTTCTGTTTGCGTGCGCGACGTATATAGCATGCATTGGGGCTTGCTTTGGGAAGGAGGTATGACGTGAAATTAATTTTATTATTTACCCAATTTTTATTTTAAATCGTATGTCGTTCAAATTTGCTTAACTTTCACATATCGGGTCGAAATTACACGCGGTTTTCTCTGCTAGGTTCGTATTGGAATTCCGGACATTTTGGATCTAGAATGGACGAATTCTGAGACTGTTTTTTGGGTTTAAATTGGATTTAAATTCAAAAGGTGAGTGTATTGACCAACTCACAACTTAAAATTTCTTATGTGTGTTAAATTAATGTCTGATGTGATTAGAAATTTATGTATGACTGTTTGGCATATTTTTAATCATCATCCCAGTTAAATTGAATTTATTGAATTAAATTGTTATTTAATTTATTCTTGTATGTAAATTGGCAGTTAAACAGTTATTTAATTTATTATTAAATACAACTGCCAGTAAATACCTGTTATTTATTATCTATTCTATTGATGTTATTGTTTGAATTGGATGATGATTGATATTGGATGAATGGATGTTGTATTTTATATTGTTATAAACTGCAAGTTGTTATGCATTTTTATTTCATTCAGGATTACGGTTTGAAATGATATATAACCTTATTTTTATTTTACATTACGAATTGAAATGATAAATATCTGTATCACTTAACCATAGGGTAGAAAATTATATACAGACACTGTGGTCTGTATGTAAAAATATTTTGAAATGATTTTCTATAGTTTTGTAAAGAGATATATGGTTTAATGAGATATTGGTTTGGATATTTTATAAATGTTATTTTATATATAGTTAAATTCTTGGTTTTAAGCTATGTATAAAATTGGTTTAAGGTGTAAAAGAAGTTTAATAATATAGTTTGATTTTATTAAGATATAATATGGTTAAGTATTTATTTAAATTATATTTCTGGAGTTTATAATAACTTAAATGAGAATAAGATGGGAAGATAAATATGAAATTGATTTGAAATTAATAAAATTGAGATTTTAAAGGTATGATTGCTATAACTGGATTTTGGTTTAACATGAATTAAACGAATATTTCAAGTATAAATAAATTGAAGGGGGTATTTAGTTATTTGTAATTTGAGTTTTATTTAAATGATAATGGATTTATTATGCAAATATTTCAAAACTAAATAATAGAGCATTGAATTGTTGAATCGTAATTTCCAACCTTAGTTTTGAAATTGTTTAATACTCAAAGTTTGAAATATATTGAATTGAAAGGGTTTACTGAAACTGAAAGTGAGTTGAAAGTTATGAATTGAGATTTAATTTAAAGTGAATAAAATTGTGAAGTCGAGGAAATTATTTTACTTTATAAAGTAATTTTAAATTCAAACTATTCTATTTTATATACTGTTTGAATATCCAAACCATTTAAGTTTTGGAAGTTATGGTTTAGAAGCTATGAAATTCGTAGTATTATGTTTTGAAAGGTTATATTTCCAGCGTTTGGTTTTGAAATATTATAAATTTGAAAGGGATATGATTTTGGAAAAGAGATATATATGAAATAAAATGATATTATATTGTTTTGGGTTTTTAAAATGGAAAGGATATCGTATTTACAGGGTTTCGATATGATATTATATTCTGGTTTTGAAGTATAAATTATTTTGAAATGACTGCGGTGTTATAATAACATTTGGTTATTGAAGAGACCAGGATCGGAAGTTGTCGTATTCTCTACCAACTCCGAAAACCACTTTAACAACCGTGTATGCGGTGGAGATTCCAGAATGAAGTAGGATGGTGACGGCGTTTCCTTTGAGGTGTATACGTGGACCCGACTCTCGTGAGTTGGCATAAGGTGGCTAAAACAAGAGCGATCGACGGGCTAAGAAGGTAGCACCTTTTAGCGGACACACTCCTTCGATACCATTCTATTACTTTGTGATTGTGTGGGGCCCTTTTGATTTTAGGGGTGTGGCTCGAGGTGGGCGGTAGTAGTTGCTATGCGTTACCATCGGTCCGGAAGCGTAATTGGTATATCTACCCTGGCATTGCCTAGTTGTGCCGTGTCACCTACCTTAGCGCGCCTTGTATGAGTTTGATTTGTGTCGTACCTATGGAGTATCCTCTGGTAGCCTCCCGATAAGGAGGTATTACAGTACTGTATAGACTATTGGCACTATTACGTGTTAAGGGCTATATGGGTAATCCCTTAAAACTATTTAAAAATAAGTTTATTTTACTATTAGACATTATTATAATAACGAAATATTACTACATAGTAAATAGTTTAACGGATCCTTAGCAGATGTGAATCCCGAGCATCTCTTAAGTTACTGCACTCACCTTAGACACTGGATAGGAGATGTCAAATACCGTAAACATCTCTGATGTCATTCCACTCATATTATTAACCGTTGAATTAATTTATATAAGATCTTCTAGTTCTGACTCGAGTGTTTTGTCTTTTCAATTCGCTCGGGTCAATCTAACCATTTCAGGATTCAAAGACCTTATCTCTAGAGGACGAAGACGAAGATTTTATTGTTACGATTAATTACTACATTGTTCCGCTGCGTTATTTTATAATACTCTTGTATTTGTAACTCCGATATGTATTGTATAAGTAAAATCAAATGTTTTGTAAACAGCTTCATGAACTGTTTATTTGACTATTATATTTTATCGTCCCGCTGCAAGATTCTATTTTGTTTTTCCTTTCTCTGCTTTTTCTTATTTACCCCATAACAATCCACCCTTTTGTATGGTTTAAATCTGACGTGTGTGGTTTATCGTCGATTTAAAGCATACAAAAAGGCGGGTGTTACATCTGGTATCAGAGCTTTGGTTTAACACGACACTAGAAAGGCAATTTCCTCACGGTTATAAGCATGACAAAACTAATTTGTTACGGTTATAACCGTGAAAATAGGTACCGTGGGCAAATTCAGTCACAATTTTGCTCACGGTTATAACCGTGAAAAAAATAGTAATTTCTCACGCTTGTAACCGTTATAGATTTAGATATTATCACACTTATAACCGTGACAGAACAATATTTACTCACGGTTATAATCGTGATAAAATGGTTATTACTAACGCTTATAACTGTGGGAAATATAGATAGTATCAGACTTATAACCATGAAAGAACAATAGTTTCTAACATTTATAACCATTACCAAAAAGGAAACTCTAACACTTATAACCATGACAAATGCAAATTATATCACAGTTATAACCATTACGAAAGGTTATTTTCTAACACTTATAACCGTGATAACTAAAACAATATCAAACAAACTATGTAGCACCAATATTTTATTACAGCTACAAACAATATATACAAAAAATATATAGTATTAAAAAATTCACTGCGGCATATTAGAAACCATATATATCAACATATAACAAGTTCATTTCCTAAAGCATGTATATCAAAAAATAACAATTCATTTCCTAAAGAAAAATTAATTTCAAAATTCATCTTACAACCATTCGTCGTAAATAACAATCATAAAAATACTAGATTACTTTAAAGTATCACAACATAGTGCAAACTATACCAACCTAGAAATAAATTAAGAACCTTACAACCTAGAAATAAATTAAGCTACACATAACTGTAAAGTACCAACATCTTTGAATACTTTTTCTTTAAAGGGGGAAGAGCATAGTCTCGATGAACAATTTTGTCATCCACCACATTTGACAAGTTATTGGCATCACCGAAGGAAATTTCAGAGCATTCACAGTAAGATGTTACGAGTTTCTGAAAATGGAACATAAATCAATTTCTCTTAGCATATTTTCTCACCAGAATGGTACTCCCAGTTGAGCGCATAATTGCACAATCTCAACAATCATACAGCACTCCTTATAGCCTATCTTCCTACACCATACCCACTAAAGCCCACTTAAAACAATAAACAACAGAACATAAAATAAAAGAAGACTTGCTCGTAAAAAAAGAAGTGAGGAAAAGGGATTTGAATTCAATGCAACTAGCATAGAGGATGTCATAACAAACCATAATGGGATAAGTATGCCTTACAACTCAGAACTTGTTCGGGAAAATCTAAAAAAAGGAAAATCTAGAGCAGATCCATGATTAGGAGTATAAATGTGGATTAATGTTGTATCTTCTATGGAATGTGAGAGGGCTCAAAACTCTCATAAGAAAGCAAGATGTATTACATCTTCCTACAAATCAAAGATCTCAATTGCAAGTTTATTATAACATAAACTGAATGAAGGCAACATCTTTTCATTCAAGAACGTACTTGGTAGTAATTGGAACATATAACAATGAAGATGATGCAAGAGGTAGAATTATTATAACCAGAGACACCCTTACATGGCAAACTAAAGTAATTTATAAATCAGATCAACAAATAACTTGCCTAGTTGATAATAACAATGAAATCTGACTAATTACCATAGTTGTTTATGCTAAAAACATTGATTCTAACAGGACAATACTTCGGAATTGTTTGAGAAAAGAGTCTCAACATATTAATATTACATGGTTAGTAATAGGATATTTTAACTATATGTTACATAATAATGAATGAATTACTCATTCTAACCAACTAGTCGTAGATTTTAGTTTTTAGTCATGTTTAACAGCTACCGGATTTAAAGAGATTCGACCAAGTAGGAACTTTTTTACTTGGAGGGTTGGTATACAGTAGTATCGACACCAATATTGATATGGTCCTTTGTAATTTTGAATTTAGCAGTTAGTTCCCACATGTTGTAGTTTTCATACTAAACCATTAATCCAGTGATCATTCACCTATCTTCATTAACCTTTATCTAAAACTTACTGTAACTGGACAAAATCCTTTAAATATAACAGTGCTAAAAAATATTAATATGTTGTATATTATTTCCTTGCTACAGTTACGGTTCTTATGGTACTGTTTGTGTCTTTTCTGATAATTTATCTACATGAATCACAGTCAAACGTACACATTTTGCATCTGCTATGTTCCTATGAATAAATATGGCTATTGGTCAGGAAAAGCACAGAAACAAGCACATATTCTCTCTGCGTTCAACAACAGTTCTAGTTATATTGACTTCTGCGTTGTTGTACTTGAGCAGAAGTATTACATTTAAAAAAATATTATGAAAAATTGAATTAGAAAAAGATCTATTTCAAATGATTAACTGGAAGGCTTGCAACAGCCAGTGAGCTATATATTGCTATAGGGTGCTAGTCCAATAAATATGCCCAATAATGAACTGTAATCTAGAAGAAAAATATAAATATCAAACTATCAAAAAAAAGAAAGTGAATCGTGCTTGTTTCATGGTGTACTCATTGATTCATTCGTCTATCCCTTATAGGTATGTGGAAATTTATTATGCTAAATAACTTTCTATGAAGAATTATTTAAATTGATCATAGGGAGGCTGCTGTAAGATATGTGGAGGAGTCACTCACTTGGCGAGGGATTGTCTTGACAAAGTAAATAGAAATTCTTCCTCTTCTACGGGATCATGTAAGTTTTTTCTTCTTTTCTTTCTTTTATTATTACTAACATTTTCATCTAAATTTGATTTAATAATCTAATTCAAATATAAAAATAAACTAATAAATGGTAGTTTTTGCATGTACATACAGTTATTTCCTAGACTAGTTTTATCCTTTTGTATCGTTACTATCGTTCTCCATAACATATCACATATGTTACAACCATGGATAACTATTACATTCTTTTGATCTACAATTTATTTTTCAAATTTCAGTGGGCAAGCATGAGGTAACTGCTCAAGGAAAGAGGACTATTTTCCACAGTGGAGATGACCTTGATAATGAGTTTATAGTAGTTGAAGACGAGAAAAAGACCTTGACCTTGATGATTATTATTACTATTTATTTAATATTCTGGTAAAATTGCACACTTCGTATAGAAATTAGAAATTACTATTTAGAATTTTTTCCAATTTTAGGCCATAAATATTCGTTTTTAATTTCTTTATAATATAATCAATTTATTTTATTCCAATAACCAGTCTCTGTTATGGTTTTTTTACATAACGAATAGTTTTGGGTTTTGACTTATGTATGTAAATATATATGTGTGTGAAATACATTTTAGGATTGGATTATTAAACTAAAAGACCTTATTAGTGATCTGTTTGTTGCTTTTTTTTAATCAAAACAACTTATATTCAAGGTGTATATTTTATTAAACCCAAATATCACGATACATGATAGCCAATGTTATTTTGCGTTAATTCTAATAATTTTTCTAATATAGCGTAAGGTTTTAATAGTGAGCTAAAACAACAGGTATTAAGAAGACTTCCATGGTTGTTATCATTTTATGGCATGTTAATCATTTATAATTGGTATTGGAAAAAATAGTAATTTATATCCAAGTACATATTTGCACATTTAAGTTATCATATCAATAGCTATTGGTTACTAAGACTGTAGTAAAAAACTACATAGATATTTCAAAAAAATTTAAAGGACAAATCCATATATTACAATAAGCAATCACATAAAAAACTAATATTACCTATAAAATTATTACATTATTGAAAACCAATTATTACATAATCAAGAAAATTATTACCTTTTTCTGTATCTTGCCATATGTATGACAGAGCCAGTTCATCCCAATATTACACTTTTACTCATACTTGCAATTATTGAGTTAGTGATAATGTGAAAGCTGGGTTAGCAAAGTCTACAAGACAATAAGAAATTACTGGCATAAAAAAACAATTGTGGACACATGTCAATACAACTCACCATTTTAAGATCTATATAATGATTTCATATAATTATAAGCTTTTAGTTGTCTATTAAATTCATTGCTTTGCTATGATGTTTGAGCATTTTTAAATACTAGTAGTGTTTTGAATTTTCCTTTCTAGATGGCCATCGCTTTGAAATTGTCATGATCGTGTTGTCTCCTTTAATTGTCCTAAATACTAGTGGTGTTTTTAAATACTTGTAGTATCTTGCAAATATCCCGGAATTAATTACAAGGCACTAGATATGAGAAATAACTCTAATTCGTATATATTTGAATCTGCAAAAGCAAACATTTGAATGGTATTGATGTCTTTGCCTCGCCTTTTTTATCAATATTGTCATCGTTTGTTTTTTGCACTTCTGTATTACTGGAAGATGATTGATTTGTTTTGAGCTGATTCCTTCACTTTCTATCATTGATGCCTCCATATTTTCCTATAGATAGTTTAATTACATTTATATCATGCTCAACTCCCTCAAGCTTGGGATGCACCTACGGAGAAGACTATAACCGGATGTACATTAAAAAATTACTACTTATATATAAGTAATCAGTGTTATAATATCTTTGTTGAAATTGACATTTTCTTAGTTAAACTAAGTTGAAGCTGATGTTAACTGTATTTTAGGTTACATGAGTTTACTTCAGAGCCGGCTCAATGGTATCTTTTTGCGGTCTTTAATTACTAGCAAATCTTCGTTATCTTAGTTATATGTTAACTTATTAAGTAGTGGGTTAAGCATTTTTGTAAAGTGACAAGTATTTTTTTTTTTTTACCTTTTCCTTGTGGCTCACAATTAAAATTCAAATATAGGATTCACTTGTTCCCTTCTGATAGAATTTTTACAGTAGTTTTTTCTACCTCCTAAAAGAAAAAAAAGAAGGTTAATTTAAATATAAAAAGCTTTAGAAGTTACCATTTATATTTAATCTGGAAGTAATTTTTCGTTTTCTATTTTGACCGAAAAGTAAATAGATCATGTTCTCTTCTTGTAACTTATTAATGAAAGTTTCAACAAATATGATTCCAACCTTTCTGTTAATTCATTCAAAAGAAAGGGACTTTCGCATTTGGGCAGAGGCTCACGGTGAAAGAATCACACTTAACAACTTATCCAACGTTCGTTGAGACCTTAACATTACTGACAGTAACCTTTTATGTTTTACAAATTTGTGTTTCTAATAATTTCAAAAATGACATCACAGTGAGAAAAGAGGAGGAAAAAATTGACTAAAGATGGTTAAAAAAAGTTTAATAGTGTCGTGTCTTATCACATGGAGAAAGAATACAACGTGAAAATGTATTCGGTGTCTTCATGTCTGCATCAAATCAAGGCATTGTATTTTAAAATATGATTTGGCTGATGTGGCTAAGGACTTAAAGATAGAGTATGATCAATGAATACAAAGCATAAAACACATAAAATGAACTTGTAAGCTACCAATCTGATGGTGATTTTTTGTTTCTTGTGCATCAGTTGAGTTACTTATTTAAGATTGTGCAATAATTTTCTGTTTTCTAGATATTTAACCTAAAAGGATCATTCCATCAACCACATTACATGTATCACAATGTACATATACATACACAAACACGCGGGCACGCGCTATATGTACATGTGTGTGTAGACACACACATGTAGTGTTGTGAGGAGCATTCTCATAAGAAGTCGAATAGATGATGCATTTTAATTTATTGCTAATATTTGGAGCTAATTTTGTAGCTAATAAAATATGGACAAACAAGTGGTTGCTTATTAAAAATATTAATAAGAAGCATCTCACCAATAATTTTCTGATATCATAATATGTATGTGTGTAAATATGAACTGATAAATACCTTTATCATAAATGAACTTTTCGTTTAGAGCATCGAAGACATTTTGATGCTAAGCATAATATTATACTAAGATCAGAATATAAAAAATAAAGAAATCTTATGTTGAAATCTAAAAACACAAAATTTCGGAAAAGTAAGGAGTTAGAAATTTTTGAAAGAGGAGAGAAGTAGGGATTTTGGGTTATTCGGCGAAGTTTTGGTACGGTACAAATGAGGGGAGAGAGAAAGAGTTACTGTTGTTTTACAGTAGGCAGTCTCTTCCTAGCGATTTTTGAAAATGCCCAGGCATATAAAAGGCGCTAGGCAACGTGCAGATTGATCAAACATATCCTAGCATCTGGCTCATTTTGAAAGTGCACTTGATAAATTTTTAAAAAGAAAATAAGCCGACGACAATCGAGTAAATTGTCATATCTAGTGCCTTGTAATTAATTAATATAAGAAAATAAGCTGACAGACATCCCTGAAGCAGCGGATGCAAGCTATGGCGAGTAAATTGTCAATTATTTCACGAACAAGAACCAAAAGTAAGTATAATCAAATAAACAGTGTTACAAGGCAAAACTTGATGAAGCAGGAAATGAAATAGTGGGAATGTAGGATATGAGAGCCCAAAAACAGCTCTAGGAATTCATACAATAGTGTTTTTAGTCTTCAAACAAAAAATGCAACGAACCATATATACACCAGTTGGCCCCAGAATTTTATAACAAACGACATCACAACCATTTATGAATTTGTTTCATCTGCCACTGCATTGTGCTTTCGCTGTCAGAGAGAGACTAGATGTGGAGGAAGAAGGTTTTATTTCAATTTTATTCTTTTTTCATTAAAAATGAGTGCATACTGTCTTAGACTCTTAATATATCTGTTTTATTTATATGGAAAATTCTGATGCTTACATTGATGGATATGTAGAAGTACATAATTCCATCATATTTGATTAGCCGTAGTTAGATGGTAATTTGATAAAATCACTGATATCTCAATAAGTTGCGAGGATGGAATCCAACAACAACCAAAAATCCATTTGTTGATAGCCTTGTTTTATCCGCTAACATTACTTTGCAATTATATATAGCTGTATGCGCATACTTTATTCTGAAAGCGTGCAAGGAAACATTACCTTATTCATACAAATAGCTTGATAATCTATTATGTTGGTTGTACCATTTTTTTACTATTTGTATTACTAAAGTTCTCTCTACGTACTAATAATAAAATCAAGTTTGCAAACAATTTGTACTTGACTACAAAAACAGCACTCGAACTACAGCCCAGATTTCAATAGTACAACACTCAAACTATAGTTCACCATGGGTCGCATATTCTTATTAATCCAAGAATTTGATCCCATTCAAGTATAAGTAATGACTTTCTAAAAGATATGGTTGATTCTTTTTTCAGTTTATATCCAAAATATTTTAAACAAACCAACTGCAAATTCCAATGAGTTTGTTTCTAACTCTTCAAGCAAATTACCAGTTGTAGACACAACTTGCTAGCTAGCTAGCTCTGCTGGCTTATTTTGAGACTTTAATTAACCAATAATATTCATAAAAATGCAAATATAACGTATCAAAAAAGTTGGACAGTTGCAAAACAGAAAATCGAGTCTTTTGTAATGCTAAAAAAACAAGTCTATTAAATTGATAGAAGACCACTATTCGATACAAGAAACAAAATTCAAAATCAAATCGAAATTTTCAACTATTTGTTACATAAAATAAAATTCAAAATCAAAACCTACACGTAAAATGAAATTTGCAACTATATGATACATGAAACAAAATTCGACCTTCAATGACAACTTGAATCGATATTAAAAATTCAAATTGAAAATAAAATTACAATTGCACAAATAGAAAAATGATAAACACCTAAAGGATTGAAAAGGAGATGATGGTTGCTCTAGACGAGGTGATGGCGGATGGTTACAGGCGATGGTGGTTACTAATTTCATATGGAAAGATAGACTAGCGGATCGAAGTTCTTCAAGCAACAACATCCAACTATATCTTAAATTCTAGATCAGATGGATCGTGAAATTGACAGCAAATCGGGATTGCAAATGTTAGATTCGTGGTAGTTTTGGCTGCTAAAGACATAGGGCTCTGATCCATGGATAAGGCGGAATCCCTAGATTAAAAGCAGGAAGGAGGACGTATGAAAGCGTTCCATTGTTAGGATTGCGTTCGGCAAGAATGCCGAGGCAATTACAAATCTGTCCACTATACTTTAGTTTAATTACAAAATTACCAAAATTTATAACGGTAATAACCGTTGTAATGGATTACAACGGAAATATCTGTTGCTAATTTATCACAATAATAACCGTTAGAAACTAAAAGAGAAAAAATGTTACAAAATGGCATGTTTGGTGTAGTGTAGCGATAAACCTTAGCTCTGTGGGGTCTGACTCTTTACCAATAGGATAGTAATACCCTGATGAGTCACAAAGTGTCTATATATATATATATATATATATATATATATATATATATGGGAGAGCGTATTTGTTAGTGTTATAAAAAGGTTTTGATATTGTGTTAATTTGTTCCGTTTTGTATTTATGAATTCTGGTTGGTGCATAGGACGCTATGACATCAATAGGGATTGCTAAACACTTAATAGGACAGACCGACACAATATTTGTTTTTGAATATGGGCAAATAAAACAATTTTGCCTATTATATTTTTGTATATAAAATAATAAATTTTATAAAGGTTATATCTGGATGTAATATATTGGTTGTTAGGTAGTGAAATTTATAAATATTGATTGGAAATAAGGTTTGAAGAAAATAAAATAAATGAAAATTGAAAATTTTAGAACTTAAGTTCAGAGGTATTGAAACTTTCTTTCGAATACTTTTGGGATACAATAATAAGGTTGTTGGAAGTATTTTCTGATATAAATATTTCAATAAGATTTGAAAAAATTATTTTAAAGAAAATTTTGGAAAGAAATAAGCTATGTACTCCCTTCTCTGTCGCTGGAAAATAATTTCGGTGATGAGTGCACGCATCATCCACATTTATTTTCGAGTTTCGAAGTGGGAAGACCACTATAGTAATTTTACTGCAGATTTATTTTGATAAACAAATATAAATTTTATATTGTTTTAAATATAACTGGATATATAAACTGTAAGCATATACACTTATCTATTATTTTAAAATGATTTGGAATAAAACTCGGTATTTAAATTCTTAAGTTTCCGTTAATTAATAGTTTCAGTTAGTGTAGTGAAATGAAAGTTAACTAATAACTGGAAATTTTAATTAAATAAGAGATTAAATGCTAGGCTATGAATGCAATAAAAAGAAATTTGGAATTCGTAACCTATAAAGCAAAGGATATGACCATTGAACATTAAATCAATTTAAAGAAATGAAAAAGACTTGTATAACTTTCAATTGCATTCCTAAAAGCATATATATAACTTACCAAATATTAAAAGTTGTAATGTTTAATAAGAAACATTATAGAAATTGTACAAGTAAACTTATAAATGAAAGTGTTCAATGAATTTCTTTGGTAAATAAGAAATTGATGTTGTAGTTGTTATAAACTTATGTTATAATTGAAATATTACTATGACAAATTGTGATAGAAAGTAAGCATTATAAGGAAGCAATTAAAAACTTAAGTAAATGAAATTGAAACTCTAAGTGATTGAATTGAACATGAACACTATTAATAACTGAATGTAAATAAATGAAACTATGCAATAATGAAGGAATGAATGAATATAATGCAATAAAAGAAACTGACATGATATGAATAAATGAAAATGGGATTTTGTAAAAAATGAATTTATGTAAGAATAAGTGCAAATAAGTGAAATAAACACTGAATCAATGGATGGAAATGAAAATTTGCAAGAAATAAATGTAAATTAAAAAGATAAAACATTATATAAGTGAAAAGGGAATCAAACAACAAATATTATGAAATGAAATTGATAAGAATAAACTTAATCTATTGTTTGGAATTGTTATTTGTTTAGTTTATGGTTGTTTGGGCAAGGATACTTTAAAATTGTTGGGATGTATGAATAATCTATTTAGTTTCATCAAAGACCGTTGAGTAAATGATGCACTTAGTAGTTTATTTTCATTATGTACAATTTAAAGTCTTTGAACCCGAACAACTAATTGTTTTGTTTGATATGAATGGATGATTGATTTGTGCTGATTTTATGTGATGATTGTATGCCTTGTTGCAAGTAATTGTTGTTTGTATTGATGTATTTGTTATTGATTGAAACAACTTTAAATATTCATTTCTATAATTATTAATGCTTGTTGGATTATATAAGTGAAATACAGGTTATGGAAGTAATTGCTACTGCTTTTGGTTTCATAAAATAAGCGTTAACTGCCCGACAAATAGGTACGTTCTCGGATTACGGTTTTATAGTGCTATTATATTGTTTTTCCCGTGTTGGGATATATTATTCAGAAATTATATGTTTTCTATTGTTATATTTGATATTATATTTTCTCCCGGGCTTCCGCGTACAAAGGAGACTCTGCCGAAATTTTCCATAAAATTTGGACTTAGAAAATTTTCGAAAATGTTTTTCAAACTTTATTAATTTGGGTATAAAGAGATTTAATGGTTATAAATTGGTATACCTTATTTAAATTAATTAATTTTGTAAATTTATTGTTTATCAAGTTAATATTTTTGAATGAGATGTATTGTTTATTTAACCCTTACTTTTCCCTTCTTTTCCTTTTCGGGGACGAAAAGTTTTGAGTGGGGAAGAGTGTAACGACCCGTAAATTTTCATTAATTATAATTTTTAATTTAATAGGATTTTTGAAATTTAATATTTAAGAAAATATAAATTCGTGAATTATTAATAAAAATAATAACTAGAATGAATTGCAATAGTATGAACGTAAGTGAATGGCTAATAACTTGAATGGTGTTCAAATTTATTAAAATAGTGGAAACATTACAATTTGTTTATACATGAAATATAAGAAAAACAAATGTAACTATTGAATTAATTAATGAAATAATATAGTGTTAATATTAAGTAATAAACTTGTAAATGTAAGTAAAAGTAAATAGGTGACAACTAATATATGTTATTTATTTATTTAGTGTGCTAAATAAAATTGGTAATAAAATTACAATTAAAGGTAATAATGTTAATGCAAGTGAATAAATAATTCATTTAGTGCAATCCTAATTAATTGAAACCAATTGTAAGGTTATAATTGGTTGTAACTAATGATGAATTAGGAAATAAGTTCAAAGTATATTAATCGATAGAATATTACGTAATAAATTGTAATTTGATAAAATCAATATTAGATAATGAATTGCAATAATTATTGGTTGATAATAAAGTATGAATAGGATAACGATTGTTTGAATAATAAGAATGGGAATCAAGATTTATTTATTTATTTGAACTTAAGTTATGGTAATAGGGTTTATTGCAATTAATTGAAATTAAATATTTAAATATTATGTTAATGGAGATTAATATGAAATTTGAGAATAATAATGTAATAAACCATGAACCAATGTTGATTTTATCTATTTGGTGATTATGGAATGAATAAAAAAAATTAAAATCAAATAAATGGATTTATTGGAATTTCAATTGATAATTAGTGAATTTATTTAAAATTGAAATTAATTACGGTAATGGGTAAACTAATTAACTTAAAATTGATGTCTGAACTTGTCTAAATTATTGTGAAGGTTTAAGAAATCAAAAGTGATAAAGATTGCTAATTATAGAATTAGAATTGAAGTTTTGATTTGATTAATTTAATATTAAATAATTTACTAATGTGAAAATAGCCATTTTGGCCATTGACTCGGATTCCGATGAAACTAGTTTCATCGGATCCGTAACGGTGAATTATTGTAGGATTTTAAGTTTCGTAACGATCAGACTTGTCGTTTGATTGTACGGGCTCGAAACGCCTAGAAATCAATTAAATCGAAATCAATTGAAATCGATTTGAAATAACTTGATTTTAGCATAACTTCTTCATACGATGGAATTTGGATCTGAAAGCTATTCCATTACATATAAAATATGTAAAAACATCTATTTTGATATATGAGTTGACCCATTTTTCGTTCTGGAGTCGAAACGGGCTTTACGGGCCATTTTTATCGTTCAAACGTGTAAATAAATCATGTTCGTCTATTCTATTTCAGCCTTGCATATATATACCTCGTTATAAACCCTAGCCTATTCCTTAAGTTCATTGTCCTGTACGTACAATTCAGCCATTTCTCCTCCTCAATGGCAGACAATCAAATTCTAGATCCAATTGCAATTCAATATCAAATCAAAATTTCAAACTCCACAAACTATATCATATTTTATATCATCGGAAAGATCTCGAAGAGCGCATCTCAATTTTGTGATTCATTTTCAGTCCGATGCATTATTTGTCCAAAAATTGATAAACAATTTGTGGCCGTTCATCGCGCGACGATCAAATTCGATGGATCGGCAAATCGTTGGCACCATGGCGCAAAGGAGACTAAGCGTAACTCATCGGAGTGGTTTGTGCATCAAGATGACGGCTAGATCTCACACTAAAATTCGATTAGGGTTAGGCTAACCCTAAATTAATGGCGGCGGCTGGGGCTAATCAATTACCGTCGATCGTCGAACTAGGGCGTGCGACTTCACCAAGCAGGCGGTACGAGGTGGCATGGCTGACGTGGCCGCGGCGTCAAGGGTGTAGTAGCATTTTGGCGGCGGTAGTTTCTGTTCGCGTGCGCGATGTATGTAGCGTGCGTTAGGGCTTGCTCTAGGAAGGAGGTATGACGTGTAATTAATTTTATTATTTACCCAATTTTTATTTTAAATCGTACGTCGTTCAAACTTGCTTAACTTTCACGTACGAGGTCGAAATTATGCGCGGTTTTCTCCGCTAGGTTCGTATTGAAATTCTAGACATTTTAGCAATGGTATGGACGAATTTTGAGACTGTTCAAATTTTGGGTTTAAATTGGATTTCAATTCAATTTAAATTCAAAAGGTGAGTGTTTTGACCCACTCACACCTTTTAAATTTTCTTATGTGTGTTAAATTAATGTCTGATGTGATTAGAAATTTATTTATGACTATTTGACATATTTTTAATTATCATCCCAGTTAAATTGAATTTATTGAATTAAATTGTTATTTAATTTATTTTTGCATATAAACTGGCAGTTAAATAGTTATTTAATTTATTATTGAATATAACTGCTGGTAAATACCTGTTATTTATTATCTATTCTATCGATGTTATCGTTTGAATTGGATGATGATTTTGATAAATAGTTGATGATTGATATTGGATGAAAGGATGTTATATTTTATATTATTATAAACTACAAGTTGTTATGCATTTTTATTTCATTCGGGGTTGCGGTTTGAAATGATATATAACCGCATTTTTATTTTAAATTACGGATTGAAATGATAAATATCTATATCACTTGACCATATGGTAGAAAATTATATACAGACACCGTGGCCTATATATAAAAATATTTTGAAATGATTTTCTATTGTTTTGTAAAGAAATATATGGTTTAATGAGATATTGGTTTGGATATTTTATAAATGTTATTTTATATATAGTTAAATTCTTGGTTTTAAGCTATGTATAAAATTAGTTTAAAGTATAAAAGAAGTTTAACAATAAAGTTTGGTTTTATTAAAATATAATATGGTTAAATATTTATTTAAATTATATTTCTGGAGTTTATAATAACTTAAATTAGAATAAGGTGGGAAGATAAATATGAAATTGATTTGAAATTTATAAAATTGAGATTTTAAAGGTATGATTTCTATAACTGGATTTTGGTTTAACATGAATTAAACAAATATTTCAAGTATAAATAAATTGAAGGGGGTATTTAGTTATTTGTAATTTGAGTTTTATTTAAATGATAATGGATTTATTATGCAAATATTTCAAAACTAAATAATAGAGCATTGAATTGTTGAATCGTAATTTCCAACCTTAGTTTTGAAATTGTTTAATACTCAAAGTTTGAAATATATTGAATTGAAAGGGTTTACTGAAACTGAAAGTGAGTTGAAAGTTATGAATTGAGATTTAATTTAAAGTGAATAAAATTGTGAAGTCGAGGAAATTATTTTACTTTATAAAGTAATTTTAAATTCAAACTATTCTATTTTATATACTGTTTGGATATCCAAACCATTTAAGTTTTGGAAGTTATAGTTTAGAAGCTTCGTAGTATTATGTTTTGGAAGGTTATATTTCCAGCGTTTGGTTTCGAAATATTATAAATTTGAAAGTGTTATGATTTTGGAAAAGAGATATATTTGAAATAAAATGATATTATATTGATTTGGGTTTTTAAAATGGAAAGGATATCGTATTTATATGGTTTTGAAATGGATATTATATTCTGGTTTTGAAGTATAAATTATTTTGAAATGACCGCGGTGTTATAATAACGTTTGGTTGTTGAAGAGACCAGGATTGGAAGTTGCCATACTCTCTACGAACTCTGAAAACCACTTTAACAACCGTGTACGCGGTGGAGATTCCAGAATGAAGTCAGATGGCGGCGGCGTTTCCTTTGAGTTATGTACGTGGACTCGACTCCCGTGAGTTGGCATAAGGTGGCTAAAACAAGAGTGATCGACGGGCTAAGAAGGTAGCACCTTTTATCGGACACACTCCTTCGATACCATTCTATTACTTTGTGATTGTTTGGGGCCCTTTTGATTTTGGGGGCGTGGCTCGAGGTGGGAGATAGTAGCTGCTACGCATACCACCGGTCCGGAAGCGTAATAGGTATATCTACCCTGGCATTGCCTAGTTGTGCCATGTCACCTACCCTAGCGCGCCTTGTATGAGTTTGATTTGTGTCGTACCTATGGAGTATCCTCTGGTAGCCTCTCGATCAGGAGGTATTACGGTACTGTATAGACTATTGGCACTATTATGTGTTAAGAGGTATATGGGTAACCCCTTAACGCTATTTAAAAGTAAGTTTATTTTACTATTAGACATTATTATAATAGCGAAATATTACTATATAGTAAATAATTTAAAGAATCCTTAGGAGATGTGAATCCCGAGCATCTCTTAAGTTACTACACTCACATTAGACACTGGATAGGAGATGTCAAATCCCGTAAAAATCTCTAACGCCGTTCCGCTCATATTATTTGCCGTTAATTTAACTTACATAAGATCTTTTAGTTCTGACTCGAGTGTTTTGACTTTTCAATTCGCACGGGTCAGTCTGAGCATTTTAGGATTCGAAGACCTTATCTCTAGAGGACGAAGACAAAGATTTTATTCTTACTATTAATTACTACATTATTTCGCTATGTTATTTTATTATTCTTTAGTATGTATAATTATGATATGTATTGTATAAGTAAAATCAAATGTTTTGTAAGCAGCTTCATGAACTGTTTATTTGACTATTATATTTTATAGTTCCGCTGCAAGATTCTATTTTGTTTTTCCTTTCTCTACTTTTTCTTATTTAACCCATAACAATCCGTCCTTCTGTATGGTTTAAGTCTGACAGTGTGTGGTTTATCATCGATATAAAACGTACAAAAAGGTGGGTGTTACATTCTCGATCGATATACAACTCCTATTCCCTAATAAGGTACTAACACATTGACAAAGCGTCGATTCTTATATAGGAAATGCGGATGACGGATCTTAAGGCAGAATTAACATTAGAGGGGGGAGGTGAATAGCGTTAATTAAATTTATGAATCATTTTGAAATCTTTTCAAACTAAACCCAAACAGATGGAATTCAAAAACACAAAGACAATCACAGAACCAGACACTGATGCAAATAGTAAATAAAAGTAGTAAAGGAAAGTATACACTGGAATTTTATACTGGTTTGGAGTTACCCTACATTCAGACCCATACAATTTCTTGTGCGGATTTCTTTTCAAATATAATGTCGATATTACAACCTCGATTTCAAGGCAACGAGATACACCCTCCTGTCTCCGAGTCAAGGGAAAAAATATCTTGATTTAACCAAGCTACAAGATCACCTAATTGATTTATGGGCTACAATCACACCCAACTGATTTACGGGCCACAATCACACTGTTTCCAATCGCACTTTGATAGAGAGAGACTCGATACATTTCGATCTTTTGATCTTTGATTACAAATGATCGTATAACTCAGAATAGTATCGAGATCTTTGAGAGAGAGTGACAGAGAATCAAACTAGAGACGATCAAGTTTGATTCACTTAGGATTTCGGCAGATTTTTTTAAAGCATTTGAATTATAAGAGAATGTTTGAGTAGAGAAGAAGGAGTGAATAAATAAAGAAAAACTAACTTAGAGTTCGTTGAAAACAACCAGTATACATAGGAGAACAACAGCCGTGTCCATTTGTGAAAGGTTATAATGAATAGACACTTCTCTTGGAAATTCGAATTTTAAAATCTACGGCTACCATGTCGGTATGCGGGGTATAGGCATGTCGACATCCCCTATTTATTTTTGAAAATTTATTTTTGTTTTAAAAGAAATTTTCTTTCTAAAGTTTGTCGAAACAATCTTAGAACTTTGTAAACTATTGAATATACTTTATGATTATAAAAACCTTTGGAAAGTGATCTTACGAAATATAAAAGTAATAAAAAATAAATATATAAATATTTTGAGATTAAAGCTAAAACATTAAAACCAGAAGATAGTTTAAAAATAATAAATGATTTTGAAATTAATATGATTAAAAATAATTTGAATTAAGGCTAAAATATTTAAACCGAGAGAGGGATGTCTTTTTTAAAAAGATAGTTTTGAAAAAAAATCTAAAAATAAGTCATTTTGAAGATTTTGTGGATTCCATTCCACTAAAGAAGGTCATGGGTTCCATCCCACTAAAGTGGCCGTGGGTTCCATCCCATTATTAAAGCGAGAAGGTGGATTTCATTCCATAATTAAAGTCCAAATAAAGATTTTAGTGCTACCGTGAAGTTTTAACATAAATCTAGACTCTATTACTTATATAGATATCTAGAACTCTTGAAATCTTAATAATCTTGATACATGAGTCTTCAGTCTTTACTTCTAAAATATTGAATTCGTCAATCTTGAATCTCTATACTGTACAATCTTCATTTATATATATACACACATATCCTGCATATACATATATTTACACAAAGATATGAGTATTTATATTTTATAGCAAGTCCTAAGGTTGTTGTCATCAAAACCATCGGCTTAGGAGCTAACGATCTCCCCACTTTTGATGATGACAACATATGTTTATAAAATATACTCCACCAAAATCCGATTCTACTCTGAATCCCCTTTATTCCAATAACTCCCCCTTAATCTATTAACTCCCCCGTTAATCTAAGCCTAATTAAAAGCCTAACCATCCTATTTTATAATTCTTCCCCTTTTTCATCAACAAAAACTAAGCCTAAACTACATAACTCCCGCTTGAACTAATACTATGGAACTAAACGATAATAACGAAGTATAATAAGCAAAACATAAATCAAATTTTGTTATATATGATGTTACATTACACACACACACACACATATATATATATGAAACATAGACACAAATATAAGCACGTACACAAAATATAAAAACATTAATATAATAGCAATCTAACGAGAGTCCTTGACAATTTTGTTTTTCTCTATTTATTTAAATATGTTTGTTACTATATCTATATTCTATATCTTGGTTATAGAACAAATACCTAGTTCTCTTCTTAATTCAGTAAAGGTTGATTGATTCAAGGGTTTGGTTAGAATGTCAGCTATTTGATTCTCGGCGTTGATAAATTCAACAGAAGTAATCTCTTTACTTATATTATCTTTGAGAAAATGATGTGTGATATCAATATGTTTGGTTCTGGCATGATGAGTAGGATTTTTGGATAAATTTATTGCATTTGTATTGTCATAATAAATTGGTTATTTTGAAATATTTAATTCAAAATCCTTTAGGGTCTGTTGTATATAGATAACTTGAGAACAAGCCAAAGCAGCAGAGATATATTCTGCTTGGTTGTTGATAGTGAGATAGTATTTTGCTTTTTTACTAAACCAGAAAACTAGATAATGTCCTAAAAAGTTACAAGTTCCACTTGTGCCGTTTCGATTTGATTTACAACCAGCAGAATCAGCATCATAATGTGAGGCTAAATCAAATGAATCATTTTTAGGGTTAATAGTCCATAGTCTAAAGTGTGTTTAACATATCTTAGGATATGTTTAACATATTTAAAATGGTTTTCTTTGTATTGAAATTGGTATCTTGCATAGATACAGACACTATGTATGATATTAGGTCTACTCGTAGTTATATTGTAACGCCCCACCTCTATACCCACGCTAGCCAAGGACACTACAGGGTAATGCCGTCAACTAACACGGAGAATAAGGCTGGTTGGGAGCGACCATCTATAGCTTTGCTCTAACTATCTATTGAATACATCGATAATAAACATATCAAGCAGGTCGACATACCCAATGAACACTTAAAACAAAACCATAGGTGGTTGAAGGATCTATCAAAACAGAATATGACAACTCAAATGCAATATACATCATAGAACAGTAAATCATCATATACGCATATACTGATACCAAGCAGAGTATACAAAATAATACATGTCAAGTGGTATAGCAAACCACAATATACAGACGAGTCAAAAGAGTAAAAAAAATCAGAGTTACAACAGATAAGGACTACAAAAGACGCTATAACAAAATGAAGCTAGCGAATAGTCCATGCGGAAGCAAAATAGGCTAAGTCCAAAAGCACCTAACCTGAAACATCTCGGTCTGACCCGAGTATAAAATACATGGGTCAGTCTAGAAAACAAATCAGTTAGATAAACTGAACAATAATAAACCTGCAAGGTCATACAGTATAATAAATATCTCTAGAGGAGATAACACAATCATCAACAACAGATGAACATAATAAAACAAGCCTCATATCATCGGCAACATGGATAATCAAAGCATATGAATATCCTAAAGCAAGCCAATAGGCAAATAGCAAATACCCATAAGGTATACAAGTTCCACGAGGAAATCGCTACTCTCCATGCGGCTCAAAAAGACCAACACCGAAGGGCGATACCAAGGGAATATACATATCAATGAAATATCATAAAATTTGCTCGAGCTCAGTAGTGTACAAACAAGGATCCATGAGCCCGAAGACTCCAAACCCAAGTATCACCCATGCGGCACATAAGGCCAACATCAGAGCGAAACTATATAGGGCAACAAACCCGAAGGCACACACCCGAAGGCAACATACCCGAAGGCAACAAACCTAGGGAGACAGTCCGAAGACACTATCCCAGAGGCAACAAACCGTAGTGGTGAAGGTCGAAGACCCAGTACTGGACACCACTAACTGGCGGAATGTGTCACAACTCTCGAAAAGGAATCCGAAAAGTGTTAACGTATGTCCCATAACCACTCGTTCGCACTAAACGGTTTACTATCCGTCAGTCACTTTTACACTCAAAGCAGTACAAAGTTTATCTCATATCATCGATAAACCAAACCCGAAGGTCAAAACGATCAATTGAATAGGTCGGAGATTAATCGGAAAGATAAACGCACAGATTCATGGTCCGTGTTTTGCCCAACCATTTAATCATCCTTCCACTTCGCTCGAAGTGTGAAATTGTGCGTGTGTTTAAATAGAATTTATAAATTGGAGTTAATATGATTAGAAAGATTATTTTATAAAACCCGTGGATGAAGTCAAAAATAAGTTATCAAAGTCAAAGAGGCAATAACAACCACTAAGAACCAACATGAATCGATAAAATCCGGAAAACCAATCAAAATAAGCATAGCAAAACAGGAAAATAGGAGCAGGTCAGTCGATTGAAATCCCTGTTCAGTCGACTGAAAATTGTCCAGAAAAATTTCGGGCTTCAGCTCAGTCGACTGAACAGAGGATCCAGTCGACTGAACCCAATTTCCTGCATTTCCTACTTATAACAAATGAAGTGCAAACTCTCTCGACTTTCAACCGGACGAGCACGGACGCTAGGGGTTTACGCCTAACGGCTACCCGGCCCTATAAACACTTCGATTCATCACCAAAAACATGATCAAAACATCAAAGTTAGGATTTCAAGAATTGAACCCAAACACTAAAAATTTGGATATTCACCAATTTAATCCAAACTAAAAGCAAGTGCATATGAACAAGTGCTAGGTATTCATACCCAACATCAATGAAATCAAGAGAAGTAGATGTGAGTTCAAAACTCACCTTAACCCAAAACAAGAAGATGGAGCTCAATAACAAGGAAAAGACCAACCAAACACTACTTCAACTCAACAAGTTTCAATCTAGAATCAAAGCAAGCATTTCCTAAGTTAGGGTTAGGAAAATTACTGAAATTGAAGAGGAGAAGAGATAGAGAAGATGGAGATAAACTTACCAATGGATTCTCTTTGATTTTGGAGCAAGAATCAAGTTACAAAGGAGAAACTAGGGCTTGCTAATTTCTATTTCTCTTTCCCTTCCACCATTTCAGTTTTAGCTTGAGAAAGAAATGAAATGAAGAGAAGGGTTGAGCTAGGGGGTTAAGTGAGCTAGTGGGCTGAACCCAACCCCAAACCCAATAGAAAAAGTAGCCAAAATTTCACAAACTCCAAACATATCAAAGATTATACTCAAAAAGATCGCAAACGCCATTTTGGAACCAATGGAGGTAGTTTCAAGCTCCAATTCGGCCGTTTGCAAAAAGTAGCTTTTCGGACCCAAAAATCCGACTAACGACGCTATATTTAAATAAAACATTTAAATATATAATCGTTAAACATGCGGGTTGTTACAAATCTCCCCTCCTTACAAAATTGCGTCCCCGCAATTCCTAGAGACGATATTTGTAACAACTACATACATAAAACATTCAAAAGAAAAGGAAATAAGCTCGAGATGAAAAGACATACTCACTGTTTCAAAGCGAAGAAAGAAAACCCGGATAAGATCGCTCGACAAACTCTCTGGTTTCCCAAGTACAGTCATTGGGATTAGTGGACCACTGAACTTTAACGAGCGGCACGTCCTTGTTCCGAAGGTGTCGCACCTCCGTGTCAAGCACGCGAATAGGTTGCTGTACAATAGATAAGTCCGGTGAGATCTCAAGCTCTTGCAAATCAGGAGAAGTAATAACAGAATCCGACTCCCGAAGACACTTCCGAAGTTGCGAGATGTGGAACACGTCATGAATGCCAGATAAATGAGCTGGAAGTGAAACTCTATAAGCCACTGGGCCAATACGTTCAGTAATAGAAAATGGTCCTATAAAGCGAGGAGCCAATTTCTCAGTCGCACTGAAACGCATAACCCCCTTCAAAGGAGAAACACGAATAAAAACAAGATCGCCGATCGAGAACTCGAGAGGCTTCCTACGGTTGTCCGCGTAGGATTTCTGACGACTCTGCGCCTCTTTCATTCTCAACCGAATAAGATCAATCTTCTCGGAAGAATGACGAACAAAGTCTGGATGAAGAATAAGCTTCTCCCCAGATTCCAACCAACAAGAAGGTGATCAACATGGCCTTCCATATAAGGCTTCGAAAGGAGCCATACCGATACTAGACTGAAAACTATTGGTGTAGGAGAACTCTACAAGAGGTAGGTGATCCTCCCAACTACCACCGAAATCAAAGATACAAATACGGAGAAGATCTTCCAAAATACGATTTACCCGTTCAGTCTGTCCGTCAGACTGCGGATGTTAAGCTGTACTAAAATTAAGCTTTGTTCCCAAAGCTTGCTGAAGACTCTTCCAAAAATGACTCGTGAATAAAGGATCACGGTCACTCACAATAGAACTAGGAACACCGTGAAGTCTCACGATTTCCTTGATATACAACTTAGCCAAATGCGAAGCAGTCCTATTAGACTTAATAGGGACGAAATGAGCAGACTTAGAAAGGCGATCAACAATAACCCAAATGCTAGAATGGCCTGATCTCGAACGGGGTAGGCCATCAATGAAATCCATAGAAATTTGATCCCACTTCCACCATGGAATCTCAAGAGGCTGAAGAAGACCAGAAGGACGCTGATGTTCGGCTTTCACACGTTGACAAGTCATGCAATTACTCACATAACTCGCCACATCGCGCTTCATACCTTCCCAATAGTAAAGGCGACGCATATCGGCATACATCTTACTACTACCGGGATGAATGGTATACTTAGAACGATGGCAATCATCAAGAATATCATGCCTATGTGCAAGATCAGAAGGCACAAAAAGACGGTTCTTCTTACGAAGACGCCCATGAGAATCAATGCTAAAATCTTGTAACGCCTCATCACAAGATCCAGACTCACAAAGCTGAATAAGATGCAACAATTCAGGATCACACCGCTGAGCATCGGCAATACGATCCAACAAAGAGGGTCGTGCATCTAAACTGAATAGTGCTATCGAAGAATCAGAAGATAAATCACGATCACGAATTTCACAAAAAGATAGAGTCTCAAGAACATTCCATTCGGTTAGCATCATGGAAACAACAGCCGAATGTTTGCGACTAAGCGCATCTGCAACACGATTACCCTTACCAGGGGTATACTGGATATCAAAATCATAGGAGGCAAGAAACTCGAGCCAACGCTATTGTCTCATATTGAGTTCCTTCTGAGTGAACAAATACTTCAAAGATTTATGATCGGTATAAAGAATGAAGCGCTCGCCTAATAAATAATGTCGCCAAATCTTCAAGGCAAAGACAATGGCGGCTAACTCAAGATCATGAGTGGCATAGCGAACTTCATTCGGACGCAGTTGCCTAAAAGCATAAGCAACCACCCGATCTCTCTGCATAAGCACAGCACCGAGACCACTATCACAAGCATCGGTGTAGACAACAAGATCATGATTCCCTTCGGGGACCACAAGAATAGGAGCATTAGTGAGAAGTTCTTTCAATGTCTGAAAGGAAGCTTCACACTTGTCGGACCAAATAAAACGAATGCCTTTCCGGGTAAGGCTTGTGAGAGGAAGCACAACACGGGAAAAATCCTTAATGAACCGACGGTAATAACCCGCCAATCCAAGGAAACTACGAATCTCATGAACATTCTCAGGCCTCTTCCAATTCTGGATGGCTTCGATCTTTGAGGGATCGACAGAAATGCCATCGGAAGATATAACATGGCCTAAGAACTTAACCATATTCTCCCAAAAATGGCACTTGGAGAATTTGGCTCTAAGCTGACGACGACGAAGAGTACTCAAGACAATTCTCAAGTGATTATCATGCTCAGCTTCAGACTTAGAATAAATAAGGATATCATCAATCAAGACAAGCATGAACTTATCGAGATATTCCCGGAATACCCGATTCATGAGATCAACAAAGAAAGCAGGAGCGTTCGTCAAACCGAACGGCATAACGAGCCACTCGAAAGAACCATATCGAGTGCGGAAAGCTGTAAGAGGTATGCTATCCTCCGTGACTCGTAATTGATGAAAACCTGTGGCAAGGTCAAGCTGAGAAAAGACCTTAGCACCACTCAATAGATCGAACATATCATCGATCCTAGGCAATGGATACCTATTTCTAATGGTCAACTCGTTAAGCTTGCGATAGTCAATGCAAAGCCTAAGAGTTCCATCAGACTTCTTCACAAAGACGACCGCGGATCCCCATGGAGAAAACCTGGACTGAATCAACTGCTTGGACTTGAGCTCTAAAAGCTGCTTCTTGAGTTCCTCATTTTCCTTTGTAGACATCCTCGTGGGAGGACGACTAACTGGCTGCGCGCCTGGAATGAGATCAATGCGGAACTCAATTGCCCGCTTGGGTGGCAAACCCGAAACAGGTTCAAAAACATCAGAAAAGTCACAAGCAATAGGGATACGAGATATATCATCATCATCTCGCGAGTCAAGAGAATATAAAGCCATCTCGGAATCATCCACATTCAGAAGAACAAGAGATAACTGAGAAGGCGAATCAGGATGACAAAGATATAAAATTCTCTCGGAACAAATAATCCCGGCATCGTACCTCACTAGCCAGTCCATACCAAAAATCATATCAAAACCCAAATGAGAAACAACGTGCAGATTCGCACGGAAAGAAAAGCCACATAAAACAATCTCAATATCATCACAAAACAAGCTAAGGGTCGCGGATCCCCCAATAGGATTCGCGGTCCTTAAAGAAGTAACCATACAAGAAACATCCAAAGATAAATCATCAACGAGCTTCTTCGATACGAAAGAATGTGAAGCACCCGTATCGAAAAGAACTCGAATACTATGATCATGAAATAGAATAAAACCTTCCAAAATAGATGGAGATATACCTTTGGATTGAGATGAACCTCCAGAAGCATTAGCCATATTGAGCTTGCCAGATTTGGTACTACTAGGAGCAGTAGGACAAGCTGAAACATGATGACCTTCCTTCTTGCAATAACGGCAGAAGAGAGGCTTAGGACAAGCTCGAATAATATGATCCGGAGAACCACAATTGAAACACTTCCGGATGGAAGGTGTTCCAGCAGACTGAGATTGAGGATCAGCACCAACAGTCTTCTTCTTCTTAGAAGGAAAAGACTTCTTTTGAAACGGAAACTGCTTCTTGTTGGGGTTTCTGGAAACCTCAACATCCTCACCACTATCACACTCCTTCTCGACAGCTTTGAGATGAAGTGCCGAATCAACCAATTCCTCGAAAGAAAGCTTAAGCTGGAGCAACAAAGACTTCTTAAGATATTTCTTAAGACCAGAAACAAACTTTAAATTCTTCTTATAAGAAGTGCTGATGAATTCAAGACCATACTGAGATAAAGCCTCGAATGATGCAACATACTCAGAAACAGAAGTTTTCCCTTGCTTCAACTCAAGGAAGCGACGGGTCAATAAAACTTTTTCAGATTCAGGAACGAACTTGAGTTCAAATCGTCCCCGAAACTGAGTCCAAGAAAGCGTAGACTCGTCAATTTCGGCTACAAGAAGCTCATACCAGTCAAGAGCACGCTCTTGTAATAAGCTAGAAGTCACAAGAACTCGATCATGGTCAGAAAGATCCATGCGAGAGAAAATACGCTCGCACGTGCGAAGCCAAGCTTGGACTTCAAGAACAGACTCGGAGCCCTTAAACGGTTTTCCTCCAAGATGAGAAAAATCACTGCACTGACGTGCAAAGGCAGACTTGCGAGGTGGAGATACTCGAGGAGGAATGAGAGGCTGAGTGCTCCTAAACAACTCCATAAACTGATCGGCAGACATATATACGCCATCCGGATGTGAGCCACTAGATTGCCCAGCATCCGAACGTCGACCTCTACCTCTTCCAGACATAAGCTGAAAGTCAAGATAAGGAGAAGATTATTCACAAGGTAGATATTGCAATATGGAATACTACGGAATAGAAATGCATTCCTAGACGTATTCCAAAACTCTATCTAACCTTGATGGAATAAAGAGACACGATGATTCAAAGATTTGTATCACTTATACACTTTGATGTATCGCAATATGTGCTCTATTCTGTGTTTATCATATTTTGTTCTGAACACAGCTCTGATACCACGCTGTAACGCCCCACCCCTATACCCACGCTAGCCAAGGACACTACAGGGTAATGCCGTCAACTAACACGGAGAATAAGGCTGGTTGGGAGCGACCATCTATAGCTTTGCTCTAAATATCTATTGAATACATCGACAATAAACATATCAAGCAGGTCGACATACCCAATGAACACTTAAAACAAAACCATAGGTGGTTGAAGGATCTATCAAAACAGAATATGACAACTCAAATGCAATATACATCATAGAACAGTAAATCATCATATACGCATATACTGATACCAAGCAGAGTATACAAAATAATACATGTCAAGTGGTATAGCAAACCACAATATACAGACGAGTCAAAAGAGTAAAAAAAATCAGAGTTACAACAGATAAGGACTACAAAAGACGCTATAACAAAATGAAGCTAGCGAATAGTCCATGCGGAAGCAAAATAGGCTAAGTCCAAAAGCACCTAACCTGAAACATCTTGGTCTGACCCGAGTATAAAATACACGGGTCAGTCTAGATAACAAATCAGTTAGATAAACTGAACAATAATAAACCTGCAAGGTCATACAATATAATAAATATCTCTAGAGGAGATAACACAATCATCAACAATAGATGAACATAATAAAACAAGCCTCATATCATCGGCAACATAGAATATCCTAAAGCAAGCCAATAGGCAAATAGCAAATACTCATAAGGTATACAAGTTCCACGAGGAAATCGCTACTCTCCATGCGGCTCAAAAGACCAACACCGAAGGGAGATACCAAGGGAATATACATATCAATGAAATATCATAAAATTTGCTCGAGCTCAATACTGTACAAACAAGGATCCATGAGCCCGAAGACTCCAAACCCAAGTATCACCCATGCGGCACATAAGGCCAACATCAGAGCGAAACTATATAGGGCAACAAACCCGAAGGCACACACCCGAAGGCAACATACCCGAAGGCAACAAACCTAGGGAGACAGTCCGAAGACACTATCCCAGAGGCAACAAACCGTAGTGGTGAAGGTCGAAGACCCAGTACTGGACACCACTAACTGGCGGAATGTGTCACAACTCTCGAAAAGGAATCCGAAAAGTGTTAACGTATGTCGCATAACCACTCGTTCGCACTAAACGGTTTGCTATCCGTCAGTCACTTTCACACTCAAAGCAGTACAAAGTTTACCTCATATCATCGATAAACCAAACCCGAAGGTCAAAACGATCAATTGAATAGGTCGGAGATTAATCGGAAAGATAAACGCACAGATTCATGGTCCGTGTTTTGCCCAACCATTTAATCATCCTTCCACTTCGCTCGAAGTGCGAAATTGTGCGTGTGTTTAAATAGAATTTATAAATTGGAGTTAATATGATTGGAAAGATTATTTTATAAAAACCCATGGATGAAGTCAAAAATAAGTTATCAAAGTCAAAGAGGCAATAACAACCACTAAGAACCAACATGAATCGATAAAATCCGGAAAACCAATCAAAATAAGCATAAATAGGCAAAACAGGAAAACAGGAGCAGGTCAGTCGACTGAAATCCCTGTTCAGTCGACTGAAAATTGTCCAGAAAAATTTCGGGCTTCAGCTCAGTCGACTGAACAGAGGATCCAGTTGACTGAACCCAATTTCATGCATTTCCTACTTATAACAAATGAAGTGCAAACTCTCCCGACTTTCAACCGGACGAGCACGGACGCTAGGGGTTTACGCCTAACGGCTACCCGGCCCTATAAACACTTCGATTCATCACCAAAAACATGATCAAAACATCAAAGTTAGGATTTCAAGAATTGAACCCAAACACTAAAAATTTGGATATTCACCAATTCAATCCAAACTAAAAGCAAGTGCATATGAACAAGTGCTACGTATTCATACCCAACATCAATGAAATCAAGAGAAGTAGATGTGAGTTCAAAACTCACCTTAACCCAAAACAAGAAGATGGAGCTCAATAACAAGGAAAAGACCAACCAAACACTACTTCAACTCAACAAGTTTCAATCTAGAATCAAAGCAAGCATTTCCTAAGTTAGGGTTAGGAAAATTACTGAAATTGAAGAGGAGAAGAGATAGAGAAGATGGAGATAAAATTACCAATGGATTCTCTTTGATTTTGGAGCAAGAATCAAGTTACAAAGGAGAAACTAGGGCTTGCTAATTTCTATTTCTCTTTCCCTTCCACCATTTCAGTTTTAGCTTGAGAAAGAAATGAAATGAAGATGAAATGAAGAGAAGGGTTGAGCTAGGGGGTTAAGTGAGCTAGTGGGCTGAACCCAACCCCAAACCCAATAGAAAAAGTAGCCAAAATTTCACAAACTCCAAACATATCAAAGATTATACTCAAAAAGATCGTAAAAGCCATTTTGGAACCAATGGAGGTAGTTTCAAGCTCCAATTCGTCCGTTTGCAAAAAGTAGCTTTTCGGACCCAAAAATCCGACTAACGGCGCTATATTTAAATAAAACATTTAAATATATAATCGTTAAACATGCGGGTTATTACATATATAGAGTAGTGATCCAATCATTACCTCGTATAGTTTTTGATCAACATCTTTTGACATGTCTTCTTCATTCAAGGCTTCAATGGTTGCTATAGGAATGGGTTTTTCACTCGCAGTGGTCATACCAAACTTACTAACTAGATCCCTAGCATATTTTCTTGACTAACGAAAATACCACTATCTAATTGTTTTATTTGCAATCCTAAAAAGAAAGTAAGTTTACCCATATGACTCATCTCAAACTCTTTTGTCATTATTTTAGAAAACTTTGTTCATTTCAATGTTTGTTGATCCAAAAATGATATCATCTACATAAATCTGTATTAATTAGATATCATTTTTGTTTCTTTTAATAAAAAGAGTATTATCTACTCTACCAATTTTAAAATTTGATTGTAATAGGTAAGATCTTAGTTATCATGCCAGACTCTGGGAGCTTGTTTCAGACCATATAAAGATTTCTTTTATTTATAAACATGATTTGCAAACTTTTCTTCTTCAAAAAGTGGAGGTTGTTCAACATAAACATCCTCTTTAACAAAACCATTTACAAAAGCACTTTTGACATCCATTTGAAATAATTTGAAATTGTTGCGTTTTGCGAAAGCAAGTAGAATCCTAATGGCTTCTAATCTCGCTACGGGTGCAAAGTTTTCATCAAAATCTATTCCTTCTTCTTGACAATAACCTCGACTAACCGAGCTTTATTTTTAACGACCTCACCTTGTTCATTCATTTTATTTTTATAAACCCATTTTGTTCCTATTATAGTTTTTTTCTTGGGTCTAGGAAAAAGTTCCCATACATCATTTCTGGTGAAGTGATTCTGTTCTTCTTGATAGCAAGAATCCACGAATCATTAAATGATGCTTCCTTTAGATTTTTGGGTTCAATAGTTGATATGAAAGCCACATTACTCATCTTGTTTAGTTGATTTCTAGTTCTAACAATAGAATCAATATTTCTTAGTATATTTTCTATAACATGATCTTTAAAAGCCTGATCATTTTATTAGGATGAATAGTTTCACAATTTGTTTCATTTGATTCATTATTTAAAGTAATAAAATTATCTTCATCATTTATTTGAACAAAATCTTTTAAATTTTCATCAAAAGATACATGCATTGTTTCTTCAATGGTGTTAGTTTTTAAATTGAAAACTCTACATGCTTTACTTCTATTAGAATATTCGATAAAGATTCCTTTGTCAGATTTAGAATCAAATTTATCCAATTTGTCCTTTGTATTTAGAATAAAGCATTTACTTTCAAAAACTTTAAAATAAGATACCTTTGGTTTCTTATTGAAAACAAGTTAATATGGTGTTTTATTGGTTGGAGGTCTAATTAAAATCCTATTTAAAATGTAACAAGCTTTATAGACTGCTTCATCCATAAATTTTTTGGTAATTTACTATCTGAAAGCATTGTTCGTGCACACTCATGAATCGTCCTATTTTTACGCTCTACTACTCCGTTTTGTTGTGGAGTTTTTGAAAAAGAAAAATTATGAGTTATTTCTTTTTTATTACAGAAATTCTCAAAAATTTCATTTTAAAATTCTCCACCGTGATCACTACGAATAGATTTGGTTTTTAAAGAAAGTTGATTTTGAATTCTCTTTGCAAAAGTTTTAAATAAATCAAAAGCATCATTTTTATGCTTCAGAAAAATTGTCCATGTAAATCTAGAATAGTCATCTACAGTTACAAAAACATGTTTACTGCGATTTATTGACTGAATTTGAGATGGACCAAATAGATCTAAATGAAGTAACTCGAGAGGTTTTGAAGTTGAAATCATATGTTTCAATTTGAATGAACTCTTCCTAAGTTTTCCTAATTGACAAACATCACATATAATATCTACTTTAAAATCCATTTTAGGAAGATCTCTTACTAGATCAAGTATTGAAAATCTAGATAAGAGTTTGAAATTCAAATGCCTATATCTTTTATGCCAAATTCAAGGGTCAACTTGTATTATCCAAAAGACATAGGTTGTCATTTGAGATTTTAATACCGAGAATATATATATATATCTTTCTTCCTAATTCCTTCAAAGATAATATTTGATTTATCATCTTCGACGCGACACTTATCCTTTTCAAATTTAATTTTATAGCCCTTATCACATAGTTAACTTATGCTAAGTAAGTTATGTTTTAGATTCCTAACTAACAGAACATCAGAAATAGTAGGAGTTTTAGAGTTACCGACATTGCCGATGCCAATCACATATCCTTTTGAATTGTCTCCAAAGTTGACCAGACCTCCATCTTCATAAGTTACGCATTCGGTATCTCCATATTACCAGTTACGTGTCTTGAACATTTGTTATGATATCCACTTGTTTTTCTTGATTTGCACCATTTGTCCATTGAGTGTTGATTCTTCAAAAGCCATATAACACATCTGTTCCTGCACAACACACCAATTCAGTATATAACTTGATTTTCTATAATAACAATATGCAGACTTATGAGACAATGACGATTTGGAAAGTTTTGAGCTAGTGTTAACAAAATCTCTAAAAATTGTCATTTTAATTTTTTTCAAAATTCAGTGTGACGACTCGAAATTCGACGCTCAAAAATCGACATCCATACTTCACCCATATTCGAATGCCATAGATTCAAATGTCGAAATCCGAAATTGCCGGAGCATATAACACATTAATTAAATACAACACAGCGGAAACAGAATGAATAATATCATTGATACACAACAGTTGATTACGACAATGATACAACAAGAATTGATCAATATTATCAGAGATACACGATACAACGGAAAGAAATAACTCCAACATATTCTCCGGGAGAGAGAGAGAGAGAGAGAGAATCCACAAGTTACAACTCTAATGCCAAAGCTCCAAACCACTAGCTCGAATCACCATCAATGTTGAAGTGAAGCAAACTCGATCCAAATGCGATTGCCAAAAGCTACTTCTACTATCCGACTATTTGAAAACCTAACTTTAGACTGTCCGTGTGGAAAATTGTGGGTACCCAGAGTTTAGAAGGGAACAATAAACTCCGGGTCAGTCAAGAGACTGGTGTGAGCAAACAAAAATAGTTTATCTTTAAACAAAAGAAAACAAAAGAAATGAAAAGAAATCCGCAATGCTTTTTGGAAAATGAAACTACCATAAGGCCTCCTGGTACACACAATGCAATCGCACACTTGGGGGAGATTTCTCCTTATGATAGTCAAACGTGCTTGATACACAAAATTCCTTTTGATATTACTATTGGTGCATAGTGCAGAAAACCTTTCGAAAGTATAATATTAATCTTAGCCAGCATAGGTACCATATACTATGCCTACTATAGCTACCATTTAAGAACGACAGGTTATACAACTGCAATCGTAAAGGCCGCGTATTGGATGATTGGATTTCCAGCAATGATCAGGCTAAGGAACTTCCTCACCGAATGGAACGCCTCTGGAGGGACGCCCCCCAAGAACCAAACCGGATCTCTACCAACACAAGGTCGGTTTACCTCTGTAACTAGGTAACACCTACAAGTAAGCCATCCCCGATCGTTACCGACCTTTATCCCAGGATTCTCCAACAAATAGCAATAACCATATAGTTAAATATCTGGGTAACATACCATGATATCACTTTTTACCCAGAAGGAAATGGACATACCCTAGGGGCGCGACCCCTAATAACCTTGCTACAACATTCCTGTTTCGATCATTTTCGGGTTGTAAGGCTCGATGAAGTCTCGTCCACAAAGCTACGCTTTACACAAAAGCCATGCTTCGATCAACAAATGATCATCAGCACTTCTTATGCCACATTACCAAATTAGGAATGTATCACTAGTAACCTTCAACTACATAACCTCTGAGCTCGTACGTCTCAGAGAAGTGTGTTAAGCTAAGAGAATAAATTCTCTGCCACCAAACAGAAATGTATTTGATAGAAACCAGCTTTATGCCTCAAAGTGTAATGTCAGACATACAACCATACAAGTCTGTTCCGGGATCGAAAGAAATCGAAGGCACTTCAAAAGAAGCCCTTGCAAATGCGGATAATCCCTAATCACGTCCGGACTCCCCATCACAAAGAGTAATATAAATCTCTATACCGGGGATCAGCCGGTGCAGAGACATTCGACAGGTAATCCTTTCATTTTCAAAAATATTTGGTCTTCATCACCATATTTAAATGCTATCCAATTCGACATATCACTATTCGGAATGGGTTATATGACATAAAGTCCTCTCCTGGCTAAACTAAATAGTGAGCGCTTCTTTCTCAACGGAAGGAGTGTAACCCTCTTCTTGCTCACTCTAAAAAATATGTTTTTTTACCGACGCGCTTAATTAAAAAAGCATATGGATATTGGGATCTTAGTTAAGTCAAAACTTAAAGCCCAAAACATTTCATCAAATGGTTTAAACAAATTACCATTTTCAAATCTTTAAACAAAAAGATTCACTTCACAAAGTTCACCAATCTTTCACAAAGATTCATTCATAGCTTTAAAAACAATTTCCATTTCAAATCTTTTATACAAAAGATACACCTTTAAGATCCTCTTCAATTTTGAAAACAAAGTTCACTAATCTTTAACAAAGATTCATTAATAGCTTTCTTAGCAATTCCATTTCAAAACTAATATCCTTTCAATGAATACTGGAAATTCTTTCTTTATATGAAAGCCATTATCATTTGAAAACAAATACTTTTCGTTTCGGAAAAATCCGATTAAATATGCACAAGTTATAGCCTTTAAAGTATAGACTTGGGTTAAATTTAAATTCCTAAAATAATACTTTTAAAATGGTCTAAAACCCATATAAATATATTATATAACTTGTATCACCACTTTTCAAACCATATTTTCCAAAACAATTTCAAACTTAAACAGGATATATTATATTCAAACTGAATTTCAAATTTCAAAACTTCCCTTTCAGAAGCTTTTCATATTCAATCCATTTCCATTTCCAAAACCATTTGGATTCAAAATTCAACTTTTAAAACCATTTCATAATATTAAATTCAAATATCTGTGACTTAACCAATTTCTTCGTGCCATCCATATTTGTGTGTGTGGTATAGTCCAGGGGTTTTACACAATAGTGCAACATCATCAATCATCACAGTTTCAAGCACAGCGATATCAATAAGCGGTATAAAATCCTATAACGCTTATCTTCATTCACAGATTCACAGATAAATAATATAATTTCATAACAGATAAATAGTTTATATTCATCACAGCTCAAATCAAAGCAATTCATATTACAAAGCAGCACATATCAGGGATATCAACAATTCAAAGCATTCCATACAATATAAACATTCATAAGTAAGATCAATTAATCATCTGATTAATTTAAATCAGATAAATTACTGATGAATAAATTTCTAATTCTGGTTAATTAACATTAATTAATTACAAACCATTTTAATTGAATATTCTTTAATCATTTATTAATTAACCTTGGATAATAATTTAATTAACCTTTAATTATTAATTAATCAACCTTTAATCATCAAATAATTAACCTTTAATTATTTAATTATCTTCCAATTAATTTTAATTAATTAATCACATAATTAATTAACCCTTAATTAATTACCATTTTATTAATTATCCTTAATTAATAAATTAAACTTAATTAATCACATTAATTAATTAATTATCGTTTAATTAATTACCTTAATTAGTTAACCTTTATTAATCTCATTAAGTGATTAACTTTTATTTAATCTCACTAATTTATTATCTTTAATTAATCTCAACTTAATTAAAGAGAGATAAATTCCTTATATTTATTAATTACTTAATAAACTTCATTTGAAAATATTTAGGGATCAGTTTCAAAAATATATATAATTTACCTTAAAATAAAACAATTATACACATTTAACTTGTTAAAACATTTAAATCCTTGAAAACTTTACTTAGGAACTTGTTGACTATTTTCTTGAAAACTTAATTACTTTAATAAATTTAAAAGCTTGTTTGATAATTTTGCTTTGGAAAATATGGATTCCATTACTTTGAAAATTTATTTAAAACTTGTTAAATAATTTGCTTTATAAACATATTCGTTTAAAACATACTTTTAAACTTAACTAAACTTTTCTTTTTATTTTAAACTAAATTATTTAAAACTTTAAATTTGTTAAAAACCTTTGCTCTTTATAAATATGTATATTTCTTTTAACATTTTGAAATCTGGATACTAATTATTTTCTTAAAAACTTTTTATTTATCAAAACCCGAGCCTATACACGAATTACCCAAGCTAGCATACGGGAAACTCGCTTTCACAAAAACTTTGAGACACACCCACTATCGTTCCGAGTTCGACCCGAGATCACCGGATCTTCCCAAACCCAACGATCAACTTCAGATACACAAACGTGCACAGTGCACTTGCACGGCGACTTCACGTCGCTTCGACCAACTACAATGGCTCCAACACATCGTCGTCGACTCCCACGGCCCCTCCGACCACCCAGATCCAAAGATAACATCGTAAAAAGAAATCGAGTGATTCAGACCAACCTGGAAACTACAACGTTGACAGAAAATCCCAATCACCGACGAACCAGACTTTCAGGACCCTCGCCTATCACACCGAAACATCGCCTCATCTACCAGCGTCGATTTCCCTTATCGTGATTCGTTCCAATGCACTGACGACGATGGGACCATTTCGATTATCAAACTCGACAAACAATACCTCAAAACCCTATCTCACCGTCCCCTGACCACCACGACATATTACAAAAACTATGACCAATTTTACAGTGATCAACAACCTTAAAGCCACCCTCGATATCAACCCCAAGCTTCATCTCGACATAGATCGTCAGCAATTGCCGATAATCCTAAAACTGAACAACTCAAGATATCTCATCAATTTCCTATCTAAAAATCATGATATTCACATCATAATTCATCAGTTTGCTTAGCATTTCAGGTTATATATTCAAAGATTGAAATTAGCATGATCAATTTTAACCCATTTTGTTATTCCTACTATTATTTATAAATTTTTAAAATAAAAATTCCATATATACACTTGAATTTATTTTTAGATATAAGAAGAGGAATTTATTATTATGTTTATGTGTTTGGACCTGCTTTATAAACAGAGACTTACATATATATATTTTTAAACAGACAAGCACAGATTTATATACATCAATTATATTAATCCATCCATGCAAACATTTATTCACACATCATTACAAGATTTCCATAAGCTTAACTTTTAAAGGGTGGAGTTTACTCACCTGGATTAGGTTGACAGAGAACATGCTTGAGTTTTAAACCTGGAAATGCTTTGATATATTTGATGTTGAAACTGAAATGCCTTGTTCTGAACTTAGATTAGTTGCTTAATTTAGCTGAGTTGATCTGTGAATTTCTTTTTCTTGTAATGATTGCTTCAGGATTTTGAATTTTTTTGCTATACTTTGCTTCGACTTTTGAAAAAAACTAGGATGATCTTGTGTTCAGGTTTGAGGATTTTATCAACTGCTTTTGATTATTTTTTGGAATTTGATATTTGGTTTGATTTTGTTGGTTTGAGTTTTTCTTGATTCAGATTTTCTTTTCTGTTTTTGCTTTTGTTTTCCAGGCTTTACTTCAGCTTTTTAAATGGAAATGGGCCTCATCTTCTCTTTATACATATTTTCTATAATTCTAAATTAAAATAAAATTTTATTTTTTCCACTTATAATTATATATTAAAATAAACTTACACTTCTTAATGGCTTGCATTAATGTTTTACAAATGTCCAAATGTGTAATTTTATGTGGAAACCCTTGTTTCATTTAATTTTCAATTTATGTTTTAAACCCCTGTGTTATTATAATTTATGTAACATACATTTTTATATGTTTATATATATTCTTAAATTTATGTGCATTAAAAGAAAGAATTTTAAATCTTATTTCAATTTTAAACCCAAGTTACTATTCTTTTTAAATAAATAAACATCGACCTATAATGCTTTATTGAAATATATGATTGACTTTGAATAACTTTTGAAAAATATTATATTAAATTTAAAATGTAACTTCCATATATATATATATATATATATATATATATATATATATATATATATATATGAATATTAGAAAACAGACTTTGTTAATTTTAAACATAGTATTTTCAAATCCAATTTATTTATAAAATATCTATAATTGAATTCCCGAATTAAATTCAATTAATTTTCTAAAATATTTATTTTAGAGTTTCAAATTCAAAATGCAATTCAAAATCAATATATATACATACAAATAAACATGCACCTATCTTATTTAATTTGGAAAATTCAAAGTATTTCACAATTTAATCCAAATTTTTATATTAATTATTAAATCAAATTTGACTCAAAAATCAGGATCGTTACAGATTCCCCCAATTAAGAAAATTCGTCCCCGAAATTTGCAAGACAGGGAGACAACAAAGAATAGATGAACACACAGAGAAATGGTTCACCATATTAAACTGAATATTTATTCTGTATTTGGCTTACCAAATCAGAATATCAACAATAAATACGAGAACAAAGTCGTTCGATACTTCACGAAGTACTCTTGGGTCATCCGGTCTACGATATATGCGGGGGCACTGGTTAGTTCGAAGGGATAACTAACAATTTGTATAATGTGTCTGGACCCAAAGAATAGACAAATGGATACAATTCAATTCAGCTTCATATTTTGTTAACCAATTTATTTCAATTAAAATTTCAAATTTATTAAAGTTAAAAACGATAATCTGATAGGGAAACGATGAAGAGAGTACGAAATAGGAATTAGAACCTTTTCTTCAACGATTCGCAGGACCACCATCATACCAAAGCTTCTTCTGTAGCTTCCAGTAAGCCATCAAAGAATTGAAACTGGATCAAAGGAGATTGAGAAGAGTTGTTTCCGTTATTGCAGGGTATTGACCATTTTTAGTGGTACTCCCCTGTCCCCTAGCTCATCCTCTTCTTGCATTCATGCTCACTATTAGTGGATAGTAAGAGAATTTACTGAGGCATACAGACGAATATCTTTGGAATATACTCATTCTAGGGTATTTATATCCCTACTCTAATGAGTCACCTAATGTGTTATACTCCTGAGCTAAAGTTCTTACTCAACCTTCGGCTCTGATACCAAATGCGACGACCTGAATTTCGACGCTCGAAAATCGACATCCAAACTTCATCCGTATTCGAATGCCGCAGATTCAAATGTCGAAATCTGAATTATCGGAGCTTATAACACATTAAGTAAATACAACATAGCAGAAACAAAATGAATAATATCATTGATACACAATAATTGATTATAACAATGATACAACAAGAATTGATCAATGTTATCAGAGATATAAGATACAGAAGAAAGAAATAACTCCAACATATTCTCCGAGAGAGAGAGTGAATCCACAAGCTACAACTCTAATGCCAAAGCTCCAAACCACTAGCTCGAACCACCATCAATGTTGAAGTGAAGAAAACTCGATCCAAATGCGATTGCCAAAAGGTACATCTACTATCCGACTATCTGAAAACCTAACTCTAGACTGCCCGTGTGGAAAATTATGGGCACCTAGAGTTTAGAAAGGGAACAATAAACTCTGGGTCAGTCATGGAACTGGTGTGAGCAAACAAAAAAAGTTTATCTTTAAGCAAAAGAAAACAAAAGAAATTAAAATAAATCCGCAATGCTTTTTGGAAAATGAAACTACCATAAGGCCTCTCGGCACACACACAATGCAATCGAACACTTGGGGATATTTCTCCTTATGATAGTCAAACATGCTTGATACACAAAATCCTTTTTGATATTATTAGTGCATAGTGCAGTAAACCTTTCGAAAGTATAATATTAATCTTAGCCAGCATAAGTACCATTATACTATGCCTACTATAGCTACCATTTAAGAATGGCAGGTTATACAACTGCAATTGTAAAGGGTGCGTATTGGATGATTGGATTCCCAACAATGGTCCGGCTAAGGAACTTCCTCACCGAATGGAACGACTATGGAGGGACGCCTCCAAGAACCAAACTGGATCTCTACCAGCACAAGGCTGAGTTACCTCTATAACTAGGTAACACCTACAAGTAAGCCATCCTCGGTCGTTACTGACCTTTATCCCATGATTCACCGACAAATAGCAACAACCACATAGTTAAATATATGGGCTCCATACCATGATATCACTTTTTATCCAGAAGGAAATGGGCATACCCTAGGGGCGCGACCCCTAATGACCTTGCCGCAACATTCCTATTTCGACCATTTTCGGGTTGTGAGGCTCGACGAAGCCTCGTCCACAAAGCTATGCTTTACACAAAAGCCATGCTTCAATCAACAAATGATCAACAACACTCCGTATGCCACATTACCAAATTGGGAATGTATCACCAGTAACCATCAATTACAAAACCTTTGAGCTCGTATGTCTCAGAGAAGGATGTTAAGCTAAGAGATTAAATTCTCCGCCACCAAACAGAAATGTATTTGATAGAAACAAGCTTTATATCTCAAAGTGTAATGTCAGACATACAACCATACAAGTCCGTTCCGGATCGAACGGAACCGAAAGCACTTCAATAGAAGCCCTTACAAATCTGGATAATCCCTAATCACGCCCGGACTCCCCATCACAAAGAGTAATATAAATATCTATACCAGGGATCAGCAGGTGCAAAGACATTCGGCAGGTAATCCTTTCGTATTTGAAAATACTCGGTCTTCATCACCATCTTCAATGCTATCCAATTCGACGTATCACTATCCGGAATGGGCTATATGACATAAAGTCCTCTACGTTCTAAACCGAATAGTGAGCGCATAATTTAAATAGCATATGGATATTTGGATCTTAGTCAAGTCACAGCTTAAAGCCTAAAACCTTTCTTCAAATGGTTTAAACAAATTACTATATTCAAATCTTTAAACAAAAAGATTCACTTCACAAAGTTCACCAATTTTTCACAAAGATTCATTCATAGCTTTAAAAACAATTTCAATTTCAAATCTTTTATATAAAAGATACGCCTTTAAGATCCTCTTCAATTTGAAAACAAAGTTCACTAATCTTTAGCAAAGATTCATTAATAGCTTTCAAAACAATTCCATTTCAAAACTGAAATCCTTTTAACGAAATCTAGAAATTCTTTCTTTATATGAAAGCCATTATCATTTGAAAACAAATACTTTTCGTTTCGGAAAAATCCGATCAAATATGCACAAGTTATAGCCTTTAAAGTATAGACTTGGGTTAAATTTAAATTCTCAAAATAATACTTACAAAATGGTTTAAAACCCATATAAATATATTATATAACTTGTATCACCACTTTTCAAACCATATTTTCCAAAATAATTTCAAACTTAAACATGGTATTCTATATTCAAACTAAATTTCAAATCAAAACTTCCCTTTCAAAAGCTTTTCATATTCAATCCATTTCCAAAACCATTTGGATTCAAAATTCAACTTTTAAAACCATTTCATAATATTAAATTCAAATAGCTGCGACTTAACCAATTTCCTCATGCAATCCATATTTGTGTGTGTGGTGTAGTCCAAAGGTTTTACACAATAGTGCAACATCATCAATCATCATATATTCAAGCACAGCGATATCGATAAGCAGTATAATCCTATAACGCTTATCTTTATTCATAGATTTACAGATAAATAATATAATTTCATCACAGATAAATAAATTATATTCATCACAGCTCAAACCAAAGCAATTCATATCACAAAGAAGCACACATCAGGGATATCAACAATTCAAAGCATTCCATACAATTCAAACATTCATAAGTAAGATTAATTAATCATCCGATTATTTAAATCATATAAACTACAGATGAATAAATTTCTAATTCTGGTTAATTAACATTAATTAATTACAAACCATTTTAGTTGGTTATTCTTTAATCATTTATTAATTAACCTTTAATAATAAATTAATTAACCTTTAATTATTAATTAATCAACCTTTAATCATCAAATAATTAACCTTTAATTATTTAATTATCTTTTAATTAATTTTAAGTAATTAATCACATAATTAATTAACCCTTAATTAATTACCATTTTATTAATTATCCTTAATGAATAAATTAATATTAATTAACCACATTAATTAATTATCTTTTAGTTAATTACCTTAATTAATTAACCTTTATTAATCTCATTAAGTGATTAACTTTTAATCAATTTCACTAATTTGTTATCTTTAATTAATCTCAACTTAATTAAAGAGAGATAAATTCTTTATTTAATTACTTATTAAACTTCATTAGAAAATATTTAGGGATCAATTTCAAAAAAAATATAATTTACCTTAAAATAAAACAATTATACACATTTAACTTGTTTAACACATTTAAATCCTTGAAAGCTTTAGTTAGGAACTTGTTGACAATTTTCTTGAAAACTAAATTACTTTAATAAATTTAAAAGATTGTTTGATAATTTTGCTTTGGAAAATATGGATTCCATTTCTTTGAAAATTTACTTAAAACTTGTTAAATAATTTGCTTTATAAACATATTTGTTTGAAACATTCTTTTAAACTTAACTAAACTTTTCTTTTTATTTTAAGCCTAAATTATTTAAAATAAATTATTTAAAACTATAAATTTGTTAAAAACCTTTGCTCTTTATAAATCTGTATATTTCCTTTAACATTTTGAAATCTGGATACTAATTAATCTCTTAAAAACTAGTTATTTATCAAAACCCGAGCCTATACACGAATTACCCGAGCTAGCATACTAGAAACTCGCTTTCAAAAAAACTTCGAGACACACCCACTATCATTCCGAGTTTGACCCGAGATCACTGCATCTTCCCAAACCCAGCGATCAACTTCAGACTTGCATGGCGACTTCACGTCGCTTCGACCAACTACGATGGCTCCAACACATCGCTGTCGACTCCCACATCCCCTCCGACCACCCAGATCCGAAGATAACATCGTAAAAGGAAATCGAGCGATTCAAACCAACTTGGAAACTACAACGTCGACGGAAAATCCCAATCAACGACGAACCAGACGTTGAGGACCCTCGCCTATGACACTGCAGCATCGCCTCATCTACCAACGTCGATTTCCCTTATCCCGATTCGTTCCAATGCACCGACGACGATGGGACCATTCCGATTATCAAACTGGACAAACAGCACCTCAAAACCCTATCTCGCCGTCCCCTGGCCACCGCGACATATTACTAAAACTTCGACCAATTTTCCAGTGATCAAAAACCCTAAAGCCACCCTCGATATCAACCCCAAGATTCATCTCAACATAGATTGTCGGCAATTGCTGACAATCCCAAAACTGAACAACTCAGGATATCTCATCAATTTCCTATCTAAAAATCATGATATTCACATCATAATTCATTATTTTTCTCAACATTTCAGATTATAAATTCAAAGACTGAAATTAGCATGATCAATTTTAACCCATTTTGTTGATTCCTATTGTTATTTATAAATTTTTAAAATAAAAATTCACATATACACTTGAATTTAATTTTAAAAATAATGTTATATCATTCTGCACAGTTCATCTTCAGAAACCATACCCTAAAATTGGATATAAGAAGAGGAATTGATTTTTATTTTCATGTGTTTGGACTTGCTGTATAAACAAAGACTTATATATATATTTTTAAACAAACAAGCATAGATTTATATACATCAATCATATTAATCCATCCATGCAAACATTTATTCACACATCACTACAAGATTTCCACCAGCTTAACTTTTAAAGGGTGGAGTCTACTCACCTGGATTATGTTGAAAGAGAACAGGCTTGAGTTTTAAATCTGGAAATGCTTTGATGTATTTGATGGTGAAACTGAAATGCTTTGTTCTGAACTTGGATTATTTGCTTAGTTTTGCTGAGTTGATCTGTGAATTTGTTTTTCTTGTGATGAATGCTTCAGGATTTTGAATTTGTTTTGCTTTACTTTGCTCTGACTTTTGAAAAAAAAAGGATGATCTTGTGTTCAGGTTTGAGGATTTTATCAACTGCTTTTGATTGTTCTCTATAATTTGATATTTGGTTTGATTTTGCTGGTTTGAGTTTTTCTTGATTCAGATTTTCTTTTCTGTTTTTGCTTTAGTTTTCCAGGCTTTGTTTCAGTTTTCAAATGGAAGAAAATAGGCATGATTTTCTCTTTATACATATTTTCTATAACTGCAAATTAAAAGAAAATTTTATTTTTTCCACTTGTAATTATATTTTAAAATAAACTTACACTTGTTAATGACTTGCATTAATGTTTTACAAATGTCCAAATGTGTATTTTTATGTTGAAACCCTTGTTTCATTTAATTTTCAATTTATGTTTCAAACCCCTATGTTATTATAATTTATGTAATATATTTTCTTATATGTTTATATATATATTCTTAAATTTAGTTTATGTGTATTAAAAGAAAGAATATTAAATCTTATATCAATTTTAAACCCAAGTTACTATTCTTTTTAAATAAATAAACATCTATCTCAAATGCTTTTTTGAAATATATGATTGACTTTGAATAACTTTTGAAAAGTATTATATTGAATTTAAAATATAACTTCCGTATATATATATATATATATATATATATATATATATATATATATATATATATATATATTAATATTATAAAACAAACTTTATTAATTTTAAACATAGTATTTTCAAATCCAATTTATTTATAAAATATCTATAATTGAATTCCCGAATAAATTTAATTTATTTTCTAAAATATTTATTTTAGAGTTTCAAATTCAAAATGCAATTTAAGATCAATCTATATACATATAAATAAACAGGCACCCATCTTATTTAATTTGGAAAATTCAAATTATTTCACAATTTAATCCAAATTTTTATATTAATTATTAAATTAAATTTGACTCAAAAATCAGGACGTTACATTCAGATTATGATAACTTTGAAAACCAATTCTCTAATACCAAATGTAGGAAATGCGGATTACAGATCTTAAGGCAGAATTAACACTAGGGGGTAAATAGCGTTTCATTAATCGTATGAATCTTTTTGAAATCTTTTCAAATTAAACCCAAACAGATGCAACTCACAATCATAGAATCAAACACAGATGGAAATAGTAAATAAAAGTAGTAAAAGAAATAACACCGGAATTTTATACTGCTTCGGAGTTACCCTACATCAAATCTCACACAATTTCTTATGCAGATTTTTTTAAAACATAATATCGATATTACAACCTCGATTTCAAGTCCATGAGATACACCCTCCTATCTTCGTGTCCAGGGCAAACTCCCTCCTATCTCCGTGTCCAGGGTAAACTCTCTTGATTTAACAAGGCTACAAGATCATCTAATTAATTTACGGGCTACAATCACACCCAGTGGATTTACATTAGTCACAATCACACTGTTTCCAATCACACTTTGATATAGAGAGACTCGATACACTTTGATCTTTCGATCTTTGATTACAAATATTGATCATATAACTCTGAATAGCACTGAGATCGTTGAGAGAGAGTGGCAGAGAATCAAACTAGAGACGATCGAGTTTGATTCACTTAGGATTTCGGTAGAATTTTGTTTAAGCATTTGAAATATAAGAGAATATTTGAGTGGAGAAGAAGGAGTGAAGAAATGAACAAAACTAACTTAAAATTCGTTGAAAATAACTGGTATATATAGGAGAATAACGGTCATGTCCATTCGCGAAAGGTTATGATGAATAGACACTTCGCGAATAGACATTTCTTTTGAAAGATCGAATTTTAAAATCTACGACTACCATGTCGACATGAGGGGTATAAGCATGTCGATATCCCCTAGTAATTTTTGAAAATTGAATTTTGTTTTATAAGAGATTTTATTCCTAAAGTTTTTCGAAACAATCTTAGAATTTTATAAACTATTTTGAATATACTTTATAGCTATAAAACCCTTTGGAAAATGATCTTATGAAATATAAAAGTAACAAAAACTAAATATATGAATATTTTGAGATTAAAGTTAAAACATTAAAATAAGGAGATGGTTTAAAAACAAGAAATGATTTTGAAATTAATATGATTAAAATAGTTTTTGAACTAAGGCTAAAATATTTAAACCGAGAGAGATGTCTTTTTTAAAAGATAGTTTTGAAAAAAAAAATCTAAAAATAAGTCATTTTGAAAATTTTGTGGGTTCCATTCCACTAGAGAAGGTCGTGGGTTCCATTCCATTAAAGAGATCGTGTGTCCATCCCACTATTAAAGCAAGAAGGTGGATTTCATTCCACAATTAAAATCCGAATAAAGATTTTCGTGCAATTATGAAGTTTTAACATAAATCTATACTTTATTACTTGTCTTGAACTCTTAAACTCCTGATAATTTTGATACTCATGAGTCTTCAGTCTTGATTTCTACAATCTTGAATCTCTACATTGTACAGTCTTCATTCTCAATACATGCATATATATATATATATATATATTCTAATATATATATCATGCATATACATTGTAACGACCCGAAATTTTCGAACCCGAAAATTCCAGATAGTTATGAAAAGAAGAAAGAGTTAGAAGAAGAAGAAGAACAGAAATACCAAACATCTCACATTCGCGGCGGATAAAATATAATAATAAATAATAACAGTCTACAAGAGAATATTATATCTGTCAGTTACATTCTAATACATCAGAGTTTCACATTATATACAGTCACTGAATATATACAATTATCATGTCTTAGATTAACAATAATATAAATACAGCGGAAATACCCTATACGCTCCTGCCATCCAGCTCGCCTCCTGAGCTCCAGAACGTATCTACCTAAAAATCTGTAATACTCGGTCTGACCCGAGCATTACACAAAAGTAACACCCGGGTCAGGTTAGAAACCAGCGTGAGTAAACTCAACTAACATGGAATACCAAAGCAAACAACTATATAAAACCCGGGTAACTCAAACCCATTTTTACCAGTTAACAAAATGTTATAGACATAACTTACTACACATATAAATTTTCTAAATACCAAAGATTTAAATTTAAAAATAGTCCAATTCCTCCAAATTACCTTACTCCAGCATATAGATTTTACAAATCAATCTATAAAAATTCAAAGTGGTTTCGGGTATTTCCTAATACCCGACCCCGGTCTCTTCGAACCTCATATCGTCCTATTCTAAGTTATCCAAATGAAATACACAACATTTCATATCGGAGTTATCAACCCCTTCAAATCATCCAATTCCATCCAATCATCCATAAGCAGAGCTTAATCACATACAAGTTGAATTAAACTAATCCTGATTGAATTACTAACCTCATCCACTTAGATTTCTCCATTAAACATAAATTGATTTCAAATCAATTAATCCATCATCCTTTCATTTTCATCTTAATTAATCTCCCTGGATTAATTATCCTTCAATTATATTCAAGAATTTAACTTAAATTCAATTCACAATGTTAATTATTTTTAACAAAAAACAATAAGAAATCTTTAATTACCTCATAAATTAATTAACTACATTAATTTCATTTATCCTTAGTTACTTATATTAATTAATTTCTCATAAGCCACTTATTATGGATTAACTATTCTTAATTTATCAATCTTTGATTACATCTTTAATTACATAAATTAAGGATTTCCAATTATATTTTAATTTATCCTAATCGAATTTAATTACATTAATTAAACCACAATATTAATCATTCTCGATAATTCTCAACGTGCAATTAACTATTGTTTATTTACTTCATTAAACAAATTAATTACTCGTTTCACAATAGAGGCTTAAAGGAATTTAAGGCCAAATTTATTTTTAAATTCAAGTCAATTTACAATTACACGTAAACATTTTCAAGTTGTTAAAACACTTAATATTTAAAAACTTTATTTGTTAGATTTAACTTTGATTTAGAACTCGTTTTCACATCTGTACTTTACAAAATTTTAACTGTAGTTTCTAAATATCATTTCATTTCTTCCCAGCACATTCTATATTTTTTCTACAATTATTTCACTTTCAAAATTCACCCTTAGATTCCTTACAAAAATCCAATTTATATATTTCGATAACTCAGGGTACCGAAATATTCAGGCCACTCACAGCATTCATTATTCCAATTGCCAATAAAAATCATCCCAAACTACCAATCATCCTAATATAATCTAGATATTACTATACAATATAGTATAACAATTCAATTCAACTATTCAACCAATCATTTCAATTTAACCATCTAAATTTAGATAAAACCCAGAAACGTGAGATTTTACTCACCTCTGTCCTTCGATTTCCATCCACTTCAACTCGACTTGGATTTCCCGGTTTTGTCCTTGTAAAAACATTAAATGATTTATTTATATTCGAAGAAATAGAACAAACCCATTTATCATTTGAAAATTTTAATTCGAACTAACAACTAAATTTTAAGCTAACTTTCCTTCTTCTTTCTGATTACCTATACATATATAATTGAATCTATATATTTTTGAAAAATGGGTATTCCCTTTACTGTAAAATTAAATAAAGTAGAGTTTTGTCTTCTGTACATGTTTATTTTTTTAAAAAAAAACAAAGGAAATTAGCCTTACCTCACTGCCAAAACTCTGCTCCTCCCTCACCATGGCTTCGACCCAAAGCACCACCGTTGCCGCCTTCGAGTCCACCTATGCCTTGAAAACAACTCCAAAATCTAGTCGCAGCTCTCATTCTCGAGCCCAGCATCACACGAGCATCACTCAAACCTACAGCCACACGAGCTCCTCCCATCCTGTCTTGCTCCGCCTTACGCGCCCCCCCCCCCCACGTAGCAGCGCACTGAATCGCTACCCTTCACAAGATCCCCATACCTAATCGTTGCGCCTCATCTTGCAGCCCCAGATCTTTGAACTCGACTCGATTCGAGTTGATTTGGAATGCGCGACCGAACAAACCACGAATGAACAGTCGCGACATCTCGAAGTTGCGTACCCTTCCCTTCACAATACAACCCTCTCGAATCTCGGTCGAGAAACAATGCTGGTGCTTGCGCCAATGAACTTTCCCCCTCCATTGAGTCAAAAAGGAGAACACGATTTAGTTCTGCCATTACGAAATTTTCTGGTTTCGATTTTATTTTAATTTTTTTCTCCTCTGGGAATTAACTGAGATTTGAACAGAGAAAAAATATCTACGTTTATCTTCATTTATTTTGTCAATGAAGAAGCGTATGAGGAAAGCTAAGGAAACGTATTTAGCACAACTTGCTACAGAAAAACGAAAAAGTTTTGATGTGAAGGTAAATTGACCAGTCAAAAAGTATAAAAAGATTTCTAGATTTAAATCGCCTCGATTTACATAGCTTAAATCACGAACTCCTATCGAGATGTGTTGCTAGGCGTTTATAAGGTTTTACCCGCGTTTCGAACACAATGAAATGTGATTCGAAACCTAATTCGATCGTATGCACGAGCTACAGAAGAAAACGATCAATTTTAAATTAAATAGATTAAAATAGTTCTACGCGTTTGGAGCTGCCAGGGTCAAACTACAACTCCTATGGCTACGAAAATTGAAATCCGAGAATAACTAACTATTACGGATCCCATGGAACTGGTTTCGTCGAATTCCGAGACTGTGTCTTGGAAGGCTATTTTTAAATTCCAATTTAAATGATATATTATTAAAATTGAACAAATTACTTTTAAATTGAATTTCAATTATTCTATTATCTTCAGTATGATCGTAAAAAATTTATAAGTCTTCAAATTATTTTAAACAGGCTTAGAGATTTCAGATTCAACAATTTACCCAATTTCAATTATTAAATTCAATATTTAAACTATATGATTCAATGATTTAATTACCAAGTAGATATTGATATCTTGAATTCAAGTTAAAATTAACTTTTAAATATTTAAAATCAATTAATTTCTCAAAATTTAAATGGTTAGAAATTCCGGATCGTCACATTCCTTCCCCCTTAAAAGAATTTCGTCCTCGAAATTATTAGTTAGGGAGAATAGACCAATACCCGTTTACCTTTCTCCCAAAATCCACGATTCAACATCCTACCATCTATCCTTTATTAAAGTCCCACTATCACCTCAACCACTTTCCACACCTTCTATAGTTTTCAAACACTACCCCTCCGCTTAATCATTTAAGTTTCAATTTAAAACCAAATTTTGAATTATCAAAATTTCTCAAAATTTTCTAACTCTCTAAATTTCCGAAATTTTTTGCCAGCGTCTCCTTTGCGCGGCTAGCTCGGTACTACTACAAATGGCCTTTACGGGCTCCCAAATTTCCAAAATAAAACAAAAAGCCAAGTGGCTAGATCAAAAACCCAATCCAATTCATACGGAATTTAAAATACATACCTTTTTGTCGGGCAATTCAAATTTATCCTTTGGAATCAAATCCAATTTTCTTTCCCCTTTAATACCTGCATATCCTACTTAGCAATAACATTCAATCATAGCCCTTTCCAAATCTTTACATACCTTTCCTTACAGAAGTTTTCATACCCATTTCTATTCAAACTAGTTTTTCCCCACTTCATACGAATTCAATTTACTTTTAAATTTGAATATTAGATTTTATCTTTCAAGTATAACCGATTTATATTAGTTTCATTTACTAATTTACTTTAAATTCCCATTTGAAATCGTTTTGTTGTTAACAAAAATCTTTTCAAAATTTTTCTAATTCCCAAAATTTTGGAATTTTTTTGGCAGAGTCCCCTTTGTACGGAGGAGCTATTGCAATTTGACAAGAGATATAAATATATATATATACATCGACCCACACGGTCGAAAAAATAAAAAACAGTTCATATTTCATATTTTTATTGCGTAGGCATACCTTATTTAGCATTTTAAGCAAGCAGCTTATAAATTTAAGCAATTAGCGCAATCCAAATCAGCCAAACGGCCTTCAGGTACCTGTACTTACTCAATTTAAACATGTAAGCACTGTATATATGAAGTTTATAACATTTCTCTTACTTAAACAACTATAACACTTCAATTCTAAAAGAAATGCATTTAAAATAACTTCCACAAGCAATTTATATGTTTCCAAACCTAATTCAATTGCTTCAACCAATTTAAAAACCATTTCATTCAATTTTAATAGTTTGCAACTCAAATTCTTATATCCAATTGATTTTTAATCCAAACAAGCTCATATTCACTTCAACCAATTCTAAAACCAATTTATTTAATCTCTATCCACTCACAGAAATATAATTACTTTTGTTTACGCCAAATGACAATTATTGTTACGCAAATTTTGACGATATTCGCTTAATGAAGTATCTATTTTAGTTTATAACTATTTCAAATTAATTTAATCCAAGCTTTATTTAATGGGATTTCACTCTTATTCGAAGCCAAGCTTCCATAAATTTTAAACTTAAGTTAATTTACTTTAATTTTATTCCAACATCTAACTTAAGTTTACTTATATTTGATTCTCATTTAATCAACTTCCATTAAATTCAGTTAGCCCACCAATTTTTAAATTTTAATTTTCTTTCACCTTCTCGATTTCTAAAATAATATCCAAGCACATACTTAACTCATTTATACTTCAAACTAATATGCCACCGAACTTAAGGTCAGTCTGATAATCCAAATCCAATCACAACTTTGATTAAGTTTTTACTCTATCCAATTAATTTCAAAATCAAGTTATTTAACTTCTCTCAATCCAAAGAATTTTAATTTCTTTCATTTACGTCAAACGACAATTCATTTAATTCAATTAACCCGTTTTAAAATTTTCATTTACTTACCTAATTCGTTTTCGAATTTATTTTATTAATACAAGGCCATTCTTAATTTATTTCTATTCACTTGGGTTTTATTTGCAATTCAAACCCTTTCTATTATAATCACTTCTCTTACATCCAATTTACCTACAACTTCCGTTAAATATTTTTCATATCACACTTGAATTTTATTTGTAATTTAAACCATCGCATTTTTCAATCCAACTCTATTTTTTATTTATTTTTACAACATCTCTTCTAATTTACTTCATTATCAAATCCAAGTCGAATTCTATTTAAAATTCGAATTCATTCCCAGACTCATTACCAACTTACAATCCATTTATTTTCCCAAGTTAAATTTTATTAATATACTCAATCAAACAATTTTTTAGCCAATTAGCTTACTTTCAACTTCTAAATCAATATTCGATTTAATTACAAAATTGCTTCACTAAAATTCCAGTTTGGATTTCCTTTTATTTACCCAAAATTCTAACATCTTTATTTAAAAACAATAATTTAGAAATGCTTTTAAATTCACATCATACTTAATAAAATAGCTCTTTATAAAAATATTTCTTATAACTCGATGTCTCAACCAGTCCATCCTTGTTCTCACAGAAATTCAGTCATACGTTGATCAGACGTAGGACTGAAAATCTATAAGTACTTAGCAGACCCATTTTCAACATCCAGTGAAAATACTTTTGAAAATAATTTTATTGAAAATATTGAAAGCATTTTGAATTAGAGAAAATATCTTTGGTGAGAATGCTCTGGAAATCATCACCCCCATCCATGGTCATAGTTACATTCCAGGGTTACGTTGCCACCGCAGCAAAAGTCCATGCAACTGCAGGCTCTCCGCGGCCTCTCGATTACGCCATGGATCCCACACAACAGATCACAGTTACATCCAGGGTTACGTTGCCGTCACAGCAAAAGTCCATGTAACTACAGGCTCTCCGCGGCCTCTGATTTTCGCTGTTGAAATGAAACTTCTCCACTCCTACATAGGTCGCAGTCTACCGATATAAAATCAAACGCAGACTGTTGGCTCTCAGCGGCATGCACGACTTTCGCTATGTTATACCATAGGTCGTAGTTACATCCTGGGTTACGTTGCCATCGCAGCAAAAAGCAGCAAAAAGTCCATGTAATTGTTGGCTCTCAGCGGCACACGCGACTTTCGCTATGTTATACTCAACTCATAATCCTTAGGAACTAGTTTTGTCCGGACTCCTCACAGGATCAACTTTATAACCCCCCCTTGGGGCTCAAGGCAGCACCACCCGGTGGCACTCTTGAGAAGTTCATTTCAAGGGAGCGCCTTTTTCCCCAGAGCCATCATCAAAACATTTTATACTATACACATATAGTATCTTCAAATCATACACATAGTATGATCTCATACAAAGCTCGTTTATACAAAATCGATTATCCCAAAATCGATAGTTCTCAAACTAGGCTTTTCAAATTTCAATATTGATTTTACCCAAAAATCAAAAGCCTTTCCAAATCCAAAGGTTCCCAAAACCCTTTCAAAATCCCCATAAGATCCCTTATATATATATACATTCAGATATATATAATTTTAAAAACCTTGGATCCTTTCAAACTTGTATAAACCCTTTATACTTCAAACATTACAAAACATTTTTCTTCCAGAAATAAATTCAACAAGGGAAGATTTATCTTATATAACAAAGATATACAACTTTGTTTATTCAAAATAAAATATTCAAATTTGATTACTCTTTTCAATATCGGTTTCATCCAAATCCGTACGATATACACATATCATCGTACGCTATACCAATCTGATCGCTCACTCGATCACACAATTTCACTTCCGAACTAGTATCGTCCACCCGACTTCCTAGTGCGGACACTGATATGGTTTCTTGATTAGAAACCGTCATTCTTCTTGCATAGCCATAACTATGATAGAGAATATCCAGAACCAATCAATAATCCATATCCAGGTTCGCCGTCGAAAATCAAGTGAAAAATCCCAACTCGGATCGATATAACCATCTCGAAATTCTATGCTCGAATCTGGATCAAATCACTATGCAAATAGAATAATATACGTATATCCTACGTATTTAACTTCATTGATTATCAGCCAAATCAATTTCCTTTCTATTCACATTTCCTTTAATTCCCATTCACTTATTTACAATTGCCTAAATTCTCATTTGGATTATATCTTTAATTCTTATCTTAGTTGGGTATTTAACCAATAACAGTTTAAACTCCAACCAGTTTAGAAAATAGCTTGAAAATTTTAAAAATATATAATAGTTGAAAAATAATTATTAGTTTGCAAAATAGCTATAAAATAGTTAACTAATTGTAAAATAGTTGGAAAATAGTTAAATAGTTTCAGAAATTTTAGATAATTGCAAAATAGTTGTAAAATAGTAATTAGTTTGTGAAATAGTTGAAAAATAGTAATTAGTTTAGAAAACAGTTGAAAAATAATTGAATAGCTCCAAAAATAAGTGTAAAACAAGTATAAAACAATTTCGCTTTAAGAAAGAAAGGTTGTATATATTTAATAACTTAGAAAAATAAGTTTATATTAAAGCAATTTATATTGAAAATAGTCAAGAGTCAAACTGTTCACTTCCCCAACTAATTTCCATTTAATTGACTCAATTCTAACCTGAATAACTTCAATTTCTATTAAAATTTATTTAAACCCAATTCAAGTCGAATCAATCTTGATTCCCTTCCCAGTTTAAATCAAATTCCACTTAATTTCTATCATGTTCAACTTATATTATAAGTTCAAATTATTCCAATCGATGTGAATTATTATCAATTGAACCCATTTCAAATTCAAATCATTTCAATATAATCCAATTTAATTTCTCATTTAAATTCTTAATCCTATACGTCTTCAATCACCAATCCAATTAATTCAAACCAAATTCAATTTCAATCTTGAATTTAAACTATCCCGAATTATATAAATTCGAGTTAAATTCTCAAAGTTTAGTTTATCTCTTTAAACCAAATTAACCTTTATTTATAGTTTTCAATTTAATTTCTGAGTCCAATTCTCAAATTCCATTTTAAATTATCTTTACTTATGTATTTCAAGGTTCAAATAAGATTTCAATACAATTTTATTTGAAAATTTTAATTTATTATTAAATTTTATCTTTCGGTTTGAAAACGGTTCTTAAACAAGTTTAATTTACAATTCAATTATTCAAATTCATTCTATTTATACAATACCATTCTCATTTTAAAGATTTTTATTAGCAATAGGATGATATCATCCAATTTATTTTAAAACGTCCATACATTTTAAATTTTTAAATCTCAAACCCGTTTTGAGATCACACAAATTCCCAATTCAAATCAACCATTTAACTTTCCAAGTTAAATTCCAATTTCATCTTGAAATTTCCAATCCATGTTGCTTTTTCTCCACTTATTTAACTTTCCCAAAGTTAGATTCCAATTTACTTAATCCAATCAACCTTACTCAATTTGAATTCCCGCTTCAAACTTCAAAATTCTTTCCCTCTCATAAGTTCAAAACTTATATCACTTTGGGTTTTTACATCACATTTCAGGGAAAAATCAAAACTCAACCTCTTAGAGCTTATTCTAAATTATCTTTGACATCACGTATATCCATACATATATACATATTTATTTCTTGGCCCTCCCAGCCATATTTTAAATTTTAAACCACCTTTAATTTTAAATTCAAATCAATTTTCAATCAACCCATTGTTTGCAACAAGTCCCAGTTATCCAACAATACTTATTTATTATTTTTCATTACTTTGAAACAAAATTTTCAAATTCTGGGACCAGATTCAGAATTTTAATTTCAATCCATTAAATTTTAATTTGGTTGTATTTCTATTTCTACTAAATTTAATTCCAATTAAGATTTCAGTTTGGTTGTATTTTATATTACTTCTTAATTTTAATTTCAATAATTTAACAACCAATCGCCTTAACATTTATTAGAATGAAATATATCTTTATATATCAAAGTATATTTTTATATAACATCATTTAAATCCTTTATATAAGAAAATAACAAGTACACACTCATACATATACACTCAACTCATTCTAGAGTACTTTGGACTCTATTTAATGAGAAATCCCCACCAGAGCCAAGGTTATCGCTTAACCTTTCAGCTCTGATACCAACTGTAACGACCCGAAATTTTCGAACCCGAAAATTCCAGATAGTTATGAAAAGAAGAAAGAGATAGAAGAAGAAGAAGAACAAAAACACCAAACATCTCACATTCGCAGCGGATAAAATATAATAATAAATAATAATAGTCTACAAGAGAATATTATATCTGTCAGTTACATATTAATACATCAGAGTTTCACATTATATACAGTCACTGAATATTTACAATTATCATGTCTCAGATTAACAATGATATAAATACAGCGGAAATACCATATACGCTCCTGCCATCCAGCTCGCCTCCTGAGCTCCAGAACGTATCTACCTAAAAATCTGTAATACTCGGTCTGACCCGAGCATTACACCAAAGTAACACCCGGGTCAGGCTGGAAACCAGCGTGAGTAAACTCAACTAACATGAAATACCAAAGCAAACAACTATATAATACCCGGGTAACTCAAACCCATTTTTACCAGTTAACAAAATGTTATAGACATAACTTATTACACACATAAATTTTCTAAATACCAAAGATTTAAATTTAAAAATAGTCCAATTCCTCCAAATTACCTTACTCCAGCATATAGATTTTACAAATCAATCTATAAAATTTCGAAGTGGTTTTGGGTATTTCCTAATACCCGACCCTGGTCTCTTCGAACCTCATATCGTCCTATTTCAAGTTATCCAAATGAAATACACAACATTTCATATCGGAGTTATCAACCCCTTCAAATCATCCAATTCCATCCAATCATCCATAAGCAGAGCTTAATCACATACAAGTTGAATTAAACTAATCCTGATTGAATTACTAACCTCATCCACTTAGATTTCTCCATTAAACATAAATTGATTTCAAATCAATTAATCCATCATCCTTTCATTTTCATCTTAAATAATCTCCCTGGATTAATTATCCTTCAATTATATTCAAGAATTTAACTTAAATTCAATTCACGATGTTAATTATTTTTAACAAAAAACAATAAGAAATCTTTAATTACCTCATAAATTAATTAACTACATTAATTTCATTTATCCTTAATTACTTATATTAATTAATTTCTCATAAGTCACTTATTATGGATTAAATATTCTTAATTTATCAATCTTTGATTACATCTTTAATTACATAAATTAAGGAATTCCAATTATATTTTAATTTATCCTAATCAAATTTAATTACATTAATTAAACCACAATATTAATCATTCTCGATAAATCTCAACGTGCAATTAACTATTGTTTATTTACTTCATTAAACAAATTAATTACTCGTTTCACAATAGAGGCTTAAAGGAATTTAAGTCCAAATTTATTTTTAAATTCAAGTCAATTTACAATTACACGTAAACATTCAAGTTGTTAAAACACTTAATATTTAAAAACTTTATTTGTTAGATTTAACTTTGATTTAGAACTCGTTTTCACATCTGTACTTTACAAAATTTTAACTGCAGTTTCTAAATATCATTTTCATTTCTTCCTAGAACATTCTATATTTTTTCTACAATTATTTCACTTTCAAAATTCACCCTTACATTCCTTACAAAAATCCAATTTATATATTTCGATAACTCAGGGTACCGAAATATTCAGGCCACTCACAGCATTCATTATTCCAATTGCCAATAAAAATCATCCCAAACTACCAATCATCCTAATATGATCTAGATATTACTATACAATAAAGCATAACAATCAATTCAACTATTCAACCAATCATTTCAATTTAACCATCTAAATTTAAATAAAACCCAGAAACGTGAGATTTTACTCACCTTTGTCCTTCGATTTCCATCCACTTCAACTCGACTTGGATTTCCTGGTTTTGTCCTTGTAAAAACATTAAACGATTTATTTATATTCGAAGAAATCGAACAAACCCATTTATCATTTGAAAATTTTAATTCGAACTAACAACTAAATTTTAAGCTAACTTTCCTTCTTCTTTCTGATTACCTATCCACATATAATTGAATCTATATATTTTTGAAAAATGGGTATTCCCTTTACTGTAAAATTAAATAAAGTAGAGTTTTGTCTTCTGTACATGTTTATTTTTTTTTCTAAAAAAACAAAGGAAATCAGCCTTACCTCACTGCCAAAACTCTGCTCCTCCCTCACCATGGCTTCGGCCCAAAGCACCACCGTTGCCGCCTTCGAGTCTACCCATGCCTTGGAAACAACTCCAAAATCTAGTCGCAGCTCTCGTTCTCGAGCCCAGCATCACACGAGCATCACTCAAACCCTACAGCCACGCGAGCTCCTCCCATCCTGTCTCGCTCCGCCTTACGCGGCCCACGCCCCCCACGTAGCAGCGCACGGAATCTCTACCCTCCACAAGATCCCCATACCTAATCGTTGCGCGTCATCTTGCAGCCCCAGATCTTTGAACTCGACTCGATTCGAGTTGATTTGAAATGCGCGACCGAACAACCCACGAACGAACAGTCGCGACATCTCGAAGCTGCGTACCCTTCCCTTCATAATACAACCCTCTTGATTCTCGGTCGAGAAACAATGCTGGTGCTTGCGCCAATGAACTTTCCCCCTCCATTGAGTCGAAAAGGAGAACACGATTTAGTTCTGCCATTACGAAATTTTCTGGTTTCGATTTTACTTTATTTTTTTTCTCCTCTGGGCATTAACTGAGATTTGAACAAAGAAAAAATATCTGCGTTTATCTTCATTTATTTTGTCAACGAAGAAGCGTATGAGGAAAGCTAAGGAAACGTATTTAGCACAACTTGCTACAGAAAAACGAAAAAGTTTTGATGTGAAGGTAAATTGACCAGTCAAAAAATATAAAAAGATTTCTAGATTTAAATCGCCTCGATTTACATAGCTTAAATCACGAACTCTTATCGAGATGTGTTGCTAGGCGTTTATAAGGTTTTACCCACGTTTCGAACACAATGAAACGTGATTCGGAACCTAATTCGATCGTATGCACGAGCTACAGAAGAAAACAATCAATTTTAAATTAAATCGATTAAAATAGTTCTACGCGTTTTGAGCTGCCAGGGTCAAACGACAACTCCGATGGTTACGAAAATTGAAATCCGATAATAACTAACTATTACGGATCCCATGGAACTGGTTTCGTCGAATTCCGAGACTGTGCTTCGGAAGGCTATTTTTAAATTCCAATTTAAACGATATATTATTAAAATTGAACAAATTACTTTTAAATTAAATTTCAATTATTCTATTATCTTCAGTATGATCGTAAATTTTTTTATAAGTCTTCAAATTATTTTAAACAGGCTTAGAGATTTCAGATTCAACAATTTACCCAATTTCAATTATTAAATTCAATATTTATACTATATGATTCAATGATTTAATTACCAAGTAAATATTGATATCTTGAATTCAAGTTAAAATTAACTTTTAAATATTTAAAATCAATTAATTTCTCAAATTTTAAATGGTTAGAAATTTCGGGTCGTCACATACATATAGCTAGACAAAAATATTAGTATTCATATTTTATAACAAGTCCCAAGGTTGTTGTCATCAAAACCATCATCTTAGTTCAACATCTTATTCACCGTCTCATTTAGATTTCCTAACGCAATCAAGGCAATACCTCGCCTAAATGATTGAAGCAGACTACTGAGATATCCCTTTACCTATACAGTTTCACAGTCTATGGTTGGATATGTCCCGCATAAGTATAATGTATACACAACTGCTGGTATCCCCTTACGGTGGGGCAAACTTCCATTACGTAACATTACTGACCCCACATTCCAACTCATTCTAATAGACAAGGTTGTAAAAATCGCTAGGTGGGTGCTAGGCAGTTAGTATGAATTAGGGATTAATCGCCTAGCCGGGGAGTAATCAAGGATTAATCGAAGCTAGACATTTTTGATAAACTCATTCATTTTAGATAAAATTTTAGTATTTTGTTTACTATTAACTGATCCATAATGGGATATCATGGATTTGGATGAGTTTGGAAGCATGATGGATACAAAATCGCTTGAACAAACATTTTGATGCTTATAAGAGGCATCGAGCCTAAATTGGTGCATAGATGTTGTTTATAAACATGTTTATATGATTAGATGATGTAGTAAGTTTCATCTAGATGAACTAGACAAATATCTGGACGGTAAGGCTAGCCTAGCTCCTAGACGGGCCTACGTGGGAGCCTAGAATAATTTTTACAACATAGCTAATGACCATGTCATTGTTATCCATCTAAGTTATTTACGAACTTTAATAATTCGCACCCATCATAAACGCATACTTGATGCTATATATATGCACGTATGTGTGTGTATACACGTACGTCTATATATATGGATATGTATGTGCGTGTGTATTCATTCTTTCTTGTTTGATGATTGCGTCTCGAATGTTCACTGTTAATAACATTATATATACGAGTGTTACGGCACGCGCTTCGTGCGTGAATTATTTTCTTTACAAATTGTATATGTTTAAATCAGCCGAAAAAATAAATTTTTTATTTTCAAGTGATATTAAGATTTATATATCTGTAAAGAAGTATTTTGAATTTGTAAATGAGGTCTAATTTTAGATCTTATTTTTAGAAACTTTTGAATTTGTAAAGTATGCTTAATAGTTAGATCCTATTTTGGAGGCGTTTGATTTGTAAAAGAAGTTTAATATTAGAAAATATTTTTAAGTGGTTAAGATTTGATTATATATAGAGGGGCATTTTTGATAGTTCACATTGATACCAAAAAAATGTGACACCAAAGCTATTGCAACTATATATATGTGTATGTGTGTGTGTACATACAAGTGTAATGGCACGCGCTTCGCGCGTCAATTGTTTTTCTTATAAATTGTATATGTTTAAATCAGTCAAAAAAAATGATTTCGTATTTTCAAGTGATATTTTGTAAAAAAAAATATTTTGAATATGTAAAGAAGGTTTAATTTTAGATCATATTTTTAAACGCTTTTTGAATTTTAAAGCATGTTTAGTTATTAGATCCTACTTTTATGGGCATTTGAATTTGTAAAAAAATTTAATATTAGATCTTATTTTTAAGTAATTAAGATTGAATAATATATAGAGAGACATTTTTGGTAGTCCAGTTGATACTAAAATAGTGTGACACCAAAACTATTACAACTATTATTAAAGGTGTGTGCGTGTATGAGAAAGTCTATTGGGACACAAAATATAGACACAACTGGTGACACAAAGTATCTGCACTATTGGATTGCTTCCTAAATTCTACCTTCCATATAAGGACAAAAAATCCAACGGTTTACATCTTTGTGCCATCCAATTGTGTTAATTTTGTGTCCAAATAGCCGCTATATATATATATATATATATATATATATATATATATATATATCCATTATTTCTTGTTTGATTATTACGCCTCTAATGTTCACTATTAATAACATTTATTTACCTTTTCGTACCTTTGCTTCTTATTCAATTTAATATCATTTACCGCTTTCTTTTAAAATATCTAAATATCTTTTCATGTTTATTTTTTTTCCTCGCTACTTAATTCTTATTTTTACTCCCTTTTTAAACTACATTTCCCTTGTGGAAATTAGGTGTTGGTGACGTTAACATATTGTAATTAGTTTCCAGACCAACGATTTCATTTTCCGTTCTAATCACCGGCCTTGGTGAACATTGTAATCAGTTTCCAGGCCCAAACACAAATTTTGAGTTCCGTAAGTACCCTCTTCTCTTTCAATGTAAGAAACGGATACGGAAATAGGAACGATATTTTGCAGCTGCCGATTCTTTCAAAATCGATCGCGCCGCGGCTTCTTCCTCTATCGCGATTCTACGTCCAGTGCTTCTCGTATGCCGCTTCCTTCCACTGCTCCAAACACAAGGTCGATTCAAAATTCCAAACCATCTACCGAATCAACTTCCAAATCTTAAACCCTAGCAAGTAAAGTTAAATTTTTAGATATGATTATTCATTGAGATAATTGATACGGTGAACTGTTTATAAATGATAACTTACTGAAAATTGAACTATGGCATAATATTGATCATAAAATTTCCATTGGGTTTCTTCTTTTAGAACAATAAGTTTGTGAACAAGAAGTTCCTTTAACTTGTGAATAACCATCTTCTATAATTGTTGATTATTTGTTAGCTTATTAAGGCCCTATAATTTGGGCCTGTGAATGCCTTGTAACTTCATAAAAAAAGAACAAATTCCATATTAGATGCCCTACAACTGTTTGATTATATAAACAACGATAATCAAGTCTTGCTAACGAGATTGTTACTTTGTGAACAAGAATTATAAAATCTTGATTATTAAAAAAATAATGTTAGTTTGTGAATAAGAATTAAGATGCAAATAAAAAAAACTCATGTTAGTTAGCCGTCTTTTTTTGAAGTATGCATATATAGTCCCTTTGTTTACATTAAGCATTCGACAAAACGATAAATAAATTAGACTTTGAATGAAAGTTAGCTTGAATAAAAAAAATTAGCTTAAAAAAATATAATTAAATTATTCTTTTGTCTAAATTATGTCTTGCACCTATTTTATTAGTAAAATATGAACATTTAATCATATTTATCATATATATTTAAACATAAAGATAAATAAAAAGATTAGAAGTATAAATAAATTGATTAAGCACTGAACAAAAATAGCTATATTTATCCGTTGTTAGAAAAAAGATGTACATATCTATATTTTTTTTCGTTTGGCCTTTGTTTAAGATATGTGCATTTATTATTTTCTTTGTGTTAAGCATATGTCAGAAAGATGATTAAATAAGCTTGAACAAAAAATAAATAATTCAATTTTGAACAAAAGATAAAAAGGTTTCGCCTTTTGAATCATTTTTTCACAATTTTGTTTTCATACTTCTGTTTATTTAAATCTATTTATCTGATTCTTTTATCAACGTTTAGAGTTATAACCAAAAAACATGATAAGTCTAGCTTTGAACGGAAGACAATTTTAGCTTATAGACGAAAATATAAATAAGTTTATCACTTTTAGATAATAATGATTTTGTTCATTTTTTGTGTAAAAGGGTAATTTCTAGTTCTGAGACACAATTTGTTTAAACTGAAAATATTATGAACCGTAATTTTCTTATAGAGATTATGTTGAATATTATGGAGACTACGTATGAAAGTAATGATTATCTTATATCATAAAATGATAAATGCATTTTCTTTTTACATTTATATGAAGTTTAAGTAAATTATAATATTCATCTTCTGTCTTTTATATTTTATCTTTTGTCTTTTGTCTTTTATCTTTTCTCTTAACTTTTGTTGTAGAAAAAGACCTTAGGAACTTTCATATGCTTCAGCAGATGTACAACGAATTGCCATTCTATAGGGTCACCATCAAAAAGACATCAAGAATCGCTGCTTTGTATGGTAAACTGCTTGTTTCTGAAGAACTGTGGTCTTTTGGAGAGCGTCTGAGGTCAAATTATGAAGAGACCAGAAGTCTCCTCCTTCAGGTGATTTTTCTTTTACAGGAAAGGACACTTAACTGAAATTGTTTTTATTTGTTACTCTCAACTTTCTACAACAAAATGTATAGGGTAATGTCATCTTTCCATGTTTATTGTGTCCATTAGAAAGAACATGGTTTAATTGCAGCTATATTCCTGAGGAGTTTCGTCCTCTGAAGTGAACAATATAAGATGAAACCATCGACATTTAAATAAGCGACAAGGTTGTCCAATTAACCCTGTGAATATTTTCTTGTTGACCTATGAGGGAACAAAATATAAAATACCATCATTTGGAACCAATTAGTTTATACCATGCTGTTATTTTCGCAAATTTGATGTCAAAAAACAAGGAAATAGTTGATTGAAGACACCTAAAAAAGGTATATTAAAGATTATTGTCGCTGTGAATCAATTTCTGAATTCCTGCTGCTTTGAAGAACTAGCACAATCTAACACAATTAAGTTAATATTTTAAGTTAGTTGTTTCAACGTTTATTATTCCACTTGGAACGACTCATGCTTTTTTACGTGATTGAACTTTTTGAATGATCTAATTTTTTATGGAGATGGAGATGATACTCTTTATATTTACTATATATATTTGAACCAACACCAAGCTATAGTCCAATTAGTACCCATAAAAATGTGGATGTCTATTCAGGTTAGGCCGTGACACCGCCTAGTATCTGGAAACTGAACATCCTGAAATGGGGATAACATTAATATAACATTGTTTGGGTCTGCACCCTGGTATTTTGCATTCTCACGTCAAAAAAAGACATTTGTCTGCAGTTCGACACCCCATTTTGAGAATAATGAAAAAAGCCATATTGTTTTTTCATGAGTTCCGTTATATTTTTAAGCATCATTTTGATATTATTTTGACAAATTTTCTTATCATTTAGTTTATTTTAATCACTAAATCTACTATATTAGACTATATATTTTCACATGTTTTGTTTAACATATTATTGTATTTTTGACACAATTTTGACATCTATAAACCATGTTAAATATGTGGTGTACCACAAGAGACTACCTGGTTCTAAGGGCATTTGATATTGCCAACAATATCCTCATATAAATTGAGCAGGATAAATTTCTGGTGGAGCAAGGAGAATGACCAGTCTTACTGGATCATATCTTGATGTTGTGAGTAACAACAATCATTTTAAAATTAGATTTTTTTTCTCAAGCAACCTTCATTTTGTCAAGGTGGGAAAGGTAACACTTTTGGGGTCCTCAAATCTAGGATTTTTTTTTTTCCAGAGACGCTCGTTGCAAATGGCTGCTGCTTTAGATTTTTTGGCATGGTACCATTGGAAAGCGATATTTATTCCTACATGTGGTGGTAGCATGGCTAAACTAGTTGAAGAACATTGCAGGTATTGCCTTTATTTTCTCTTCATAAATTATGCATTTATCACTGATGATTATTAGCAATTCAGTGTTAGCTTTTCTCAACTATTCTACATCCTTACAGGACTAATATACTCTGCTACTATTGTTAGTGTGGATGTTAATTTAATCTTCTATATTGATAATGTTTTCGAATAGAAATTTGATCTCTGAAAAGATATTTAATTCCTTTTTAAAGTGGGTATACTTCTTACTCGATGCTCATTTTATGTTCGACAACTATTCACTATAATACTAGGTTCAAAATTCCGGTCTTTGATTCCGTTTCGGTAAAAAATTTTTTTTTTTTGAATTTCAATTTGGTTTTGGAAATTTCGAGAATTTTGTTATTTTTCCAGTTTTCGATTATTTATACATTTTCCAATTAATAACATCAATAATCGGCGCAAATTTGTATCTAGGACGAAAAATCTATCTTTTTATCCTCAGGTTATATTTTGTATTTGATTGGGCAATTTAACCACAATAAAAATTAGAGTACATATTTGTATTTAACCATAAAAAATAAACTTAGAACTCAAATGAAATGAATGCAGGTCCACAAAAAGCCCAATATCATATACGTGCCAGAAGTCCTAAAAGTTCCTCCTTCACCAAACACATGCATCCCTCAAACCTTCTTGATCAAAATCAGGCAAGCCCTTTCGATGTCCAGAATCCTTCAATCTAATCATCGCAAGCCCCAGATTATCCAATTTAACCCGTCTCTCTATTTGAGATGCTTGAAATCAAATTGTTGGTTCAAAAACAGGTTTTGTTCTTCTTCATTTTTTTAGGTTTGATTCTCACAATCTTTGCTCTTATGCTTGATTGTTACTTGTTACTGATTTGCAACAAGTTATTGTATTTCTTGAGTTTGTATAATGAAAACCATTCCTTTTTCTTTTCTTCTTCAGTGCCAACCGGAACGATTTTTTTAACATATTCCGATCTGGTCAACGTCTGAATCGGAACGGAATGGACAGATTTCCGACGTGTCGGTCGGAATCTTGAACCATGCTATAATAGTGTCTGTGTGCATTTGAAATTGAGTTGAAGATGTTGAAGTGCTTTGTAAGGCGCATATCACCACGTAGGTCAGTTTTGGGGTGTGTGTGTGACACTTACCTTGTATTTAGTGCTCCTGGATGAATTGGTGCATGGTAGACAACTGAATTTTGTAATAATGCTTTTTTACTCACATAATTGGAATTCAAGATGACATACCTATTAATTAGAAACCAAATAGAAGAATGTTAGACCAGTACATTGGTAGATCTTTTAGTTGGAAGGATTTTTCCATTAGCAATAAAGATGTGGTTCAAGCAAATCATATGGGTAGGCCTATAAATGAACCATTATTCTAGAAGGTCTAAAGAATATGATTATTTCTATGCACATTCTTAAATCTCGAAGGATGTTTAGTATCACACATTGTTAGTGCTTAGTAGACATCTTGCTATAGCTCACAATTTGATTGATTGATCTTCGTTCTATTTAATCCCTCTTATGCAAGGGAAGATTATCTTGTCTTTGCAATTCTAAATCTTTTGATTACTAAGAAAGAACGGTGGAAGTTTATTAAAAGTTCAATGGATGCATCCGAGATGATATGTACCTATATTAACATTCATCCATACATGACGAAATATGCTGTATGTATAACACCGTAATAGTAGAACTTATGTTTATTTTAACAAAAGAATGGTATTGTAAGCTAACGCTAAATTTTCCAGGTGTTTAGGTGGTCATTGTTGCATGCTAATGATTTTTTTATCTGAAATATATGATTCTATATTTCATATTATATCTTAGATGAGATTTCAGCGACATTGAATTATTCCATACTAACTTTATTTAATTGTTCTTAATTATACATTTAATTCGATATTTTTTATTTTGTTTAAAATATTGCAAACATTTTTGTTGATTATACTATCATTATGTCAAGTTGGAGCCTTGGTACAACGGTTTGGTCACTCGCATGGTGATCTGGACGTCCATGCCCAAGTTTGGAAACAAGCTTTTCGCAATGCCGAGGAAAGATTGCTTATATTATAGACCTTGCCAGAGTCCGCTATCGTGCGGGAGCCCCGTGCACTGGGTTCCACCTTACAATTGTACTCTGCTTCCATTTTTTTCCTACCACAACATTCTTACACCGATATTTTTGTGCTAACCACCTTTACCTGCATAGATGCATGCACCAACGGTGTGTAGGGGCCACAGTCCAAATTGAGTAACAACGTTTGTCAATAAAAGCACACAGGGCAGGTGTTATTCTATGTATCAGCGTGCTTGTGATTTTTTTTATTGAGCTGATACATACATTCAAACTGTTCACTGCAGAAAACATCTAGGTAGTTGCATACATGTATTCAACTAAAAAAAATATTATAAAAAATCGAGTCCAAATCGATTTTTGTTTTCGAAATTCTATTTGTTTAATCCATACAAAAGGTATCGATTTATACTTATACATTTTGTCTAGGAAATGAACCCATGTCGATCTTGAAAAAGAAAATATTTAGCAGAAAATCAAATAAGATTGAATTGAATAAGTCAGTCTTAATTTTGTTTTAGTATATTGCATGATTTATTTACAACAAGTTACTGTTACTGATTCATGTTATATATTACAAACTTTTCGTTTTCTGTTTCCATTCCGATCAGAGGAAAAATTCAAAATTCCGCTTCCGTTTAGGACATTTCGAAAATTCCGTTTTAATTTCGGTTTACGAATTTCAGTAATTTTTATGTGAATACACCAATAAATATGCAATAGTTGTATTTACTTTTTTTATTGGCTCCGACGGTAAATCTAAACCAATTATATTAGAAAGTAATATAACTTAATTCCTAGAGTAAAATGATTACCATACTACTAAAAAAACAAAATCTAGTACTATATTTGAAATAGCCCATTCCATCAAAATTATTACGTATGGTTGGTAACCTAAAGGTCAGAACCCATCTTCTCCGTTGAAAACTACTCCTCAGAATCGATTGACGCAAAGAGAGGGAGCCAAAAAAGAGACCACCGTTGCCCTATGCTTCGCTTTTCCCTTGCTTGCCTACTGCTTCTCTTGCTTGCATCTTTTCCTCACTTCTCGTGTGTTTTTTCTTACATTGATTTTTTTCCTGAAGTGAGAACTGGAATGGATTTTCAAACCAATTTCGGCTTGGTCATCACCAAACCGGATTGGAATGGACGGAATTCTGGCGTGTCGGTCGGAATGTCGAACGATAGTTATCTCAAATTGAATGTGAAAGCTCTTCAGCATAAGGGGATCAAATCTCAAATTAACTTGTGTGTACTGTCTGAGCTGGATTTTTAGCGTTGCTCCTATGCCTCTTAAAGAATTACATTGATGTTTGTGGTTGTTGCTGCATAAATAGTGTTTTTCTATTTTACTACCATGCCTCCGTAATTTACTTGGTTGTGTCCATAGATGATGACATATTTTGGGTGCTTTGGGGAGTTTTTGAGTGTTCAATTTATATCAAGTTTTTTGTTGAATTTGAACAACTATATTTATTAATATATGTATACATCTGACTATTATGTTTGTTAAATAAAAGGTGTACCAGATGCGCTTTCTCTATTTCATCTAGATGATCTATCTATATGTAGACTCTTTTTATATCGAAGATGTAAAAGCACTTTGGTGAACGTTTCCTCTCGTGCCGTTGGCAGGCTATGTGGGAAAGGAGGCATAACAAATTTAGCAATTGAAAACTCTATATAACCAGTAGACCCCTTCTAATGATCCCACACTGTTATAACAGTTAATAGCCAGTAAATTTGATCTACTTAGCGATCAACATGATAATGACATGTTACAATTGATTCCTGTAGAGTGTTATTTAATTACCATATACTCGTTATTTAGATATGATCATGATACATTAGTTAAATTATAACTTCAACCTTCAGGTGCTTGTAAGAATTCAAGGTGAAGGGGAGGTACATCATAGTAGCATGATTCTGGTATTTTTTGCTTCTGCTTCTCAGTATTGATTAATCAGGTATTGCTTATTTTTGATGTACATTGGATGTAGTAGTTTCTTCTTCATGTTATTTTCATCATCACTAATATGATGGTGACACCGATCTGCTTTTTGGGTACTTGTACAGTATGAAAAGCTGGTACCTACCATTTCTTGGTTAATTTTAACTGTAAATGGTTTTGAAGTATTAAATAGAATTTTCTATCATCGGATGATGTATGATAAATCTTCTCATTCCCTCATAATGAGTTATATTCCAGACTAAATTGGTACTTGCTATATTTTGACTTGAGATATCAAAGAGTGATTCAAAACTGACGACATGTGTCTGGTTAAAGGAACCCTCATTCTTACCTCACCTCCTTATGAATGAGAAGTAGGCCTTTTCCTTCTATAACTCCTTGTTTTCAGTCGCTTCTTCAATAGTCATTGTTCTTAGTTTGTTATCAAAAATTATGTGCCAGTTTATATTTGCATACGTCATTGTTATCCCCAAACTCAAGCATGCAATAGTGAAGTGATATGTTTTATTTGGATGCCAATCTTACATATACTTTTCAGTTTCATATGCAAAATGATTACAAATCCCTAATTCTTTGTTGTTTTGGAACGATGAAGTTTCATTTTATATTTAATCAGTTCCCCTGCTCTGCACATGAGCATGGGAAAAAATGAGTCAATTCATGATCTTCTAAACGGGACGCCTCAAACAGACAGAAACAGTAAACATGCACATATTAACAGCGTAAAAGATAAAGTTAACTACTTTACCGAAACAAAGGAATAACTAGCTTGGACTACCTATTGAAATATTTTGTATAGTTTGAAAAAACTTCCAATTTTGTTTGGCGATCACTGTTAATGATCTTCGTGGAATTTTCTATGTTGCTCTAGAAGATATATTAATAGATTGACATGTGTTCAAACTTACCTCATTTATTTGAATATATAATTATATTGTAATTATATTGTAGTTAAAAAAATGATGGGGAAAGAAAAAACCAATGCCGATCCTAGAGTTACTAGAGCATATATTTATATGGTATGTTTTGCTGCTTGAGGTATACTAGACCACTTGAGGTTGTGCTTAGTTTGGCTTGTCTCCTTATTCAACGTTGTTTCAAGTTTTAATGTAATTGGAAAACGCAAAGTAAAACTTAGAAGAAAAATGGAAATAGACGAAGCCTTTGCCGATAGAAAGTTTTGGTTAATGTGTGTTACGTAAGTGACATAAATAGATAATAAATGTATTACATAATAAGACTTTAACAGTAAAGAAGCAAGAAAACAACAAATCATAAGTTTTGCTTGAAGTGCTTAACGTGCGTAAGTAAAGCTCACATATATAACACTATATATGCGTGCGTGTCTTTAGTCTTTACTCGTATACAGGCGGATAGCTTGCACAATTGCATTTGTATCAAATATGCATATACGTATAATATTAAATGAATAGCATATGTTCATACGTTGTATTTAATCGCGAATAGAAATTTTCTTTTGTTAATTATTCACAACATAAGTTGCTTAGTGAAGAATCTTTAGGTTGTCAACAACAATTCATTTTGGCCAATAACCTAGAGCAATCATATTTAAGACCATAATCAACAATTCGATATGTTCACTTCACACTCTCCTGCTTTTCAACCGAACGAACGAACTGCGCGTTCAAATAAACGCGGAATTAGCCACGAACCAGTGAAGTTAAATAATTGTTAGGATTTATAACAGCGAAGCTTCGTCATTATAAACTTATGCCGCTACAACTTATAACGGCGAAGTTTCCACCGTTATAGATTTATCACGGCGAAGTCTTCGCCGTTATAAACTTATAACGACGTCTAACGGCGAAGATTTCGCCGTTATAAGTTTATAACGGCGAAGTCTTCACCGTTATAAACTTATAACGGCCTCTAACGGCGAAAACTTCGTTGTTATAAAAACTAGCCACTGTTCAGTGAACTAGCCACGAAATTGGTTTGAACCAGCCACAGAAAAGTAAGCTAGCCACACCTGATTGCTCTGTGTCTAGTTTTTTAAACGAACAAGCCATTATTGGTTGTGTCCTAACATACAAAAATTAGAGATGCACACATATCCACCATTTTATTAGAAGCCGAAGAATGAGAATTATTGGCTGGGGTGACTACAGCACCACTTCTTCAATTGGAGTACATTTTGGAGCCTTCTCAACTCCATCCCGACATAAATAAAGAAAAACAAAACAAATTTGCAAATTGTGTTTTTGTCGAAGTTTGCAAATATTATTTTTATCTTGATCCATATTTACAAATGAAGGTGAAGTTTGTGCTAGTTTGAATTTTGGATTGGTTTAAGTTTGTGGAATGGGCTTGATCTGGTGTCACTTACTCTTTTGCATATTTTCTCCTCCAATAAAATTGTTACTTTCAACTGTTATCTATTTATTTCTATAAACTTTATTCACTTGGAGTTGTTCCTTTTGCGTTCTATACAAATGTGGATAGAATACACAATCTATCCGCTAACATCTTTTAGAATACTGAAAAGTATTCTGAGTCAGGTTTACATGGAAAATCAAATTTATGTTACTTCTATTTTATACTCCTACTTTGTACACGTGATATTTGTATAACCAATTTATTATAATGTAGTATCTATCATGAATGGCTATGTAGATGGTTAAAAAATTATATGCGTGCTAGCAAGTATTATAAAATATTGTGATAGAAAAAAGTGATCCTATATTTTTATTGTAAACGTTAATCGATTATTCAATTGTGAAAGTGTTGGAGGGAGAAAGACTAGATGTTCTTATTGACCCTCTTCTGTTGAAAGAAGAGATGGATTACTTCAAAAATTGCATGATAAGACCTTTGATTAGTAAATGTTTTGTGGTAATTTAGAGTTACAGAGATCCTCAGATTAATGACAACTTATTTGAAATTAAATCAACGTAATGCCCCTTCGCTTTCTAAGGAAGTGGATCCTTTGGTTACTATCTATTTTTCTCTTTCGTTTTGAGTACGTGGATTCCCTATAGAGTGCTTAACATGACTACTCGAATACGTAAATGGATATTATCGATGGATACACGTTGATACGTCAGAGTTCAGACAACACATAATGCTTAAACAATACAAGGATCCATATAATAATTAGGGTTTAAGTGTGCAATTAACATGCACACTAACCCAACCAAGCTTGTTGAAAATGTCAAATATACAGATCATGTTTTTTATATAACACCTGCGTAAAAAGTAAATAACTTTCTAACACTTTGCTACAGATGATTAATTTTGAACGTTTGAAGTTACTAAGAAAAAAAGTAAGACATCTTCTAAAAAATGTAGAAAATGTGTTGATATCAATACACATAAGAATATAAGTTTAATTTATTATAAACACAAACACATTGTTCCAAAGTGTAGTTTCAGTTGTTTTTTGAATAACAAGTTGATCATGAATGTTGTTATGCATTGATAGGTAATAATTAAAGCGGTCTACAAATGGTAAACTTATTAATTTAGAATATTGCAATTATGATCAATGGCTAAACATGAGGTTGTTGTACATTCCCTTTTTATTTACATTTTAATGCCAAAACTTAGTATGCCCTAATATTAATGATACAACACTAATATTAGGTTATACGGATAATGGATGGTTTAAGTAAAGCCCAACAATATTTATATGAATATTTTGAAGTTGCCCTCTAAGTGTTTAGGCTATGATAATTACATGTGTAGTGATTTGGATGACTAAAGATAGATAAGGTCCAAATGTTTATGTTTTTTCAATTGGAAAAAAATGCAATTTAAATTAACTGTTTATGAAACGAACTTTTTCCAGTGTACTGAAATCATATAGTGGCTACAAACATATAACCAAAATTTGAATCAATATAATGAAATACATGTAAAATAAAAGTACTTATAAATCTAGTTGTTCACCAACATAAGATTCTTTTCCAATGACTCATCCAAAGCCATAGTGGATAACCGTTCATTTCTTTTTCCTTCCTCATTCAATTCATAAATACCATTAGAGTTCTCTTCAACTTGCACACTGACGTATTTCAATTCATCAATATCTTTGAATTTTTTGTTCCTTTTGGTTTCATTCCTAGTTTTGAATTTTGCAATATAATGGTATTAACCTCGTTGGATAGATTGCAATAGTCACTGCCCATGAGCATTCCTGTTTCCGTGTTTGCGATCAATAGTTTCGGTATGCTGAAACCTTCATTCACATTCATTTGTTTGAATTTTGATGCTTGGAATAGCTAGTGTTTATGTTTCAGAGGATAGTTGTGGTTCCGTTGTGATTTTTTTTGTGAATTAGATAATCCCTTGTGTCAAAGTTAGTTTTCGCCTAGTCTTCTCCCCGATATTTTATGCAGTCAAATCGTATGCCTTTACTGCTTCTTCGCTATGTGAAGCAAATATGTTGGACTAACGTTATGTAAAGCACATTATATATGAGCATGAAGCATTGTATTTTTTATTTTGTAGCGACCGTTAGGTACAATTAACGCTAATAAAAAAGAAACACACATCGTTATGTGTTTTCACTTTAATTAGAATTAATTGTACCTAACGGTCACTGTGAAATAATAAAAAATAAACGCTTCATGCATATTACGTACTTTACATAACGTTAATGCTACATGCTTTGCTTCAGATAATGAATAAAAAACAGAAAATGCATATGATTTGGCTGCAATAAAGTATCGGAGGGGGGAGAGGACGATTACCTACTTTGACATAAGAGATTATCTAATTCACAACGGAACCACAACTATCATCTGAAACACAATACCAGCTAGTCCAACCATCATAATTCAAACAAATGAATTTGGATATGATTTTAAAAAACCAAAACTATTGGCCGCAAACATGAGAACGGAATGTTCATGGACAATAAATATCGCAATCTATCTGACGAGGTTAATACAATTATATCGTAAAATTCAGAACTAGGAATGGAACAAAAAAGGAGCAAAAAATGCGAAGGCATTGACGAATCGAATTACGTCAGCGTGCATGTTGAAGAGAATTCCAATGAACATTGATGAATTGAATGAAGAAGGAAAAAGAATATAAACGGCTATCCATTATAGCTTTGGATGAGTCATTGGGAAAATGTCTTATGTTGGTGAATAACTACATTTATAAATACTTTTATTTTCACATGTATTTCATTATATTGACAACTTAATTAAACAAATCCACTATACTCGATTGTTATGTCATATGAGTGCAAAGTCACTCTGAGTTATTAGGCCATTTATCCTTGATTTTTTTTTTTTTTGCTTTTGTAATGGATGTTGGGTGAATGAACTAAAAAATTCAGTGTAACTATTTGGTTCAAACTAAAAGAACACGATCAGTTTCACAACCAAATATTAATATTATAATGATTCAAAACCTATTCTAACTCAAGTCTATGTTCAACAGGTGATTTTGGTGTTTATTTCTGCGATATTATTTTGTACGAGCATTAGGGCACGCGCTTCGCGCGCGATGAAGGCATCTGAACTGTTCTTGTACAAATTGTATTTGTTTAATACGTTCAAAAGAAAATGGTTTCCACAAATATTTATTCATATTTTTGTGTTGAATCAAACGTGGTTAATTTGAATTTTTACTTCTAAGTTACACTATCCAATTTTTTATTAGTTTAAATTTTTATTTACATTATTAATTAATAAAAACCGATTTTGTAAAATAGTTTATTTGTTAGATCCTATTTTAAAGTGATATTAAGACTTGGTAAATATTTGTAGAGAAAATTTTGAATTTGTAAATAAAGCTTAATTGTCAGATCCTATTTTTAGCGACGTTAAAGTTTACTAATATATGTACAGAGGTATTTTTGTTAGTACATACTGACGCCAAAAGCGTGTGACAGCAGCAAATATATTATAACTATTACTAAAGAAATACATATAAAGGATAATTTTGGAACTTCGCGGTCGGACCAAAAGATTGCACTTTCAATGCAACTATTAATAAAGATTTATTTTTAAATTTCAGTATCTAATTTTTTTGATAGTTTGAATTTATATTTCTGTTATTAGTTAATAAAGAAAGAATTTGTAAAGTAATTTCGTTTGTTATATCATATTTTAATGTGACATTAAGATTTGATTATATTTGAGCGTTTTGAATTTGTAAAAAGTCTATTTATCAGATTCTATTTTCAAGTGATACTAATGTTTATTAATATTTGTAAAGGCACGTGTTGAATTTATAAATTGAGTTTATTTATTAGATTCAAAGATTTGATAACATATATAGATAAGAGTTGAATTATATATAAGTAAATGGCATTTTCGGAAGTTTACGGTCGGATCAAAAGTTCGCTCTTCCAAAACAACTATTAATAAAGATTATCAAGAGATATTTTGGCACGTGCAACGCACGTGCATATAAGCTCTTTATTAAATTATTGAATTTGAAAGTCTTATGTAGTTTAATAAAAATAAACTGAAAATAATAAAAAGTGTAATTTTTTCGTTGGCATAGGGTTTGAACTTGTAATCTTGTTTATGTTTTAAAATTTTCATTTGAAGATAGATGCTAATATCTGTTCACGATGAGATTCGAATTCATGACCTCTTGTTTGCATAGAAGGACATTTTTGAAATTTCACAGTTAGACCAAAAAATTATGATTTTAGTTTTCAACTATTAATAAAGATTAATAAAGATTTATAGATTGCTTAATCTATTTAGAAAGATCTTGCATTACATATTCTAATGCAGCCATGTATATTTGACTCGCTCTCTGAAGTCTAATTATAATTACATTTGAGCAATTCTATTCTGAATAATTGGAATCAACATTTACGTTTGACTACGTCAAAAATAACTGGAGGGAGATTTTATCCCCTGTTTATTGGGAGATCATATGAAATAACAATTTAATATTTAAAATTATATATAGGGGTATTTTGGGAATTTCACGGTCGGACCAAAAGATTGTGCTTTCGAGCCAACTATTATTAAAGATATATGTCATGTTCCATCTAAGTAAAGTCAAGATAAGTGTGGTTATGAATATACTAACACAATATTAAATTTTATCATCTACCTGTGCAATTATCATCTACCTGTAAATTTTCGGTTTGTCCGACTGTTGTTTTCCATTTCAATTAAATATACTTATTTGTTGTGTTTAATCAATTCTATTTATAACAGTGATTAAGTAACCGTGTTTATAATTTGTTTGCAACGCACAACCAGGGCAGGACTACAAATAAATATGACCAAAAGGTAAGCATGTTTGAAGGTATAGTTAAAATTAACGCCTTCTATTAACATAATAATTGATACTTCATGTATACCGAATACGCATTAGTCGATTTACCCAGCTAATCTTTTGGAAATCGTTTTTGAAATTGTATCTTACATACAACGTGTCACTGGGACAACATATCACATGTCAATAAACGTTCGAATTACGCTACGCAAGTTTCGAACTTGTGACCTCTCGCACCAAAGTCGAATCACTTAACCACTTGGACAATGATGCTTGTCATGTAGATTTATTTTACTGCATAGGGAGAAGCCGTGAGTGGTGTGTCTGTTTAACAATTGTTGTAATTACATCAGATTTTCTGTCTTGTTTGACAGATTAAATACATTTGTGTTAGTTATTTTCTGCTCTGTCTTGATGCTCATTATGGACTTTAAAATTATCATATGAATTTTGGGTAGCATAGTATTATAAGTACAGTCTTATTTTTCCAAGTAGTCTAAAAAGTTTTTGCTGCATTGCACCAGCAGCTTTCAAATTGCTTGCAAAGCAGTAAAAATGTCTAATGCAGTACTTAATTCTCTTTTCAGTGTATATTTTTCTTCAGTGGACATGCATTGTACTAAAAAAATTATTTACATTATACCTTGGTACTGTGAACTCTTAACTGACTGGAAGACGAATACCCATCAGTTATGCAATGAAGATTGGTGGTAGAGATTGGAATGTGCATGGTAACTTGCCCTTGCTGCATTTATTTCGCTAGCACTCTAAATTTAGGTGTAAAAATGTGCCAATCATCAAATAGGTTGATTACATATTGTTTTTATTTAGTTGATAACTGTCAGGTTTATTGTAGTTATTAACTATTGTGTGCATCATTTTTTCTGTCATACTCTTAATATCCCGTTCAGTTTATGTTTTAACCACATGGTTCCTGCATTCATATAATGTCGTGTTAACGCGTTAACTATGCCGGTGCTTTTTCCTCTCTCTTTCATGTGTATTTAATAACTTGGACTGGTATCAAACTGACTATCATACTAATGGGCAGATGGGTTGACTGAAATTATTGGTTAATTACTGTTAGATGATAGATATCCTATGCTGTTTTATACTGAAATCATAAACTTGCATACCAATGGAAAATATGTGTTTCATATAATCAGTTTGTGGCTTACACCACCATGCGAACTTTGGTCAAAATAAAGATTTTAATGCTGCTTCTTCGACTTGCGTTGTCAGTTCTTAGTGTAATCATCATTTGCATTTGTCAATCATTTTTTATTTATTTAAGCCAACACATTAAATTTTTTCTATGTAGTGTTTAAAAATTTAATGTCAAAAGGGAAAATAGTGAAGATTGAATTAATACATTGGTTATTCTATTGAATGTTGATTTTTGATAAGTTTTTCACATATATTTCTGTATAAAGGTAAGATGTTATTGCATACTTGCATCAGTGAAGTATGCAATGCTTTTTTTTATGTAGATTGTTGTATGGCTCAATTGTCCTTCAGCGGTTTCTTATCTATGTTCTTTTGGAATTGAAGGATTGAGTTGCTACAGCTTTTAGATGAAGTTTTTCTCATCATTTATGTCACGACAATTTTAGGTGAATGAACAGTTTATTTGATTCAATAACCCACTCTTTACTATTCCCACTATGAAGCTGTGTTTACATCACTTTGAAATTCAAATTTTGGGTTCAAGATTTATTCATACGACATAGGTGAAGCGCCGAGACAGTGTGTTACCACTGCTTTTCCTTACATTTCATATTCTTAGTTTATAAAGAAAAGTATAGCAAACAAATTTAATGATTGATACAATTCATCCACTTTGAGTCTTGGCGCAACGGTTGGTCACCCGCATGATGATCTGGGCAGCCTCTTAGCAATGCGAGGGGAAGACTGTGTACATTATCAACCTCTCTAGAGCCTGCTATCGTACGGATGCCTCGTACACTGGGTTCCACTTTTATACAATTCGTCCACTTTGATACAATACATTACCTTTATTTCCCAAATTCCATTTCTGTTACTCTTACGAAACAATTTATGGCCGCTGCAAATTTAACTGATACCGTTCGTTACCTAAAAGTAAAATAAGCATTTTCATAATTGTGTATAACAAATGTACTTTACATTTAGTACAAAACTACATAACATTCGTGTATTATCCTGTGATAATAATCTCACTTAATTTTACCATATTCAACAAATGCTTTTGCTATCAGTAATATCCATGTCAGTTTACCTTTTTCATTCAAAGTTTTTGATATTTCAATCATTTTCGGGTGATTAATCATTTTGTTGACAATATGGGTAATGGGATATTAGATGCGTTTGATTCTAAAAAGTGTTATAGGAGTGAACGAATTATTTCTCTCACATCTTTAAAATGATATATAATCCAAAATAAAGATGATGATGGAATTTCATTCTATTTCAAAAGATATATTATTATGGAATTAAACTAATAACAATGAGACAAAGTGTGTGGAAGCATAAGAAATTAATTCACAAGTATCACCTATTAACTCATAAATACAGTCAACAATTTTTATAAGGTCTTATTCGTAAGCTCAATAATAGCAAAAATACGGTAATAGAAATAAAGTAAAAGCATTCTGACATGCTACCTAGAAATTGTTGTTAGCAATATATGTTTATAGCTTTTAATAAAATTAAAAGCTAAAAGTTGTATTTATATATATATTCCACTTGAATAGTAGGTGGATGATGGTTAAAACAAAAGAAAATGGATAAAATTGTGTAATTATGAAAGATTGGTATAAACTCGTGCTTCGTACATGTATTCAACAAAGAACCTAACATAGAATTTTAGCATTGTAACGGGATGAGTATAAAAACAGACTATTTACGAAGGCATAACCACAACAGTTATGTCCTATATGGAATGCAAACAATGGATTTATTTATATCTTGTGCATTATAATTACAGTTGATATTAAGGTATATAATGCAGAAATATATAGTATGTGAATAAAATAACGATTTACGAATTAGTTGATAAAAGTATTTAACCCTACAAACTGAAATTAATATATTTAAAAGCAACAGAGGGCGTGCACATGGAAAAATGGGAGCCTTTTCTTATTATAAGCCTGTCAAATAAGATACAACAAAATATATGTTAGCAACTAAAAAGAAATGCGCAAGACGAATAATAAATAATTGTAAATTTTCGTCTGTTGAAGAAATAAAGCATATAAGCATCTGGAAGAAATACGGTATAAAGTGAAATAATGTTACCTGGTGGGGGCAAAAAGTGACCTAATGAAGGTTTAAATTAGCGCAAAAAATACACTTGCAATACTGTGAAATACATTCTGACTTCGAGAGCGATAGAAAAACCATTACTGCATCAGACTACATGACAGTTGCCACATTCCACCATGTTTAATACTCCATTGTGTCAACGTTGTAAATATACCAAATGATACATCAGTTAGACAACTAACAGGTTTATGTATATGTTTTTCATCCATATAAATGAAAAGCAGATCAAAGTTTATTTATTTATACTAAATTATTCAAACAAATTAATTTTTCCTAACTTTTGAATAAACATGATCAATTTGTTTACTATAGAAGTTTATGATCACACTGCATCTGCAGCTGTTGTAGTGTTTTGACAAGGAGGCTGAATGCTTGATCAAACACACCGCTAACAATATGATTGAGCTATCCAAGTTGGCCAGACAATAATACTGAATTGTGCATCTACTATGCAACCCTATGATCTCATTTTTTTCCTCCTTTAATCCACTGTGAATTATAAAACATGTGAAACTTGCTGACGTTGTAGTTTACAAGTTTACTTACCTAACTACACATTTGTACCACTTTGTCACCAAAATGGAAATGCTTATCCACTCTGTTTTATTATTCCTCTTCCAACTGATATCTTCTACAAAATGCGTGTAACAGGAGTATGGCGCTAAATTAGTTGACAAACTATTCAAGCAACATTGTGGAACGGAAGCTCAATTGGAATTTAGACCAACGAAATGCGACATAATCAACCGATGGAAGACAGCTACAATCAGTTGAATTTCAAACATCCATCATCCTTATGAGCCAATAGATCAGAATCCTATAAATCTGGTATAAAATTACTCTATTACTATTACCTTTGATGTAGTTCTTAGTTTACCCTCAAATGCTAATAGTTTAAGATATCATCTTACTAATAACCAAAGAACAAGACTGCTTTATCTTGAACAATTTTGACTGCTGAGTCAAATACAGTTGAGGGAATAAGTATGCTACTTCATCCCACTTATTACGCCTACCGGTTATTTTTATTAAATTTTTGATCTTTTTAACCAAAATTTCTGTATGTTATTCGGCTTCTGCAACTAAGGGAAAAAAGAAAGTGGATCGGGTTTGTCTAATGTCTAACGCTACCGGCGCTCCAAGCCGCTACCGGCGCAATCTCACGCCTAATGTCTAACGCTTGTTGTTCCCTTTGCTTCGTCTTCTCAACTTAGTTACTTTTTATTTCTTTATGTATTCAAGTAAGTTAATAAAATTTAATTTAGTAATTTATAAATAATTAGTGTTCAGTAGTTCAATTAATTTAAGTTAGGTAAAAGTTAAGTTAAATTTGAACTTTTTATTTAAGTTAAATTTTAGTTAATGATTAAAAGTGATTGGTTTAATTTTAACTTTAATTTAAGGTTAATTAACTTTAATTCAATTTTTAAGTTTAAGTTTATTTAATATTAATTTAATTTCAATTTAATTTTAATATAAAGCCTTGCTAATTTTAATTTGATATTAATTCAAAGTTTAGATAACGTTAATTTGATTTTAATTTTAGTTAATTTTATTTTGAATTTGAAGTTTAGTTTGATTAAAATTGGATATTAGTGATCAGAAGTTGAATTAAATTTCAAGCATTGTGTTGAACGCTTAAACTTGAACAATTTATGCTTTCTAGCTTTTGGTTGCACTTTATGTATTTTTGATAATTTGACATAATGTTGGTCAAGATTGTCATTTGTGATTTAGTATCTAGTAGCTAGCGCTTTTTTATTTGCAAAAAGTTTGTCTATAAACCTGTTTTAACACTAAACTTATCATTTTTATTGTCAATTTATAATGTAGTTTTTTTAGAGCAGAAAAAAGCGCAGTGTTGTATAAAAGACGCATAAAAAGCCCAAGGCGCAAGTTTGACGCTTTAGCGTCTTAACTACCTTTATTCTAACATGTCTTACACGCTGTAATTGCTGTACACTAACAAGTTAGGAATTCACTTCTTTGCCTAAGTGAAATGTTTCATGTTTTGCTTCATATACTACAAACATACTTCAAATGTGCAATATGAGTACTACTTCCCAAAAAATATTTAAAATTAAGGGTTAAAAATCATAACCAACATTTGAATGATTCAAGCACTCATTGGTCTATCCTACTCTCTTTATCAAGAGGCACAGGTTTTCTTGCCAGATACTAGTTATATAAATAATATGTCGGTAACTTTTAAAGAAGTACAGACTGTAAGATATTATCAGATTAGTAATTTATGTATAAATAAAGAAAATTAAGATTTTGGAAGTTAAGCATGGTGCTATTGCAACTTATTCTAAGTTGTATACATGTAGGAGCAGATGCAACTGGAGTATCTCCTTGTATATCAATTGACTCAAAAGCGTACAACTTCGGCTCAAGTGTTAGGCAAAACCAATATTGTCGCCTACTGTAAGAAGAAAGTTCAAAACAGCAATGTCAACAGGGTAGCAGTTATCCCGCCATAACAGTTCCAATTAATACAAGAGCAGCATATAAATTATACAGGTGGTGCTGTATGAACATTCAGGCAATCCCCACTCTGTTCGCGTCAAATCAGGTGCTATGTTCAACTGTCACAACAATGAGACAAGTGAGAGATAATGCATTTATCCAGCTGTTTTGGTCCAATTAGTTTTACGTGACATTGGTGAAAGTGGGGAAGATTGGGGTATCTGCTGCCACTGATGGAGAGACCAGGAAAACTTTCACACCTTTGAAATGTATTGATTTTGACGGCACTCATACTCCTACTCACCTCTTATATCATTTGAATCTAGGCTTCAGATTAGCGTGGATCTACCCGATCTGCATTCATACTCCTACTCACCTCTTCTTCGACTGTGGTGGCAGTTGCATCGATCTATGTGGAGCTCCCTGTTTGGTCTTCGATTTTGGACAGCAGGATGCTAATGTCGATTAGAATCAATTTGAGTCTGACATGGCCTATATATTCCTCGTGTATGAACAATTAAAGAACAGATGCATACTTGATTCTTCTGCATTTCCACCTAAGTTACATGTGTTTTCCAATTCATCCAATGTTGTATTCTTTTTATTTGTTGATACTTTATTCATTAAAGTAAAGGGTGTAGTCGTTGACATTATCAGGGAACTGCTTTTATTCCAACCTGATAACTCCACCGAAGTTGCTCTCCGCTTATTCTGGATGCTTCCCAGGGCGATTTGAGTGATAATTTACCTTTGCTGGCTTTGCATTCCCATTCGTCATATCTATTTTCACTGTGAATGCTAACCTGTTATACTGAATCACATGCATGTCTTGGCAAGATGACATTTGTGAAGCGCCATTCATTATGATTTATGTTGCTACATACTGAATAATATTGAGTGTGAAAAAGCACCATCTAATAAACAAACTACTTTGCTAATAAACAAACTCCTATATGCATGTACGCACGCGTTACATTTGTACGCACATCAAAATACAATACAAATACACCATTCTCTCCCAAATAATTCCTTTATTTTAAGTAGGCTATACTCTAACTAACTTGTAACATCCATTAAATTACCAACAATATTATATTTAAAAATGAACTTAACCTGCTTGCAACCAATTTTTGTAAATGACAGCCTTCAAAAAGTTGAAATTATTGTTTGTGATGTTAACGATGCAGTGTTAGTCTTATAATTATCTAACCATACATTTTTGTTAAAAAAATTCAGATGACAATGATAGGAATGCTTGCTAGATGGGGCGTGGATAGAAGCTAAGTTGTAGGATTATGTCACACTGCTTCAGAGGAAATATCAGGAACTTTGAGAATTGTTTCATCAGCGGTTTAATGATTATTGTCTAAGATATATTTTGATATTATATAATTTTAATCATTTTAGAGAATCAGCATTGCCGCCATTTTCACCAAAACCACCTCCATGTCCTTTGTTGTAATACCTCCACCTCTATTCTCTCACTGTCAGATAGTATTACTAAGGAACACTGTTTGATAAGACAGTGAATAAGAGGATATTTGGCTGTCAATATTCAATTTGGCTAACACTGACAAATATTATAAAAAATCATAAATCCACTCACTATACATACACGGTATCAACAAAAAACAAAAAACACGTGAGTTTCCACGGTAAATTAGTACACAATATAAGAAAACAATCGAAAACATGAGTCATAAAACATAGCGATGATAAACAAAAGAAGATATATACAAATTCAAGTGGATCTACAGAAGTAAATCAAAAACCATCACCTCATAAATATACATAGTATGCTCAATATACACATTTCAACAGCTCATATATACATGTGGCCACATAAATATATATGATACACAAATTTACCAACAACTTAATCTCCTACTATGGTCAACGTGCACATGGTGGTCGCTTCGTCTCTGAATATAAAATGTCTCGGACTGATCCGAGTATTACATGAATAACACAAAGGTTAGACTATGTATAGAATGTAAATATCAATATCACAGAAACTGGCATGGTTAACAAACATATATCTCGCAATGACATGTAACGTCACTAACATAGCGACCTATCACATAACAATGCACATGTATTGTGACGCCCCACCTCTATACCCACGCTAGCCAAGAACATTACGCTGAATGCTGTCAACTAGCACGGAGAATAAGGCTGTTGAGGAGCGACCATCCGTGTAATTGCTTTGTGCGAGCATCGATATGTCAGATGATATAACATGCAATACTTTATCAAGAGGAAATCCGACATAACGACACAAACTCAAAGCTACTACACAGTGGCTATAATATCTTCGGAAACGAATACAGAAATAAACATAACATAAATCAGTCACAGATAATTCATATCACAAAGGCGGAAGAAGATATGAATATATAATTAACACATGGAAGTGTATATCAGAGTAGTGGTCTAAAAAGATCCACAATAATACAAAAGAATAGCAACACGTGCTATACAAAAAGAATACAACTATGAGTCTATATCTCAAGTGTATACAACAAAATAATCTACTAATCTAAGTAGTTTGCCAAAAGTCAGAGTAATGAATCCCTGGGGAGAAGTCAAGCAGAAGCACCTGTAACATCTCGGTCTGACCCGAGTATTATTTAATAAGAAAATAATAAACGGATCAGTCTAACTATAAATATCAGATGAAACGATATAGGATAAGAGATATGACTAAACACATAATAATCACAATGCCAAGCTGTGATATATATAAGTAGTTGAAAATCATCAAGCGATTATTCAATGTCACAAAATCTACACAAGAATCAAAGAAACGTCATACTCCTAATTTCGTTCACCAAACCATAAATATTGACGATAATATCAATGTCAATCACAAATGTCAATGACGCACAAATTCACCAATGCACAAATATCGATAAAGCTTATCAATGGAAATCACGAAAATTGGTGAAGCATAAATTCTAGAAATCATCTCAAGAAATCCAGTCAATGACACACGAATTCACCTATGCACAGAAGTTGATAAATCATATCAATAGAAATCACAAAAATAGACGAAGAAGAAAATTCCAGAATTCGACACACGAAATCCAGAAATCACACAAAATAGGGGGGAGGCCTATCACACGAACGGGAGCATGAAAACTCACCAACATATGTATCACACGAACGAGACGCTATCTCATGGTAGCTAGCCATTAATTTTTGACACACGAACGGCCCGAAGACCATGGGGCGCTACCCCACATATGTGAGTTGAAACTCACACAAACGGGGTTTAGTCTCCCTCGTAGACAAAGAGACATCGCACATTGCTAGTCTAAATCACAAAGATGATCGTCATGATCAACGAGAAGTGTCAATTACACTAAGCTAGTAAATATATGAGTTTAGCTTCATGTCCCATAACTACTTGCTTAACTTAAATATTTACGAACAAACTGTAGATCTCCACTATAAAATTGTCACAAGAGATTCAATCGAACAAGTCCAAGAATTAACCGACAAAGTGAACGCAAGCGTTTCATACCACTTGTTTTACTAAGTCGTTTAATTAGATTTCTCATACGAGTGAGGTAAATGTTTGTATATACTAATAGATTGGAAAACGGTTTTATAAACGAATTTGGTATTGAAAATATAGTTGAAATTGTTTTGAGGAAAGAGTTTTGATATTTACCACTAGTATTGAAACCTTTATATTTTTAAAGTGACAAATCACAAAGATGATAGTAGAACAATTGATCATCAAAATTCACATACGAAGACGTGAATAAATCACAAAGAAATCGATATCAAATCCATCAAAGTGGATATTTCCAAAAATTCCAAAATAGAAGTCATCATAGTTGAATAAGTGATAACAACAACTAGGAATCAAAACGAATCGATATAAATTGGATACCAAGCAAAACTAGGCTCAAATAGGCATTGTGGACAAATAGAAGCAGGTCAGTCGACTGGCTCATTGAGTTCATTCGACTGAACTCAGTCCCCAAAAATCCGCGGGATACTGGTCAGTCGACTGAACTCAGTGGGTCAGTCGACTGACTGCAGTAAACAGAGCCCTTAGGCTCTGCAGGAAGCCTTCAAACTGCATTTTAGCTTCAGCCAGTCGACTGACTTGGAAGTCCAGTCGACTGACTGGAGCTAAGGCAGTTTTCTCTGCCTAAAAATGGAAGGTGAAACCCTTCCAATTCGCAACCGGAGAAGCTTCGGGCACTAAGGGATTACGCCAATCAGCAACCCAGCCCAATAAGCTCTTCGATGCGTCACCAAAAACAAGTTCAAACTACAAGGCTATGATTTTTGAAGATTTGAACTCGAAACACTAAAAATTGGAATATACAACAAATCAATCCAAACCAAAACCAAATGCACATGAATATGTGTTAGGAATTCATACCTAACAATCGAAGATAATCATAGACCTAGATGTGAGATTAAAAATCTCACCTTTTTACAAAATCAAACAATAAGAAGCTTGAAAGAAAATGGAGAATCAACCTCTCTTCAACACAACCCAAATGAGCTTGAATCTATGCTCAAAACAAGAACAATTCCCAAAATTAGGTTTAGGAATTTCTGAAATTGGTAAGAGAATAAGTTGGAGAAGAAGAAGAGAATGCTTACCAATGGGTTCTTCTATTAGTTTGGAGCTAGAGTTGATTTGCAAGAGAAAACTAGGGTTTTGGAGTTTTAATTTCCAATCTCTCTCACCATTATTGCCTTAGAACTGAAAAGAGGAAAAAGTGAGGGTGAATGGGGAAGAGTGGTTCAGTTTTGAGTATAAGTTGGCTAGTGGGCTGAACCCAAACTCAAACCCAAAGTGACAAAGGTCAAATTTTTGACTAACTCCAAATATATCAAAGTTTATACTCAAAAAGGTCGCAAACGGCATTTTGAACTCAATGGAGGTGGTCTCGAGTCCTAATTCGACCGTATGCAAAAAGTAGCTTTTCGGACTAAAATCCGATTAACGATAAAATATTTAAATAAAATATTTAAATATAAAATCGATAAATATGCGGGTTGTTACAGACTCCCCTCCTTAAAGAAATTGCGTCCTCACAATATTTAAGAAGAAGATATGTAGTAACAACCATAAAAGCATATTCAACACAAAAGAAATTTGAAATAAGAAGTTCACCTCAAAGAGCACGAGAAAGTAAGTCCGGATGTGTTCGCTCGATGTACTCTCTAGATTCCCAAGAACAATCCTTAGGATTTGAAGACCATTGGACTTTAACAAGCGGAACATCTTTATTTCGAAGACGTTTGACCTCCAAAGCAATAATTCGAGTAGGACGCTGCTCAAGTTAAATTCGGTGAAACTTCAATCTCCTCCACAACACCGGGCTCAAGAATAGATCATAATTTCGAAGACATTTCCGAAGTTGAGAAACGTGAAACACGTCATGGATAGCAGAAAATCTAGCCGGTAATAAAAGGCGATAAGCCATGGAACCAATACGTTCAGTGATAGAAAATGGCCCAATATATCGAGGCGCCAATTTTCCCGATCGACTGAAACGTACAACACCCTTCATTGGTGAAACACGAATAAAAACAGAGTCTCCAACAGAAAATTCTAATTTCCTTCTCCGGTTATCGGCATAGGATCTTTGTCTACTCTGGGATTCTTTCATCCTATGGCGAATAAGATCAATCTTTTCTGTGGAATCATGAATAAAATCTGGACCTAAAACCAGCTTCTCACATGTCTCAAGCCAACAAGAAGGAAATCGGCATGGCCTTCCGTAGAGTGCCTCAAAAGGTGCCATACCAATACTAGATTGGAAGCTATTATTATAGGAAAATTCAACAAGAGAAATATGATCTTCCCAACTTCCACCAAAATCAAGAACACATGCATGAAGAAGATCTTCAAGAGTTTGATTCACATGCTCGGTTTGTCCATCGGACTGAGGATGATAAGCGGTGCTAAAATTAAGCTTCGTTCCCAAAGCTTTTTGAAGACTCTTCCAAAATCCACTAGTAAACAATGGATCACGGTCGCTAACAATAGAAGTAGAAACTCCATGCAATTTAACAATCTCTTTAACAAAGAGTTTGGCCAAAAGAGGAACGGTTCGGTTAGACCGAACGGGAATAAAATGGGCGGATTTAGTAAGTCTATCGACAATCACCCATAAGCTATCATGACCCGAACGAGAACGGGGAAGGCCATCTATAAAATCCATGGAAATTTGGTCCCACTTCCAAATTGGAATTTCTAAAGGTTGCAATAACCCACCGGGCCTTTGATGTTCGGCTTTAACAAGCTGGCAAGTCATGCAACACTTAACAAAGTTAGCAATATCAAATTTCATTCCCTCCCAATAATATAGTCGCTTCATATCCGCGTACATTTTACTACTACCAGGATGAATGGTGAATTTAGAACGATGAGAATCTTCTAAAATATCCTTACGAAGATCAATAATATTTGGTACGATAAGTCTACCAAATTTTCGAATGCCGCCACGAGAATCGATATCAAATTCTCTCATCCTTCAACATCACCTCTATTCTTAATATTTTGGCCAAGATGAGCCAAGTCGGGATCTAGCCTTTGAGCTTCAAGAATGCGGTCTAAAAGAGAAGGATGAGCCTCAAGGCTACATAAAACAAATGATGAGCATATATCGGATACGCGGTCTCGAATCTCACAAGTGGATAAGATCTCGAGATCGTTCCATTCGGATATCATCATAGAAACAATAGCTTGTTGTTTACGGCTAAGAGCATCGGCGACACGATTACCCTTACCGGGAGTATAAAGAATATCAAGATCATATGGTGCAAGAAATTCGAGCCAACGCTGTTGACGCAAATTAAGTTCCTTTTGAGAGAATAAATACTTCAAGGACTTATGATCGGTATAAAGAACAAATTTCTCTCCTAAAAGACAATGACGCCAAATACGAAGGGCGAAAACAATAGCCGCGAGTTCTAAATCATGAGTGGCATATCTAGTCTCAGCAGGCTTCAATTGCCTAGAAGCATAAGCAATAACACGTTCTCTTTGCATAAGAACGGCACCCAAACCAACGCGACTAGCATCGGTATAAACAACGAAATCTTGATTCCCCTCGGGAATAACGAGAATAGGAGCATCAGAAAGAAGCTCTTTTAATTTCTGAAAAGAAGCTTCACATTTGTCCGACCAAATGTATTTAACACCTTTCCTCGTCAAGCTAGTGAGAGGCACGGCAATCTTAGAAAAGTCTTTGATAAAACGACGGTAATAGCCCGCCAATCCGAGAAAACTACGAATCTCTGTCACACTCTTCGGTCTCTTCCAATCTTGAATCGATTCAAGCTTTGAAGGATCCACGGAAATTCCGGACTCGGAAATAATATGACCGAGAAACTTCACACGAGATTGCCAAAAATGACATTTAGAAAATTTTGCCTTTAAACAATTACTCCAAAGAGTTTACAACACAATCCGAAGATGCTTCTCATGCTCCTCCTCGGTTTTAGAATACACAAGAATATCATCGATAAAGATGAGAACAAACCGGTCGAGAAAGTCTTTGAAAACTCTATTTATAAGGTCAACGAAATAGGCCGGAGCATTCGTTAGACCAAATGGCATAACAAGCCATTCATAAGATCCATAACGAGTACGGAACGATGTCAAAGGAATACTATCCTCTGCAATACGAAGCTGATGAAATCCATTAGCTAAGTCTAATTGTGAAAAGATTCTAGCACCACTAAGTTGATCGAATAGATCATCAATCCGAGGTAAAGGATATTTATTTTTGATAGTAAGATCATTAAGCTTGCGGTAGTCAACGCAAAGCCTAAGTGTTCCATCAGATTTCTTCACAAAAATAGCTGAAGCTCCCCAAGGCGAAGAACTAGAGCGAATAAATTGCTTCGTCTCCAATTCGGATAATTGTTTACGCATCTCCTCGTTTTCTTTATTGGACATACGATATGGAGGACGAGTGATAGGTTGAGCTCCAGGAATAAGATTAATTCTGAACTCAATTGCTCGCTTAGGTGGTAATCCTAAAACGGGCTCGAATATGTCGGAAAATTCACAAACGACGTGAATAAGAGAAATAATATCGCCCTCATCATCATCATCGTCATCACGAGGATTTAAAGAATATAAAGATGCAACCAAGCTGGAATCTGAATCTTTAAGATTAATAGAAATCTGCTTAACAGATTGAGGATGTCGAAGATGAATAGTCCGCTCAGGACATAGGATATGAGCTTCATAAAGTTTAAGCCAATCCATTCCCAAAATCATTCCAAAGCCTAAATAACGCATGACATGCAAATCGGCTAGGAAAGGAAAATCACACAAAATAATCTCGACATCTTTACACAATAAACTGGTTGTTGCGGATCCACCAACCGGATTCGCAATTCTCAAAGAAGTCATTAAACACAAAACATCCAAAGAAAAAGTATCAACAAGTTCTTTTGATATAAAAGAATGGGACGCACCCGTATCAAAAAGAACTCGAATAGGATGATCACGAAATAAAATAATTCCATCCAGAATAGAATGAGAAATACCTTGGCCACGAGATGTGTTGCCAGGGGCTTGAGCAACGTTAAGCTTTCCCTCCCTCCTATTTTGACGTTTGGGACATACATGCATAAAATGGTCCGGGCTTTTGCAATAGCGACAAGTACGAGGCTTTGAACACTTGTTCACAAAATGGTCTTTCGAACCACAATTATAGCATTTCCCTTGAGTAGAGGAAAAGGTCTTTTCAGCAGGAGTTGCTTGCCTCCCTTTCTTATTGGGATAAGGGCCTTTGAATTTGTTTGGCCTCTTCTTGTTGTTGAAGTTTGGTTTGGAACCCACCACTTCAACATCATTCTCCCTATCCGCCTCTTCAAGACGAAGAGCGATATCAACGAGTTGGTCGAAAGAAACTTCTAATTTTAGAAGTAATGGCTTCTTGAGATTTCTGTTTAAGCCATAGACGAACCTCTGGTTCTTCTTTAAAGGGGTGTTGATGTATTCAACCCCATATTTGGAAAGCGACTCGAAGGAGGCGACGTAATCAGTCACGGAGGACTCACCTTGAACAAGGTCTATAAATCGTCGAGCCAATGTCACTTTCTCTGCTTCCGGTACAAATTTCAACTCGAAGCATTCCCGAAATTTCTCCCAGGTGAGATCCGCTTCATTAATCTCAGAAATAAGAAGCTCGTACCAGTCCAATGCTCTTTCTCGGAGCATACTAGAGGCCACCTGGACTCGGTGAAGGTCAATAAGATTCATGCGAGAAAAGATTCGATCACATGACCTTAGCCAAACCTGTACTTCAATAACAGTTTCGGAACCTTTGGATGGCTCCCCACCCAAATTAGTGTAATCGCTGCACAAGCGTGCAAATCCCGACTTTGGGTGAGTAGGTTCCGGGTTAGCTCCAGCTGCTTGAGCATTCGTCACTAAATCAAGAAGCTGTTGAGCAGTCATAAAAACTCCGTCCTGGGGTGGAGTGCTAGATGGCACGGCTCTGGGGCGGCCTGGTCTAGACATTTCTCTTCCTTTAGAAAGAAAGAAGAAGAAGAAAAAGGTTATTCACCAAATTGAATATCAAGCAATCTTGATAGATAAACAAGGGATCATAAGGAAAATAGGATGAATCGGTACGAAGACTCGAATTAAATCCTAAAGCACGACTCCTAAGGTAGACTTAGGACGATGATCCTTGTTATATTATTCCATATTGTTCCGAAGTTTGGCTCCGATACCAAGCTGTGACGCCCCACCTCTATACCCACGCTAGCCAAGAACATTAGGTGAATGCTGTCAACTAGCACGGAGAATAAGGCTGTTGAGGAGCGACCATCCATGTAATTGCTTTGTGCGAGCATCGATATGTCAGATGGTATAACATGCAATACTTTATCAAGAGGAAATCCGACATACCGACACAAACTCAAAGCTACTACACAGTGGCTATAATATCTTCGAAAATGAATACAGAAATAAACATAACATAAATCAGCCACAGATAATTCATATCACAAAGACGGAAGAAGATATTAATATATAATTAACACATGGAAGTGTATATCAGAGTAGTGGTCTAAAAAGATCCACAATAATACAAAAGAATAGCAACACGTGCTATACAAAAAGAATACAACTATGAGTCTATATCTCAAGTGTATACAACAAAATAAACTACTAATCTAAGTAGTTTGCCAAAAGTCAGAGTAATGAATCCCTGGGGAGAAGTCAAGCAGAAGCACCTGTAACATCTCGGTCTGACCCGAGTATTATTTAATAAGAAAATAATAAACGGATCGGTCTAACTATAAATATCAGATGAAACGATATAGGATAAGAGATATGACTAAACACATAATAATCACAATGCCAAGCTGTGATATATATAAGTAGTTGAAAATCATCAAGAGATTATTCAATGTCACAAAATCGACACAAGAATCAAAGAAACGTCATACTCCTAATTTCGTTCACCAAAGCATAAATATTGACAATAATATCAATGTCAATCACAAAAGTCAATGACGCACAAATTCACCAATGCACAAATATCGATAAAGCTTATCAATGGAAATCACGAAAATTGGTGAAGCATAAATTCTAGAAATCATCTCAAGAAATCCAGTCAATGACACACGAATTCACCTATGCACAAAAGTTGATAAATCTATCAATAGAAATCACAAAAATAGGCGAAGAAGAAAATTCCAGAATTCGACACACGAAATCCAGAAATCACACAAAATAGGGGGGAGGCCTATCACATGAACGGGAGCATGAAAACTCACCAACATATGTATCACACGAACGAGACGCTATCTCATGGTAGCTAGCCATTAATTTTTGACACACGAACGGCCCGAAGACCATGGGGCGCTACCCTACATATGTGAGTTGAAACTCACACAAACGGGGTTTAGTCTCCCTCGTAGACAAAGAGACATCGCACATTACTAGTCTAAATCACAAAGATGATCGTCATGATCAACGAGAAGTGTCAATTACACTAAGCTAGTAAGTATATGAGTTTAGCTTCATGTACCATAACCACTTGCTTAACTTAAATATTTACGAACAAACTGTAGATCTCCACTATAAAATTGTCACAAGAGATTCAATCGAACAAGTCCAAGAATTAACCGACAAAGTGAACGCAAGCGTTTCATACTACTTGTTTTACTAAGTCGTTTAATTAGATTTCTCATACGAGTGAGGTAAAGGTTTGTATATACTAATAGATTGGAAAACGGTTTTATAAACGAATTTGGTATTGAAAATATAGTTGAAATTGTTTTGAGGAAAGAGTTTTGATATTTACTACTAGTATTGAAATCTTTATATTTTTAAAGTGACAAATCACAAAGATGATAGTAGAACAATTGATCATCAAAATTCACATACGAAGACGTGAATAAATCCCAAAGAAATCGATATCAAATCCATCAAAGTGGATATTTCCAAAAATTCCAAAATAGAAGTCATCATAGTTGAATAAGTGATAACAACAACTAGGAATCAAAACGAATCGATATAAATTGGATACCAAGCAAAACTAGGCTCAAATAGGCATTGTGGACAAATAGAAGCAGGTCATTCGACTGGCTCATTGAGTTCAGTCGACTGAACTCAGTCCCCAAAAATCCGCGGGATACTGGTCAGTCGACTGAACTCAGTGGGTCAGTCGACTGACTGCAGTAAACAGAGCCCCTAGGCTCTGCAGGAAGCCTTCAAACTGCATTTTAGCTTCAGCCAGTCGACTGACTTGGAAGTCCAGTCGACTGACTGGAGCTAAGGCAGTTTTCTCTGCCTAAAAATGGAAGCTGAAACCCTTCCAATTCGCAACCGAAGAAGCTTCGGGCACTAAGGGATTACGCCAATCAGCAACCCAGCCCAATAAGCTCTTCGATGCGTCACCAAAAACAAGTTCAAACTACAAGGCTATGATTTTTGAAGATTTGAACTCGAAACACTAAAAATTGGAATATACAACAAATCAATCCAAACCAAAACCAAATGCACATGAATATGTGTTAGGAATTCATACCTAACAATCGAAGATAATCATAGACCTAGATGTGAGATTAAAAATCTCACCTTTTTACAAAATCAAACAAGAAGAAGCTTGAAAGAAAATGGAGAATCAACCTCTCTTCAACACAACCCAAATGAGTTTGAATCTATGCTCAAAACAAGAACAATTCCCAAAATTAGGTTTAGGAATTTCTGAAATTGGTAAGAGAATAAGTTGGAGAAGAAGAAGAGAATGCTTACCAATGGGTTCTTCTATTAGTTTGGAGCTAGAGTTGATTTGCAAGAGAAAACTAGGGTTTTGGAGTTTTAATTTCCAATCTCTCTCACCATTATTGCCTTAGAACTGAAAAGAGGAAAAAGTAAGGGTGAATGGGGAAGAGTGGTTCAGTTTTGAGTATAAGTTGGCTAGTGGGCTGAACCCAAACTCAAACCCAAAGTGACAAAGGTCAAATTTTTGACTAACTCCAAATATATCAAAGTTTATACTCAAAAAGGTCGCAAACGGCATTTTGAACTCAATGGAGGTGGTCTCGAGTCCTAATTCGACCGTATGCAAAAAGTAGCTTTTCGGACTAAAATCCGATTAACGATAAAATATTTAAATAAAATATTTAAATATAAAATCGATAAATATGCGGGTTGTTACATGTATCATCATCCATATGAAAGTAAAGTCGATCTACCAATCATATAGTATAGTAACATAATGGGTGAAACATCCACACATATCCAACCATCATCAATACACAAGAAATGATCACACGGCATATGGATGCACACAACAAGGTCTAAGATTATCTTCCAGATAATCATAAAGTAGACATACACCGGATCTGTCATACTCATACAAGTGAAACAAACAAGCATCCAAACAACCAAACATATAACATCAACACACATCAATAAAGAATAGGCTAACACCTCAAAGCCCTGATTATCCTCCATTTTAATCTCATGTACGGGGATTGACCATACATTAGACACACAATCTCAAGTATTGTCATCAACTTAAATTCATACTACATCAAACTCAAGGAGGTGTTCAAAGGTTGTATGTCTATCTTTCGCACATCATAACCAGATGGGAGATTAGCAGCCATCGCTTGCTCTAGGAACTACACACATGTCCGTCGAACACTGATCCTATAGTCTTTAGTTACCTGGACAACTATCGTGACCAATATCCATCGGGTTCAAGTCTACGTTATGCAATGATCACAATCCTACAAGTCCCCAAATGGTAACAGACTACTGGCCTATGTGACATGGGGCAAAGCACAAAGCAGCAGCACACATCTATGTTATACAAGGTGTGTCACAAATACGGGGCACGACCCCATAATAAGGCTGCTAGGATGGATACTTGTCTAATCTAGTTTATTTCTCACCAAAATAATAGGACTGCATGAAAAATGATAGACATCCATATGTATGTCTATAGGCACACGACTATGCTTACCCCAACAAGCGTTACCTCATGTATTCAACATAGGCAATACCTCAGTATTGCTTATCCCGGTATGGTTGAATCTACTTACAATAAGTAATCATACAAACATCAGCTCATGCGTCCCATATATCTGATGTTACTTGCTCATTTACTCAATTTGTAAACAACACTCGCTCTATAGGCTAATAGTCTATGTAACAAATCCAAAGAATAACTGAAGAAATATTACCGAACATCTCATACTAGATAATAATATTATAACTCAATTTATTCAATTTCCTCATTGCAAAGAAAATATAAGCAAACAAAGCCCACAATTCATTTTGAAGCAAGATTTAATTTTTTTATTCATAGAAAAATATATTAAACTTTTCAACTCTTTATATACTTTAAAAGTTAAGAACACCGATTTCTTCGTTTATTAAGAACCAAATATAAGGAGTTCAAAACTTTTAATACATATCTAAACCTTTTTTTTAAGTTAAAATCATAGAAAACTCTTTTATAATCAACCCTTATTTGTAGAAATCATCTCCTATTTTTCTACAATTGAATATAATTTTTAGCCGACCCCAACTTGTTTTGGGTTCCATCTCTAGCCGACCCCAACTTGTTTGGAAATAATGGCTTTGTTGTTGTTGAATATAATTTTTAAATGAATTTATAAGATTCAAATATCAGTTTATATTTACATTAAACCGTAAATATACTTTTAAAATCTCTTTTTTATACTAAAAAATCATATAAAACCCTTTTAAAATTAATAATATTTATCATAAATCATTTCATAATTTTTTAAAATTATTTGGATTTTGAACGAATATTTAAACTGATATACATATAACACATATAATCTACTACTAATGCATACAAAGCAATCAAAAAATGATTTAGACAAGAAATTGGTGATTTTGGGTTCTTAACAGTTTACAGTGCACACAAAATCAACCAAATTCGTCCAACATCTCAACAAATTCATGTATACATCTTAAGTAGACATAGATGTGAGTAAATAATCACTCACCTTAGCAATAACAATCACTAATCTTTCACTCGCACTTCACTACACTTCTAAAATCCAATTTTTTCATTCACTATTACCCCAAACTCGAATAAAAGTTAAATTTGACAACTCCCGTAGGTGTAGATTCTTGTTTATAAGCTCATATCCTAATTTCGTAATTTATAAAATTTAATTTGAATTTTGAATGGGTGGTTAGGGAAAAGATTTTTGCTTCAGGAAACGGGGAAAAAGATAAATGAAGCTAGGGAGATGACTTTTTGAATGAACAAAGAAAGCTCTAGAATTTTAAAGAGTAACTCTCTTTTATTTTGCTTGGGCTTATGGACTTCTACAATGCACCATTTCATTTGTTTTCTTTTTTTCCCTTTGTAACTAAATTTCTACTTTTTCAAATTAGTTATAAATCACTAACAAAAATTATATGTACTTTCTACTAGTGTTTGGACAGCATTGCGAGCGCGTGCACGCATACGCACACAAAAACAAACACACACACACACATAAAGATTGTTTTCCACGATTTTTTCATTATAAATGTAACGACCCGCAAATCCGTACCCCTTGAGTCAACACTATTCTACCTAAATCAACTCAAGTTGTATAGAAATACGAACCATTAGGTTAAAGAAGAAGAGGTAGAAGAAGGAAAATAGAAATCAACAACAGAATCTAACCATCGCAGTGGAATAAAATATAATATATATTAACATATCTTTACACCAAAACAAATATATATGTTCGTATATTACTTCATCAGAGTACATCAATCACAACTCAACATCAATAACATACAACTGAATACACAACTACTCAGCACAGCGGGATATATACAAACAAGTACGGAAGTACGTATCGTCATCCAGCTTGTCTCCTAAGCTCCACAGCATCATATCCTGTATCCTATAATACTCGGTCCGACCCGAGCATTACAGTTAAATAACACCCGAGTCAGTCTGGAATACCAGCGTGAGAAAATCACACTCAATTGGTTATTAAAGTTTCAAAAATCCTTTTGAAAACAAAAGCATCTCGTAAGAGCACGCCACAAATAAACATGTCGGGTTTTTACCTTACGATAGCTAAAATAAATTTTATAGAAATCATCTGCTATTATAATAGGGTCAATATACAAATACTTATAAAATAGCTGAAATTGTTACATTCATTAAATTCCAGCTACTAGCCACAGAATGGGTAATACAAACAAAACACATACAAGGCTCGTAGGGAGAATGGATTTCCAACTAATGACTAGGCACTGGGGTACCACCTGTCATAGTACGTGGCCTAGATCACAGTACCGAGGAGTACGCATGCTCCCCTGCAATACAAGACCGGGACTACCCCTTACTGGATAATCCCGAGTGAGATCACCCCACAGTTGGGATGAGCAATCGCCCACTAAGCCGAAATAAAAGGGACATCTAGACAGGGATGACCTCACCTTGCTTGGCTGCTACCCACCTAGCCTTGTTGCATAACCCCTGATTTTCAGTCATTCCCATTTGATGAGGCTTGAGGCTAAGCGTTACCTTTTAGAACAATATCCCTTAGAATGCCCATCGTCCACCTGACGATGTTCCGAAAGCATTCATCCATACAAGTTCGTCCCGGATTCTAACGAAACCGAAGGCACTATTCCTACTACATCCATTTGGAAATATCCTCAGGATTAGTAGCGACTAGCCCTTGCACTTCACTGCTCTATCTTCGAATCCAAACTTGTTTCCACGAAACGTACAAACCGGATCAAAGTGGTTTTCGAGAAATAAATCTCGATCCCGGTCTCTTCGAAACGATCAACGCATTTGGCCAATATTGATAGTCGGTTATTTAACTATCAACTAATATTCACAACATCCATCACACAATAAATAATTTCCCAAATTATTTATTTATCTCAAAATATCTTCACAAGATATATTTCTGTTTTCAATCCTTTGAAAACAGTTTCAAATCATCTTTCTTTTCAGAATAAACTTTTCCAAATATTTTCTATCTCTACTGAAATCACCAAGCACAAAACTAAAATTTTAAAATAATTTAAACACTTTATTTTAAAAGATACTTTAAAGCATTTATGTTACAACCACTTCAACAATTTGTTAAAAATACATACTATATGAATATTTGAAAATAAAGTTAGTTAATAAAATATAAAACTGGATTTTTACTTTTTAAAACAAAATACTAAGTCACTCTTTGAATAATTACTGCTATAATAGATTAAAGAAAATACTTACTTTAGAATTTAAATATTTAGAAATAATAAATTTTCCAAAACTTACTTTTAAAACAACTTTAAAACTTTTAACTTATATTTAAAAATTCACTTTGAAAACGTACTTGGTTATCTAGGAAGAATTTCCAATCTCAGTCACTTAAATCAATTTTCCAAATTGATTCCCAATTTATTCCATTTGAAATAAACTTCTTTACTTTCTTAGTTCATTTCAAAATTCATTAATTATGGATTTTATATTTATTATTATTATTTTCCGTTTGATTTTATATCATTTAACTGAAATATACCAATTTTAGTTTCTTCCCAATTTCTTCTTTATTCTTTTCAAAATTTAAATTTTAAGTTTAAAATAAATGTCTTGTTCTTTTAAATAATATCACTGAAGATTAAAATTCATTAACTTTCTGTTTATTCAAATTTCCTTTCAATACTCAAGATTTATTTATTAGAATTTTAAAGTCACTTTATTTCTTTTCCAATTCATTTTTAAATTTATTCAAATTTCTATAATTATTTTACTTACAAATTCACTTCTTTATTTTCTTTCCAAATTCCAATTTATATATTTTGGTAATTCATCATACCCAATTATATCTAATCGAACCATAACATTCAATATTCTAATATAATTCATCATATAATATCAAATAATCACAACAGAGGGTATTAAATATTTAAATAAATGTTGAGGATCCAGTTGGATCCCTCCAACCTGTTTTCCCTGCATCCACAGACGTTAGCACAACATAAAATACCAATTCCAAAATATACCATACTATAGCACATAAATCAATTCAACCATTCAAACAATTATTTAAATTTAATCATTTAAATTTAAATTTAACCGAGTGAGATTAACTCACCTTTATTGCTGTTTGCAATCCAATCCAAACCAGCTTGTTCTTCATTATTTTTGACCTTGTATAAACATTAGATGATTTTTTTATTAATATCCGAATAATTTGAATGATCAAATTTCCATTTATAAATTTAATTGCCAATAGTTTTATTTTAACCTAGAGTTCAATTTTAAACTGATTTCTTCTTTGAATAAAAATATGTTTAGCAACTAAAATAGTTAAATAAGTTAATTTACGTGTTAATTACATAATTCATATATTTTTAAAATATAAACTGGTAAGTTTAAAAATGTATATTTATTTCCTTCCGAACTACATATATTAAAGCAAAATTATTTTATTATAACATATCATTTCCTGTTTATAGCAAAGAAAAAAAAAATTCTTTTCTGCTTCACTGACCTAGATGTGTAAATATCCTCTTTATTTTATTTTATTTTTTTAAAACACTTCCTTTTTCCTAAAAATAAAATGGAACTTACCTTACTGTAAAACTATAGACATATGTCTATATATATTGAACTTAATATATTTTAAAAAAAAAATTAAATTATTCAATGCCTCACTGTGAAAGCGTGATATCAGAATTTGGGCACGAGCTTCCCTAGCCCCAGATCGAAATCCCCCATAGCCCGAGACCTCCAGCTAATTCGAGCTTGACCGCCATTATCGCGAAGCCTCACCTCGCAACGTCAAGCCCTCGAATCGCACGGCCTCGAAACCAATATCGAGCTCGACGCGAAACCACATCCCACTCAAGCGTGTGCGCTCCACCACGCAGCGCGCCTTCAAAGTCGCGGCCCACGATCTTCTACTCCTTGTCGAACCCTTGCGTGTCGCCTTCCCTTCTTTCTTTTTTTTATTTAGAATTCGATTTCGAGGAGGCCATGATTCGAGATCTGAAGAGAAGAAGGGGGTCGCGGCTATTATTTATTTATTTTAGTTTTTAGATGTAGAGGCTTCGGCCATTGTCGATTTCTTTAGAACGAAATTTAAAGTGAAGAATGAAAAAAAAATCTCAACAATATTTTCGAGGTTTCCAATTCCATTTTATTTTCTTTTTTGGCTAATAAAAAGTGATGGAGGGGATGTTTGCGTGCTGTACCATACTTGCTACAGTGCTGAGAGATGATAGAATCGCGGCTGATGGGAAAAGAAACGACTGAGTTGATTAGGGTACATATAAATATCAAATTCAAATTTTAAATTTTAAATTGTCTTTAATTCAAAGCTTAAAATCTTGATATCCTATCGAGGCGTACCGCTAGACGTTCCTAGTGTTCTATCCCTATTCCGAACGCAATGGAAAAGGTTTCGATTCCTAATTCGATCGTATGGAGAAGATAACTTTTTGAATCGAATTAACATATTAAATTTTCGATATAAATCTCAACGCGTTTATATATCGTACACTCACATAACAACTCCGATCATTACGAAATTTGAAATCCGATAATAATATAATATTACGGATCCAATGGAACTGGTTTCGTCGAATTCCGAGACTGTGCCTCGGAAGGCTATTTTTAAATTCAATTTAAAACGATAAAATTTCAAAACTGAACAAATCACTGTTAAATTCAATTCTAAAACTTCTATTATTCTCAGCACTATCAATATAAATTTTATAAGCCTTCAAATTATTTTTAACAAACTTAAAACTCCAGATTCAACATTTTACCCAACTTCAAATTATTTAATTCAATAATTAATTATCAAATAAATAATGATATTTGAAATTCAAGTTAATAATTAACTCTTAAATATTTAAAATCAATTAAATATTCCGATTACATTTGTTTAAAAATCCCGGGTCGTCACAATAAAATAATTAACTCATAATTATTTTATTAAGCCCATTTATAAATAAAATCCTTATTACTTATAAAAGGAACAAAATTTCATCTTTTATGGAAAATAAATTTCTAAATTCTTTTATTTATCGATATTTAACTTTATAAAATTATTGATTCATTTTAATTTTCTTTTGAAAAATCATTTTCACCTTAAGAATACCAAAATTACTTCAAAAAGCCCAAAAACTAGCATTATTAATGATTTATTGCTTTAAAACATTCAATGCCAAAATCATTCATTAATTAATCACTTTAACAAATAATTTCTTTCAATATAAATAGACATCGCCAATTAAATCATTCTTTTCTCGATATTAAATATTATCAAAAAAATTCGCTTGACAAAATACTTCATCCTCTGAAATCCGAAATAAATTTCTATATTTTTTGATCATCTCAAATTCCCATGTTTGCGATTAATCCCAAATTTATTCACATTTTATCATTTAAATTAATTAATTAAATCTCTAATGTTGATTTCTAATTAGTTGCTCCTCAACAATGAGTTATTATATTTGTTCTAGGCGGCTGCCTTAGTAGCCTACCCCGAGGACCAGGTCGCAACATTTAAACAGGTTCGGGTTAAAACAATGATTCAATTTGGCATCAGAATGATTGATATTAAACTTTTTTGTGAGTTTCTAAGTTAATTATTTTTTCAAATAAATGAATCATTTAAAGTATTCTACAATCCTCATGAATACTTATATGTAGACATATTTTATGCGAAATGTATTGTTTTCTAAAAAGATGGGTTTTCTAAAAAGAATGATTGACAATAAATTGACTATCATGCTAATTGGCAGATGGGTTGACTGAATATTGGTTAATTGGTGGTATGCCATAAAATGTGAAAAGTTATGCTGCTTATTTCATTTTGTTTTGCTAAAATGATAGATATCCTATGTTGTTTTGTACTTGAATCATAAACTTACATACCAATGGAAAATTTGTGCTTCATATAATCAGTTTGTGGCTTACACCACCATATGTACTCTGGTCAAAATAAAGATTTTATTGCTGCTTCTTCGACTTGCGTTGTCAGTTCTTGGTGTAATCATCATTTGCATTTGTCAATCAGTTTTTATTTATTTAAGCTAACACATTTATTTTTTTCTAAACTATGTACTGTTCAGAAATTTTTTGTCAAAAGGGAAAATAGTGTAAGATTGAATGAATACATTGGTAATTCTATTGAATGTTGATTATTTCTGTCTAAGGTAAGATGTTACTGCATACTTGCATCAGTGAAGTAACATGGTGTTTTTTTTAATGCGGATTGTTGTATGGCTCAACTGTTTTTAAGCGGTTTCTTATATTTGTTCTTTTGGAATTGAAGGATTGAGTTGCTACAGCTTTTAGATGAAGTTCTTCCCATCATTTATGTCACGACAACTTTAGGTAAATGAACATTTTATTTAATTCAATAATCCACTCTTTACTGTTTCCACCATGAAGCTGTGTTTACATCACTTTGAAATTCAAATTTTGGGTTCAAGATTTATTCATCCAACATCTCAACAAATTCATGTATACATCTTAAGTAGACATAGATGTGAGTAAATAATCACTCACCTTAGCAATAACAATCACTAATCTTTCTTGCACTTCACTACACTTTCAAAATCTAGCTTTTTCATTCACTATTACTCCAAATTCGAATAAAACTTAATTTTAATAACCCCCGTAGGTGTAGATTCTTGTTTACAAGCTCATATCCTAATTTCGTAATTTATAAAATTTAATTTGAATTTTGAAGTGGTGGTTAGGGAATAGATTTTTGCTTCAGGGAATGGGGAAAATGATAAATGAAGCTAGGGAGATGACTTTTTGAGTAAACAAAGAAAGCTCTAGAATTTTGAAGAATGGTTCTCTTTTATTTTGCTTGGGCTTACAGATTTCTACAATGCACCATTTCATTTGTTTTCTTTCTCTTTTTCCATTCGTAACTAAATTTCTACTTTTTAAAATTAGTTCTAAATCTCTAACAAAAATTATATGTACTTTCTACCAGTGTTTGTACAGCATTGTGAGCGCGTGCATCCATATACACATACACAAACAAACACACGCGCACACACACACACATATATAAAGATTGTTTTCCACGAATTTTTCATTATAAAATAATTAACTCGTAATTATTTTATTACGCCCACTTATAAATAAAATCCTAATTACTTATAAAAGGAATAAAATTTCATCTTTTATGGAAAATAAATTTCTAAATTCTTTTATTTATCAATATTTAACTTTATAAAATTATTGATTCATTTGAATTTTCTTTTGAAAAATCATTTTCACCTTAAGAATACCAAAATTACTTCAAAAAGCCCAAAAATAACATTATTAATGATTTATTACTTTAAAACATTCAATGCCAAAATAAGTCATTAAGTAATCACTTTAACAAATAATTTCTTTCAATATAAATAGAAATCACCTATTAAATCATTCTTTTCTCAAATGTCAAATATTATAAAAAAAATCCGCTTAACAAAATACTTCGTCCTCTGAAATTCGAAATAAATTTCTATATTTTCTGATCATCTCAAATTCCCATGTTTGCGATTAATCCCAAATTTATTCACATATAATCATTTAAATTAATTAATTAAATCTCTAATGTTGATTTTTAATTAGTTGCTCCTCAACAATGAGTTGTTATATTTGTTGTAGGCGGCTGCCTTAGTAGCCTACCCCGAGGACCGGGTCGCAACAATGAAACAGCTTCGAGTTAAAACAATGATTCAATTCGGCATCACAATGATTGATGTTAAACTTTTTTGTGAGTTTCTAAGTTAATTATTTTTTCGAATAAATGAATCATTTAAAGTATTCTAAAATCCTCAAGAACACTTATATGTAAACATTTTTTATGCGAAATGTATTGTTTTCTAAAATGATTACATGTTGTTGGTAAAGAGGATGGCATTTTGAGAAAAATGTATGTCGATCTTGTTTGTTCATTCTTTTGAAAAAAAATTACGATCCATTTTAGATATAAAAAATAATTCAGCGATAAGTATTTGAATTTCAGTTTTATTAATTTGCTAAAATGATATAGGAAAAGTTGGTTTGAAATAGCATAAGTGAAATTCGAGGATAGATTTATTGAACAATGTATTGAAGATTATATCTTGTTTTATACCCTTTGAGTTCAAAAGGTTTTGCTTTACATCACTATAGTAAGGCAAACCATCTTATCCGTCGATTTGACTACTTTGGTGTGGTTGGATTTTAAAATTTGAATTAGTTTGATGGAGCCATGTTTAGGCCTTGGAAGAAGATTAGAAGTGGATCATTTGGTGAAATCTAGTCGGATTTGTGATTTTATTCATTCTTTTAGCATAATGCTACAAGATGTTATGTTTTACTATCAGATTCCTTATTGAATTTTGTATTTTTTTACGTGTGACGCTAATCTTAAGTGGGATGTGCGTGGTAACTTGCCCTTGTTGCACTTATTTCGCTAACACTCTAAATTTAAGTATAAAAATATGGAAATCATCAAATAGGTTGATTACATATTGTTTTTATTTAGTTAATAACTGTCAGGTTTGTTCTAGTTATTGACCATTGCGTGCATCACTTTTTCTGCCATAATTTTAATATCCTGTTCAGTTTATGTTTTGACCATCTGGTTCCTGCGTTTATATAATGTCGTGTTAATGCGTTAACTATGTCGGTACTTTTTCCTTTTTCTTTCACGTGTATTTAATAACTTGGACCGACATCAAATTGACTATCATACTAATTGGAAGATGGGTTGACTGAAATTATTGGTTAATTTCTGTTATGCCATAAAATGTGAAAAGTTATGCTACTTATTGCATTTTTTTGCTAAAATGATAGGTATCCTATGTTGTTTTGTACTTGAATCATAAACTTACATACGAATGGAAAATTTATGCTTCATATAATTAGTTTGTGGCTTACATCACCATACGTGCTCTGGTCAAAATAAAGATTTTATTGCTGCTTCTTCGACTTGCATTTTCTGTTCTTAGTGTAATCATCATTTGCATTTGTCAAACAGTTTTTATTTTTTTAAGCTAACACATTTAATTTTTTCTAAACTATGTACTGTTCAAAAAATTTATGTCAAAAGGGAAAATAGTGTAAGATTGAATGATTACATTGGTAATTCTATTGAATGTTGATAATTTCTGTATAAAGGTAAGATGTTACTGCATACTTGTATCAGTGAAGTAATACAATGCTTTTTTTAACGCAGATCATTGTATGGCTCAACTGTTCTTCAGCAGTTTCTTATATTTGTTCTTTTGGAATTGAAGGATTGAGTTGCTATAGCTTTTAGATGAAGTTCTTCTCATCATTTATGTCACGAAAACTTTAGGTAAATGAACAGTTTATTTAATTCAATAACCCATTCTTTACTGTTCCCACTGTGAAACTGTGTTTACATCACTTTGAAATTCAAATTTTGGGTTCAAGATTTATTCATACAACATAGGTGGTGGTGTGCCGAGACAGTTTACCACTACTTTTCCTTAATTTTCATATTCTTAACTTATAAAGCAAAGCATAGTAATCAAATTTGATGATTGATACAATTCATCCACTTTGATACAACACGTTACCTTTATTTTCAACATTCCATTCCCGTTACTCCTACGAAACAATTTATGGCAGGTGCAAATTTAACTGATACAGTTTGTTACCTAACAAGTAAAATAAGCATTTTCATAATTGTGTATAACTAATATACTTTACATGTAGTACAAAACTACATATCATTCGTGTATTATCCTGTGATAATAATCTTGCATAATTTTATCATATTCACCAAATGCTTTTTCTATTAGCAATATCCATGTCAGTTTATTTTATCCATTCAAAGATTTTGGTATTTCAATCATTTTTAGGTGATGAATCATTTTGTTGAACAATATGGATAACGAAATATTGGATGTACTTGATTCTAAAAAGTATTACCGTAAGTAGTGAAGGAGTGAATGAATTCTTACTCTCACATCTTTAAAAATATATATTAGTTCAAAATAAACATTCAGGTGGTTTTATATCATCTCATTTCTTATATAACAGTATATATTCTAATACCGTTCTAATTACAATATTCCGCCCCAAACTAAACCTCTTAATCATAATATATCCCCTATATTGGTGTCTCATTTCCATGCCACTTAAACTAGTTTGCGGGTGTCATTAAACACCAAAAAATATGAATATGTATATTATCAATTTATACACTTCTTAATTTCAATGGTTGTATTTATCTCAATATGGAAGTGGCAAGAATCATTTTAAACATTTAAATTACTCTATATTCATTCATACCACGTTCAAAATAAATGATAGATTAAAAAAACATGATGTTTCATAAAACTTGCAATGAAACGATGAAGTATACAACTTTCAAAAACTGCAGTTTCCTAAAAATAAAACAAATATGTTACAAGAAGGCTATCATTTCAGTTTTAGGTTGTTATTAATTGCATCTAGCATATAACAGATGCTAATTGTAAAGGAATCCACTAACTTTAGTAGTCTATCACTTTATTTCGATAATTGGCTGCAAATTAATTGGCTGTAAAGAGTTAAGTAGTTATACATCAAAGCATTAATTTTCCATTTACTTAAGTGATTTGCATTTATACGATAATACCCAATATACATGACTAACTATTGTAGCTTATTCATGATTTTGATAAATTGGATGTAAATTAATTGGTTGTGGATTAATTGGCTGCAAAGAGCTAACTGGTTATACATGCAGGCATTGATTTGCCATTTACTTAACTGATTTGCATTTACACGAGAATGCCCAGTATATATGATTAATTATTGTAACTTATCCATGATTTACGTAAAATATAAATACATAACCAACATGTATGTTATTGTATTAAAAACGTTTCTGTTGCATTTTTGTTTAAATGGTAGTAATGGATATTAATGTTAAAACTAGGTCACCATTATTGAATCAAACTTTTGGGAAGAATCTATCAAAAAATAAAACTGAGAGAAAAAAACAAAAAAATACAACTATACAACCCAATTCGTTAGCCCAATAACAATTGGGCCTGAAACCAAAATAACACTCAACACCCCCCTCAAGCTGGAGATCGGTACAAACGCAGCTTGGGTAAAATAGAATTTTGCTAATGGGATGGCAATGTCTTCATAAAAACATCAGCTAGCTGCTCTGAAGAAGGAACATAGGCAAGTTTTAACAATCCTTCCATGAATTTATCTCTAGTAAAGTGGCAGTCTACTTCTATGTGTTTTGTTCTTCCATGGAAAACTGGGTTTCTCGCAATATGCATGGCAGAACGATTATCACAAAATAGAGTGATTGGTTTGATTGGATTCACCTCTAGCTCTTGTAGTAATCTGACTAACCAAGTTACTTCAATAGCAGCTTGTGCCATAGCTCTGTACTCTGCTTCAGATGAACTTCTAGAAACTATTGCTTGTTTCTTCGATTTCCAAGAAATAGGAGAGGAGCCAAGAAGAACGATATAACCAGTAATAGATCTTCTTGTCATCGGGCAGGCTGCCCATTCTGAGTCAGAAAAAGCTTGTAAGGATGGTTGATCACAACCATTAAGAAGTATACCATTACCTGTAGTTCCTTTTACATATGACAGTGTGTGATGCAAAGCTTCAAGATGAGAAATCCGAGGGTTCTGCATAAATTGACTTAATGTTTGTACTGCAAAACTTAAATCTGGTCTGGTATGCGTGAGGTAATTCAATTTACCAACTAAAGTTCTATAAAGAGTAGGATCGTGCAAAAGATCTCCATCTGTTGCATTCAATTTGAGATGAAGTGGTAAAGGTGTCACATGACATTTGGAAAAGGTAATGGCAGAAGTTTTGAGTAAGTCAATAGTAAATATGTGTTGTGTTATAGCAATCCCTGAATTGATATAAGTAACTTCCAAACCCAAAAAATAATGTAGAGAACCCAAATCTTTGATGCTGAAAGTAGAATGTAAATATATTTTCAAATTTTCAATTTCGGATTAATCAGAACCTGTCACTAAAAGATCATCGACGTACACAGCTAATAAGATTGTCAAACCTGATTGCCTTTTAGTGAATAAAGAGTAATCATTTTTGGATTGAAAATACCCACGAGAAAGCAAAGCTGATGTAAGTTTGTGAAACCATTGTCTTGATGCTTGTTTCAAACCATAAATTGATTTCTTAAGTCTGCAAACATGATGATTAGGATTTGGAATTCCTTCAGGCATTAACATATAAAATTCTTCATATCAATCTCCATGAATAAAGGCATTATTGACATCAAATTGATGAATATTCCATTTCTTTGAAGCTGCAACTGCTAGAATGGTTCGAATAGTTGTCATTTTGACAATCGGAGAGAATGTCTCATGAAAATCTACTCCTTCTTTTTGTGTGAAACCTTTAGCTACTAACCTAGCTTTATATCTCTCCAAAGAACCATCTACCTTAATTTTAACTTTAAAAACCCATTTACAACCAATTGGAGATTTCCCTATTGGAAGTTTAACCAAATCCTAGGTTCCATTTGACTAAAGAGCATTTATTTCATTTTTTTTATAGCTAAAACCTAGTTTGGATCATTGGAAGCATCAAAATATGTGGTTGGTTCATGATAAGATGAAATGGTTGAGAAAAAGGTAAAATGAGAAGAAGGTAAAGAAGAAGAACAAATTAAAGAGGAACGTGTTTGATCAGAGACACAGGTATTGCAAATATAATCTTGAAGATAATTTGGTTTTCTGTGTTCTCTTAATGATTTTCTTAAAACTGGTTCATCAGACAATTGGCACAAGCTGCTATGTATCATGTGCCATTGGGCTTGAAGTAGGAGAAAAGGATGCATCAGGAGAAGTATCATTTTGGGGAGAAAAAGAATTAGTTTGTGAAATGTTGGTTACTATTGGTGTGAATATGAAATCAAAAGAATCATGTTGAACTGTAGGTAAAGTAGTGGGAGGAGAATATGGTTTGAGGTGAAAAGGAAAATTGGATTCATGAAAAATAATATCTCTTGATTCAAAAAATTTATGTGTAGCAAGATCTAATGCTTTATAACTTTTCTTACCAAAGGAATAACCAATGAAAACACATGGTTTTGCACGAGGTTCACATTTATCTCTTCCATGAGATATTGTGGAAATGAAACAAAGACAACCAAATGTTCTCAAAAAAGAAAAATCTGGCATTTTTTGAAAAAGTTGAAAATAAGGTGAATGAAATTGTAAAGATGGCAATGGAGTACGGTTTATGAGATAAGTGGCAGTAAAATACATTCTCCCCAGAATTTTGAAGGTAGGTTGGATTGAAAAAGTAAAGCTCTGGCTACTTCAAGAAGATGTTTGTGTTTTCTCTCAACTATTCCATTTTGTTGGGGAGTATATGCACATGAAGCTTGATGAATGATGCCATTTGTAGAGTAAAATTTCAAAGCATTAGATCCACAAAACTCAGCAGCATTGTCAGATCTAATGATTTTAATTTTGGACTGAAATTGAGTAATTATGAGAGTATGAAAATTCTTCAAGATGATGAGAGAATCAGCTTTAGAAGCCATGAGAAAAGTCCATGTGCATCTAGTATTACCATCGACAATGGTCAAAAAATATCTGAAACCATTATGAGTAACATGTTTATAAGGACCCCAAGTATCAATGAGTATGAGATCAAAAGGTTTATCAGCTTTTGTTGTGGAAGTAGGAAAAGAATTTCTGTGTTGTTTAGCTTGTGGACAAATTTTACACAGGTGAGATGGTTTGAGAGAAGAATAAAAAACATTGATGTGTTTAAGTCGAATAAAAGGTATGTGACCAGGTCTACAGTGCCACAATTCAGGACTATTATTCTTAAGAACAACAGAAGAAGCAAAAGGTTATACAATATCATTCATGTGAGAAGTTACAAATGAATTTGACAGTAAAACATTTGTTGTTACACTACTGTCAGAAGACTTATTCAAAATTGAAGAAATAGCAGTAACATGCTTACAATTAGAGTCAATATTAACAGTGAACAGCCCGTTAGTCTCACTGCCAATCAAAATTGGCTTCTTCATCAAAGGGTCCTGAAGGAAACAAAATTGCGGAGTGAAAAGAACATTAATGTCTTTGTTTGTCATGAGTTTTCTTACAGAAACAAGATTGAAATAGAATTCTGGTACATGTAAGACATTGTGCAAAGTTAAATATGAAGAAAGAACAACTGTGCCAGAATGTAAGACGTTACATATTTTACATTTGGCATAGTAATAAAATTTGGTTTAGATAAAGAAATGTGATGTGTGAAAAGATTAAGGTGAGGAGTCATATGATCTGTAGCTCCACTGTCAATGATCCAAACAGGTTTAGTTTCTGAAGAAATAAAACAAAAGTTCTTACCAGCCAGGAAAGCAGTTGAATCATGTGATGAAGCAGCATTGTCATTCTTCAACAAAGCCAACAGTTGATTATATTGCTCACTAGTAAATCCAGAAGAGGTTTTTGCCGCAAATGAATCTTTTGAGGAAGATGCTCTGGCTGCTATACGAGGTCCTTTGCCTGGAGGATATCCCTTTTTCTTCCAGCATTTCTCTAAAGTATGGCCTCCAATTGAGCAGTAATCACAGAATATGGTATGACCATGCAATTTCCAGCAAGTGTCAACAATATGACCAACAATTTTACAGTGATCACAAAGCAATGATCCTCTACCACTTCTGGTAGTTCCACCACGTCCTCGATAAGAATTCTGACTGCCTCTATTAAAATTCTTGGAGTCAGTTATGCGTTGAGAAGTTAAGGCAGAAGTGAGATCAGACAAGGACGATCCAGATGAGATTTGCTTGTTTCCTAGCTTTGTACACTTCATTTAGAGTAGGAGTTTATTGAATCATCAATATTTGTGCACGCGCAGAATTATAGGAATCATTCAAACTAGCTAAGAACTGTACCACTAGTTGTTCTTGCAGAATATCACGAATTAATGAACCAGATCCACAAACACATACACGATCTTCAAGCAACAAAGCATACTCATCCCATAAAGTCTTCGATCTAGTGTAATGAGTAGAAATCGAAGATGTATCTTGTGAAAGCGTGGACAAAGATCAATGAATTTGGAAAAGACGTGTTCGGTTAGATCAAGAACAAATTAGGCTTCGTAAATGGACTTTGTCTTCGTCCAGTCAATGATCCTATTCTTGCATCTTAATGGGATCGCAGCAACAATATGGTAATCTCATGGCTATTGCATTCGGTTGAGAAAGATATTGCTCAATCTATACTTTATTATCGATCTGCGTCTACTATTTGGTCAGATCTTGCAGTTCGATTTGCTCGCCATGAGTGAAACTTCAACCGAACGCTGCCAATGGCTGTAATTGTGATCGAAAAGAGGAACTGTGGAGAGAACATAGTTTGGATGATCAGAATGGTGGAGAAAGAGTTCATCAGTGGATGTAAGAGAAGATAGATCCGAGGATGAAAAATGAGGCGGAGGTGGAGGTGGCGGCGATTGCTCTTATACCATGTTAAAACTAGGTCACCATTATTGAATCAAACTTTTGGGAAGAATCTATCAAAAAAATAAAACTGAGAGAAAAAAAATACAACTATACAACCCTATTCGTTAGCCCAATAACAATTGGGCCTGAAACCAAAATAACACTCAACAATTAAGAATATATTGTGTTTTTCATGTATTCCATACATGAATTCGATATTTTTCCTTTCACAGCATCACTTATTATATCTACTAACCCCTTGAGCTTTTGTAACATTTTCATGTTTTCAATAAATAAAGATATTAGGCAAAAATGTCCACATGACTGCATGAGCAATAATGGAGATAAAATGGTGTTTCACCTGTGTATTACTAACTATATAACTTATTTGTTATCAAAAATAAATCGTGTTTTTTATTGAGTTCCTAGAGGACAATACATTGTTGGTGGAAAAGTATGCCATTGTGAATTTCACCTGGATAGGCCATTACGAGTTTTACATGCATGTTATTGTTGTTTTGTATTTATCTTTGTTTTAGATGTTACAAGAAAAAATTAGATGAAGCCTAAGTAAGTGTTTAGCCTTACAATTAAAGTTTTTGAGTCCATATGTATAAGTGGTGTACATACGCTCATAAATAAAGTGATCGCCTAGTTTTGAAGGCCGCAAAAGTGAAAGTTGACTATCATGGCATAATGCACTACAAGTTTCACTTTTTATTTAAGTTTTTATTACCAATTTTCCAAGCATTGGAGGCATCAAAGTAGGGGAATATTAAAGATTTGCCTCTAAAAATATATAAATAGAGGCAAAATAACTAGTAGCCTCTAATTTTATTAACGGAGGCGTAAAAAAGTGCCTTTAATAATTTTTCCATTCACTTGGAGATTGTAACGACCCAGAATTTTTATTAATTTAAATTTGAATATTTAATTAATTTTAAATATTAATAAGTGAATTTTTAAGTCAAATAAATTTTTATTTGAATTTTTGGATTTAATTGGATAATTAAATTAATAATTTAATATGTTAAATTATGGTAATAATTGAAAATCGAGTTAAATATGATAGAAAATGATTTGTAAAATTTTATTTAATCATACTGGAGTTATAGAAATATTTTAGAACTTTTAAAATCGAATTAAAAGTTAATTTGTGAAAATTGAATATTTTAATATTTAATAATCGACTGTAAAATAGTCAATTTTTGGACAGTCTCAGAATTGAACGAAACCAGTTTCATTGGATCCGTAATAGTTATTTATTACTGGATTTCAATTTTCGTATCAATCGGAGTTATCATTTGATCGTGGCAGCTCGAAACGCATCGAATTATTTTTAATTTAAATTTGGCGAGTCAAAATAGCCATTTTTCAAAAAGTCTCGGAATTCGACGAAACCAGTTTCATCGGATCCGTAATGTGATATTTTTGTAAGGTTTCAAATTTCAAGTCAATTGGATTTACCGTTTGTCCGGTACAAATTAAAACGCCTAGAAATCGGTTTAAATCGGTTTAATTTAAATTGAGCGTTTTCAGCCATAACTCGCACATACTTCCGAATTAGCTTCCGAAACTTATTCCATTGTGTCCGGAACGCGGGATAAACCCTAGGTACGCTGGTTACGGCGCCTAAATCGGAGTTCGGAATTCCCGGGATGAATAGTGTTTACGCTTGCTTTTTCTATAAATAGAGACACCCCCTTCATAAATTAGAAAATAACAAAACCCTAATTATTAAAACCCTAGCCGCCACCCATGGTTTCAATGTCCAGAAAACACCCAACTTCCACCTCGATTATCTCCTCATCCGTCGACTATTAGATGAAACTCCCAACATGAAAGATGAAGAGCACGTCGAGATCTACAAGATCAACGGCTATGATCGCGAATGGCTTCACGGATTGGCGGCAAATTGGGTTCAAAGGGCTGGAGTTCATTCTCGAACTGCGTGCTACAGGGGTGGCCGAGCTCCACCAGGGTTGGGCCGAACCTAGCTTGGGTCATGGGCGTTCTAGTGGTGGCGACGTGATGAAGTTTCGTCGAGCGTGGAGTTTGCAAAGTTTAACCCTAAAATCAACATGATGGGTTCATAGCCGTGTTCCCTTGGGCTGTAGCGTGCGTATGAAGATGGAAGGGAAAAGGAGTGTTCGGCCCTGATGAGAAGGAAGCAGATCCAACGGTCCAGGGGGAGTTATGTAGGAAATTATTACTTATGTTGTATTTATATAAGCTAAATTCGAGTAAAACTTGTAAAATCAATATCTTTTTCATACGAGGTCGAAAAAATGCAAACTCAGTTGCGTTGGAATCGTATGGACGAACACTACGCGATGGAGTTTGTTTGGAGTCGTTTGGAGTTAGTGAGAATTTCGGGTAAAATTAAACGCGCGTTTAATTTTATTCGAAATAAAAGCTAAAACGGAATTTAAAACCAAGGTGAGAACTTCTCACTCAATCGAATAGATTTCGATTTTATTTTAAATAGTTAGATTTAAAATATTTGAATGCATGTTTGAATGATGACTGTAAATTATTGATTGTTAAAATAGACATTATGCGCCGTTAGTAAGCGGATGTTATTTATAAAAACATATACCGCGAATATTTCATAAACAGTGAAATTGGTATTATATATAATATCAATATATATATATTGGCATATGTATATATTGCAGTTGTTGATTTCCCGCATTTTTTGTTTAGCGGATGAGACCCTATTACGCCGTTATTAAGCGGATAATATTTATTAAGAACATATACCGCGATAATTTCGTACTGGAGCGAAATTGGTATTGTGCTAATGTTTTTGGATGCAGGAAACAGGTTGGAGGGATCCAACTGGATTCCTCAACAGTTTTTATTTAATTTCAGATATTTTGATATTTGATGGATTTTCATATTGATATATGATATCGTTGTTAGTCGTGATTGACTATTTGGTGTGTAGCATCATTGGACCCAGATTTAGGGATTTTAAAATGGTTTTAAAGTGAATTTTTGAAAATATACTATATTTTTGGAATTGATCCATTATAAATAAATAAAAGTTATAATTTTTAAAGTTATAAAATTATGGTTTTTGTGAAATATAGTTAAAAGCTGGTTTTTGAGAAATATGAACCAATGATTTTATAAAATAATTTAAACTGGATTTTTGAGTTTATTATTAAAAGTTTGAATTTAAGATTTATAAAATTTGATTATTTTATAAATCAAAATGGTGAAATTATAAAGGAATTTAAAGACGTTTTAAAGAATAATATAAATTGATTTATATTAAGAGATTTATAAATGGATATTTATAAATTGAAATACTGACATTATAAAACGAGTTTTATAAGTGTTTGAATGAAGTGAAAATGAATTTCACTAAAGAATGAAATTTATAGAATTTAAATGGTGAAGTTATAGAATGAAATTTATAAATAGTAAGATTTATAAATTTGTGAAGTTATTTGAAGAATAAAATTTGTTAAATAAATGAATCTTATAAGTTATAAGATTTATGGTTTGGAAAGTCTTTAAAAGAACGATTCTGTAAAATAATCGTTTTATAAGTAATTAACTTATAATATGAACGTTTAGTTTATAATTTAGTTATAAACTGGAATATGTTAATAAAGGAATTTATAAAAAGGAAGTTTTTATAAATAAATCGAAATGGAATTTATAAACGTTGTTTTATAAATTCACAAACGACTTATTTTGATAAGTTAATTGTTATAACTTAGAAATAGAGTTATATTCACGTTTTTAGACAGTGAATAATTCTTTGAATTAAAATGAATAAAAGGATGGAATTTGTTAAAGAAGTATATTCACGTTTTTAAATAGTGAATGATATGTTAAAGAAATTGTTTTGAATGAGATGTTTAAATTGAATTAAAACGATCTAATGGTGTTTTAAAATGTGTTGAGATTCGAAACAATAGATTTCAACATTTATTGTTGAAATAGATGTTTCGAGAAATAAAAGGAAATGGTGGACTATAACACTGTTGTTATAGTAAATTATTTCCGAAAGGAAATGTTTTGAATAGTATTGGGATTTATATATCTATTTTAATTTCGAATCCCTATACTAGTGATTTTGGGTTGTCGTAACGATGTTTTACGCAACATTCGTTTTGGCCCAAGTAAATATGTTTAAGTGAATGATTTCCTTAAAGAATGAAATATATACTTAATTCGATTTAAGTATATTGAATATTTTCTAAGTGTTGAAAATAAAAAGATTTGTGAATTACTTATGAATAAATAAGTATGGAAATGTTTTCCAATGTGAAGTGAATATTTAGAATTTATCTTTTTGAAGATAAATTGAGAATGAATAATTGAAATCGGTTATTCATGAATATTTTTGAAATATAAATTCATTTTGGAATTTATATGTGAAAAGTGGAATTTGTTGAAAATAAATGTTGATTTATTTTTAAAGTGTTGGAATTATATATATCTTGTAAAGATATTTTTGGAAAATAAATCATTTGGAAAATTATTTGGAATCTGGTGATGTATGCATATCCATTGATAGTTCAATAGCCGACTATCAATATTTCCCTTTGAATGGGTATTTGATGTGAATTGATTGAATGTGAATGCTACACTTATTTTTGAATAAGCGCTCACTATTCGGGTTAACCGGGAAAGGACCATGGGGTCGTATAACCCATTCCGAATATGTGATACGTCGTTATGAATTGCATTTGAAGATCGGTGTTGAAGACCGAGTATTTGTGAAAGCGATAGGATGACCTATCGATTGTCTCTGCACTGGGTAGCTCCTGGTATAGAGATCTCCTAAGTGATGGGAAATTCGATCGGGATTGTGAATACCCGTATTGCAAGGGCTTCGTAAGAAGTGCCTTCGGTTTTGTTCGAGCCCGGAACAGACTTGTATGGATTGTATGCCTGACATTACAATTTGAGATATAAAGCCGATTTCTTTCAAATATATTTCTGTTGGTGGCGGAGAATTTATTCTTTGCTTAACACCCTTCTTTGAGACGTACGAGCTCAAAGGTTATATAGTTGAAGTTATCAGCGATATATCCCATTTTGGTAATGTGACATGCTGAGTGATGCTGAAATGATCATTGTGTTGATTATTTGTGATAGGATCATTTATTTGATCGTCTATCTTAGTGATCATTGTGTTGATCATTTGTTGACCCAAAGCATGGCTTTTGTATAAAGTATGTTTTTGTGGACGTGAATTCATCGAGCCTCACATCCCGTTAATGGTCAAAACAGGAAAGATGCGGCAAGGTTATGAGGGGTAGCTCCCTTTAGGGTATGTGCATTTCCTTCTGGAAAGGGTGGTATCATGGTATGGAGCCCAGATACTTACTCATGTTGATACACTATATCTATTTCTGTGTGGTGTTGTTGGTGACGAGCGCTCGGTTAAAGGTCCGATGGGACCGGGGGATGCCATATTCGTGTAGTAGTTACCTAGTGATAAAGGTAACCCGGCCTTGTGTTGGCAGAGAGCTGGTTAAGTTCTCGGGACGTCCAGCCAGAGGCGATCCCATGTGGCAGTAGGAAGTTCCTTAGCCTGACCATTTGTTGGAAATCCAATTCCCAATACGAAACTTGTACGGTTTTAGTTGTAGAACCTGCCATCTAATATGGTAGCTATTAGTAGGCATAATATAATGGTACCTATGCTGGCTATGATTTATATCTTTACTTTCGAAAGGATTTGTTCTACACTATGCACTAGTAATAATATCAAATGTTATTTTAATGCGTATCAAGCATCTTTGACTAACATAAGAAGAAATCTCCTCCAAGTCTGCGTTTGCATTGTGTGTGTGGTGGGAGGTCTTATGGTAGTCTCATTTTTAAGAGCATTGCGAATTGAATTTAAAAAATATTATTCTATTTTGATTTTAAAGATAAATAAACTGTTTTGAGTTCTCACACCAGTCACATGACTGACTTGGAGTTTATTGTTTTCTTTCCTAAACTCTGGGTGCCCACCAATTTCCACACGGGCAGTCAAGAGTTAGGTTTATCAGGATATTCTGGATATTCTGGAGTTGCTAGAGGCAAGCTGGATGGCATGGCGTATTACTAGTACTTATATAGTATTTCTTTTTCCGCTGCACTGTTTGTTGTTGTTGTATGTTGTTGTACACTCTGATGATATGATATGATGTAATGAAATGAAATGTAATAACTGATATAGTTCTTTGTTTAAAGATTATTCATTTATTATTATATGTTGTTCCGCTGCGAATTGTGAGATTCTGTTGTTGTTCTGTTGTTCCCTTTCTGTCCCATCTATTTTTCAAATTTTCTATCTTCTCTCTGTTTTTCTAATTCTCTGTTTTCTAAAAAAAATTGTCTATCTTCTTTTCCCTCTATTTTTCTTTTTCTCTCTTCTTTCCTAAATTTTTCTTAAATAAAACCCTCAGTGTTCGGTTTTCCGTCGTTTGATTTCTCGGCAGTCGATAAAGTGAGTGTCGATGTCGAATTTTCGGAAGACGAAGAATCGTGTCCTGACAGAGTTGGAGGTAAAACTATTGCCATAATTTCCCCTGCTACCCATTTCATCCGATCACTGTTTCATTTTTTTTAACGCTCAATGAAATTAATCTCATTTGCTGCTGCACAAACCTCCGCTCAAATTTGAAAAGGTATCTATTCTTCTCATCGATTTTATTTACTCAACGGGATCAAAATTTTAAATTACCTTTTCCTTTCTACTATTATATTTTTATTCAGGGATTCAATTGGGGGATTTCAGATCGGATTGCAAACATTTATTTTAGTTAACTGTATTTATCGATATGTTAGATTTTTTTTAGATTATATTATAATTGTTTTTGGAATTATTGCTTGAGCTTCAAAAATTCTAACATGATGGTATCTAATTTAGGGATTCTCGTGAACCACCCAGCTAACCAAAGGGAAAAGAAATATTATCATTGCATCTTGAAACTTATTTCAGTTTCACATACAAATCAGGTTCTTTATTGCTACTATAATAATGGTATCTTTATTTGTAACTTACCAAAAATTTTGCATGCTAAGTCAAACACGTCTTTTTTTAGGTATGCATAGTTCACCTCTTCTTTTAGATGTTACCTATTATTAAATTTTTGATGAAGTATCATTATTGGGTTATGTTTGAAATGAAGATGAAACTGAAATATGCTACAATTACCTAATATCATTTATTTACTTTGATATGTTGAGCGTGACTATGAGTTACCAAATTACCTGATCCGGATCTATATATATTGTCGTACAATCTTCTTTTTATTGCCAGTTATCACTATCATTCTATATTAGGATAATTAATACAACATATAGGAAAGTGCATTATAGCACATAACAAAAGAAAAAGGAAAATATTATTCGTATCAATGTTTTTATTAATACATCCACAATATGATTTTAATAAGTTAATACGCATATAGATTTTTTTTAGTATCTTCATATCAGGAATGTGTAACGGTTAATATTATTTCCAAAAGAATAATAAAGCGAATTTCATCAGAATGTAGCTGCAAATTTATCAAAAAGTAAGAGTGAGAACTCTAAGCATTAAAACTTTATCTTATCTCATCTTTCAATCTGAACCCAAATCCAAACCCTCGAGATTGGAACTCTCTATTGCATTGATCAACTTAACTATTATGTTGTAGATAGATACCATTAACTGTTGGAGAAGAAGATTTCCTAAAGAAAATGGTGCTTGAATCTAAGAAAATCAAGCTTGATGTGGAAATAGTTCTAACAATCTGGTGTTACTTGGGAAGTCACTTTCAGTAACATATCAATGGTTTTGTCGGGTTTAACATCCCAAATAATAGGCTATAACTTTTGGAACGCATATGAATTTGAAGAAACTTTCATCGGAAAATAGCATAGAGATTAAAATTGTAACGACCCAGAATTTCTGTCAATTAAAATTCGTATATTTAATTGATTTTAGATATTAATAAGTGAAATTAAACAGTCGAATAATTTTTTTCTTCGAATAATTGGATTTAGTTGGATAATTAAATCGATAATTTAATAGTTGAAATTTCAGAAATAATTGGAAATTGGGTTAAATATGATTGAAATTGATTTGTAAAATTTTACTATATCATATTGGAGTTAGAACGATATTTTAGAACTTTTAAAAGTGAATTTAAAGTTAAATTGTGAAAATTGAATATTTTAATATTTAATTGACGAGTTAAAATAGTCATTTTTCAAATAGTCTCGGATTTCGACGAAACTAGTTTCATCGGATCCGTAATGTTATATTATTGTATGGTTTCAAATTTCGTGTCAATCGGATTTACCGTTTGCCCGGGGCGAGCCAAAATGCACAGAAATTGGTTTAAATCGATTTAATTTAAATTTGATCGTTTATTGCCGTAACTCGCACAGGTGATCGAATTAGCCTTCGAAACCTACTCCATTGTGTTCGGAACGCGGGGTAAAACGCCAGCCGGCACGCTTCGTTTGGAGTTCGGAAAATTTTGGATGAATAGTAATTTGGAAATTTTCTATATAAGCACCTCATATTCACAATTTGCAAAACCCTAATCAGAACTAACCCTAGCCGCCGTTCTCTTTTATCAATGGTCGAAATTTTCTCTTCTTCTTCCTCTAATTTCTTGAAATCTACACAATGATTCAGCGAGCTTCCAATTGCAAACATGTAGAGCTTCGCGAGCTCTACGACTTTAACGATGGTGATCGAGTATTATGTGGTGGATCATCGGCAATTTGTGTTTGAAGTGCTACCGTTCTTGCGTGTTTTTCGAGATGATGGGGGGGGCGAGTTCAACCAAGTTCCAGCCGAAGATGGCTCACGTGATGGGCTCCGTCGTGGCGTAACCTGATCGTCGCCAAAGTGAAGTAGGAGGGTCGCGTGATCTAGGGTTGGATGGCGGTCGTGGGTTGTATTCATGCGCGACCTGGAAATGTTACGCGTGAGGGAAGAAATAGATGAAGGGCCGAGATTTAGGAATGAAAACGTGCGGCCAGATGGTAGTTAGGTTTAAAAAATAAAATAAAAGTGTAAATTTATTTATATTTAAAATCGTGTGATCTTTAAAAATTGATATCTTGTTCATACGAGGTCGGAATTGCACGAAACAAATTGCGTCGGGTTCGTATGGACGAGCACTACGCAATGGAGCTGGTTTGGAGTCATTTGGAGCTAGTGAAAATTTCGGGTAAAATTAAATGCACGTTTAATTTTATTCGAAATAAAACGCTACAACTGAATTGAAAGCAAGGTGAGAACTTCTCACTCAATCGAATAGTTTCGATTTAAATTTTAAATAGTTAGATTTAACATTATTGATTGTATGCCTGGATGATAAATTATTATCTGTTGATGATTGAAATAGACATTATACGCCGTATATTAAGCGGAGGTCATTTATTAAAAACATATACCGCGATAATTCCATCTTGATTGGAATTGGTATTATTTATGTACTTGGAGTTGATTTCCCGCATTATATAGCGGGTGAGACCCTATTGCGCCGCATAATAGCGGATAATATTTTATAAATCCTATATACCACGATATTCCGTGTTGGAACGGAATTAGTATTGTGCTAACATCTGTGGATGCAGGGAAACAGGTTGGAGGGATCCAACTGGATTCCTCACCAATATTTATTTGATTATAGATATTGTGATATTTGTTGATTATCATATTAATATATGATGTTTTGATTGTCGTGATTGATATATTATTGCTGTTGCAGCTTTGGCCTATTTTTGGAGTTTTAAAAATATTAAAGTAATGATTTTGAATTTGAAAGGATTTTAAAGTGATTTTTTTTGAAAGTATAAGTTTTATTAAATTTTGAATTGTTAAAAATAAATAAACGTTATAATTTTTATTATTATAAAAGTTATATATTTTTGAAAATAATGCTTAAGTATGATTATGGAGTTATATATAAGCTTTAATAACGATTTGTACATTATTAAAAAGAATGGTTTAAATTGGGATTTTTGAATTATTATAAACGATTTATATAAAAGATATATAAAATTGATATTTTATAAATTTAATATATTGGAATTATAAAACGAGTTTTTATAAGTGTTAAAATGGAAGTATAAAGGGATTTCATAAGTGAATGAAATTTTAGATTTATAAGTTGTGAAGTTATAAAATGAATAGATTTTTGTAAAATAAAAGATTTATAAGTAATTAACTTATAAATCGGATTTTGGTATTTTAATTGAGATTTTCGAATAAGTATAAAATGGTTTATAGATGAGATTTATAAAATATATATTTTATAAATCGAAGTAATGGAATTATAAAAGGAGTTCTGTTAATGCTGAAAATGAGGTTATAAATGGAATTTTATAAGTAGTAAGATTTTTAAATTTTATAAATTGAAGTCTTTATAAAAATAAATGGGAATTTATAAACATTGTTTTATAAATCCGAAACCGACTTATTTTGACAAGTCGATTATTTTATATTTTTAAAGGAGATATATTCACAATTTTGGACGGTGGATAATCCTTTAAACGAAATGGGTAGAAAAATGTTGAATTTGGTTAACGAAGGATATTCACGATTTTGGGATAGTGAATAATATATTAAAGTGTTTTGGGGAAGTGATATTTTAAATAGAATTAAAATGATTTGAAGTTGTTTTAAAATGTATTAAGTGTCGAAACCATAGATTTCAACATTCACTGTTGAAATAGATGTTTTCGAGAAACAAGGAAAAGGTGGACTATAACACTGTTGTTATAGTAAATGATTTTCGAAAGGAAATGTTTTTGTATAATATTGGAATTTACATATCTATCTAAATTTCGAATCCCTATACTAGTGATTTTGGGTTGTCGTAACGATGTTTTACGCAACATTCGTTTTGACCCAAATAAATGTGTTTAAGCGCACGTTTTCTTTAAAGAATGAAATATATACTTAATTTCGATTTAAGTATATTGAATATTTTCCAAGTGTTGAAAATAAATGGATTTTTGAATTACTTGTTATTAAATAAGTATGGAAATGTCTTCCAATATGAAGTGAATATTTTGAGATTTTGTCTTTTAAAGATAAATTGAAAATGAATATTAGAAATCGATTTGAAAATCGTATATTCATAGATATTTTGGAATTGTAAATTCACTATGGAATTTATAAAAGAAAGGGAAATTTGTTTAAAAATAAACGTTGATTTATTTTTGAAGTGTGGGAATAAATTTACGGATTTGGAACGTAAATATAAAGTAAATCGAAAAGGATTTATTTAATTGGTTTAAATGAACCATTTTGAAATGAAAGTACTTCCACGAAAGGAAAATGATTGAAATTTGTTTTCAAATGGTTGAAGTGTGGAAGTTATATATCTAGTAAAGATATTTTTGGAAAATGAATAATTTGGGAAGTTATTTGGAATCTGGTGATGATGTGCACGCCTATTGATAGTTAAATAACCGACTATCAATATTTACCTTTAAATAGGTATTTGTTGTGATTTTCTTGAATCTGAATGCTACACTTATTTTCAAAATAAGCGCTCACTATTCGGGTTAGCCGGGAAAGGACCTTGGGGTCGTATAACCCATTCCGAATATGTGATACGTCGTTATGGATTGCATTTGATGACCGGTGTTGAAGATATTTTTGAAAATGGAAGGATTACCGTCGAATGACTCTGCATCGGCTGATCTCCGATATAGAGGTTTTATCACCCTTAGTGACGGAAAGTCCGGACGTGATTAGTGAATACCCGGATTGCAAGGACTTCTTTAGAAGTGCCTTCGGTTCCGTTCGATCCCGTAACGGACTTGTATGGATTGTATGTCTGACATTACAAATTGAGATATATAGCTGATTTCTTTCAAATATATTTCTGTTGGTGGCGGAGAATTTATTCTCTTAGCTTAACACACTTCTCTGAGACGTACGAGCTCAGAGGTTATGTAGTTGAAGGTTATTAGTGATATACTCCCAATTTGGTAGTGTGATATGCTAAGTGCTGTTGAGTATTTGATGATCAAAGCACAGCTTTTGTATAAAGCGTGGCTTTGTGAACGAGACTTCGTCGGACCTCACACCCCGAAAATGGTCAAAACAGGAAGGATGCGGCAAGGTTATTAGGGGGTAGAGCCCCTTTAGTGTATGTCATTCCTTCTGGATAGAGGTGGTATCATGGAATGGAGCCCAGATACTTAACCTATGTTGTTGCTGCAAATTTATTACTTTGTGGTTGTTGGAATCGAGGATCCTCGGATATAGATCAGTTACGATCAGGGAATGACATATTCGTGTCAGTAGTTACCCAGTTTGAAGGTTAACCCCGCCTTGTGTTGGCAGAGATCCGGTTAGGTTCTCGGGTCGTCTTTCCAGAGGCGTACCCATGTGGCAATGGGAAGTTCCTTGGCCTGACCACTTGTTGGAAATCCAAACTTCAATACGCACCTTGTACGGTTCTAGTTGTAGGACCTGCCATTTACTTATGGTGGTCACCACTGTCTATATGGTAGCTATAGTAGGCATACGATAATGGTCGTATGTTGGCTAAGATTTATATCTTTACTTTCGAAATGATTTTTCCTACACTATGCACTAGTAATAATATCAAATGTTTCTTTTTTATTGTGTATCAAGCATCTTTGACTATCATAAGGAGAAATCTCCTCCGATTCTGCATTTGCATTTTGTGTGTGTGCGGGAGGCCTTATGATAGTCTCATTTTCCAAAAAGCATTGCGAATTTATTTTAAAAATATTCCTGTTGATTGTTTTAAAGATAAACTGTTGTAAGTTCCCACACCAGTCCCATGACTGACCTGGAGTTTATTGTTTTCCTTCCTAAACTCTGGGTGCCCACCAATTTCCACACGGGCAGTCTAGAGTCAGGTTATCATGATATTCTAGAATTCAGGAGCTGCTGGAGGCAAGCTGGATGGCATGGCGTATTCACTAGTGTATATTATTTCTTTTCCGCTGTTTATTTGTTGTTGTACACTCTGATGATGTAATGTAATATGATGTAATGTAATAACTGATATAGTTCTTTGTTTAAAAATTATTCATTTATCTATTATATGTTGTTCCGCTGCGATTGTGAGATTCTGATATTGTTATGTTGTTTCTTTCTGTTCTGTTCTATCTTTTTCTCTCTTCTTCTATCTTTTTCTTCTTCTTTAACCCTAAAGACTCGTAAGTTTGTTCCTCTTTGGCTGGATTGTTGTGGAATGTTGCCAGTTCAAAGGAGTACGGATTTTCAGGCCTTTACAAAAATGATGTCCAACCTAAAACCTCTCCCCCACTCTGAGTGCTTTTATTAACACATGTTGTTTCAAAAATGTTCCAAAGGTAAAAAAATTAGCATGAAAAATCTTTGCGCATGATTAGAAGCTAGTTTATTAATTAGAAATACTAGTAGACATATCAAATCTAAATTGTTTCGTTTATGTTTTTACAAGTTGGTCAACATATACAAAACGATCTATAATAGCAGACGCCATGCTCTAATGAAGTTGTATTATGGGTACTAAGGAACTTTAATTGTATTTTTAATACTTTGGAGACGATATCAGGAATCATAAATAAATAAATAAATAAATAAATAAATATAAAACATAAAGTACAAAATTGCTGGATGCAATGTTTGAGGGATGAATACGTACAGGACCGTGGGATGTTTCTTTGAGGATTATCTGAAGAATGTTTAATTTCTTGCAATGTTACTACTTTTTGAACAGGTTCGCATAAGGGAAAGCTTTCAGCTATAGTATTTACTTTTAATTATCTATGATGTTTAGAAAAGGGAAGATTGTAAGATAGAAGAAGGATAATTATGGTGGTGGATAAACTGAATAATTTGTAAACGTCAAATAAAACAGAAAAACAAGGTGGATTAACTTAAAGAGATAGTGTATAGAAATAAAAACAAGGTTGTTACAAACTAACAATATTTTCCCATGATGGATGTCTTCTATTTTTTGAGTTTGATGCTTGAATTCGCTCTTTATTATTTTATACATTCCTAGTATCTTCAAATCAAAAAAGAAGAAGAAGAAAATAATCAAAGTAGAAACATTGCTGTATGAACATGTGTGCATGAGATTTCTTTTATTGCATGCCCAAAATATAAGGACCTATCATGACACTCATTTATTTCTGTTAAATTGGGTTTTTATGTTTATTGCATGCTCAAAATATAATACATATCGTCTGACATGCATAAATTTCTACCAAATTGGGTTATCATGTTACTTGGTTGTGTTACTTTGCTATTATTTTGGATGTTTGAATTACCACGAAAAATGTTTGGTATTACGTTTCCTAGTGAGGAAGATCATCATGTGCAATTTGTGATGGCACGACCATGATGAAAAACATGGATTATATATGTAACTAAATACTATTATTTTTATTAATTCTGCACTTGCATTTTAATCTTAACTTCAAACATTTAATGCATATTACAGTTTCAAATTGTTCAAACTTGCTAAAAAAATCATAACTTTTTTTAATATGTGCTCAATTTGTTTTTCTTTTTTTCCACTCAAAAACCTCATTGGTCTTTATATAGCGTCAAATCGTCATCTACTTTCTTAAATTTGTAATTTTCCTTTTTAATAGAAAACACAAATGTGGTCGGGTATACATTCAACTAATGTTATGATGAAGAAACCATGAATTAGAACTTTGATCTTTATTTCCCCACTACCAACAAAAATATTGATTTTGTGTTAATTGCATCTATATATAATAAGGAATCTCTCATTTGAAGCTTTTGAATTGTCTAAAAATACCCACTAATTAATCCATATAGTTTGAAGGATATTTTTGTCATTCTTTTATCCCCTTATCCCCACGTTTTAGTTGTATCTATTACTCTATTTTTTATCACTATATATTGCTCATATAACTATTACTTTATATATTTTGTGCGGTAAGATTTTCTACTGTTTTAAGGAATCGATTTTATACTTAAGATTTGTATATATAAAATAAATCTAGTGATTGATCTCAAATATAAAATGAAGAATATATCTCATTATGTTTATCTTTTATCAAAATGGTGATACATGTTAAAAGTTAAGTATGTAAAAAAAAAAACATCACCAACACACAAAATTTTCGTGTATACTAGTTTTATATTTTAATTTATTAGAATGATGATGTGTGTATAATAGTTTTTATAAATTGTAACCATCATTTTCATGTTCTATTTGTCATGTTAAACCATTTTTTAGTATTATATATAGTATATTTATACTCTGTGTATGTGTATCATTTTAATAAATTGATTAATTATTCTCATAGAAAACTTGTTTACCCTTGTCTTTTGATGTATTGTCTTTTTTCCAGTGACATATGGAAATAATTGGTCGTTCCCTTTTCATGGTTGGGTGGACTCATGTAAGTGGATAAACTTATATGTTGTGTTTATGATTAAAATTATATTTTTTGTATTTTTCTACTATTTTAAAAATGTTTGTTGCTAGGTACCAAATAATGTCGCATTCATAGTCGCCATACAGGTCCAAAAATTCTCTTTTACAAAAAAGTGTGATGTGTGTTCAACGTCTGCATATTCAACATGTGAGTCAAATCCTTTTAAATTGCTACTCAAAATGTTGAATATTTTTTCCAATAATAAGTTCTAATCTATTATACGATATACCACGATGAAAAATTATTGAGCATTATAAAACGACAATACTTTGAAGTTTGAACTTTGTTATTATATGAAAATGAATTCACAAGAGCTATTAGATGACTGAATTATTTTATATATAAGCACACACACCCTACATATCTTTGTCTTTACTACTAATAATGATAATTCAATGAACTAGGACCAACCGTGTCTTTTGAAATCCCAAAACTACCCTTCACGTGTCGCCCGCTTTACCATCCGCTAGGTTATAATTAGTCCATTTAAACATAAGTTAATTTAGTCTATTTACGGATACATTGTTGAATCATTTAGTAGAGCTTGAGTGGTTAAAGGAAAACTGATGAAATTAACTGGAAATTTATTGAAGCAATATGGGAAGCCAATGAATATATATTGCACAACAATTGTTAAGAAAGAACTTAACATATAAATCACTAAAAATAGTTTTTCTCATCACTCTGAACCAATATAATAAATATGAAAATAGTATGAAGAACAAATTTCATTAATCTTTTAACTTTAAGTACACACTTTTAATTTTTCAATGAGAAGGGTAAACTTTTCAACTAAATATAGCAGAAGGACAAAAATGCGATGAGAATAACAGTGCTACTGTGTGGTATCAGTTTTATATTTACTGAATTAAAAGAAAGATAAAACATATGTTCTAATTTTATCATGAATAGTTGATCTTACCTTGTAGCAGCATTTTATTTTCAAACGATCGACTTAGTTTCCAATTCGTTAATTCATGTACAATTTTAATTCCATTTACTATGTATTCACATTTTGATTTTATCTTTATTCCTATCTACATTTTTTTAGTTTCTGGTTAGATTTGTCTAATAATTCTGAAAATTTACTTATTTTTTTATTATAAGCTAGCAGAATGAGATTTTAATCTAATCCTATTTCGCCATCGGCCGAAACTGAACTGAGGTGGCTGGAATCTCAGGGTTCCGAATGGAATCGTAAATCATAATTTATACATATATACATTTTAGTATTATTTTTCTACCAAACATTTATGTATTATTTTTCTGTATTTGAAATATAATTAATGCATTACTGTTATGTTTCTGCAGGTTTAGAATAAGAATCCTTTTAATCACTTGCTTTGCAATTGCGGCTATCACAAATTCAAATACATAACTACATTGCGATTCACATTATCCTCCTTAACAAACACCTAATTACGGTACAACGAACTATAAAGAACTAAACAAAATTATCATTATTACAGTTGTAGTTCTCTTTTTAGCACATTTACTATTAGTAATATATATCAACAACAATGAATTAAGTAATGCAGTTAGGATGTAACGACCCGCCTTTCATTCCATAGAAAGACGCATCATTAAGAAGAAAGAAAGGGATAGAAAAGAGGAAAGAAAGGAAAGAAAGAAACAGACAACATCAGAATCTCACAGCGAAACAAATAAATTATATTATATCACATAAAAATTTACATAGTATAATATACATCAGAGTTAAACAGCTAATACAACACAAACTAGACAGTTATAAACACCCGTCTAGCAATTACAATTTAAGTACATCAGAGAAAACAGATACAACTCAAACACAGCGAAACCACTATATATATCTACACGCCGAAGCCTTCTGCTCCATTGTCTCCTCCAGAACTCGTCAAAGCAATCCTGAAACACTTGACTACTCATACGTAATATGAGTACCCAAGAGTTTAATAAAACAGAAAATAAACACTCGGGTCAGACATGGGTCTGGTGTGAGTAAACGGGGATAAAAGTTGCTTAACTTTAGAAAATCCTTTGAAAACAAAAGGTATCACGTAAGACTTCTCACACATAAACATGGAAAAAATTTTACCTTACGCTAACCAAAACATTTGATAGGAAATCCAGTGATATTATAATTGTGTCTAGGGTTTTCAAAATAAAATACAGAAATAGCTGGAATGCTTACATCTCACGTTCCAACATAGTTGGGCACAATCAAAACCGTATAGGCACTTATTGGATTTTGGATTCCATCAATGGCAAGGCTACTGGGGTACCGCCCGTCACAGTACGTGGCCTAGATCAACGTACCGAGGAGTACGCCCGCTCCCCTGCAACACAAAGCCGGAACCATTCCTTACTAACAGTTCCGAACAAGACCACCCCACAGATTGGTTGCCGCCAACTGCCATACAGCCGAATATAAAGGGACCTCTAGACAGGGGTAAATCTTGCTCTCCAGTGGGGGCTACCCACGAAGCCTTGATGCACCTCCCCTGTTTTAGCCATTCCGGGTTGATGAGGCTTGAGGCTACGATTACCTTTACAGGACACATCAATCTTGGAATGCTCATCGTCCACCTGACGATGTTCTGAAAACATTCAATCCATACAAGTTCGTTCCGGGTTCGAACGAAACCGAAGGCATTATCTCGTTACACTCATTTTGAAATCACTCTCATAGTTAACGACGATAACCCTTGCACTCTAAATCACCATCTCGAACCTATAAGTACTATTCCATCAAACTCATTACGGAAATCACCCACAGAGTTATACTGACGTACAGTTCTTACACCTCGAGTCTTCACTTGCTCCACTTGGATTAACGACCTAACGTTTAAATTGGAATCGATGTAGTTTTTGGAATTCCAAATTTGGAAACCCGATCCCGATCTCACCGAAACCAAACGCCATCTTAATGTCCAAGCTGTACTTAAGGGTATTAAAAAAATAACTCATTTCATTATTATCTATTTCACACAGATAGATAAACTACATCTCACAATAGATAATCACATTATCATCATAAACAGATAATCTGTATCATTATCACAAATATATACTCATCACAACCAGATAATCCATCACAAACCATCATACTTTAACCAAGCATTCATATCATACAGATACAACTCATCTCATTACTGAGATCTCAATCATCCAATCAATAACATCCATAAGCAATGATTTATTAACCATCAGTTATAATTAATTTAAAATGAATTAAATTAATTACTTCTATTTTTAATTAATTTAAAATAAATTAAATTAATTACTCATCTATAAATCCTGCTTAATATCCTTTAATTAATTATCCTAGTTAATTAATCTTACACTAAGCATCCAAGTTGATTAAACACCTTGATTAATCATTCACTAATTACAATAAGTAATTAGTCTTTTGCAAATTAATTAATCTTAATCATAAGTAGTTAACATTTAATTACTTTATTAATTAATCAATTTTAATTAATTACATTTATCCTTAATTAATTTCAATTAATTAATAACTTAATAAATTGATTATTCCTTAATTAAACAATCCTAAATTACATCATTAATTATATTAATTAATGATATCTAATATTTAAATAAATTACTTATTTATAATTAATTACATTTAGTAATTAATCTAACATTGAATTATTAATCACCTTGAGTAATATTCAATTTAGTAATTAACTATCTTTAATTACTCATTAACAAATTAATTATCCAATAATAAATTATCTTTATTAATTAATCCCTTGATTAATTACAAAAGTAATTATCCAAATTACTTTATTAAAAATCATCTTCACTAATTACATTCCAGTAATTTATCATTAATTACTTCTCTAAGTAATCCTGCTCCATTAATTACATTAAGTAATTATTCTAATAAAATCATCAAATGATTTACTTAAATTAATTAAACTAAATTAATTAATTTAAGAAAATCACATTGTCAAAATTAATTACAATAAGTAATTAATTCCTTAATTACCTTTATCAAGTAATTATATTTAACAAATCACAATTGATTATATACAATTAATTGATCTAGTTAATTATCAAAATTAATTACATTAATTAATTATTTAATTATCCTTAGATAATTATCATTATTTAATTAACCACTTTTTCTTTAATTACTTACTTAAGAAAATTATCTTAGATTAATCATTATTAACCATCTTCAATTAAAAATTAATCCAAAACATTAATTAAAATCAATTAAATAAGTAAATTCTAAATTAAATTCTTTTATTAACTAAATTGTTCTAAGATAATTTATTTACTTATTAATAATTTCAAATTATTTAAAACAATACATTTCTAAATTTAGATTCAAAATTCCATTTTAAAAATTCAAGATTTATAATGTTTAACTATTTAAACATATATCCAAAGTTTAAATAAATTTATAAACCTTGCAATAAAAATAAATGTTAAAGAACATTTATTACTTAAATATATAAGAAAAGTTTAAAACAAAATTACTTAATTTATTTAAAAGAAACAGGCTTAAAATTGATTATTTAACTTTTCAAATTTAAGTTAAACCCATCATAACCTTATTCAAATATTTAAAGTAAACAATTTTATCAAGCTTTAACCATTTATTTGAAATCAAATTAATTTTTAAATTCTACTTTAAAACATTTTAAAACTTGTTCATCATTTAAATTTTACAAACTGTTCAAAATTAAAATTCTGGATTTGGAAATAATATTAAAAACTTGATCTTACACTTGATTTAAAAACTTATTCAAACTTTACTTATTATTTAAAATCTTCATTTTAAAACTTTGAATTTAGAAGTACATTTGAATTCAAATCTTAAACCATGCATTTAGAACCCTGTTATCAATCTTGCTTTTTAAAATTCAAATTTCATTTAAATTTGAAAACCTACAAACTGTCAGGTTTTACAACCTATAACATCATTAACCCGAGAAACCCCCTTTCCCACTTCGAGTTTCCAACCCTCTAGCTTCGAGACAGAATCAAAAACACCCGAGTATTACTTCGAGTCAATTACCCTGCACAACCCCCAAAGGTTCACAAAACTTCAAACATGTACGGTGCATATGCACCGTCACCTTGGCGATCTCCAGCCATTCTAACCTACTTCAACAAGTCGCCAACCATCTCCTCACACGATTACGACCATCCAAACCACCATATCATCTTGAAATCAATATTGAATAAAAAACAACTGCAACCTGGAAAACCCATCTGCACCATATACCCCAACCTGTCAACGCCGAGAAAACCCACCTCCGATCATCTGGCCACCCACAGCTCCGGTAATCTCTTCTACAACATCTCCTCTACCTAATTCCAGATTCTTGCATCACTCGATGTAACAGAGAGCATGAGATGAATCCAAAACTTCAACACTTCAAGACTAGGGTTTAAAACCTGAAATCACAATTACCATCTCCTCTCCTCTCTGATCACCTATTGCCCAATTTTCCTCCACTTCCCAATCAATCTTCCACCTCCAGGAAGAATAACATCTTCCAAAATCCACTAGAAAAATCAAATAAGCCCAAGAAAAAACCCAATTCTGTTCAAAACAGAAATGCTCATTCCACGGTCATTTTAAAAATGTGAAATTTGTTTTAAAATTACTGATTTCTAACATACATTCCTGTTATAAACTTGTTTAAATAATTATTGATGTTTGATATCCTTGTTTTATTGAAAAATGTTTACTGAAGTATTTGTTGTAGAGGTAACAGACTTTCAATATAACTAAATTATGATTTAGTCAAAATTTTATACTGAGAAACCTCCTTTACTATCATAACAAATCCTAATTGAAATAAATTCAAGAGGTATTTGGTTTTCCTTATTTAAATTTTAAGTTTTATAAACAGAATCAAGTATACAGTTTCATGTAAACCTATATATCTGTTTATACATATTCACACATAGTAATTGTCAAATTAGAAATTCAGACAAGCATGCTTATTCCTAAATATTTACAGGCATCGGAAAATTTTAAATCTTTTTGCATTGTGAGGTTACTCACCTCTAAAAGAAACAGAGAAGTTTTATCCAAACAGTTTTTAATTTATATGAACTAATACTTCAGTTCTGGAAATTGCATTTAGCTTTGATTTTTAAAGAAAAACTGTTTTTAAATAAGAAGTTTTACTCACCTATCAATTTTGTAGATGCAGAGAATACTCGGATGCATTTATATATTCCAAGAACCTGATATGAAATGCATGCAGAAATCTGGGCTTTGAAATGCTGGTTGAAGTTGCCTTTTTTACTTGTTGTTTGAAATTTTTTGAAACTGCATTTGCTTCCAGTTTGAATACTGAATTATTGCATGCAGATCCATCTTCATTTGCTTGAGTAAGAGTTAAAGTTGAGTCTTTACAAATTGCAGATTTGAGAATTGATTTTGCAGATTTTAGATGGTTTTGGTTTGCAGAACTTTGATTGAATTATGTTTGAATTTGGGTTTTGATTTTACTTAAATCTGATTTTCAGGTTTCAATTGAAGATAAATGGTTTTTTTCAAAATGTATTGCTATGTTTTATTATCAATATAATTTAAATAAAAAGTTTTAAAACAATGCCACTTGTTAACTAAGGTTATAGATTAAGTACAAGTGTCATCTTTATGTATTAAGAGTCTAACACATGTGCATTTTTAATATAAAAAGAAAATTCTTAATTTATAAATGTATTTAAATTTATTCTAAAACCATTTCTAATTTAATTTAGCACGTTTTAAATATTTATTAACATTAGCCTTTAAAATGATTACATGTTTACTTCTTTTATAAAATTACACACAATTTTAAATGTTTACTTGAATGTTTTCAAAATAATATTCTTTCAAAACTAATTTTCAAAAGAGAAGATTTTTAAAAGAAAAATAATGTTGAATTCATTTTATTCAAGAGTTTTAAATCAAAATACTATACTCTAATATGAATGAATTAAATCTTATTTCAAAAGAAAAATAATTTTTAAAATAAAAAAAAATAAACTTTTATTATAAAATACTATTTAAACCAAAAATAAATATTTACTTATATTTCTTTTGAAAATATAAGATAGACTTTTAAAACAAACTTTTGAAAAGTTTTCAATACCAGTTTTAAATCAATTTAATCAATTCATAGTTTATACATCTATATATAAACTAAATTGGAAAACATTCTTTATTAAATTTAAATTTGAATTAAAATCAAAACTCCTATTTACAATGTATACACATATATACATTATAAATAAAATATCTTTGAATCAGCTTAGGAAGATAATTTTATTACTTAAATATCTTAATCATTTGAAAACAATAAGATTCTCGAATTAAATTATTATTATTACAAATTTTGAAAAGAATATCATTTATCAAACTAAATAATTATTAATCTTCAAAAGAAAATTCCTGTTTGAATTAAATTATTAAATCAATATTTCACATTTTCAAATAATTATTAATGAAATTATTAAATAATTATTGCCTAAATTTCCAGTACATCACATTCCTCCCCCCTTGAAAGAATTTCGTCCCCGAAATTTAAAAGCAAAGGTAATTTAATAATCCCATACAGATTTTATGTTAAAATTTAAAAGAGCAAACATATGCTATCAACCAAATACTAGCAATCATAGCAACCAATTCAAGTAAACAATTCTAACTATCCAGAAAAAATTCTGGATAAGATTCCCTAGAGTTTCCCAGGTACAAGCGCCAGGACACTCGCTCTACAGAATAAAAAACTAGCTACACCACTCAGATTTAGAGCTCCTATATATCTAGATCTACTAATCTAAACAGGATACTAGACAACAGACAAGTCCAGATCAACTTCCAAATCTTTTAGAACTACTGATTCTAAAACCAATGGTAAACCATACACGTACTCCCTCAGAGATACGTGAAGAGCATAACAAATTTCAGCCATCCGAACTGGCAATTCAGTCATGTAGACCAAACACTTAACCCTTAAGAGAAAACAGAAAGATCCAAAACTCTTATCCACAAATCTCTCTTGTCGATCTTGGGCTGCCTCCAACCTTCTAGATCAATCAAATCCACCACACAAATTCTACTACAAATATTAGAAGACTTCAAACATACTATTCTTATCCGAAAAACAAAATCGATGCATAAAACAATCAAGCTTCCAGATTCAAAATAAATTTCCTGTAGAAATTCTCTGATCCAAGACAAAACTCAGATTCCCAATGAATCGGTTGTTGCTTCTATTCTGGAACAGCTACCACCATGCTTCCACTGCGCAACTCTGATTTAAGAATGATGTTGATGAACTCAAGTACAAACTTGATCAACTTATCTCGGAAACATTGTTCGTCAAATTCCATAAAATCTTAGTGACCTATCTGATTTGTTCACAAATACACAGCAAAAATTCAACCAGAAAACTAGATTCGATTAATCCTTCCAGCTTAACAGATCTCTCTCTCAAAGAACCCTCCTACTATGCTGAACCACCGATAAAGCTCCAAAAACCAAGTCGATACAGAACTCAATCTCTTGATACGGCTGCAAATCTCAACTCCTTCGAAGATATCCAGAAAATCAAACCACTTTAATAACTCAAACATCCTCTAGAGATGCTTCAATCCAAACAAAGATTACTTAGAGAACTTCCGAACCATCGCAAGTCACTTTTGCGATCCCACTCAGTTCAGATCCCAAGAAATCGTTCTCACTGCACAATCAGAATAGCTAAAGCCTTCTATCCAAAAGAAGAACTAGTGGTCTACCTCCAACCACAAACATCACTCCCAACAGAGCTTCCAGAAGAAATGGACAAGATCCACCATCTGCCCGGAGTACTGACAAAAGAATCACAAAGATTTCCGCACCATCGAAGAAATAGGCCACTCACTGCTGCTTCTGCCACGAAAGACTTCCTTATCTAAAAGCTCATCGAATCACAAAGCTACATCAGCCACTTCCACAATAGAGCCTTCAGAAGACAAATATCCCTCAGGAAACTCGCTCCCAAACCAATCACAAAACACTCTGCCAAACTGAGTCTCAAACTCAAATTTAGACAGAACTCCTTCCTAAGGTTGCCAAGAGACCATTACTGCTTCAGTACTCCCAACTGATCCAAACTCAAGAAAATCCACTCGCACGAGTGCAACCAAGCTTACATCCAAAGATAACTCCGAATCTTGAAAAGATTTTCTTCAAAAATCAGTGAAATCCTTTACACCAAACTGCAAAACTACTCAAGATGCCCAATACTGCCCTAGCAGATCACTTCCAACCTCAAACACTCGGACTCCAACCATTGGTAGTTGTGTTACACACACCACTCCCCTATCTACCTTTATTACTTATATTGGAAAACCTGAACAGGTAACCCAATCTAAAAGGTAGAAATAAATAAATATGTATATATATATACACAAAATTACAAATACGCTCTCTCAAGAAGGACACCACTCCAGAGCATAGGTATTCGCTCAACCTAGTGCTCTGATACCACAATGTAACGACCCGCCTTTCATTCCGTAGAAAGACGCATCATTAAGAAGAAAGAAAGGGATAGAAAAGAGGAAAGAAAGGAAAGAAAGAAACAGACAACATCAGAATCTCACAGCGGAACGAATAAATTATATTATATCACATAAAACTTTACATAGTATCATATACATCAGACTTAAACAGCTAATACAGCACAAACTAGACAGTTATAAACACCCGTCTAGCAATTACAATTCAAGTACATCAGAGAAAACAAATACAACTCAAACACAGCGGAACCACTATATATATCTACACGCTGAAGCCTCCTGCTCCATTATCTTCTCTAGAACTCGTCAAAGCAATCCTGAAACACTTGACTACTTATACGTAATATGAGTACCCAAGAGTTTAATAAAACAGAAAGTAAACACTCGGGTAAGACATGGGTTTGGTGTGAGTAAACGGGGATAAAAGTTGCTTAATTTATAAAATCCTTTGAAAACAAAAGGTATCACGTAAGACTTCCCACACATAAACATGGAAAAGTTTTTACCTTACGCTAACCAAAACATTTGATAGGAAATCCAGTGACATTATAATAGTGTCTAGGGTTTTCAAAATAAAATACAGAAATAGCTGGAATGCTTACATCTCACGTTCCATCATAGTTGGGCACAATCAAAACCGTACAGGCACTTATTGGATTTTGGATTCCATCAATGGCAGGGCTACTGGGGTACCGCCCGTCACAGTACGTGGCCTAGATCACCGTACCGAGGAGTACACCCGCTCCCCTGCAACACAAAGCCGGAACCATTCCTTACTGAACAGTTCCGAACAAGACCACCCCGCAGATTGGCCGTCGCCAACTGCCACACAGCAGAATATAAAGGGACCTCTAGACAGGGGTAAATCTTGCTCTCCAGTGGGGGCTACCCACAACGCCTTGCTGCACCTCCCCTGTTTTAGCCATTCTTGGTTGATGAGGCTTGAGGCTACGATTACCTTTATAGGACACATCAATCTTAGAATGCTCATCGTCCACCTGACGATGTTCTAAAAACATTCAATCCATACAAGTTCATTCCAGGTTCGAACGAAACCGAAGGCATTATCTCGTTACACTCATTTTGGAATCACCTTCATAGTTAACGACGATAACCCTTGCACTCTAAATCACCATCTCGAACCTATAAGTACTATTCCATCAAACTCATTACGGAAATCACCCACAGAGTTATACTGATGTATAGTTCTTACACCTCGAGTCTTCACTTGCTCCACTTGGATTAACGACCTAACGTTTAAATTGGAATCGATGTGGCTTTTGGAATTCCAAATTTGGAAACCCGATCCCGGTCTCACCGAAACCAAACGCCATCTTAATGTCCAAGTTGTACTTAAGGGTATTAAACAAATAACTCATTTCATTGTTATCTATTTCACACAGATAGATAAACTACATCTCACAATAGATAATCACATTATCATCATAAACAGATAATCTGTATCATTATCATAAACAGATAATCATCACAACCAGATAATCAATCAACCATCATACTTTAACCAAGCATTCATATCATACAGATACAACTCATCTCATTACTGAGATCTCAATCATCCAATCAATAACATCCATAAGCAATGATTTATTAACCATCAATTATAATTAATTTAAAATGAATTAAATTAATTACTTCTATTTTTAATTAATTTAAAATAGATTAAATTAATTACTCATCTATAAATCCTGCTTAATATCCTTTAATTAATTAACCTAGTTAATTAATCATTCACTAAGCATTCAAGTTGATTAAACACCTTGATTAATCATTCACTAATTACAATAAGTAATTAGTATTTTGCAAATTAATTAATCTTAATCATAAGTAATTAACATTTAATTACTTTATTAATTAATCAATTTTAATTAATTACATTTATCCTTAATTAATTTCAATTAATTTATCACTTAATTAATTGATTATTCCTCAATTAAACAATCCTTAATTACGTCATTAATTATATTAATTAATGATCTCTAATATTTAAATAAATTACTTATTTAAAATTAATTACATTTAGTAATTAATCTAACATTGAATTATTAATCACCTTGATTAATATTCAATTTAGTAATTAACTATCTTTAATTACTCATTAACAAATTAATTATCCAATAATCAAGTATCTTTATTAATTAATCCCTTGATTAATTACAAAAGTAATTATCCAAATTACTTTATTAAAAATCATCTTCACTAATTACATTCCAGTAATTTACCATTCATTACTTCTCTAAGTAATCCCGCTCCATTAATTACATTAAGTAATTATTCTAATAAAATCATCAAATAATTTACTTAAATTAATTAAACTAAATTAATTAATTTAAGCAAATCACATTGTCAAAATTAATTACAATAAGTAATTAATTCCTTAATTACCTTTATCAAGTAATTATATTTAACAAATCACAATTGATTATATTCAATTAATTGATCTAGTTAATTATCAAAATTAATTACATTAATTAATTATTTAATTATCCTTAGATAATTATCATTATTTAATTAAACACATTTTCTTTAATTACTTACTTAAGAAAATTATCTTAGATTAATCATTATTAACCATCTTTAATTAAAAATTAATCCAAAACATTAATTAAAATCAACTAAATAAGTAAATTCTAAATTAAATTCTTTTATTAACTTAATTATTCTAAGATAATTTATTTACTTATTAATGATTTCAAATTATTTAAAACAATACATTTCTAAATTTAAATTCAAAATTCCATTTTAAAAATTCAAGATTCAAAATGTTTAACTATTTAAACATATATCCAAAGTTTAAATAAATTTATAAACCTTGCAATAAAAATAAATGTTAAAGAACATTTATTACTTAAATATATAAGAAAAGTTTAAAACAAAATTACCAAATTTATTTAAAAGAAACAGGCTTAAAAATTGATTATTTAACTTTTCAAATTTAAGTTAAACCCATCATAACCTTATTCAAATATTTAAAGTAAATAATTTTATCAAGCTTTAACCATTTATTTGAAATCAAATTAATTTTTAAATTCTACTTTAAAACATTTTAAAACTTGTTCATCATTTAAATTTTACAAACTGTTCTAAATTAAAATTCTGGATTTGGAAATAATATTAAAAACTTGATCTTAAACTTGATTTAAAAACTTATTCAAACTTTACTTATTATTTAAAATCTTCATTTTAAAACTTTGAATTTAAAACACTTGAATTCAAATCTTAAACCTTGCATTTAGAACCCTGTTATCAATCTTCTCATTTAAATTTGAAAAACTGCAAACTGTCAGGTTTTACAACCTGTAACATCATTAACCCGAGAAACCCCCTTTCCCACTTCGAGTTTCCAACCCCTAGCTTCGAGACAGAATCAAAAACATTCAACTATTACTTCGAGTCAATTACCCTGCACAACCCCCAAAGGTTCACCAGACTTCAAACATGTACGGTGCATATGCACCGTCACCTTGGCGATCTCCAGCCACTCTAACCTACTTCAACAAGTCGCCGACCATCTCCTCACACGATCACGACCATCCAAACCCCCATATCAGCTTGAAATCAATATTGAAAAAAAAACTGCAACCTAGAAAACCCATCTGCACCATATACCCCAACCTGTCAACGCCGAGAAAACCCACCTCCGATCATCTGGCCACCCACAGCTCCGGTCATCTCTTCTTCAACATCTCCTCTACCTAATTCCAGATTCTTGCATCACTCGATGCAACAGAGAGCATGAGATGAATCTAAAACTTCAACACTTCAAGACTAGGGTTTAAAACCTGGAAATCACAATTACCATCTCCTCCCCTCTCTGATCACATATTGCCCAATTTTCCTCCACTTCCCAATCAATCTTCCACCTCCAGGAAGAATAACATCTTCCAAAATCCACTAGAAAAATCAAACAAGCCCAAAAAACCCCAATTCTGTTCAAAACAGAAATGCTCATTCCACGGTCATTTTAAAAATGTGAAATTTGTTTTAAAATTACTGATTTCTAACATACATTCCTGTTATAAACTTGTTTAAATAATTATTGATGTTTGATATCCTTGTTTTATTGAAAAATGTTTACTGAAGTATTTGTTGCAGAGGTAACAGACTTTCAATATAACTAAATTATGATTTAATCAAAATTTTATGCTGAGAAACCTCCTTTACTATCATAACAATTCCTAATTGAAATAAATTCAAGAGGTATTTGGTTTTCCCAATTTAAATTTTAAGTTTTATAAACAGAATCAAGTATACAGTTTCATGTAAACCTATATATCTGTTTATACATATTCACACATAGTAATTATCAAATTATAAATTCAGACATGCATGCTTATTCCTAAATATTTACAGGCATCGGAAAATTTTAAATCTTTTTGCATTGTGAGGTTACTCACCTCTAAAAGAAACAGAGAAGTTTTATCCAAACAGTTTTTAATTTATATGAACTAATACTTTAGTTCTGGAAATTGCATTTAGCTTTGATTTTTAAAGAAAAACTGTTTTTAAATAAGAAGTTTTACTCACCTATCAATTTTGAAGATGCAGAGAATACTCAGATGCATTCATATATTCCAGGAACCTGATTTGAAATGCATGCAGAAATCTGGGCTTTGAAATGCTGGTTGAAGTTGCCTTTTTTACTTGTTGTTTGAAAATTTTTGAAACTGCATTTGCTTCCAGTTTGAATACTGAATTATTGCATGCAGATCCATCTTCATATGCTTGAGTAAGAGTTAAAGTTGAGTCTTTACAAATTGCAGATTTGAGAATTGATTTTGCAGATTTTAGATGGTTTTGGTTTGTAGAACTTTGATTGAATTTTGTTTTAATTTGGGTTTTGATTTTACTTAAATCTGATTTTTAGTTTTCAATTGAAGATAAATGGGTTTTTTTTTCAAAATGTATTGCTATGTTTTATTATCAATATAATTTAAATAAAAAGTTTTAAAACAATGCCACTTGTTAACTAAGGTTATAGATTAAGTACAAGTGTCATCTTTATGTATTAAGAGTCTAACACATGTGCATTTTTAATATAAAAAGAAAATTCTTAATTTATAAATGTATTTAAATTTATTCTAAAACCATTTCTAATTTAATTTAGCATGTTTTAAATATTTATTAACATTAGCCTTTAAAATGATTACATGTTTACTTCTTTTATAAAATTACACACAATTTTAAATGTTTATTTGAATGTTTTCAAAATAATATTCTTTTAAAACTAATTTTCAAAAGAGAAGATTTTTAAAAGAAAAATAATGTTGAATTCATTTTATTCAAGAGTTTTAAACCAAAACACTATACTCTAATATGAATGAATTAAATCTTATTTCAAAAGAAAAACAATTTTTAAAATAAAACAAAACAAACTTTTATTATAAAATACTATTTAAACCAAAAATAAATGTTTACTTGTATTTCTTTTGAAAATATAAGATAGACTTTTAAAACAAACTTTTGAAAAAATTTCAATACTAGTTTTAAATCAATTTAATCAATTCATAGTTTATACATCTATATATAAAATAAATTGGAAAACATTCTTTATTAAATTTAAATTAAAATTAAAATCAAAACTCCTATTTACAATGTATACACATATATACATTGTAAATAAAATATCTTTGAATCAGCTTAGAAAGATAATTTTATTACTTAAATATCGTAATCATTTGAAAATAATAAGATTCTCAAATTAAATTATTATTATTATAAATTTTAAAAAGAACATCATTTATCAAACTAAATAATTATTAATCTTCAAAAGAAAATTCCTGTTTGAATTAAATTATTAAATCAATATTTCACATTTTCAAATAATTATTAATGAAATTATTTAATAATTATTGCCTACATTTCTAGGACATCACATAGGATATTGTGCATTTTGTAGCAAATTATAAAACTTGAAATGCAATTTCTTATTATAGTTGTTTCAGTGTTGAGTGTCTATACACATTTTATTTTATGTAAATTAAGTAGAATGCAAATTATTAGTTTATTTGGTTGGCGCTTGTTTTTTATGTTAAAACTCATGTTTAAGTTGATTAGAGGACAAAAAAATTATGTTTTAATTGGCCCATTACTCTCTATGATTATCTTTCAATTCTGTAAAAGAATCAATGGTTATACTCAATATGGAAGTTGATTTTAAATGTTGATTATGCAAATATTTGATAGAAATTGATTTGAGTATGACCTATGCTTGCAGACATTCATTCAATAGTAGTTTGATGTTTTCAATATTCTCATAGTTTTATATATAAACCAGTACATAATTTTTGTTTGCATATTAATAAAAAACATTAAAAAAGCATATTATTTTGTGTTACATTATTTTTTGTTTGGAAGCCATTGAAAAGGTAAAACTTTATAGTGGAATTTGGGATGAAAACCTTAGGAAAGGAAGGAAGATTTTTGGTACGGAAATCCAAAAAAAAAAGAAAAATAGGACTTTTGAGGCTCATTCAAAAGAAGTATTTTAGAAAGGTGCTTGCTTAGTTTAGCATTGAAGGCGCAAAGGCAATTAGTACACCCATGACTTTGCAAATTCAGCTTTCTAACAAAGGCTCTCCGATATCAAAGAAGAATAAAGCTTACATGGAGAAGATGCCCTATGCGAGTGCAGTTGGTAGTCTGATATATGTTATAGTGTGCACTGAGACTCATATTATAGAGCCTGTTGGATTGGTTAGTAGATATATAAAAAGTCAAGAAAAGGCACATTGGGAGGCAATAAAGTACATCTTCAGATATCTTAGAGGAACTCTAGACCATGGGCATGTTTTTGCTGGTAGAGATGGAGATTTCAGCTTGGTAGGATTTTGCAATTCTGACTATGTCGTTGATAGAAATCGAAGGAAGCCAATTTTAGGCTATGTGTTCACTCTTAAAGGGATAACTATTAGTTGGAGGGCGACGCTGTAGACCATTATTACTTTGTCTTTTGCAGAGACAAAGCTTATAGCTATTGTTAAACGGTTAAGGAGGCACTGTATTTAGGCGATTGTTGTGTGATTTAGGCTTCGTGTATGATGAAGTAGAAGTGAATTGTGACATTAAAAGTGCAAATCACTTAGCAAAAAATTTGGCTTTCAGCTCAAGGATGAAGAATATAGAGGTGAGAGAATCATTTATTGTCTCAATGAATGAAGAGAAGTTAATTTGTCTTTAGAAGATTCATACGGAGAAGAATGCAACCGACATGTTCACCAAGTCCTTACCTATTGCAAAGTTCGAGCATTGCTCGACCTGATCTGCTTATCAAAGTGCTAGATGCAACATGGTAGCATGGAGGAGAGAGAATCAGTAGTTATGGAGACATTTGTTTTTATTAAGAAGATTGATGGATTCTACACGGGAAGGACATGTTTAAACACTTTTTTTGGTGGATGATGGAATTGTCGAAATTCATCGAAAAGTATAATGTTTGTGATGACATTGCCTAAACTCCTTGGAAACATACCGTTGTGCTCGAGACTTCTCAGAGTGTAAAGATGTAAATGAAGTTGGATGATTTTGTTTAAAGATATATTGTATCCAGGTGGAGTGTTGAAAAATGTGATAAAATATTGGATTTTGATGTTTTGTTTAGTCCCACATTTCAGATTAAGTTCAATTTAGAGTTCCAAAACCTATATTTAAAGGAGTGTATGTAATAAAAGTAAGTTGTATCAATCTTTGTAATCTTCTCTCTCAGGTTATTAATAACATTCTTTTTCCCTTAGTGGTCGTACACTATCACATTGATAATGGAATCATTTTAATTTTTTTGTACTTCACTTTCACTTAATATTATCCAATTAATTCCATATTGTCGTGTATTTGATTGTTTCACCATTCTTTATTGATCTTATTTATTTCCGCATTAGTATTGTTTGGGTATATCTGATTGGTGGAATAATCCTAACCATTATTTAATTACTGCATGCAGGGAGTGGGATAACTGTAAGAATTAGATGTGTTTTGTGTGTGCACCACTAAAGTGATGACTCTAATAAATGGTTTGTTCAAATTTGAGAAAGCACAATGGTTGTTGTAAGTCTGGTTGAAAGCATGCTCGTATGTCGAACTGCAATTGCACAAGTAACCCAACATTCTTACCAAGAATTTGCATGTATTTTTAATCTTTTTTTTAAATATAATCAAAATTTGACTAATCAGCATGCCTCCTTCAGTCCGATGACAAATATGAATGTGTGCAAAGACTATTTACTATACAAATATGGATAAATAGATTGTATTTGTTTTATTTTTAGTTATGCCTTGATATTATCTCCATAATGGT